>JAAGEH010000015.1:17714477-17736092 GCA_011751065.1 Lasiurus cinereus | reverse complement strand
TGACATAACATTGTCGTTTTGATTTGCAACTCTTAGATAATTAGTGACTTTTGAGCATGTTTTCATGTGTCTTTTGGCCTTCCTTCTGTCTTCTTTCGAAAAGATTCTATTTAGGTCCATTGCCCCCCCTTTTATTGGATGATGTATCTTCCTTTTATTAAGTCGTATAAGTTGGCTGTAGATGTTTGAGATTAAAAGTTTATCAGTGATAACATTGGCAAATATGTTCTCCCATACAGTGGGCTTTCTTATTGTTTTGCTGATGGTTTCTATTGCTGTGCAAAAGCTTTTTATTTTTATGTAGTCCCATTTGTTTATTTTCTCTTTAGCTTCCATTGCCTTTGGAGCAGTATCAGTGAAGAAGTTCCTTCAGCAAATTTTGCTGCCTGTGGATTCCTCTAGCATTTTTATGGTTCCCCATCTTATGTTTAAGTCCTGTATTCATTCGGAGTTTATTTTTGTGTATGGTGTAAGTTGGTGGTCTAGTTTCATTTTTTCGCATGTATCTGTCCTCTTTTCCCATCACCATTTATTGAATAGACTGTCTTGACTCCATTGCAAGTTCATGCCTCCTTTGTCAAATATAATTGAGCATAATGGTTTGGGTCCATATCTGGATTCTCTATTCTATTCCATTGGTCTATGTGTCTGATCCTGTGCCCGCACCAGGCTGTTTTGAAAACTGTGGCTTTGTAATACAGCTTGAAACCTGATATTGAGATCCCACCTACTTTATTTTTTTCTCAGGATTTCTGTGGTTATTTGGGGTCTTTTTTTTTTTATTCCAGATGGATTTTTGGAGAGTTCTTTCTAGGTCTGTGAGATATGCCATTGGTATTTTAAGGGAGAGTGCATTGAATCTATAGATTGCTTTGGGTAGTATGGACATTTTAATGATAGTGATTCTCCCAATTCATGAACATGGTATGTTTCCATCTGTTTATGTCTTCCTCTATCTCTTTTTTCAGTGTCCTGTAGTTTTCCATGTACTGTATAGGTCTTTTATCTCCTTAGTTAAGTTTATTCCTAGGTATCTTGATTTTTTTGGTGTGATGGTAAATGGGATAGTTGTTTTAGTCTCTCTTTCTGTCAGTTCACTATTGGCCTATACAAATGCCATAGATTTCTAGGTGTTAATTTTGTATCCTGCATCATTGCCAAATTCATTTATTAAAACTTCTTGAGGCCCAGTGCCCAAAATTCATGCATTCGGGGATATCCCTGAGCCCAGCCTGCACCCTCTCCAATCTGGGACATCTCGGGGGATGTCCGACTGCCCGTTTAGGCCTGATCCCACTAAATGGGAAGTCGGACATCCCTCTCACAATCCAGGACTGCTGGATCCAAACTTTTCGCCTGTCTGCCTTCGTAATCAACCCCTAACAACGCTCCTACCAGCCCGATTGATGCCTAACTGCTCCCCTACCAGCTGTTTGCCCCTAACTGGCAACCCCTGAAGGCCTGGTCACCCCTAACTGTCCTCCCCTGCAGGCCTGGTCCCCCTGACCCCAACTGATTTCCCCTTCAGGCCTGGGTTTTCCCCACTTCCCTTCCCAGCAGCCTGGTCACCCCCAACTTCCCTCCTCTGCCAGCCTGGTCACCCCTAACTGCCTTCCCCTGAAGGCTTGATTGCCCCCAACTGACCTCCCTTACAGGACTGGTCTCTCCCAACTGCCCTCCCCTAATGGCCTGATCACCCTCAACTACCCTCCATTGCAGGCCTGATCCCTGCAACTTCCCTCCCCTGCTGGCCATCTTTTGGTGCCCATCTTGTGTCCATGTGGGGGCAGGATCTTTGATCACATGGGGGCAGCCATCTTGTGTGTTGGAGTGATGGTCAATCTGAATATTACTCTTTTATTAGATAGGATAGAAGCATAGTGCATGGGTGGGGGCCAGCTGGTTTGCTTTGAAGGGTGTCCCGGATGAGGGTGAGGGTTCCCTTTGGGCATGAGGTGGCCTGGGCGAGGGGCCTGTGGTGGTTTGCAGGCTGGCCATGCCCCCTGATAACCCAAGTGGAGGCCCTGCTATCTAGGATTTACTTATCTTCTACAATTAAAACCTTGTAGCCTGGAGTGGAACCAAGACTCCTGCTCACTCCATGGTGGCAGCCATTTCTGTTGGGATTTATTTATCTCCTATAATTGAAACTTTGTTGCCTTAAGTGGAGACAAGAAAGGGCAGGGCTGCAGAAGCTTGGCTTCCTCCATCTCCGGCAGCAACCCTAACCTCCTGCTCTCTCCAGCTCTGTGGCTGCTGCCATTTTTTGTTGGGATTTATTTATCTTCTATAATTGAAACTTTGTAGCCTTGAGTGGAGGCCTCGGCCCGCCAGGGTCTGTGGAAAGCTTGGCTTCCTCCATTGTCGGAGAAACCCAATCCTCCCTCCTGCACACTCCATGGCCACAGCCATCTTGGTTGGAGTTGATTTGCATACTTGCTCCTGATTGGCTGGTGGGCATGGCTGGTGGATGTAGCAGAGTGATGGTTAATTTGCATAATACTCTTTTATTATATAGGATTAGTTTTTTGATGGAGTCTATTGGTTTTTTTATGTACAATATCATGTCATCTGAAAATAAGGATAGCTTTACTTCTTCTTTTCAAATTAGGATGCCTTTTATTTCTTCTTCTTGTCTAATTGCAATGGCTAATATTTTCAGTACTATGTCAAACAGGAGTGGTGAGAGTGGGCATCCCTATCTTGTTCCTGTTCTTGGTGGAAATGGTTTATTTTTTTCCCATTGTGTATGATATTAGCTGTAAGTTTATCATACATAGCTTCTATTATGTTGAGGTATGATCTTTATATTCCTATCTTTTTTAAAATATATTTTATTGGTTTTTTACAGAGAGGAAGGGAGAGGAATAGAGAGTTAGAAACATCGATGAGAGAGAGATATCGATCAGCCACCTCCTGCACGCCCTCCACTGGGGATGTGCCCACAACCACCAGGATACATGCCCCTGACTGGAATTGAACCTGGGACCTTTCAGTCCACAGGCTGGCGCTCTATCCACTGAGCCAAACTGGTTTTGGCTATATTCCTATCTTGCTGAGAGTTTTTATGAAGAAAAGTTGTTGGGTACTGTGAAATGCTTTTTCTGAATCAATTGACATGACTATGTGATTTTTTCTCTCTCAATTGGTTTATGTGATGCATCACGCATTGAACCAACCTTGCATTCCTGGGATAAATCCTACTTGGTCATAGTGTATGATCTTTCTGATGTGCTGCTGGATCCGATTTGCTAGAATTTTGTTGAGGATTTTGGCATCTATATTCATGAGAGATATTGGCCTATAATTCTCTTTCATTGTGTTGTCTTTATCTGGTTTTGGTATTAGGGTGATGCTGGCTTCATAGAAGAAAGTTGGAAGTGTTCCCTCTTCTAGAATTTTTTGGAATAGTCTGAGGAGGAGAGCTTTTAATTTTTCCTTGAATGTTTGGTAAAACTCCCCTGTGAAGACATCTGGATTTGGGCTTTTGTTTGCTGGAAGCTTTTTGATGACTGCTTCAATTTCTTCCACAGTTATTGCCCTATTGACATTTTTAGATTCTTCCTGATTGAGTTTTAGAAGGTTATATTTTTCTAGGAATATGGAATTTCCTCCAGGTTGTCCAGTTTGTTGGAATAGAATTGTTCATAGTATTTTGTAACAATCCTTTGTATTTTGGTAGGTTCTGTTGCTATTTCACCTCTTTCATTTCTGATTTTGTTGATTTGGATATTCTCTCTTTGCTTCTTACTGAGCCTAGCTAGAGGTTCATCAATCTTGTTTATCCTTTCAAAGAATCAGCTCTTGGTTTTGTTGATCTTTTGTGTTGTTTCTTTGGATTCTATGTCATTTTTCTCTGCTCTGATCTTTATTATTTCTTCCTTCTGCTTACACTGGGTTTTTCTTGTTGCTCTCTTTCTAATTTTTTTTAGTTGTAGGGTTAGGTAATTTATTAACATTGATTCTTGTTTTTTGCAGTAGGCTTGTAGTGCTATGAACTTCCCTCTCAAGACTGCTTTCCTATAGATTTTGGATTGCTGTGTTTTCATTGTCATTTGTTGTCATGATACTTTTTATTTCTTCCTTGTTCTCTCTGGTTACCCATTCATTGTTTAATAGCATGCTGTTTAGTCTCCATGTTTTTTATTTCTTTGGATTGTTTTTATTGGAATTGATTTCCAGATTTATGCCACTGTGATCTGAGAAAATGCTTAATATGATTTCTGTCTTCTTGAATTTGAAGAGACTTTGCCTATGACCTAACATATGGTCTGTCTTTAAAAATGACCCATGTGCACTTGAGAAGAGTGTATATTTTGTGGCTTTGGAGGGAAATGTTCTGAAGATGACAAATAATTCCATCTAGTCTAGTGAGTCATTTAGAATTAATGTTTCTTTGCTGATTTTTTTTAGAGGATTTATCCAATGGTGATAATGGGGTATTAAAGTCTCCTACTATGATTGTACTGCTGTCAATATTTCCCTTGATATCCTCTAAGAGTTTTTTTAATGTATTTTGGTGCTCCTGTATTGGATGCATATATGTTTACCAGAGTTATTTCTTCTTGTTGGATTGTTCTTTTTAGTATTATAAAGTGGCCTTTTTCCTTACCTCTTGTTATGCCCTCACTTTGAGATCTAATTTGTCTGATATAAGTAATTCTACCCCAACTTTTTTTTAATTTCCATTTGCCTGAAAAATCTTTTTCCATCCCTTCACCTTCAGTCTGTGTGTGTCTTTTTCTCTGAGGTGGGTGTCTTGTAGACAGCAAATATATGACTTATGTTTTCTCACCCAATCTGTTACACTATGTCTTTTGATTGGGGCATTTAATCCATTTACATTTAAAGTTATTATTGATACCTACTCATTTGTTGCCATTTTATTCTTTATCCCTGTCTTACTTCTTTGCTTCCTATTCACTTTTTTTTAATAGTAGACCCTTTAGCATTTCTTACATTGCTGTTTTGGTGCTAATAAATTCCATTAGTCCTTTTTTTGTCTGTGAAGCTCCTGATTTCACCCTCAATACTGTACCCTTGCTGGGTACAGTATTCTTGGAGTCAGATCCTTCCTTTGCATAACTGTATATTTCTTTCAATTCCCTTCTGGCCTGATGAGTTTCTGTTGAGATATCAGTCACTAGTCTGATAGGTGTTCCTTTGTAGGTAACTTTCTGTTTCTCTCTGGCCGCTTTTAAGATTCTTACTTTATCGTTGGTGTTTGTCAATTTAATTATAATGTGCCTTGGTATCAGTCTTTGGGCTTACATTTTGCTAGGGAGTCTGTGAGAATCTTGGATTTGAGTGGGATTGTTCTTTTCTATATCAGGGAAGTTTTCTGTCATTATTTCTTCCAACAGGTTTTCTATTCCTTGCCCAGTTTCCTCTCCTTCTGCAACCCTTATTATACAGATGTTGTTTTGTTTCATGGTGTCCCAAAGTTCCCTTAGGCTCTCCTCCTGCTTTTCAATTTTTTTTTTCTAGAAGCTGCTCTACTTGAGTATTTTTCCTACCTTTCCTTCTAGCTCACTTATGCAGTCCTCTGCTTCTTCTATCCTACTCTTGATGCTTTCTATTGAGTTCTTTAGAGCAGCAATGCCATTTTTCATTTCTTCTTGGTTCTTCTTCATTTCCTCTTAGTTCTTACTCATATTGTCAAATTTTATTTCCATTCTTTTCAGCCACCTATGGCCATTTCTCTGAATTCTTTCTCTGTCAGGTTGTTTGCCTCCATTTTGTTTACTTCCTTTTCTGATGATGCCTGCTTTTCTTTCATATATGGGCTGTTTCTTTATCTTCCCAGGTTCTCTCTTCTCTGGTTGTCTGGTTATTTAGATCTCTGTCCCCTGCATTAATTTAAAGGCACAAAATACAACACAACTAGGTACAATAAACAAGGCACTGAACAGAAATGTATTTTATGATATTAATAACCACAAATAAAGGTGCCCATGAGAGAGAGGCAAATTAGGCCATAGAAGAGAAAGAAGAGAGAAAAGAAAGGAGTGACAAAATGAAATTGGGAGATGGAAAGAAAAAGTAAGAGAGAAAAGAAAGAGAATAAGAAAGATAAGGGGAACAAATTATATATGTGGGGAGAAAACTCCAACAAACAGCCACTAATCCCATCAATTTCCAGCAACAAGTACCTGGAGATTAATATAAACTACAAACAACAATTAATATCAAGTGAGGCAAGGGTAAACATAAGCAATAAACAAAAACAAAGCAAACAAAACAAAACAAAACAAAAAAAAGAATAAGCAAAACAATCTCACAAAAAAAGCATAAAAATTGATAAAGTCAGCATTCAAGCAAACACCAACAAAAGAACAGAGAGAAAAACAATTTTTGGATAGTGAAGAAAGAGAAGAAAGAAGTATGTGTGGAGTTGGTGCAGAAGATTGGGAATTAGATAAATAAGTTGGGTGAAATTTAACAGGGGGTAAAAAGAAAGAATAGGGAAAATTTAAAGTAGAAAAGGGTAAGAGAAACAGGGCAACAAAAGGAGAAAAGTTAGAAAGTGAGTGATGGCATAAAGGTAGAGTTGAGATAGCGTAAATGATGCTGAAAGAAAGATGAAAATAGAATGCAGAACACTAATCCAAAAATAAAATAAAGACAAAATAAAATGATACTTTATTTTAACAAAAAGGTAAAATAGTAGTAATCATAATACTGATTAAAATAAAAATGTAATAATTAAAAAGGTGAAATCAAGTGAGAAAAAAAAGAAAAAGTTAGTTTCTTAGGTAAAAGATGAAAAATATAAAGATAGAAAATAAAAAAATAAAATAGAATGCACAGTAATGAAGGTCATTCACTGCCTCTATTTTTCTGTTTGACACACTTGTTTCCCAGTCAGGACAGTATTGCAGTTCCCTGCTGTCCACTGTTCCTCAGTGTTGTAAGCCAGTCCTGATTTTTGAGGAGGTGAAATATCTTAATTTCTTTATTCCTTTATTTGTGATTACACA
The DNA here is from genome assembly GCA_011751065.1 of Lasiurus cinereus. Classification (NCBI taxonomy): domain Eukaryota; kingdom Metazoa; phylum Chordata; class Mammalia; order Chiroptera; family Vespertilionidae; genus Lasiurus; species Lasiurus cinereus. The sequence continues at coordinate 17,729,112 of JAAGEH010000015.1, read as the reverse complement.
AGAGTCAATTTGTGATTCAGCCCCTGGGTGGCAGTGTTTCTGGCTTGACCTCCAAGCCTATAGGTCCTCTTTAGCTTGTGCTTAGATCTGGCTTTCCTTGTGGCACTCAATACCAGTTTGTGGGAGTGGGCTTCCCCAGAGCTGGTTCTCCAATGGTCATTCCCCACTCTTATCCCCATGTTCCAGAAAAACAACTTTCTCCTGTAATCTCCTAGGGTGTCCCCAACTGGGTGATCCTATATATTGGGCTCAGCACTCAGAAGCAAGGAAAGAGCTTGATCTGAAGTGGATAGAGAGCAAGTGCACAAACTCTTCTTTCCCCTCATGTCTAAGCAGCCAGCACACTTTTAAAAATCCAAGGCTGTCCCACTGCATCAGATCAAAATGGGTTGCTTTCTAGAGATCCCCTCCATTAGCAGCTCTGAGGACCTCCTTCCACATTCACAGATCACGCCAGACTCAACAGCCATGGATTTCTCTAGGTGCAGACTTACCCCAGTCCTCCAGCTCCTGCAGTGCACACATTTCTTTCTCCTGCCAGGATCAGAGACTTCACCTTTTCCCAGGGGAAATCTGACCTTTCCATGGTTCAGTGTAGAGCTCCTCTGAATCCCCATGTTTGCACCAATTGGGGACCACTGTTCTGGGGTTTACAGCTGCCAGGAGGGTGCCACAGTTGTAGCTTCTCAGGCTTTGGATAACATCCACCCTCCTCTTTAAGATGGCATGGTCTCCTTGTTCAAGCTAGCGGCTCCGGGAGAGAACCCAGCAGCAGTAAAGGCTGCCCGGTCAGGAAAGCCCTGTCCAGCAGTCCCCCACCTTCTCCTGGAGAATAGCTGTCCCTCAACTCGCCAACAAACACTCCCTGTGCAACCCTCAGCTTTTCCCTCCATCTGCTCTGGGACAAGGTTCAGGATACATCTGTCTATTCCACTGCCATTTTTTCCTTCTGGATTGTCTTTTTATTATTGTAAAATAAGAGTTCTTTATATGCTCTGGATGTTCAATCTTTATCATATAATGATTTACAAATATTGTCTCCCATTCTGCAGATTATGGTATCACTTTCTTGATTATTTTATTTATTAAAATGTATATTTACTGTTGAAAGTTTTTTAAAATTTATCTTTATTGTTGAAAGTATTACAAATGTCACCATTTTCCCCCATTTACCCAACTCCACACCCATTCCCCCCAGGTTTTCACCACAATACTATCTATGTCCATGGGGTATGGGTTAATCTCTCTCCACCCACTCACCTACTCCTGTCTTCCCTCTGAGATTCATCAGTCTGTTCCATGCTTCTATATCTATGGATCTATTTTGTTCATTGGTTTATTTTGTTCATTAGATTTCACATATGAGTGAGATCATGTGATACTTTTTTTCTCTGACTTGCTTATTATTTTATCATAATATCCTCTACATGCCTCCTTGCTGTCTCAAAAAGTAAGAAATCCTTTATTTTACAGCAGCATAGTATTCCATGGTATAAATGTACCACAGTTTTTTCAGTTGCTCATCTACTGATGGATATTTGGGCAGTTTCTAGATAGTAACTATTGTAAATAAAGTTGCTATGAACATAAGGGTGCATATACTCTTTCTAATTGGTATTTTGATCTACCATTTGAGCTAGTGATCCCACTTCTAGCAATATATCATATCTTATATATATTCCTAGAAGTGGGATCACTGGCTCAAATGGCAGTTCAATTTTTAATTTCTTGAGGAAACTCCATTCTGTTTTCCAAAGTGGCTGCACCCAGTCTGCAGTCCCATAATCAGTGTATTACAATTCTCTTTTTTCCACATCCTCACCAGTAGTTGTCATTTGTTGAACTGTTGATGGTAGCTATTCTGAGAGGTATGTGGTGATACCTCAATATTGTTTTAAATTGCATCTCTCTGATGGTTAGTAAGTTTGAAAATATTTTCATATGTATTTTGGCCACCTGTATGCCCACTTTAGAAAAGTATCTAGTTAGGTCTTTTGCCCACATTTTAATTGGATTTTTTGTCTTCCTTTTGTTAAGTTGTATGAGTTCATTATATATTTTGAATACTAACCCATTATCAGATGTATCATTGGCAAATGTGTTATCCCATTTAATGGGCTTCCTTTTCATTTTGTTGATGGTGCTGTGTTTTGTTTTTTTCTGTACAGAAGCTTTTTATTTTGATGTAGTCCCGTTTGTTTATTCTATCCTTTGTTTTCCTTGCCCTAAGAGATTTAGCAACAAGCATATTGCCAAGAGAGATGTCTGAGATTTTGTTGCTTATGGTTTATTTTAGGATTTTTGTGTTTTCACTACTTACATTTAAGTTTTTTATTCATTTTGAGTTTATTTTTACATATGTTGTAAATTGGTGGTCTAGTTTCATTTTTTTTTGCAAATATCTGTCCAGTTTTCCCAGCACCATTTTTGAAGAGATGGTCTTTACTGCACTGTATGCTCTTGCCTCCTTTGTCAATATCAATTGAGTTACACCAATAATGAATTATCATAAAGAGAAACTAAAAATCAACCCCATTTACCACTAGTACAAAACATTAAGATACTGAGGAATAAACTTAATCAAGGAGGTAAAAGACCTGTACTTGGAAAACTATAGGATGTTGGAAAAAGAGATATAGGAAGATATAAACAAGTGGAAGAATATACCATGTTCATAGATTGGTAGAATCAGCATCATTAAAATCCTTATTACCCAAAACAATGTATAGATTCAATGTAATCCTTATTAAAATATCAAAAGCATATTTCACAGATCTAGAATAAATACTCCAACAATTTATATGGGGAGGAGGAACCAAGATGGCGGCATAGGTAAATGCCTCTACTTGGTGCCTCCCACAAGCACAACAAAATTACACCTAAAATACAGAAACTATCATCCAGAACTGTGGTAAAGCTGGCTAACTGGAAGTACTACAACTAGAGAGGTAAAGAAAAAAGTACATTGAGACTGGTAGGAGGTGCAGAGGTCCAGAACAGGCCAGTCCACCACCAGGGTGTGCTGCTTTTTTAATAGGGAAGATTGCCTGTGTGGAGGCTGCAGAGAGGAGGGAGGGGTCCCAACACCACACCAGACATTCAGCCCCGTATTCCAGAGCTGGGGAAAGAAGTCCCTATGGGTTGTTAGAACTATGGACTGTAAAAACCAGTGTGGATTGGGGATGAGTGATACACAGGCTGCTGGAGACCTAGCTGCTTCTCTTAAAAGACCAGCACCCCAAACTGAATTTACAAGCTCCTGCTTGTTCTGAGTTCCAGTTCCCAGTGATGATTTGGGGGACCCAGACACATACAGGGAGAAATGGGACTGTATGACATCAGAGCAGGAACACAGGGGTGGCTTTCTTCCAGATAGAAGTGCTCACAGCAGTCATTGTTCCTGGCTGGAACCTCCCTGGTGCCAGGATAACTGGCAGACATTTCTGTTTGCTCTATCCTAAAGATTCCCTGAGAGCAGGCTCCACCAATACACAACCCCACAGAAGCTTTGTGCAGTGGCTTTTGCATTTGAATGGTCTGTCCTTTCTCAGTCTAAAACCTGTCAAACAAGCTGCAGCTGGGTCAGGTATCCCCAAAGCTATCAATAAAAGTGCCAAGGCCTGCACCAGCACCAGCCTGCCTTGCTTTATAGCTGGGCCTTATCTGGGGACTTCCAAACCTGATACAAGAGAAGGAATCTGCATATCTCTCTGTAGCTCCTAATGGGTAGCCCCAGACAGAGGCTGACTTTGCACCTCCCTGGAGACCCAAGAGGCAGTGTACCCAGTGGTCAGTGTGAGACCATAAAAGATTATAAATATTCACATCCATAAGTGACACACTCAAGGGTCAGACTCAGTGAGCAACAAAACTCCACTGAAGCAAATCCTGCACCACAAGGGTGTCTCCTGCACAGCAGCTCTCACTGTAGTCACCGCTGGTTCTCACAACCAATTGGCCTGGAGGTCAATTCCACCCAGTGACACCAACAGTAATCAAGGCTCAACTACAACAAGACTGTGCACACAGGAGAGAAACCAAGATGGTGGCATAGGTGAATACCTAAACTGCTGCCTCGCACAACAATTTCAAAACTACAGCTAAAAGACAAAATGAACATCATCCAGAACCACAGGAAAGCTTTATGAGTGGAAATTCTACAACTAGAAGGCAAGCGACAGGCACACGGAAACTCAGAGGAGATGCAAAAGGCTGAGGTATGGAGACACGTGTGTGGAGAGGACGAGTGGCTGAGTGCCTGGCTGGCTTTCTGTAGCGGGACGGAAATGAAAGCTCCCAACTGCACTGAACCCCAGCTCTGACTGCACTGAACCCCAGCTCCAGGTGATACCCTGGGGACCCAGTCTTATATGGGGGGAGTCTGGACTATAGGAAAAAGAGAGCAGTGCATGGAAACTTGGGGGAGCCATAAAGGGCAGAGGTCTAGAGGTGTGCATGCGAGTGTGTGCAGAGAGGATGGACTGCTGAGTGTGCTGCTGGCTTTCTCTAGCAGGAGGAGGAGAGGGGCTCCCAACTATGCTGAATGCCACTGCTGACTACACTGAACCCCAGTTTCAGGTGAGACCCTGAGGACCCAGACCCATATGGGGGAAGTCTGGACTGTCAAGAAAAGGGAGGAGTGAACAGAAACTTGGGGGGGGGCGGTTGGCGTGTGAAGGGCAGAGGTCTGGAGACTTGTGTGCGAGTGAGTACAGAGAGGACTACAGCAATTACCAAGGGACACTGAGACCCAGAGGCCACATAGAGCAGGGCTGATGGGAAGCCAAGGTTGTGTGTTCAGCCTTGAGACTTTGCTACATCCAAGCTGAGCACAGAGGCTTTTGCAATTTTGCAAGTGTTGTATCATAAGGCTGTCTATAGCACAGAAGTTCTCCTGGAGTAGACACAGCTGATCCTCACAGCCAGTTGGCCTGGACATCAATTCCTCTCAGTGATACTAACAACAATCAAGACTTAACTACAACAAGGCTGTACACACAATCCACATAGGGGTGCACCAAAACCCCAAACAAAAGGAATTCAAAGAAGACCATACCAAGACACATCATAATTAAAATGCCAAGAGCAAAAGACAAAGAGAGAATATTAAAAGCAGTGAGAGAAAAACAGTTAATTACCTACAAAAGAGCACCCATATGATTGTCAGCTGATTTCTCAGCAGAAACTATACAGGTCAGATGGGAGTGGCAAGAAATATTCAAAGCGATGAATAGCAAGAACCTACAACCAAGATTATTCTACCCACAATCATTCACAATTGAAGGTCAGATAAAGAGCTTCACAGACAAGAAAAAGCTAAAGGAGTTCATCACCACCAAACCAGTATTATATGAAAGGTTGAAAGGTAAAGAAGAGGAAGGAAATATGCATAACAAATACATATCTATGAACAAGTGAATCTAAAAATCAAGTGAATTAAAAATCACTTGATGAACAGAATAAACTGGTGAATATAATAGAATCAGAGGCATGGAAAGGAAGTGGACTGATAATTCTTAGGGGGAAAGGGGTGTGGGAAGAGACTGGACAAAAATTGTACACCTATGGATGAGGATGTGGGGAGAGGTAAGGGCAGAGGGAGTGGTGGGAAACAGGTGGAGGGGAACTATGGGGAGAAAAAGGGGAACAATTGTAATAATCTGAGTAATAAAAATTTATTAAATTAAAATAAATAAATAAATTAGTGTTGAGGGAAAGCTCAATAGATGAATAAGATTTTAACACCATTAAATAAAGTAAAACGGTTTTCTTTACTCCTAAAAAAAAAAAAAAGAATGTGCACACAGCCCACAAAGGGGTGCACCAAGAGTATCCACCTCAGGTGATTGGGGAGGCTGAGCCACTGGGCCCTATAGGATACCTACTTCTCAAGGCCAATCTACCAACTCAAGGAGATTTAGCAGCTACCCAACACATAGAAACAAACAGAGGGAAACAGCCAAAATGCAGAGAAAAAGAAACATGTCACAAATTAAAGAAATAGAAGAAAGCAAACTACTGGACATAGAGTTCAAAACCACAGTTACAAGCTTACTCAAGAATCTTCTAAAAACCTCTGAGAAATTTAGTGAGACCTTCAAGGATCTTAATGCGAATGCCTAAAAGTTGGAAAAGGACCAGTCAGAAATTAAGCATACACTGACTGAAATAAATAATAATATACAAGGATTCCACAGCAGACTAGAGATCTGAGAATCAATCAATGATGTGAAATATGAGGAAGCAAAAAAAAAAGAATCCAAAAATTTGAACATAGTGTAAGGAGCCTCTGGGACAACTTCAAGCATACCAACATCCGAATTATGGAGTTGCCAGAAGAAGAAAGAGAACAAGATATTGAAAACCTATTTGAAGAAATAATGACATGAAACTTCTCCTACCTGGTGAAAGAAATAGACTTACAAGTCCAGGAAGTGCAGGAACCCCAAACAAGAGGAATCTAAATAGGACCACACCAAGACACATCATAATTAAAATGCCAAGGGCAAAAGAGAAAGAGAAAACTTTAAAAGCAGCAAGAGAAAAACAGTTAGTTACCTACAAAAGAGTGCCCATAAGACTGTCAGCTGATTTCTCAACAGAAACCTTGCAGGCAGAAGAAAGTGGCAAGAAATATTCAAAATGATGAATAGCAAGAACCTACAACCAAGATTACTCTACCCAGCAAAGTTATTCAGAATTGAAGGTCAGATAAAGAGCTTCACAGACAAGAAAAGGCTAAAGGAATTCATCACTACCAAACCAGTATTATATGAAACAAGAGTCCTGGTCCAAGAAATTATTTCACTGGGGGGGGAGGGGTGTCCCTCAGCACAACCTGTCACCTCTCCAATCTGGAACCTCTTGAGGGATGTCCGACTGCCCGTTTAGGCCTGATCTTGGTAGGCCTGGGCCAGTAGGATTGGGCCTAAATGGGCAGTCGGCCATCCCTCTCACAATATAGGACTGCTGGTTCCCAACTGCTCACCTGTCTGCCTTCCTGATTACCCCTAACCACTTCTGCCTGCCAGCCAGATCACCCTCTAACCACTCCCCTAATTGATGCCTAACTGCTTCCCTGCCAGCCTATTTGCCCCTAACTGGCCTCCCCTGCAGGCCTGGTCAACCCTAAATGCTTCCCACTGTAGGCCTGGGTCCCCCGCCAAATGTCCTCCCTCCAGGTTTGGTCACCCCCAACTTTACTGGCCTGGTCCCTCCCAACTGCCCTCCCCTGCTGGCCATCTTGTGGTGGCCATCTTGTGTCTACATTGGAGCAACCATCTTTGACCACATGAGGGCAGCCATCTTGTGTGTTGGAGTTATGGTCAATCTGCATATTACTCTTATTAGATAGGATAGAGGCCTGGTGTATGGGTGGGGGCCAGCTGGTTTGCCCTGAAGTGTGTTCCGGATCAGGGTTGGGGTTCCCTTTGGGCATGGGGCGGCCTGGGTGAGGGGCCTGTGGTGGTTTTCAGGCTGGCCATGACCCCCAGAGACCCAAGCGGAGACCCTGATATCTAGGATTTATTTATCTTCTATAGTAGAAACTTTGTAGTCTTCAGCAGAGCCAAGCCTCCTGCGTGCTCCATGGCCACGGCCATTTTTATTTGAATTTATTTATCTTCTATAATTGAAACTTTGTAGTCTTGAGCAGAGGCCTGGGCCCACCAGGGCATGTGGAAAGCTTGGCTTTCTCCATTGCCAGGGAAACCCAAGCCTCCTGCTCTCTCTGTGGCTGCAGCCATCTTATTGGGTTACTTTGCATATTAGCTCCTGATTGGCTGGTGGGCATGGCTGTAGGATATAGCAGAGTGATGGTTAATTTGCATAGTATTATTTCATTAGACAGGATGCTGAAGGGTATGCTTTAAGAAGAGAAAGAAGAAGAAAAAGGTAAAAATAAAAAAATTATGAATAACAAAGTGACAACAAATACATATCTACCAACAAGTGAATCTAAAAATCAAATGAATAAAAAATCTGATGAACAGAATAAACTGATGAATTGAATAGAATCAGGACCATGGAAATGGAACAGTCTGATGATTCTCAGAGGGAAGGGGGTGTGCAGGGTGCCTGAAAAGTTTAGAAAAAGATCTTATATGTATGTATGTAATGCCTATGGACACAGAAAATAGGGTGTCAAGGGCTTGGGATGGGGTGGGAACCAGGTGGATGGGAGCTATGGGGGGAAAAAGAGGGACAGCTGTAATAATCTCAATAATAAATATTTTTAAAAAATTATACGGAACCGAAAAGGCTCAAAGAGCCACAGCAATCTTGAGGAAGAAAAACAAAGTAGGAGGGATCACAATACCAGATAGGTATCAAATTATACTACAAAGCACTATAATCAAAACAGCCTGGTACTGGCACAAAAACAGGCATATAGATCAACGGAACATAACAGAGAACCCAGAATTTGACTCAAGAATTATACACAGTTTTTACTTTTAAAGAAGTTCAATTTATCTACATTCATTTCTTTCTATGCATTTGTTTATGTTCTAATTAGGGAAAAATAGTTATGCAAACAGAAAATGACTGCTGGGAACAGAAGACTAGAGACTGCATCCTTTTTACGCATTAGAAGTACTGGCCTATGCCTGAGATACAAATAAGACTTTCTGGTCAAGAAGAATCCTTTAGTTTATTGCATCTGTTCATTCAACAAATATGCCCTATGTCTTAAGCATTTTTCTAGGAGCTTAGATACAAAAATGAAAGATAGTCTCTGGCTGTGGCTCAGTGGTTGAGCATCAACCTATGAAACAGGAGGTCACGGTTCAATTCCTAGTCAGGGCAAATGCCTGGGTTGCGGGCTTGATCCCCAGTGTGGGGCATGCAGGAGGCAGCTGACCAATGATGTTTTTATCTCTCCCTCTCCCTTACTCTCTAAAATCAATAAAATATATATTTAAAAAATAGAATGTTTCTTTAAAAAGATAGTCCCTGTCCTCAAGAAGCTGACAAAATATGAGGTGTGTAACCTCATGATCATAACACTAGTTATCATGATGAAAACCATTTAAGAGGCTGTGGAAGAGTTCAGATTATGGAGAGAACACATCTCGTTGAGGGTTTTCATAAATGCTACTTTGGCTTTAGACATTTTAAATCATGGGAAAAAAAGATAACCACTACTAAATCAAGAAAAAAAAACATAGCCACTGAATAAACAAGTTAAAGGAATGCTGAAATGATGGGTGGGGGATTTCATAAATCCTCTCTCTAAATTCAAACAATTCAGTGATGTTTTGTTTGCTTGTTTTCATGAAACATACACTTTTCATTTTGATCTGTACATATGAATTGGTTTAACCAAGTATACATAATACTCACTGATGGTGAATGATAGCCAGTCCTTGAACCTGGAGTATATTATGCTAAGTGAAATAAGCCAGTCAGCAAAAGACAAGTATCTCATGATCTCACTCATATATAGAATCTGAAGGACAAAATAAATTGATGATCAAAATAGATCCAGAGACACAGAATCATGGAACAGACTGTCTAATCTCAGAGGGAAGGCAGGAGTGGGTGGGTGATAGGATAAAGGGGACATCTGTAACGCTTCAACAATAAAGATAATTTGTTAAAAAGTCTTCCTTAGTACATATTAAATTAAATTTACCACCAGCACCATTTATTTGTGTGTGTGTGTGTGTGTGTGTGTGTGTGTGTGTTAAAAAGATACTGAATGAGAGCTAATGGACCTCTGGAGTTCAAGTATTCATTCAACAAACAATTGTGGGCTCCTGGTGTATAGTCACAGTGGGAATAGATGGGAGAGGAAAAGAATTATGAATAAGACAGGCATGCTTTCATCTCTCTGAGAGCTCACAGTCTGGTGGAGGACATAGAGACATAAACTGCCAATTTCAGTACAGTGTAATAGGGAAAGTAGTCTGTGAGTGCATATATGTGTGTGTGAAAAAGAGGAGAGAGAGAGAAAGAGAGAGAGAGAGAGAGAGAGAGAGAGAGAGAGAGAGAGAGAGAGCTATATATTACATTTGATATCTACAATGAGGCCTCCAGTTATTAGTGGTCAAAGTGCAAGGGAGACACTAAGGTGTTCATGATTTAGTTCCTGTGCTCAAAGAGATGTTAATCTCAGCAGCAGAGCTGGCAGCACACACTGTGTCTTTGTGTAAATTAGAAAATGTGCCACCTCCAAAGCATGTCTTGTCAGCTGGATCTCAGCTCCTATTTGCCTTTGCAGCTAGGCATTTTTATTCAGGGCACAACAAGAACAACTGTATTTGGCAGTTCTGCTGTCAGAGAAGAAATACAAACCACTAAAATACAGGGTCAGAAGAAATTGACACTGTATGTGCAGTACATAAAGGCCTCAGAAGAGAGGGCAAGAACATGAAATGAAGGTGGAAATTGAATCTGGCCTTGGTGGCTGGGTAGGGTTTTCTTAGGTGGAGATGAGAATGGGTACAGGAAAGAGAATGGAACACTTTCTCCAAAGGGTAAGATAAGAAAAATGGAAGCATATTAAAGGGATAATGGTAGCTTAGTTGGCAGCAGTGTAAACCACAGAAGTGGCTCTTTCTAGCTATCTTTTCACAGAATAAGTCCTTCTTAAAGTGTGAGAAAAGTTGGCTGGGCTGTCCATACACACACACACACACACACACACACACACACACACGAGCACACTTGTTTACACATACATGCCCGCATGCACACATGCACACATATTGAAAACTCCATAGTAGTTCTCCATTTTTCCTTCGTCTCCCTTCTATCCTTCCCCTCCAAAGTGCTCTCCAGAAAATGGCTGCTAGCCATTTAGTGATCTCTAGGATAGAGCAGTATAAGACAAAACTAGAATGGTCCCAAGCGTGGCCTTGACTGCCACGCTGAGAAGTTATAAAGTTGTATGCAGAGGGAGTCACTGGACTCTAGTGAGTAGGGAAATGCTACTCTCAACTTAGTGGTTCTTAAGACAACTAATCTGCTGGTGTTGTTTAGAATGGGTCAAAGAACCAATCTGGGTAGAAATGTTATACTCAATATGAAAACTTAATTATTTCTGCACAAAACTCTGAGTTTGTTTATAATGTGGAAAAACACACAACTGTTACACAGATCCCAGTCAGACCAGTGAAGACACTTGTACTCGCCTCACATCTAAATGTTTGTTGATTAACATATATGAAAAATGCTGCCATTAAAGATTCAATAAAAACCCCAAGAGTCAATGCTGTAGGAGCCAGAAAAACTAACTCTTCCAAGTGATTTTTTTTCTCTTAAATCAACAACCAAAACATTATCTTTCCTTTCCTTACCTAATATTTTTGGAACACCCTATATGCTAGTTGTTTTATATACAATGTCACATTAAATCCTCATCAATTTTTTTAAGATGAAAACTAGGGCTCAGAGGACAGTAAGGATCTTCCACCATATTACCCAGCTATTCAGGGATAGAACTGGGATTCAAACCTCAAACTGTCTGACCACAAAGTTTGTGTTTGTCTTACTACAGTACAATAGCCTCCCAGCCCAATTAATGAAGGGAGAAAGGAAAATTAAAAGTAACCAAATTAAAGGGGGCAGAATTGGCCACCCTAAATTATGTATTTGGCAAAGGATTATTTAAAAAAAAATAGTGGTGAAGCAACTAGATGAGAGAACATTTAGAATATAAATACAGAAAATTTGTGAGGACTATCTGAGAGTTTTCAGTTTAAGCAAGGCTACACTTGGCAGTTTTAAAAAACTCTCTGAAGACCTTTGGGCCATTACCTCCTGCCATGGTAAAGGCAGCCCTTTTATAGGCAGTGGTGAATACCCCACACGGGCCTGGGAGGAAGAGAGATCCTCTTGCTCACTCAATTTCCTAGCAATTGACTCTAACAACAGGGGACTTATACTTTTGTGCTCAAAGCTGTACATCAGCTCTCCATTCCCTAATCCAAGCTCATATAAAGGTCCATCTCAACTAAATTTGGACTTCATTGCTTTCATCATCCCTTGCCTGAAACAACTGTATGATTACTCTATCATTGCTTTGGAGTATGTTATTTCTTTACTGGCTTATTGAAAAGCAACAAGTAGCCTTTAGAGCATTGTCCCATACACCAAAAGGTTTTGGGTTCAATTCCCGGTCCAAGAGGCAGCTAATATTCTCTCTCTCTCTCTCTCTCTCTCTCTCTCTCTCTCTCTCTCTCTCTTTCTCTCTCTCTCTCTCTCTCCTCCCTCACTCCCTCTCCTATCTTCCCCTTTCTCTATATAAAATATATACATAAAGAAGTAATAAGCAAAATAGAGACAGATTCATAAAGAGCAGGCAGACAGCTCTGGTGATGAGGGGGGCATTAGGGGGAAGTGAAGAGATAGAGCAAAAAAGGAAAAAAGAGAAAAACTCATGGACAGGGACAATAGTGTAGTGACTGTGGGGGGTGCAGTGTGGTGGTTGGAGGTGGAAGAGGGTATATGGAGGATAAATGGTGATGGAAAAATAATAAAATAAAATAAAAATAACATTGCCCTAACAGATGTGGCTCAGTGGATAGAGCATCAGCCTGGGGACTGAAATGTCCCAGGTTCAATTCCGGTCAGGGGCATGTACCTTGGTTGCGGGCACACAGTCGGGGGCGTGCAGGAGGCGGCTGATCGATGTCTCTTTCTAATTGATGTTTCTAACCTTCTATCCCTCTCTCTTCCTCTCTGTAAAAAATCAAATATATATATATATATATATATATATATATATATATATATCATAAACAGGGCAGATGAAAAAAAGATATCCTGTACACTATTGACTTGTTAGATTATTATAATTCCATTGGTAAACCGGTGTTAAGTAAACTATTGACAAAGGCACTCTCAGACTCTGAGAATAATTTGCCATGAAACAAAACAAATGATAAGGGGAACATTATTTTCTTTCCCCACAGAATCAAGCATTTTATGTTGTTACTAGAAGCTCAGTAAATGAATTCATGCACCAGTGGGGTCCCTCAGCTTGGCTGCAGGATCAGGCTGAAACTGGCTTTCTGACATCCCCTGAGGGATCCTGAATTGCAAGAGGGTGCAGGCCAGGCAGAGGGACCCCCCTGGTGCATGATCAGGGTGTGGAGGGACACAGGGGGTTGGCCAGCTGGGGAGGGACCATGGTAGGGCTCCAGAATATGTTCAACCTGTCTTGCTCAGTCCCAATTGGCTGGACCCCAGCAGCAAACTAACCTACCAGTTGGAGCATCTACCCCTGGTTGTCAGTGAACATCATAGCAAGTAGTTGAATGGCCTTAGCATATTACACTTTGATTGGTTGAACAGCTGACTGGACAATTGGACATTTAGCATATTAGGCTTTATTATATAGGATGCTCAAAACAGAGATTTTTGAGCTGCTTAAGTTACAACTATATTTTGCCCTTTTCTGAACATATTAGAAAAATTGTTTCTGCAAGTGTTTAGGATTCTATGGTGCCAGGCACTGAAAAACCATTAGATCCACTCCTCTTAGGACAAAAACAAGGTCAACCTAGATATTCCAACAGCAATGGCAGATTACCAAATGTGTTCAAAGATTTGAATCATCTACTTAAGGAAGAATATACCAGATATGTATATATAACTGATTCCCATATGCTTTGTGCTTTTCCTTTTCCCAGTAACCAAATCAATATTAGAACCAACCCCTCTGCCTACGTATGCCCCTCCTATTCTTCAGGTATATCGGTTTCGTATTTCAACCACAGCTTAAGGGCTGAAACAACTTAGACATTTGAGAGGACCAGGAGAGGGATTTGAATGTGGAGATAATGGGAGAGAATCCAAGATGGCGGCAAAGGTAAACACCTACACTGCTGCCTCACACGACAATTTCAAAACTACAACTAAAAGACAGAACGGACATCATCCAGAACCACAGGAAAGCTGGCTGAGTGGAAGTTCCATAGCTAGAAGGAAAGAGAAGGGCTCACAGAAACCCAGAGGAGCTGCAAAAAGCTGAGGTACGGAGATGCGCACGCTGAGAGAGCGGGTGCCAGAGGAGCTAGCTGGCTTTCTCTGGCAGGAAGGAAACAGAGACTCCCAAAGGCATTGAACCCCTTATCTTATGACACTAAATCCCAGATCCAGCCAAAATTCATACGGGAGGGAGTTTGGACTGTGAAAAGGGAGAGGTGCGCGGAAATTTAGGGGATTGGCAGGGGATCAGAGGTCTTGTGTCACGTGGCACTGCGCGGAGGACAGATTGCTGATTGTGCCACTGGCTTTCACGAGTGGGCGGGAGGCAGACCCTCCCAACTGTGCCACTTCTGACTCCACTAAGCTCCTGTTTCGGGCGAAACCCTGGAGACCTAGACTCGTGTGGTCCTGGCATGCAGGGGAGCTGGAAAGGCAGCAGTCTAGAGGAACTGCGGGCACTTGCACGCACAAGGACCGCTCCAGCGATTACCCAGTCACGTGAGACTCAGGGGCCATGGCGGGCGGGGCCGACTGGAAGGCAAGGCGGTCCCTTAAGCCCTGAGACTCCACCCATTCCAAGCTCAACAGAGGCTTCTTTGCTTTTGCAAGTCTGGTATCATAAGGCTGAATTCAAAACAGAAGTTTCCCCGGCGTAGTGAAAATGCCGAGACAAGGGAAGGGATCACAAACAAAAGAAATG
>JAAGEH010000015.1:17675131-17714377 GCA_011751065.1 Lasiurus cinereus | reverse complement strand
GGGTGGGGAAAAAAAACGACTGGATATAGAGTTCAAAACCACGCTTATAAGGTTTTTCAAGAATATGCTATAAAAGTTGGATAAATTTATCAAGTCCCAAGAGGAGATGCAAAAGGACCAACTAGAGATGCAAAAGATCCAACTAGAGATGTTGAATAAATTTAGCGAGTCTCAAGAGTAGATGAAAAAGGACCAACTAGATACACTGACCGAAATAAAAAATATACAGAGTCCTAACAGCAGACTAGAGGAAGGCAAGAATCAAGTAAAAAATTTGAAATATAAAGAAGCAGAAAACACTCAACTGGAAAAGCAAGAAGAAAAAAGAATCCAAAAATGTGAAGATAATGTAAGGAGCTTCTGGGACAGCTTCAAGTGTACCAACATCAGAATTGTGGGGTGCCAGAAGAAGAGAGAGAGTAAGATACTGAAAACCTATTTAAAGAAATAATGACTGAAAACTTCCCACATCTGGTAAAAGAAATGGACTTACAAGTCCAGGAAGCACACAGAACCCCATATAAAAGGAATCCAAAGAGGACCACACGAAGACACATCATAATTAAAATACCAAGAGCAAAAGACAAAGAGAGAATATTAAAAGCAGCAAGAGAAAAACAGTTAATTACCTACAAGGGAGCACCCATATGACTGTCAGCTGATTTCTCAACAGAAACAATGCAGGCTAGACGGGAGTGGCAATAAATATTTAACGTGATGAATAGCAAGAACCTACAACCAAGAATACTCTATCCAGCAAAGCTATCATTCAGAATTGAAGGGCAGATAAAGAGCTTCACAGAGAAGAAAAAGCTAAAGGAGTTCATCAAGTCCAAATCAGTATTATATGAAAGGCTGAAAGGTACTCTTTTAGAAGAGGAAGAGGAAAAAGGTAAAAGGTAAAAGCCAAAAAATTATGAACAACAAATACATATCTATCAACAAGTGAATCTAAAAATTAAGTGAATTAAAAATTTGATCAACAGAATAAACTGGTGAATATAATAGAATCAGGAGCACAGAAAGGGAGTGGACTGATAATTCTCAGGGGGAAAGGGGTGAGGGGTGTACAGGGAGAGACTTGACAAAAATCATACACCTATGAATGAGATCAATGGGAGGGAGGTAAGGGCAGAGGGCAGGGTGGGAGCTGGCTGGAAGGGTGTTATGGAGGGGAAAAAAGAGAAACAAATGTAATAATCTGAATAATAAAGATTTAATTTTTTAAAAAAGAAAGTAGAGATAATGTATAAAAATCCAAATTTTAATTTCATTATCACATTTCCAAATTAGTTTTGATAGCATTAATTATTGTTGCAGAAGGAAAATTTGGCAATTTCAAGAGTGCCCAATCATTTGCTTCAATCTTAGAAACAGTTTATGCAAAGATTAAACATGATAAAATGCAGATCATTTCCTAGGCCTTATCCTATCTCTAAAGCAGGGTTAGGGAACATCTGGTCTGGCTGAAGGGACTCATAAGGCCTGCAAAATAATTTGGCCTGGCCCTGCTAAGGTATTGGAGTAAGTTAATTAAATGTTTTACCAAATATAGCAGACTAACTTTTAAATTGATAATTTATGGCCTGTGAATGATATTATAAATATCCAAACGACCCTTGGCAGAAAGAAAAGTTCCCCATCTCTGCTCTAAAGGATGAAGAAGAATAAATATATTTTTAAACTGACAAGCCAATACAATAATCTAATGAAAACTTAGTCCTGGTCTTTTTCTTTCAGAGCTCCTAGAGGGAATAAGATTCACCCACCTGAAATTTATCATTTCCAGTATAGCATTAATATTATTTAGAACTAGTGGCATGGTGCACAAAATTCATGCACATTAAAAGGGGATTAATTAGAGAGAATATTTTAATATTGCTATTTATCGTTTCTCTAAAAGTGTCAGAGAAGAAAGAAAATTAGTAAAATGTATATAAAAATCTTCCTCCTGTCAGAGTTTGGGATGCATGCAGGACCCAAAGTCAAGTTCCTGCCCACCTGCGGCACCTGAAAATCACGCGAGGCTCCGACCCAGCCGGCCCCACTCCCATCAAGCCCTGCTGGGTGGGGGGTGCAGCCTCAAGGTCCCCATCAAGCCCCACAGGGTAGGAGTACAGCCTTAGGCCCCTTTCAAGGCCCACCAGGTGGGGGGCACAGCCTAAGGTCCCCCAGCCCACCCTCAGGTCCCCTGGCCTAGTGCTGGGGTGGAAAGCTCAGCCTGAGGTCCCCCGGCCTAGAACTGGAGCAGTAGGCATGCCTGAGATCCCCTGTCAAGTCCTGCCAGGTCGGGGGCATGGCCTGAAGTGCCTTGTCAAGCCCCACTGGGTGGGACAGGGGAGTCAGAAGTTTTAAAGGACTCTAGGTGAGCTTTGTCAGCAGGGTATTCTCTGGGCAGATCTGGATCCTGGGCAACTCTGGAAGGGAAAGATAATGGTCTTAGCAAATGGAATGTGGGTCTAAGCAAAAGGGAATATCAGTTGCAAAATGATCTAAAGGTCAGTTTCCCAGGGAAGGAAGTATTGGTTCAATTATTTGATCAGACCTAACAAAAGCTATAGAACCAAATGGATTGTTGTGAGGCATATCTCTTGCTCATCCTTAAAAATCCAGCTGTTTCCTTCTTCCTTTTCCTACCTACATCCCAAGCATAGTGAATTACTTCCTTATTTATGCAAGAACTGTAGCTTGTATATATCTCCATTATGACATTCATGGTGCAACACTTGCCAAGTTATTTCTCTAAGCCAAAGGTTCCATGTGTGTAAAATGGAGATTACCATGCCTAACTCACAGGGCTATTAAAAAGATTAAATAAGGAGATATATGTACTACTATATGTAATACCTTAAACAATAAAAAAGGATTAAATAAAATAATGCGTGTCAGTGCTTAAAAAATAAAAACAATTATTACTATCATTTCCTATTGCAATTTTATGCTTACCCAACTACTTGACTGTAAGGTTTTTTGTGTGTTTTTTGAAAAAAAATGCTTTCATTGATTTCAGAGAGGAAGGGAGAGGGAGAGATAGATAGAAACATCAATAATGAGAGAGAATCATTGATCAGCTGCCTCCTGCACTCACCACACTGAGGATCAAGCCCTCAACATGGACATGTGCCCTGCTGGGAATAGAACTGTGATCTCTTGATTTGTAAGTCAGTGCTCAAACACTGAGGCCAGGCTTGGCTTCAAGATTTGAAGGAAGGAAGAGAAAATGGTGGCAGAGTAGACAGATGCATCTGGAGCTTTGTCGCTGGGCAGAGGGAGAGAGAGCGGATGAGAGTCGTACTGGGAGTGTTTGTTGTGAAGTGAAGAGTCAGTGATCCTCCAAGAGAAGGTGGGGAACGGCTGGACAGGGCTCTCCTGGCCAGGCAGCCCCACTGCCATGGGGATTTTGTCTGTTGGAGCCACCAGCGCGAACGCGGAGACTGCGCCATCTTGCAGAGGGAGGTGAATGTCTGCAGCAGTCTGAAGCCTGCGGATGGGGCACCCATCAAGCAGCCGGGACCCGGGGACCCAGAACTCCGCTCTCCAATCGGCTCAGACAAGCGGCAGAATCAGAGATCCACAGAGCACAGGGAAAGGTCAGATTTTGCCTGGGATAAGAGGGAGGTGGATGTCTGTGGAGGTCTAAAAGCTGCAGCTGGCGGAGGCACCCACCTAACAGCCAGGGACCCAGAACACAGCTCTCCAAACAGCGCAGACAAGCGGGTGGCAGATTGAGAGATCCACACAGCACACGGAAAATGCCTTGTATGCTGTACCTGGTCGTGTTGTAGTTTGTGCCTTTCAATCAATGTAGGAGAGAGAACTACATAACCAGACACCCACAGAAGAAAGACCATGGGCAGAAAAAGAAACAGCCCAGATAAGACAGAAAGGCAGGTTTCACCAGAAAAGGAAATAAACGAAACAGAAGTAGAAATAAGCCTGCCAGAGAAAGAGTTCAGAGAAATGATAATAAGGTGGATGAAAACAATGGAAGACAAAATCGACAATCTGAGTAAGAGCCAAGAGGAAATGAAGAAGACCCAAGAGGAAATGAAGAAGCAGCAAGAAGAAATGCAGAAGAACACAGAGGAGGTGCAGAATAATCAAGAAGAAATGAAAAATGACATCACTGCTATAAAGAACTCAAGAGAAAGCATCAAAAGTAGACTAGAAGAAGCAGAGGACTGCATCAGTGAGCTAGAAGACACTGTAGAAAAAAACACCCAAGTATAGCAGCTTCTAGAAAAAAAAGTTAAAAAACAAGAGGAGAGCCTAAGGGAACTTTGGGATAACATGAAACAAAACAACATCCGCATAATTGGGGTTCCAGAAAGAGTGGAAACTGAACAAAGATTAGAGAACGTGTTTGAATAAATAATGACAGAAAATTACCCCAATATAGGAAAGAAAAAACCCACACAAATTTAAGAAGCTCACAGAGTCCCAAGCAAAATGAACCCCAAAAAACCGACACCGAGGCACATTATAATTAAATTGGCAAACACCAACGACAAAGTAAGAATCTTAAAAGCAGCCAGAGAGAAACAGAAAGTTACCTACAAAGGAACCCCCATAAGACTAGCTACTGACTTCTCAACAGAAAATCATCAGGCCAGAAGGGAATGGAATGAAATATACAAAGTCATGCAAAGGAAGGGTCTGAATCCAAGAATACTGTACCCTGCAGACTCTCAATCAAAATTGAAGGTGAAATCAGAAGCTTCACAGACAAAAAAGGACTAAGGGAATATATTACCACCAAACCAGCAATGCAAGAAATGTTAAAGGGTCTGCTGTAATAAAAAGAAAGAGGAAGCGAAGAAGGACCTCGGGGGTAAGGACTAAAAATGGCAACAGATAAGTACTTATCAATAATAACTTTAAATGTAAACAGATTAAATGCTCCAATCAAAAGACATAGGGTAACCGATTGGATAAGAAAACATGATACATATATCTGCTGTCTGCAAGAAACCAACTTCAGGAAAAGAGATGCACACAGATTGAAGGTGAAGGGATGGAAGATGGTATTTCAAGCAAATGGAAATGAAAAAAAAAAGCTGGAGTTGCAATACTTATATCTGACAAATTAGATGTCAAAGTGAAGGACATAATAAGAGATAAAGAAGGCCACTTCATAATACTAAAGGGAACAATCCAACAAGAAGAAATAACTCTGGTAAACATATATGCACCCAATATAGAAGCACCTAAATACATAAAAAAAAAACCTCTTGGAGGATATTAAGGGAGAGATTGACAGCAATACAATCATAGTAGGAGACTTTAATACTCCACTGTCACCATTGGACAAATCCTCTACACACAAAAATCTGCAAAGAAACATCAATCCTAAATGACTCACTAGAACAGATGGAATTAATTGACATCTTCAGAACATTTCACCCCAAAGCCACAGAATATACATTCTTCTCCAGTGCACATGTGTCATTTTCAAAGATAGATGATATGTTGGGTCATAAGAAAAGTCTCTTCATATTCAAGAAAATAGAAATCATATCAAGTATGTTATCAGACCCCACAGTGGCATAAAACTGCAAATCAACTATAATAAAAACAATAGAAAGAAATCAAACACATGGAGACTAAACAGCATGCTATTAAACAACGACTGGGTAACCAGAGAGATCAAGGAAGAAATAAAAAACATGATGGCAACAAATGACAATGACAACACAACAATACAAAATTTATGGGACACGGTGAAAGCAGTCTTAAGAGGGAAGTTCATAGCCCTACATGCCTACTGCAAAAAACAGGAAACAATGGTAATAAAATACCTAAACCTACAACTCAAAGAGCTAGAATGAGAGCAACAAGAAAAGCCCAGTGTACTCAGAAGGAAGGAAATAGTGAAGATCAGAGTGGAGATAAACAACTTAGAGACCAAAGAAACAATTCAAAAGATCAACAAAACAAAGAGCTGGTTCTTTGAAAGGATAAACAAGATTGATGGACCTCTAGCCAGGCTCACCAAGAAGCAAAGAGAGAAGACCCAAATAAACAGAATCAGAAATGAAAGAGGAGAAATAACAACAGACCCTGTGGAAATACAAAGGATTGTTGAAAAATACTATGAACAACTCTATTCCAACAAATTGGACAACCAGCAAGAAATGGACATTTTCCTAGAAAAATATAACCTTCCAAAACTCAATGAGGAGGAAACCAAACATCACAATAGTCCAATTACTATGGAAGAAATTGAAGCAACAATCAAAAAGATTCCAGCAAATAAAAGCCCAGGTCCAGATGGCAACACATGAGAGTTTTACCAAACATTCAAGGAAGAATTAAAACCTATCCTCCTCAGACTATTCAAAAACATTCAAGAAGAAGAAACACTTCCAAACACCTTCTATGAAGCCAGCATCACCCTAATACCAAAACCAGATAAAGACAACACAATGAAAGAGAATTATAGGCCAATATCTCTCATGAACATAGATGCCAAAATCCTCAACAAAATTCTAGCAAATCGGATCCAGCAGTACATCAGAAAGATCATACACCATGATCAAGTAGGATTCATCCCAGGAATGCAGGGATGGTACAATATCCACAAATCAATAAATGTGATACATCACATAAACAAATTGAGACATAAAAATCACATAGTCATATGAACTGATGCAGAAAAAGCATTTGACAAAATCCAACACCCTTTTTTGATGAAAACTATCAGCAAAGTGGGAATAGAAGGATCATACCTCAACATCATAAAAGCCATATATGATAAACCCACAGCTAACATCATACTCAATGGGCAAAAACTAAAACCATTTCCCCTAAGAACAGGAACAAGACAGGGATGCCCACTCTCACCTCTCCTGTTCGACATAGTACTGGAAGTATTAGCCATTGCAATTAGACAAGAAGAAGAAATAAAAGGCATCCAAATTGGAAAAGAAGAAGTAAAGCGGTCCTTATTTGTAGATGACGTGATATTGTACATAAAAATCCCAAAGGACTCCATTCCAAAACTAATTGACTTCATTAATTAATTCGGCAATGTAGCAGGATACAAAATTAATGCTAAGAAGTCTGTGGCATTTCTATACACTAATAGTGATATTACAGAAAGAGCAACTAAATAAGCAATCCCATTTACCATCGCACCAAAAAAATTAAGATACCTAGGAATAAACCTAACTAAAGCGGTAAATTACCTATATGCAGAAAACTACAGGACACTGAAAAAAGAGATAGAGGAAGACGTTAACAGATGGAAGAGCATACCATGCTCATGGATTGGGAGAATCAACATCCTGGACATTTCATGTAAATGGACATACAAAAAAATAAAAATTAAAAAATTAAAGATTTCAAAAAAAAATGTCTATACTACCCAATGCAATCTACAGATTCAATGCACTACCCATTAAAATACCAACGACATATTTCACAGACCTACAAAGAATTCTTCATAGATTCATCTGGAACAAAAAAAAAAAGACCACGAATAGCTACAGCAATTCTGAGAAAGAAGAATAAAGTAGGTGGGATCTCAATACCAGATTTCAAGCTATACTACAAAGCAACTGTTCTCAAAACAGCCTGGTACTGGCACAAGAACAGACATATAGACCAATGGAATAGAAAAGAGAACCCAGATATCCACCCAAACCACTATGCTTAACTAATATTTGACAAAGGAGGCATGAACATTCAATGGAGCCAAGATAGCCTCTTCAATAAATAGTGTTTGGAAAATTGGATAGATACATGCAAAAAAAATGAAACTGGACCACCAACTTACACTAAATACAAAAATAAACTCAAAATGGATACAAGACTTAAACATTAGAAGGGAAACCATAAAAATACTAGAGGAATCCACAGGCAGCACAATCTCAGATATATGCCGAAAGAACTTCACTGATACTGCTCCAAAGACAATGGAAGGTAAAGAAAAAAAATAAACAAATGGGACTACATCAAAATAAAAAGGTTTTGCACAGCAAAAGAAACCATCAACAAAACAACAAGAAAGATCACTGTATGGGAGAACATATTTGCAAATGTTATCTGATAAAGGTTTAATCTCCAAAATCTACAGCCAACTTATACAACTTAATAAAATGAAGATAAACGATCCAATAAAAAAATGGGCAACGGACCTAAATAGAACCTTTTTGAAAGACGACAGAAGGAAGGCCAAGAGACACTTGAAAACATGTTCAAAGTCATTAATCATCCCAGAGATGCAAATCAAAATGACAATGCGATGCCATCTTACACCTGTCAGAATGGCAATCATCAACAAATCAACAACCGACAAGTGTTGGTGAGGATGCGGAGAAAAAGGAACCCTTGTGCACTGTTGGTGGGAATGCAGACTGGTGTAGCCACTGTGGAGAACAGTATGGAGTTTCCTCAAAAAACTAAAAATGGATCTCCCATTTGACCCTGTAATCCCACTCTTAGGAATTTATGCTAAGAAATTACAAATACCAATCAAAAAGGATTTATGCACCCCTATGTTCATAGCAGCACAATTTACAATAGCTACAATTTGGAAACAGCCTAGGTGCCCATCAGCAGATAAGTGGAGCAGAAAACTGTGGTATATCTACACAATGGAATTATGCTGCCATTAAAAAGAAGGAATTCTTACCATTTGCAGCAACCTGGTTGGAACTGGAGAGCCCTTATGTTTAGTGAAATAAGCCAGTCAATGAAGGAGAAGCATCACATAATCTCACTCATTTGTGGATAATAAAGAACAGTATAAACTGAAGAAAAAAAGGATAGATACAGAGGCAGTAACGCTTCAAACCGACTGTGAAATTACAGCAGGAAGATTAAAGTTAGGTGAGGTAGATAAGAGATCAATCAAAGGACTTGTATGCATGCATATAAGCATAACCAATGAACATAGACACTGGGGGGTTGGGGTATGCCTGGGAGGGAGGGGGGCGATGGGGAGATATGTATAAAAAATTAATAAAAAAAAAAAGAAAAAAAATTGAAATACTTTTTTAAAATAAAATAAAATAAAAATGCTTATTCAAGTCCATTCTTAAAAAAAAAAAGATTTGAAGGAAGGGATCATGTCTTGATCATCTCTATGTCCCCAGTACATAACACAGTGCTTAGCACATAATAAGCATCCAATTAAAATATTTATTGAATAATCTGTATAAATGAATGAATGCATGAATGAATAAATTTTTATTGCCACCACACTATATGAAAATAAAATTTTTGCAGTAACTTTACCAGCATTATTTATGCTTGATATGTACAAAGAAATGTAAGTTTATTTTTTAGCATATCCAAAGCTATTTTCCTTCACTAATGTGAAAACTAAGTACTATTTGGGAATAAGTTTCAGTTTTAACTTTGCTATCAAAATTGCAGATGCAATTTATAACTCTGGTAGTCACTAGTCTCATGTGGTTCTTTAAATTTTAAAAAATTAATTAAAAATTTAATTTTAATTTCTCAGCTTGCCTATCCACATTTTAGGTGCTCAATAGTCACATTTGCCTAATGGCTACCATACTGGACAGTGAAGAAAGTTATAGTAGATAATACTGGTCTATAATCTAAAAATAATTTTGTTTGATGTTAAAAACATTTTTATGATAATTTTACAGTAAAAATTACTTTAAAATTTATATTTAATTAAATTTAGGTTAAATAGACTAAGTTAAAACCAATTAATATCCTGAGTGTTTACCAGCTGTGGAGTGGGATAATATGATCATGGAGCTTGAGAAGTGGTCAAGAGAAATCAGAATAATATTTAGAAATTGCCATAAACTACCTCAACAGTTTAAACAGAATTAACATATGACCCAGCAATTTCATTCCTAGATATATACCCCAAAGAATGAAAACAGGTGCTTAAGCAAATATATTTACACACATATTCCTAAGCACCACTATCTAGAATAGCCAAAAGATTAAAATAGCCTAAAGGCCCATCAATGAATGACTGAATAAACAAATTGTGGTATACCCAGACAATGAAATATTTTTCAGCCATAAAAAAGGCATGAACCAGAATCACTGGGTCAAATGGCAGTTTTATTTGTAATTTTTTTTTTAGGAAACTCCATACTGTTTTCCATAGTGGAAATATGGAACATTCCACCAGCAATGTTCCAGAGTTTCCTTTTCTCCACACCCTCATTTGTTCATTTATTGATGGTAGCCATTCTGGCAGGTGTGAGGTGATACCTCATTGTCACTTTAATTTGCATCTCTTTGATTATTAGTGAATTTGAGCATTTTATCATATGTCTCTTGGTCATCTGTATTTCCTCTTTAGAGAAGTGTCTATTTAGATTCTTTGCCCATTTTTTAATTGGATTGTTTGTCTTCCTTTCATTAAGTTGTATGAGTTCTTTATAAAATCATGAAACACCAATTAGAAAGAATATATGTACCCCTGTGTTCATAACAGCGCTATTTACAATAACTAGAATCTGGAAATAGTTCAAGTGCCCATCAGTAGATGAGTGGATAAGAAAGCTGTAGTACATTTATACCATGGAATACTACGCAGCAGTAAAAAAGAAGGATCTCTTACCCTTTAAGACAGTATGGAGGAACCTGGAGATTATTATGCTAAGTGAAATAAGCCAGTCAGAGAAAGATAAGTATCACATAATCTCACTCATATGTGGAATCTAATGAACAAAATACACTAATGAATAAAATAGATATAGAAACATGGAAACATGGAGCAGACTGATGAGTCTCAGAGCAAAGTGGGGTAGGGAAGGCAGGAAGATATTAACCAAATTTATGTGCATACCAGGGGCCTACTGCATGGATTCATGCACCAATAGGGTCTCTCAGCTTGGTCTGCAGGGATCGGGACAAAAACCAGCTTTCTGCCATCCCTGGAGGGGTCCTGGATTGCAAGGGGGAACAGGCCAGGCTGAGGGACCCCACTGGTGCATGATCGGGGCTGGGGAATGACTGCAGGAGGGCCCCAGGGTGTGTCTGGCCCATCTTGCCCAGTCTCAATCAGCCAGACTCCAGCAGGAAGCTAACCTACTGGTCAGAGCATCTGCCCCCTGGTAGTCAGTGTACACCATAGTGGCTGGTTGGATGGTCTAATGGTTGGACACTTAGCATTTTAGGCTTTTATTATATAGGGTATGTATAACCTATGAACACAGACAATAATGCAGTGAGGGCCTGGGGAGGCAGGAGAGAGTGGAGGGGGTGAAGGGGGGGAAATGAGGGACATCTGTAATATTTTCAACATTAAAGATAAATTCTAAAAAAAAAAAGGAATGAAGTATTGATACATGCTACAATTTGGGTGAATGCTATGCTAAGTGAAAGAAAGACTTTATGCTAAGTGAAAGAAGTCAGACACAAAAGGTCGCATATTGTATGATTTCATTTATATGAAATATCCAAAATAGGTTAATTAATAGAGAAAGAATGAAGATTTGTGGTTGCCAGAGCCTGGAGGAGAGAGGAATAAGGAGTTATTGCTCAATAATTATGGGGTTTCCTTTGGGGTGATGACTATGTTTTGTTATCATATAGAGGTGGTGGTTACATAATATCACGAATGTGCTAAATATCACTGAATTATGCATTTTAAAGTGCTTAATTTTATTTTACATGTATTTCACCTCTGTAAGAAATAATTGCCATAGATGTCCCACAAAGTGAGTCCCTGACCCATAAGTAAACTGTATCAGTATTCACTCTGTAAAATAGTAGTTTCTTCAGTTGTGTTTTTGCTGAGCAAGAAAGTTGCAGACTATGGGAGGTGGTACTTGGAGGGTATCTGGTCAATAGCAGGTCTCTCTGGATAGTTTGTTGAAGATGAGCACTCTCCCGGAGATATGGCCCAAGGTATTGCATGTGGTTGGGCTGATATTGATCCATGAGTTCAAGAAAATCTATCCTCTCCTTCTCCTCCTTCTACTTTTCTTCCTCTACCAATTTCACTCCAGATACACCTTATGTGAATCTCACAAACACAATATCTGATATAAGTTTAGAGGAGTGAAAGCAATAATTGGGAGAGAAACTAACAAGAATTTTCTACCATGGACTACCTTTTACCTATAACCAACGAGACCAGGTGATAGGACTGAATCTGGTAGGAATAAAGAGATCTTTTTTTTTTAATATAATTTATTGATTTTTTTTTTTTTTTTACAGAGAAGAAGGGAGATAGAAAGTCAGAAACATCGATGAGAGAGAGACATCGATCAACCGCCTCCTGCACGTCCCACTGTGGAGATGTGCCTGCAAGCAAGATACGTGCCCACAACTGGAATCAAACTGGGGACCTTTCAGTCCACAAGCCGATGCTCTATCCACTGAGCCAAACCGGTCTCGGCTAAAGAGATCTTTTATTGTTCAAAATTCTTGTACCAGATGGGGCCCTTTAGAACCTTATGTCAGAAGGCAATAATAAGGTATAATTAGTCCTGGGTTTGATCTCTGTGTGAGTCAAGTTGCTTAATGGTATTATCTTAATCTGGTTCCCCAAAGTTCTTTACCTGAGAGTGCATTAGTCTGGCACTCAACCAGCCTGGAAACTAATCCAGGCTCTGTTAGTGATCTATTGAGTGACTCTGACAAGTTCCTTTCCTTTGATGGGTCTCAGTTTCCTCATCTGCAAGAAGAGTGGTCTAAAAGGTCTAGTTTTCAGGATAAGCTGAAAGTGAACCATAATCTCCATGAATTTGAGGAAGCTAAAACATGTCATCATTTGCTCCAAGTAATCACCTAAAAAAATGGAAGCCCTGGCCAATGTGGTTCAGTTGGATAAATGACATCCCATGTACCAAGGGATTGCCCGTTCAATTCTCAGTTGGGGTGTGTATGAGAACCAACCAATCAATGTTTCTCTCTCACATCAGTATTTCTCTTTCTCTCTTCCTCTCCCTTCCTCTTTCTCTAAAACAAATAAAACATATTTTTTTAAAATTGGAAAGGCTTAAATGCACGCATGGCCATCCAATACTTCAGAATGCTTAGTAAGTTATATAATGTCTTATCACTGGGGTATGCACCTGAAACTAATATAATATGTATTGTGTGTCAACTGTAATTGAAAAATAAAAAATGAAGAGAAACCAAGATGGCTGTATAGGTAAACACCTAAACTGCTGCTTCACACAACAATATCAAAACTAGAACTAAAAGACAAAACGGACACCATCCAGAACCACAAGAAAGCTGGCTGAGTGGAAATTCTACAACTATAAGAAAAAAGGAAAGCACATTGAGACTCAGAGGAGCTGCAAAAGGCTGAGGTACAGAGATGTGCACACGTGGAGAGGATGGGAGGCCTAGTGCATGGTGGGATGAGTGCTTGGCTGGCTTCCTCAAGTGGGAGAGAGATGGAAGCTCCCGACTGTGCTGAACTCCAGTCCCAGGTGAGACTCTGGGAACCCAGACCCATTCGGGGTGTGGGGGGGGGGGATCTGGACTGTCAGAAAAAGAGAAAGCACAATGAGACTCAGGGGAGCTGTGGAAGGCAGAGGTCTAGAGGCGTACATGCGCAGAGAGGACTGACTGCTGAGTATACAGGTGGCTGGCTTTCTAAAGCAGGAGGGAGATATAACAGGAGAGAGAAACCAAGATGGCAGCATAGGTGAACACCTAAACTGCTGCCTCGCACAACAATTTCAAAACTACACCTAAAAGACAGAACGGACATAATCCAGAACCACAGGAAAGCTGGCTGAGTGGAAATTCTACAACTAGTAGGAAAGAGGGGCTCACAAAGACTCAAAGGAGCTGCAAAAAGCTAAGGTACAGAGACACGCGTGTGGAAAGGACGGGCAGTGGAGGACCTGGCTGGCTTCCTCTAGTGGGAGAGAGACAGAAACTTCCGACTGTACTGAACCCCACTTCTGACTGCACTGAACACAGTACTGGGCAAAACTCATACAGAGGAGTCTGGACTGTTGTTGAAAAGGGAGAAGTGCACAGAAACTTAGGGGAGCCGTGAAAGACAGAGATTTGGAGGTGCACGCAAAAGTGTGCACAGAGAGAATTGACTGCTGATTGTTACTGGCTTTCTCTAGCAGGAAAAGACAGAACCTCCCAACTGCACTAAAATCCAGGTCGGACTACACTGAACCCCAGTTTGGGGTGAGACCCTGGAGACCCAGACTCATACGGGTCCCCAGAAGCACTAGGAAACTCAGGGGAGCCAGAAAGGCAGAGGTCTGTAGGTGAACAAGCCCGAGGATGCAGAGAGGGCTGCAGTGATTACTGAGGAACACTGAGACGCAGGGGCCATGTAGGGTGGGACTGATGGGAAGCCAAGGCTGTCTGCTAAACCCCAAGACTCCTCCCCATCCAAACCTAGCACAGAAGCTTTTGCAATCTTGCAAATATTAAGGCAGAGTCCAGCACAGAAGTTCTCCACCACACAGCTGATCCTCATAACCCATTAGCTTGGAAGTCAGTCCCCCCCCTCACCGCGTGATACCAAGAACAATCAAGACTTAACTACAAGGCTGTACACACAGTCCACAAAGGGGTGCACCAAGAGTGACCACCTCAGGTAACTGGGGAGGCAGAGCTACTGGGCCATATAGGACACAAAGCTACTCTACCAACTCAGGGAAGCAGTGAAAATACAAACACAAAGGAACAGATCACAAACAAAAGAAATGGAGGAAAACAAACAACTGGATAAAGAGTTCAAAACCACGGTTATAAGGTTATTCAAGAATTTCCTAGAAAAGATGTATAAATTTAGTGAGACCCAAGAAGAGATGAATAAGGACCAACTAGAAATTAAACATACACTGACTGCAATAAATAAATATTACACAGAGACATAACAGCAGACTAGAGGAAGGCAAGAATCAAGTCAAAGAATTGAAATATAAAGAAGCAGAAAACACTCAACTGGAAAAGCAAAAAGCAAAAAGAACCCCAAAATTTGAAGTTAGCGTAACGAGCCTCTGGGACAACTTCAAGTGTACCAACATCAGAATTATGGGGGTGCCAGAAGAAGAGAGAGGGCAAGATATTGAAAACCTATTTGAAGAAAAAATGACTGTAAACTTCCCCCACCTAGTGAAAGAAATAGACTTACAAGTTCAGGAAGCACACAGTACCCCAAACAAAAGGAATCCAAAGAGGACCACACCAAGATATATCATAATTAAAATGCCAAGAGCAAAAGACAAAGAGAGAATATTAAAAGCAGCAAGAGAAAAACAGTTAATTACCTACAAGGGAACACCCATATGATTGTCAGCTTATTTCTCAACAGAAACTATGCAGGCCAGACTGGAGTGGCAAGAAATATTCAAAGCGATGAATAGCAAGAACCTACAACGAAGATTATTCTACCCTGCAAAGCTTTCATCCAGAATTGAAGGTCAGATAAAGAACTTTGCAGATAAGAAAAAGCTAAAGAAGTTTATCGACACCAAACTAGTATTATATGAAATGCTGAAAGGTACTTTTTAAGAAGAGGAAGAAGAAGAAAAAGGTAAAGATAAAAATTATGAACAACAAATACATATCTATCAATAAGTAAAACTAAAAATCAAGTGAATAAAAAATCTGATGAACGGAATAAACTGGTGAATATAATAGAATCAGGGGCATCGAAAGGGAGTGGACTGACAATTCTCAGGAGGAAAAGCGTGTGGGGGTGCGGTAAGAGAATGGACAAAAATCATACCCTATGGATGAGGACTGTGAGGAGGGAGGTAAGGACAGAGGGTGGGGTGGGAACTGGGTGAAGGGGAGCTATGGAGGGGGGAAGAGGAACAATTGTAATAATCTGAACAATAAAGACATTAAATTTAAAAAAAGAAAACATAGAAATCTATATGTAATACTTTAAAAAATAAAGAATTACAAATAAAATAGTGTTAGACTAAAAAAATTAAAAAATTAAAAGCCAAAAGGAAATAAATAAATAAAATATGATTTTAAAAAGAAAGCTTTTATATAATTGAGATACTTCTTTAATGCTCTTAGAGTGTCTTCCCTAAAGGACATGAATAAAATCTTGCAAAGTAATTCTGTCTGTCCCTTGAAGCTTAAATATGGTATTTCATCAATTTGCACTGAGCAGTCCAAACTTTCCTACATAACCTCACCTGTGATCAACATTGCGGATAAAGGACACACCTCATCCTGCCAATTGATAGTAAACAAGGAACATCCTCCAGGTTGAAAACAAAAAACAGCAACTTGCTTGAGAAAAAAAAATGCACCTTGAAAATGTTCTCTTCCCTCTTTTGGCTGGAAAGGAAAAAGACTGGGTGCTCATACTCTCTGTGTGGAAAATAAGACAGCAGCCACCATGTGGAGAATAACAGGCATCTGATAAGGTCTAAAAATAGCTAAGATTCTGGTGAAATTAGACCAATTGGGACTACAAGTAAATTATGGCAGCATTAGGAAAATATCTACTCAGGCAGCCTGCTTTGAATGTTGCTTGTATTCTTTGTAAAGTATTTCCTTTTGGTTCACTCCTTCATGCAGAGATAAATGATTTTAAAAGTATCTGTCTGTTTCAACTATATCGAAAGGAATTCCCCCAAAGAAGTGCTCTGTTCATACTAGGGCCAGACCATTAAAGGAGGAACATGTGGGGATCATGATGATCACAGCAATAACAACTGAAGAGAGAGGCTCTCCAGGAAAAGAACTCAAGGGGACTGAGTCAACCCACTGGGGAAGCACTCCTCCTTCCTAACAGATCTGTCTAGAGCTTGTTCTGCTTGCCTACAACCCTGGAGGAGTCTGTGCTTTATTTAAATAAAAGTACCCACTTCCTTCCAGTGCCTTCCTACCTCTTCTAACTATAAAGTTCTTTATGAAACCAAGGGAGGTGTTACCTTCCTAGATGGAGTCAGACTTCCACAGGTTATTTCCATAGGTAATGTTTCTCTCTCTCTCTCTCTCTCTCTCTCTCTCTCTCTCTCTCTCTCTCTCTCTCTCTTTCTCTCTGCAATCTCCATTTATACACATGGCTCTATTTTTTAAAAAGACATATCATTCTTTGCTTTCAAATAATTCTTCTCTCTAAATTCAAGCATTCAGCCTTGTCCCCCGTTGAAGTTCTCTCTCCTCACCCACCTTTCCAGGAAATATATTCCCAGGTCTTGCCACCATGTAAACCTGTAAACCTGTAATCCTTTTATGCCACTATCCATATTGGTTTATAAAACATAGGCTTGCAACACATTGGAAAGAAAAATGGCACCTGTCAAATACCAAACCCTTTGAAATGCCTGCGCAATTTCACTTTTCACCTAGTAAATATCCAATTATTTTTCAGAATAGCTCTTTCCAGAATTCAAATCTGTTTCCATTAATATTAAAAGTTTAGAGGTCTGGGAGAACAGGAAGGGACTGATTAAAAGCAGACAGGGTTCATTATCTGGTTAATCACAATCTAGCATTTCCCACCCCCATTTACCACTCTCCTTCCCCTGCTCCCTTCTCCAATACAATATTCTGCCTCAGAAAGGTCACACTAAAATTCTGCAAATAAAACCTTATCCTACAACATATCCAAGGGTGGAACACCATTTTGGAGAGTTGAGACTGGTATCATTTTAAAAGAATTTTTTTTATTCCATTTCACTCAGGGAAAGAAAATAGCTTGCAAAGTGTTCCCTACAATTCTATTGCACAGAGGGGATGCACAGTGTGTTTGTTAGAGTCACGCTCTGTCTGAATATTAATCATAGACTATTTAGAGATGGAAGGGTTCCTTGGAGATTCCAAGCTCATTTATTATATAGAGACACTAAACTCATAGAATGGAAGGGATTTGCTAAAATTGCATCTTCGGTGAGTGGTGGAGCTGGATCTAGGATATATATCACTGCAGGCAATGCTGGTGTGTAGGGGGAAAAGTGCCCAAACGGCCTGAATTGAATGAATTGTAATTGTTTCTCAATCCACTACATGTCTATGGGCCACATGTTAATGGCTAACATTTTATTGCTTCCTTGAAAACTGACTCAAAGGCAAAGACAAAATGGGTATTTTAAAGCAAAGCATATTCTGAGACAAGGCGGTAGGAGGAGGTGTCTTCTAGAGCTGCCTGGCTGCACTTGGCTGGGAAGGCTTTGTTCCAAGCCTTGACTGCTCATTCAGATGCTTCCGCTATCAGTGCCAAAGGGAAGCTAAGGGAAAGGATGAACACCACAGCAACAGAGCCTGCCCTTTTTTTGAGTAAAAGTCTAACATGTAGGGCAAGAGGGTTATGTGACATAGTCCTGGGAAGTGTATAGTAGCTTTTTAAGCACCATGAGGTTCCTCAGAAATTTTTTAGGGATTGAATAGCTTCCAAGGTGGGGCCACCTTGGTAAAATTTCATAAAAATGGGGGATTTATTTATTGACACAATTCATAAAAATATAAAGAGAATACAAGGGAAACTGGCTCAAAAATAAATACCAACCAGTGCCTTTCCTATACATAGGTGACCTTGTTAGTGTCTTCTTTTCTCTCTGGATTAATCAAAACCATGTCCTAAGCCCCTCATACAAGGCTGGTGAAAATTTAAAATGGTACAACTTCTGTGAAACACAGCAAATTTTTTCCTCAAAATATTTAGTGTAGAGCTACTATGTGACCAGCAGTTCCACTCTGAGGCATACACTCAAGAGAATTACTAGCAGATTCAAACAGATATTTGTATACCCATGTTCATAATAACATTATTCACAATAGCCAAAAATGTCGAAGCAACTCAAGTGTCCATCAATGGATGAATGAATAAAAATGTGGTACATTCATTCAATAGAACATTATTCTGCCATAAAAATAAATGAATTAATGATACATGCTAAATTGTGAATCAACCTTGTAAACATTATATTGAGTTAAATAAGTCAGACACAAAAGGAGAGATATTATATCATCCATATATGAAGTATATAGCATAGGCAAATTCCATAGAGACACAAAGTACAATGATGGTTACCAGGGATTTGGTGGGAGGGTAAATGGAAGAGTGATTTATAATGGGAATATATCCTAAGAATTTCAAAACATCAATTAGAAAAATATATACACCCTTATGTCCATAGCAGTATGATTTACATACCTAAAATCTGGAAATAGCCCAACTGCCCATCAGTAGATTAGTGGATGAAACAAAGCTGTGGTACATTTACAGAGTGGAATATTACTTGACCATAAAACAGGAGCTTTTATCCTTTGATACAGCATGGATAGACCTGGAGACTATCATGCTAAGCAAAATAAGCCAGTTAGAGAAAGACAAATAAGACACGATATCACTTATATGTGGAATCTAATGAAAAAAAATATACTAAGAACAAAATAGGTCCAGATGTATGGATGCATGGAACAGAATTACAGATCTCAGTGTGTGTGGCGGGGGGAGGGGAGGCAAGGCAGGAAGAGATTAACCAAAGAACATCTGTGCATATCTGCAAAACCCATGGATACAGATATGTATGGGGGAAAGTCTGTGGCGAGGTGAGGATGGGGTGGAGGGGGCAAAAAGGGAAAAATGGGAGACATTTGTAATACTGTAAGAAAATACAAGAAATATATAAATAACAAGAGAAGCCGGCTGAGCTTATTATGGTATGTGAAAATAGTCTTTTTCACTGCCTGCCCTCTCTCTGTTCTTTTATTTATTTATTTTTTAATTTGTTGAGAAAGAAAGAAGGAGAGAGAGAGGGAGGAACAGAGAGTGAGCTCAATTTGTTGTTCCATTTATTTTAACATTCATTGATTACTTCTTGTATGTACCCTGATGGGAGATCCAATCCACAACCTTGGCGTATAGGGACAACTCCATAATCAACTGAGCTATCCGGCCAGGGTCTCTTTTCTTCTAATTTTTAACAATTGTGTTAAAATATATAGAATATAAACTTACCATTTGATGTGAACAGTTCAGTGGTGTTAAGTACATTCACATCATTGTACAGTCATCACTACCATCCATTCACAGAACATTTTCCATCTTGCAAAACTAAAACTCTGTTCTTATCTATACTAATAAAAGCCTAGGTGTTCCTCACACCCTCTTGTGAAACATCATCACAAGAAGGCTGCCACAAAGATGGTCACCACAAGATGACCACCACAAGATGGCTGCCACAAAGATGACCACTACCAATATGGCTGCTGCAAGATGGTTGTGAGCACAGTGGAGGCAAGGCCTGGAGGCCGCTCCATGCTGTGAGGCCTGGAAGTCTCCTGGCTCTGCATGGTGTGGAAGAGGCTGGTCCTGGTATCTCCGCTGCCTCACATGGAAGAGGCAGGTCCCACCAAAGTAGGTGGATCATGGCAGGGGAGGTCAGTTGTGGGCGATCAGGCCAGCAGAGGAGGGCAGTTGGGGGCCATTGGGCTGGCAGAGAAGGGCAGTTGTGGGCAATTAGGCCAGCAGGGGAGTAGTTAGGCATCAATCAGGCTGGCAGGGGAGTGGTTAGGGGGTGATCAGGCTGGCAGGCAGACATATCCCGACGAGTCCCAGATTGGAGGGGATGAAGGACGGGCTAAGGGACACCCCATCATGCATGGATTTTATGCATTGGGGCCCTAGCTAACAATAATTCCCTATTCCCTGTTTCCTCAGCCCCTAGCAACCACCATTCTAGTTTATGTCTCTTATAAATTTCATTGTTCCAGGTAACTCATATAAGTAGAATCATGGAGTATTTTTCCTTTTGTGGCTGGCTTAGCCTATGTAATAAAAGTACAGTGGTACCTCGAGATATGAGTTTTAATTCGTTCCGTAACCTTGAGGTATGGGAAACTATGAGATGCTTGAGTCGCGGTAAACTGGTGGGTCATGTTCAGCCGGCTGATCCGCGTGATTACTCCTATCTCAAATGTTGCTCATATTTCAAAGCAAAAATCGCTTGCTCGATGGCTCGTATCTCAAAAATCTCATATGTTAGGGCACTTGTATCTCGAGGTACCACTGTAACATGCAAATTGACCATCACTCCAACACATAAGATGGCCACCCTCATGTGGTCAAAGATGGTTGCCCCCATATGGACACAAGTTGGCTGCCACAAGATGGCCAGCAGAGGAGGGCAGTTGGGGGAGACCAGGTCTGCAAAGGAGAACAGTTGGGGGGGACAAGGCCTGCAGGGGAGGACAGTTAGGAGCGACCAGGCTGGCAGGGGAGGACAGTTAAGGTTGACTGGGCCAACAGGGGAGGGTGGTTGGAGTGAAGAACAGGCCAGAAGGTGGGGGCAGTTGGGGGAGACCAGGCCAGCAGAGGAGGGCAGTTTGGGGAGACTAAGCTAGCAAGGGAGGGCAGTTAGGGGGGACAAGGTCTTCAGGGGAGGGCAGTTAGGGGCAATCAGGCCAGCAGGGGAGCTGTTAGGCATCAATCAGGGTGGCAGGGGAGTGGTTAGGGGATGATCAGGCTGGCATACAGAAGCAATTAGGGGCAATCAGTTGGGCAAGCAGGAGAACAGTTGGGAGCCAGCAGTCCTGGATTGTGAGAGGGCAGTTGGACATCCCACAGGAGTCCTAGATTGGAGAGGGTGCAGGCTCGCTAAGGGACACCTCCCCCCCCCAGCCCCATGTACTAGGCCTTTAGTTTTACATAATATCTCCAAGACTTAGCCACACTGTAACATATGTTAGAATGTTCTTTCTTTTTAAGGCTGAATAACATTCCGTTGTATGTTTACACATTTTATTAACCTATTTATTTGTGAACAGAAACCTGGGTTGCTTGCAAATTTTTGTTTTTGTGAGTAATGTTGTTATGAATATGGCGGTAGAATGTCTATTTGAATCCTGACATTCAATTCTTTTGGATAGTTAGCCGGAAGTGGAACTGCTGGATCATATGGTAATACTAATTTTAATTTTTTGAGGAACCACCATACTGTTTTCCAAAGCAGCTACATTTGTTTACATTTATGCCAGCAGTAGAATTTCTCCATATCCTCGCCAACATTTGTTATTCTCTGTTTGTTTGCTGGTATTTTATTTTTCAAAATTCTAGCCATCTTACTGGGTGTTAAGTGGTATCTCCACACGCGTGCCTGGCTGGCTTCCTCTAGCAGCAGGAAGACAGAAATACCCCACTGCACTGAACCCCAGTTCTAACTACACTGAACCCCAGTTCCGGGTGAGACTTATATGGGGAAAGTCTGGACTGTCGTGAAAAGGGAGGAGTGCATGGAAACTTAGGGGAGCCATGAAAAGGCAGAGGTCTGGAGGCACGTGTACAAGTGTGCGCAGAGAGGACTGACTGCTTACTGTGCCACTGGCTTTCTCTACTGGGAGGAAGACAGAACCTCCCAATTGCAATGAAATCCAGTTCTGACTGCACTGAACCCCAGATTCGGGTGACACCCTGGGCATCCAGACTCATACGGGTCACCAGAGCACACAGAAACTCAGAGGAGCCAGAAAGGCAGAGGTCTGGAGGCATGTGAGTGCTAGTGCACACAGAGGGCTGCAGCAATTACCAAGGGACACTGAGACCTAGAGGCCACATAGGGCAGGGCTGACTGGAAGCCAAGGCTGTCTGCTCAGCCCTGAGACTCCACCCCACCCAAGCTGAACATAGAGGCTTTTCCAATTTTGCAAGTCTTGTATCATAAGGCTGAATCCAGCAAAGAAATTCTCCCAGCGTAGACACAGCTGATCCTTGGAAGTCAATTCCCCCCAGTGATACCAACAACAATCAAGACTTAAGTACAACAAGGCTGTACACACAGTGCACAAAGGGATGCGCCAAGACAATCCACCTCAGGTAAATGGGGAGGCAGAGCTATTGGGCCACATAGGACACCTAGCACACAAAACTACTCTACCAACTCAGGGAAGCAGCAAAAATGCAGAGACAAAGAAGCATCACAAACAAAAGAAATGGAGAAAAGCAAAAAACTGGATTTAGAGTTCAAAACCACGGTTATAAGGTTTTTCAAGAATTTCCTGGAAAAGATGGATAAATTTAGTGAAACCCAAGAGGAGATGAAAAAGGACCAACTAGAAATTAAACATACACTGACTACAATAAAAAAATATTACACAGAGATCTAACAGCAGACTAGAGGAAGGCAAGAATCAAGTCAAAGATTTGAAATACAAAGAAGCAGAAAACATTCAACTAGAAAAGCAAAAAGCAAAAAGAATCCAAAAATTTGAAGCTAGTGTAAGGAGCCTCTGGAACAACTTCAAGCGTACCAACATCAGAATTATGGGGGTGCCAGAATAAGAGAGAGAGCAAGATACTGAAAACCTATTTGAAGAAAACATGACTGAAAACTTGCCCCACCTGGTGAAAGAAATAGACTTAGAAGTTCAGGAAGTACACAGAACCCAAAAGAAAAGAAATCCAAAGGGGACCACACCAAGACACATCATAATTAAAATGCCAAGAGCAAAAGACAAAGAGAGAATATTAAAAGCAACAAGAGAAAAACAGTTAATTACCTGAAAGGGAGCACACATATGATTGTCAGCTGATTTCTCAACAGAAACTATGCAGGCCAGACAGGAGTGGCAAGAAATATTCAAAGTGATGAATAGCAAGAACCTACAACCAAGATTACTCTACCCAGCAAAGCTTTCATTCACAATTGAAGGTCAGATAAAGAATTTCACAGATAAGAAAAACTAAAGGAGTTCATCAACACCAAACCAGTATTATATGAAATGCTGAAAGGTACTTTTTAAGAAGAGGAAGAAGAAAAAAATAAAGATAAAAATTATGAACAACAAATACATATCTATTAACAAGTGAATCTAAAAATCAAGTGAATAAAAAATCTGAACAGAATAAACTGATGAATATAATAGAATCAGGGGCATAGAAAGGGAGTGGACTGATAATTCTCAGCTGGAAAGTGGTGAGGAGGGTGCAGGGAGAGACTGGACAAAAATTGTGCACCTATGAATGAGGACAATGGGGGGTGAGGTAAGGGCAGAGGGAGAAATAGGAACCGGGTGGAGAGGAGCTATGGGGGGGTGGGGGAAGAGGAACAATTGTAACAATCTGAACACTAAAGATTTATTAAATTTAAAAAAAAGAAGCTTGCTGTGGAAGATTTTGTTTTTCTTCTCTGCACCCAAACACTAGTACAAAGACTTCCTGGAGGTATGATAGGGTGGAAATGGGGGAAAAAGTTAACAACATACAGTATCATGTACCCGTATTTATTGGGCTACAGGACAATCAATACATGAAGGCTACAATTAATACTTCACTTTGGGAGCTACACACACTGCCAGTGAGAAAGAGAACTAGATAGAGAACAAGACAAAGCCTAGCAATAGCAGAGGCCCAGTGGTAGCCTCTATTCCTCCCATCTCTTGTCTCAGATGTACCCATTCACCTAGAGTGATAATCTTACATAATAAAACCCCAATATGCAAATCAACTGAACGGTGGAACAAATGTTCTCCCCACAGAGGGAGGCAACTTGTGGTGGAGACCAGCTGGGAGGGGAGGCTGGCCAGTGAGCACAGAGGTAGGCAACCAAGGGAGGCAACTGGCAGCAGTGGAACATATGGGGCCGGCCAATGGGCAGTGCCAAGCTGCCAGGCAAGGAGGGTGGCAGTGGGAGGGCCCTGATCACTCCACCTGCTGGTTGCCCTACAGATGGCCCTGATCACTGGCCAAGCCTAGGGACCCTACTCTACATATTGGGAATAGTCTCTTAGATTTAAAAATTAAAACCTGGCAATGCTACTCTAATACTGAAAAACAGGATGATGCAGTGATCATATGCATGGACTCTGGCATGCACATTTTGTGGTCAGCCCTGATTCTGACATTTATATCTGTGTGACAAAACCAATTACTTAATTTCTCTCTCCTTCAGTTTTTCTACCCAGAAGATGGGGAAAATGGTACTACTGCCTCAAAAGGATCATGTTATGTACTACTTTTTATAATCAGGGCAAAAAAAAAATATGTAGTTGCCCATACAACAGTAAGATGCCTTTCACCTGTATGAAAAGTATGGTCACTGGTGCATTCAGCACCCTGGATTGCGAGAGGGATGTCCAACTGCTTGTTTAGGCACAACATCCTTTGAAGGTCCTGGAATGCAAGAAGATGCAGGCTGGGCTGAGGGACCCTCCTTTCACCCTTCCCTGCCCCATGCACAAATTTCATGCACCAGGCCTCTAGTAATCAAATAATCATGCTGTACAGGTTCTCACTCTTCAGATCTGCTTCTCTGCTCTATACCATCTTCCTGTAGTGGCTGTGCAATATGTATGTATGTGCACAGGTGCATACATCTTAGTCTTGCACACACAGAAGTGTTGTCTTATTTTCTGCTGCTATAACAAAAAAAACATAAGCTAGGCCCTAGCCAGTTTGGCTCAGTGGATAGAGTGTCATCCTGAGGACTGAAGGGTCCCAGGTTCAATTCTGGTCAAGGGCACATGCCTGGGTTACAGGCTCTATCCCCAGTAGGGAGCACGTAGGAGGCAGCCAATCGATGGCTCTCTTTCATCATTGATGTTTCTATCTTTCTCTCCCTTTCTCTTTCTCTCTGAGATCAATCCTATCTAATAAGAGTAATATGCAAATTGATCATACCTCTGCTATACCCACAAGCCACGCCCACCAGCCAATCATGAGCAAGTACGCAAATTAACCCAACCAAGATGGTTGTGGCCATGCAGTGAGAAGGAGGTTTGGGTTTCCCTGCCAATAGAGGAAGTCAAACTTCCTGCAGACCCTGGCCAGCCCTGGATGCCACTCAAGGCTACAAAGTTTCTATTATAGAAGATAAATAAATCCCAACAAAAATGGCAGCAGCTATTGAGCTGAAGAGAGCAGGAGGCTTGAGTTGCCCCCGGTTATGGAAGAAGCCAAGCTTCCTGGCCTGCCTTGGCTTCTGCTCAAGGCTACAAAGTTTCAATTATGAAGATAATAAATCCCAACAAAAATGGCTGTGGCCATGGAGCGAGCAGGAGGCTTGGGTTTCCCCACCTATGGAAGAA
Source organism: Lasiurus cinereus (assembly GCA_011751065.1). Classification (NCBI taxonomy): domain Eukaryota; kingdom Metazoa; phylum Chordata; class Mammalia; order Chiroptera; family Vespertilionidae; genus Lasiurus; species Lasiurus cinereus. Next base: position 17,688,451 of record JAAGEH010000015.1, on the reverse strand, counting down.
GCCAAGCTTTCCACCTGCCCTGGTCTCCACTCAGAGATACAAAGTTTAAATTATAGAAGATAAATAAATCTCGGATATCATGGCCTCTGCTTGGATCGCCGGCGGTGGGGAAGGGGGCATAGCCAGCCTGCAAACCACCACAGGCTCCTTGCCCAGGCCACCCCATGCCCCAAGGAAACCCCCACCCTGATCCAGGACACCCTTCAGGGCAAACCACCTGGCCCCTATCCATGAACCAGGCCTCTATTCTGTCTAATAAAAGAGTAATATGCAAATTGACCATCACTCCAACACACAAGATGGCTGCCCCCAGGTGATCAAAGATGGAAGTCCCCATGTGGACACAAGATGGCCACCACAAGATGGCCAGCAGGGGAGGGCTGTTGGGAGGAACCAGGCCTGCTAGGGAGGGCAGTTGTGGGCAATCAAGCCTGCAGGGGAGGGCAGTTAGGAGTGACCAGGCTGGCAGAGGAGGGAAGTTGGATGCAACCAGGCCTGCAGGGAAAGACAGTTGTGGGGGACCCAGGCCTGCAGTGGAGAACAGTTGAGGGGGATGAGGCCTACAGGGAAGGGCAGTTAGGGGTGACCACGCCTGCAGGAAAGGGCAGTTAAGCATGACCAGACCTTCAGGGAAGGGCAGTTAGGGTCAATCAGGCTAGCATGGGAGCAGTTTCGCATCAATCAGGCTGGCAGGGGAGTGGTCAGAGGGTGATCAGGCTGGCAGGCAGAAGCAGTTAGGGGCAATCAGGAAGGCAGGCAGGTTAGCAGTTGGGACCCAACAGTTCTGGATGGTGAGAGGGATGTCTGACTACCCATTTAGGCCTGATCATACCAGCATCGGGCTTAAACATGCAGTCAGACATCCCTTGAGGGGTCCCAGATTGGAGAGGGTGCAGTCTGGGATGATGGACACACACACCCCGTGCATGAATTTTGTGTACCAAGCCTCCAGTAAATATATAAAACAACAACAACCATAAGCTGGGTGGCTTAAACAAAAGAAATTTATCTTCTCACATTTCTGGAGACTGAAAATTACAACATCAAGATTCTGACAGGGTTGTTTTCTGATGAGAGCAGTCTCTTGCCTTGCAGAGCACTGCATTCTCACTGTATCCTTACATAGCAGGGAGAGGGTTACAGAAAGGGATGTGAGATAGAGAGAGGAAAAGATATATCTTTCTCTCCTTATGAGGCCATAGCTCCTATAGGATTTGTGTTCCACCCTTATGACCTCACTTAATTACGTCCTAAAAGCCACTACTCAAAAAGTCTTTACATAATTTGTGGAATTGTTAGTTATGAATCCACAGGGTTCAAACACAATGCAGGTTGTAAACACAAACTCCTCTGGCCTCTCAGGGTAGATGAGGGAGAACTGAAGGAGGGTCTGCTGGGTGGCTCATCTTGTACCCTTGACTCAGAACTATATATATGGGATTATTTGTATGACATTTCTGAACTCACCTTGGGGCATATCAGAGAGTATGCCCAAGGTCTCCAGAGGTTTAGCATTATCATCTTAGCAAGAGTTTCTAGGATGGGGGTTCAATTTGATGCTAAGAAAAATAACTTTTCTCTGGAGAAGGAAAGACTTAATGATAGCTATCTTCAAATATTTGAAGAGCCATCATGTGGAAGAAAACACAAACTTGATCTTTGTGAGTCCAGAGAAAGAATTAGAAGCAGCAGGTAGAAGTTACACAGACATGGATTCCAGCTTAATTTAAGAAAGGCATTGCTAATAACAAAAGTTCAATAAAGAAAAGGGCTGTTCAGGCAATAGTAATCTTCCTGGGAAGGTCATATTCAAGTAGAGGCCTTGTGTCTGTTAGGAGGCTACTAAAAAGTTTATTGGCTAGATGGACAATTGGGGTAGATGGTCTTTCTGAGGATCCTTCTAATACTATAGGAGCCTATATGAATGTATGGGACACAATCATATTTAAGTAGGATCAGTCTCATAGGGCCTAACTCATTTTAAGGAATTAAAAATCTAATTACTGTTATGGCATGCCACTTTGGGTTAGGTGATTATCTTTCCCTCAGCAAGCTAATAACATTTTTCATTTCTTTCCTATCATCTAACATTGTAGTCAAGTCACTGTTCTTTATTAATGGTAAAACTAAGGTCCCCAAAAGATGTAACTCCCCAGAGGTTATCCTGAATGAGTAGGGGAACTTGAAGAAGAACACAGCTTTCCTGACACACAGCCCAACTCCAGTGACAGCCCACACAATGCAAACCATTCTCCATTGCTCTAGGAGAGAATATGCTCACTTGACCAGTTTGAAAATCCTCTCACTGTACTGAGATGAGTAGAAAACAAAATGTGAACTTTCCAAGTTAAAAATCTAATTCCTACTGGGGAAATGAGACATCTGGTTCAGAGTTAAATAAGATGGATCCTAAGGGATCTTTGACAATGAATTGCTTCTCTAAATCTGTCTTTTAGTAATTTAAACATGCATATATCAGAAACATATGGATTAAATGTATAAAAGGCTGGGGATGTAAACAATGAGATAATTTTAGTATAATGGGTAAGAAGAGAGTTCTAAAGGACTGACAGTCTACAGTGTTTTCCTCTTTGCCTAGATGTATGCCTCTACCCAGCAAGAAGTGTGTAGTGAGGGCCTAGTGTTTTTAGCACCTATTGTGTTGGGTGGCAGCTAATAAAAACATGCCAGAAATGAGTAGGTTTTCAGTGAAGTAGTCATATGATTCTGAAGTAGAAAATATCCAATGGGCTAACCTTGTTCTGGTGACATGTAACTATAAGGAACATTAATGGGCCAAAGCATAAAATGTGAAACCAAATGTCTTCTGACTGTGCATACTGAGAATTACAATATAGGGTTGGGGTGGAAAGAGTGTGGGGGCACATAAAACATACAGACAGGAGTCCCTCAGCTAAATAGCTTGCCATTAATTGAATTTTCTGATTAAGCTTCTGTGGATAATCATTTTTGCACTAAAGCTACCTGGAGCAAAGATGTGTCTGCATTAAAGGCCTCATAAATTCAGGTTCAGTTTCGCTGAGTGTTTGTACATACATTCACGTATGTGTATGTGAATGTATGTGTAATGTGGTTGATCACTCATCATTGAATGTTTATAAACACAGCCCTTTACCTACCACAAATTGTAGGTGTTATAGCCACACTGTTAGTCCTGCTCACTTGGAAAGAGGCTTATGAAGACCCAAATCTAGGCTGCATCTGATGGCCCTGACTGAGCAGAAGCAGGTTTAGGAAAAATCAGATATATTTTCCTACATTTCAAAGTGGCAGAAAGCAGAATGGCTTTGAAAATCCAGAAGGAATGAAAGGAATTTAAGAAAAGTTGATTAGCCTTGCTGGTGTGGCTCAGTTGGTGGAGCATTATTCCATGCAATAAGAGATCGTTTATTTGAGTTCCAGTCAGGGTATGTGCCCAGGTTTCGGGTTTGATCCTTGGTGGGGGGTTAGGGGGGCATGCAGGAGGCATTCAATCAATGACCCTCTCTCATTGAGGTTTCTATCTCTCCTAATTTCCAATTGTTTCATTGTTTTCTTCCTCTTTCTATAATTAAAAAAAAAAGAAAAGGAATTTGATTAGAAATGTAAGGAGTTATGTTTCTGAAAAGCAATGAAGCAATTGGAAATTAGAAACCACAGATTTGAAAAAGCATTGATAAAATGTAAATCTAAAATTCAACTGTATATTTGAATTTAAAAAATAAATATAGATCACGGGCTAAGTACAGATTTTGCTTAAATTTCTATAACAGAAAATATAGAAAAGAAATATAAAATTTTCATTGTTTGGGGGTAATTAGTGGTAAATGGTTTTTAAAGTATTTATAATGAAATACTATATAGTTATATTTTAAAAGCATGAAACCTGAGTGAAGAATATAAATTCCTTGAAATATTTTGTAATTATGTCTGAAATTATTTCTAAATAAAAATATTAAAGAATGGTATAAATATTTATCAAAATACATAAACAAGAAAGTTTATAGCAGCATTAAATATAATAGCCCCAATAAAATGTCATATTTTAATAATACAAAATTCTACACAGCAATGAAAAAGAACAAACTACAGCTACACCAAACAAGATGGTGGATTTGACAGACACGTTGTTGAGTGAAAGAACCAGACAAAGATATATTCTAATAAAAGAGAAACATGCAAATTGACCATACCTCCCCTACGCTACCAGCCAATAGGAATGAATATGCAAATTAACCCAACCAAGATGGTGCTGGGGCTGCTGGGGCAGATGGGAGACACAAACCCTCAGGGAGGCCAGCACCCAGCAGCCCCAAGCCCCTCGCCACCACGTATCTGGGGCTGAGGGTGGGGGATGGATTGGAGACACAAACCCATAGGCCTGGCATCCACCAGCCCCAAGGCCCGAGGTAGAGGCACTTTGGCTGCTGAGGGGTGTGTGTGGGAGGGCGGAGTGGAGATACAAACCCAAAAGAAACCTCTGGAAAGGAAGATAAACTAGCATAACTTTATCTCCCTTTCCACAAGGTAAGAAAGCTGCCCCTGGATTATTTAGTGATGTGGCCCACACCTTTCTACAAACACAGGGTAATGTTATCACCACTCCCAGGAAGATCTGGTCAGAATACCATCTACAGGGACTAATGCTACTGTGGCAAATCATCTAAGAGAGGAAACAAGCTTTTGCTGAATTTATTCTGAAGGTCAGAGAACATGCCATCCCAACATATGCTGTGTTGTTATATTGATGATCTTGAACTGCAGACGCTTGAAAAACAGCAAATGCATGCAGATGATTTCACTGATGTCTCCTGATCTGCCTAAAATCAGACCTCTCTAAAGGAGCTTAAATGTCATAGGTCCCCTTGACGAGAGAAGTGTCATCAGGCAGAGAAGACTGACTCCTGTCACAGAACAGGAGAGTAGAAGTTGACATAACACCCAAACTCTGTTACAAACTATTTCCCCACCACCACCAACCCCCATTCATCTTTCCTAAAAAATAAATTTACTCTCCTCTAAGAGGTCTACATCTCCTGTCCCCTTTCCCTAGGAAGAAGGTATTTAAATCTGCATTCTAAGCCACCTGGGGGAGTTACTCATTTTTCCCTGGGATCTCTCACATATACATGAGGTACACATGTTAATGAACTTTTGTTTTTCTCTTTCATTACAAGGGCCTCCACTAAGAACTCAGAAAGGGAGAGGAAAACTATTTTTCCTCCTCCATAATTCTGTTTCAAGAAATCAAGTCCCCAGCTGAACAATGAGGGTGGCTCAAGTACCAAGCAGTCTTGCCTGACAGGAGGGAAGCTTCTAGGGAGAAATCAATGATTTTGGCATCAAAGTGGGATGGAGGACACACGAGTAGTTGCTGGTGGGAGTTTAAAGTGGTTCAACATTTTTGGAGGATGATTTGGAAAATTTGATGGAAATGTTCAAGGTACATCCAAGAGTCTTCTAGGAATCACATCTGCTGAGATAAACCAGAAGCTCACAAGCCCTGGTCAGAACCCAGGATGCCACTGCAGCCTCCCCTTCCATGATAGGAAAACCTGGGAACAACCTGAATTTTTAGGACAAGGTGGCATCTATACTAATAAAAGGGTAATACACTAATTAGACTGAATATCTTCAGGACATCCTTCCTGACAAAGCCATGTTAGCAGGGCCAAGGTAGAGGAGGTTAGAGGCAATTAGGCAAGCAGGGGAGAGCATTTAGGAGGACCAGGCCAGTATGAGAGAGCAGTTAGGGTAAATAGGCTGTCAGGGGAGAGCAGTTAGGGGGATCAGGCTGGCAGGCAGGTGAGCGATTAGGAGCCCAGGTCCAGAAGGGTCCCAGATTGGAGACAGTGCAGACTGAGCTGAGGGGACCCCCTTCTCATGCACAAATTTCATTTCCTGGGCCTCTAGTACTCTATAATTACATTTATATGAAGTTCAAAAAGAGGAAGAACTAATTTACAGCAATGGAAGACAGATGCTGGTTACCTTTGGGCAGGGGATGTTGCCTGGTAAAGGGCAGAGTATGAGAAAACTCATGTGCTGGAATTGTAGCGATTCATGGAGCTGTAAGGTGGAATTTGAGCACTTGATTGATGTTTATTGCACCTCAAAGAACAAAAACTTAAACGTTAAAAAATAACAAAAGGCATGATATTTGATATCTCCCTTTCTGGCTCTTCTTTCTCTATATGTCTCTTCTCAGATCCATTATCTCTACTGTATCCTTTTCTGTTTTCTGGGTTTCAGCATGTACAGGGTGGGACAAAAGTAGGTTTATAGTTGTTCATTTAGAAAATAGTAAATAATTAATAGATATTAATTCAAGAATAAACTGTTTCATGTACTCAAAACTGTAAACCTACTTTTGCCCAACCCTGTATTTATCCCATTACATTACAACTAGAGGCCCGGTGCACATATTTGTGGGATCCCTCAGCCTAGCCTGCATCCTCTAACAATACATGACACCTCAGAGGATGTTGGACTGCCAGTTTCAGCCTGATCCCCACAGGCCAGGCCGAGGGACCCCACCAGTGCACAAATCTGTACACCAGGCTTCTGGTATGCATATAAGATCTTTGGTTAATCTCTTTCCACCCTCCCCTTTCCCCACTTCCCTCTGGGATTCATCACTCTGCTCCATATTTCCATGCCTATGAGTGTCTGCCCCCTGGAGGTGAGTGCATGTCATAGCTACTGGTCAAACAGTTGGATGGTCCAACTGTTGAAAGGTTGCCTAGGCTTTTATATAGACTAGAGGCCCATTGCACGAAATGCGTGCATGGAGGGGGTGTTCCCTCAGTCCTGCCTGAACTCTCTACAATTCGGGACCACTACATCTTTTTCTTATCTAGCTAACCTCTTCAAATTTTTTAAAAAATTAACTGAAATATCACCTACTCTAGGAAATTCTCTTTGAACAAATGTCTTTACAATCTGTATTAAGTATTTTCATAGTATACCATTCTTTTTCTTTAACAGTTACTTCAAGTGGATGCAATGTGGTGTTCATTCTTGCATCTGAAATTTTTCTTCTTGCTCTTGTAATAGCAAAGTTTATCCAATTTACATTTGCCCTTCAAGGGCTTATATTTGGTTCAGTTTTTTTTTTTCTTTCTTATTTATTTATTTATTTATTTATTTTTAATATATTTTTTATTGATTTTTTACAGAGAGGAAGGGAGAGAGATAGAAAGTCAGAAACATCGATGAGAGAGAGACATCAATCAGCCGCCTCCTGCACGCCCCACAGTGGAGATGTGCCCACAAGCAAGGTACATGCCCCCGACCGGAATTGAACCTGGGACCTTTCAGTCCACAAGCCGACGCTCTATCCACTGAGCCAAACTGGTCTCGGCAGTTTCTTTTTTCTTAAGCAATAAATTTGGGTTGTAATAGTAAGCCTCACTTGTAATCAAGCCTGTAGGTCTCTCTGAATATTTCTATAATATCTATCACTTTAGCATACCAGAGATTGTGTTCATTTATAGAAAGCAACAATAAATGTCACCTGATCATTTGATCTTCTAGTAATATTTTATAACAAGATGTATCATCTAATAATTTAACTATTAAAAAACTGAGGCATACAGAAATAAATCACATTGCTCTATAAAGAATGACTCAAATATCAAAGCATAGTACACTTAGGGCCTCCCTTGTCCTGTACCTCAGATATCATAGCATAGTACACAGCTCAGGTGGAACTCAGCTTCCTTTAAAATAGGAAGGGATGCCATACTCATGAAGCAGCTACTTCCACACATGTTTTTTAATTTAATTCATAGCACATACTCTTTGTACTAATTGTTGGAAAATCATCCTAGCAATTGCCTCTGTTCCTCTCTGTATTGTTGCCTTACATTCTGATGGCATTACTGTGCTTTTATCATCCACTCACTCTAATAAGATTGTGAATTTTTAAGGGCGGATATCATGACTTGAGCTTGTGTTTTTCTGCCATGGTGCCTAGATAAATACTCAAATACCATCCAGTCCAATGACTGATGAGAGAGGCCCACTGTTGCTGGAGACCTCTGATTTTTATTTAAGGGGTCTCACTTGTTCTGAACATTTACAGAGGGGTGAGTAGGAGCTGAGGGAATTTGAGGAAACCCAGACAGAATTCTACTCCTAAAAGATTTTGCTAAGCTGATGCCCAGGATTCCAGGCATTTGTCCAATTAAAATCCAAACACAGCCGAGACCGGTTTGGCTCAGTGGATAGAGCATCGGCCTGCAGACTGAAAGGTCCCAGGTTCAATTCCAGTCAAGGGCATGTATCTTGGTTGCGGGCACATCCCCAGTAGGGGGCGTGCAGGAAGCAGCTGATCAATGTCTTTCTCTCATCAATGTTTCTAGCTCTCTATCCCTCTCCCTTCCTCTCTGTAAAAAATCAATAAAATATATTCAAAAAGAAAGAAAGAAAGAAAAAAACCCGGACACACAGCAATAACACAGCACTGGAAAGAGGAGAAATCAAGATGAAGGCATAGGTGAATACCTAAATTGCTGCCTCGCACAACAATTTCAAAACAACAGCTTAAAGACAGAACAGACATTATCCAGAACCACAGGAAAGCTGGATGAGTGAAAATTCTACAAGAAGGGAAGAGAGAATCTCATGGAGACTCAGAGAAGCTGCAAAAAGCTGAGGTACAGAGACACCCATGTGGAGAGGACAGGCGGTGCCATGCCTGACTGGTTCCTCTAGTGGGAGGGAGACAGAAACTCCCGACTGCACTGAATCCCCGTCTGGGCAAGACTCATACAAGGGGAGTCTGGAATGTTGTGAAAAGGGAGGAGTGCGCAAAAACTTAGGGAAGCTGTGAAAGGCAGAGGTCTGGAGGCATGTACGCCAGTGCGCGAGAGAGAACTGACTGCTGATTTTGCTGCTGGCTTTCTCTAACAGGATGGAGACAGAACTTCCTAACTGTGTTGAAATCCAGTTCTGGCTGCACTGAACCTGTTTTGGGTGACACCCTGGGGACCCAGACTCATAGGGGTCCCTGGAGAGCACAGAAACTCAGGGGAGCCAGAAAGGCAGAGGCCTGGAGGTGCTCGAGCATGAGTGCACACAGAGAGGGCTGCAGCAATTTCCGAGGGACACTGACAGCCAGGGACCATGTAGAGCAAGGCTGATGGGAAGCCAAGGCTGTCTTCACAGCCCTGAGACTCTGCCCCATCCAAGCTGAATACAGAGGCTTTTGCAATTTTGCAAGTTTTGTATCATAAGGTTGACTCCAGCACAGAAGTTCTCCCGGCATAGACACAGCTGATCCTCACAACTAATTGGCTTGGAAGTCAATTTCTCCCAGTGATACCAACAACAATCAAGACTTAACTACAACAGGGCTGTACACACAGTCATCAAAAGGGTGCACCAAGAGAGTCCACCTCAGGTAACTGGAGAGGTGGAGTTACTGGGCCATATAGGACACCTAGCACATAAAGCTACTCTACCAACTCAGGGAAGCAGTAAAAATGCAGAGACAAAGGGACAGATGACAAATGAAAGAAATGGAGGAAACCAAATGACTGGCTATAGAGTTCAAAAACATGGTTATAAGGTTTTTCAAGAATTTCCTAGAAAAGATGGATAAATTTAGTGAGACCCAAGAAGAGATGAAAAAGGACCAACTAGAAATTAAACATACACTGACTGAAATAAAAAATATTATACAGAGACCTAACAGTAGACTAGAGGAATGCAAGAATCAAGTCAAAGATTTGAAATACAAAGAAGCAGAAAACACTCAACTGGAAAAGCAAAAGGAAAAAAGAATAAAAAAAATGTGAAGATAGTGTAAGGAGCCTTTGGGATAACTTCAAGTGTACCAACCTGAGAATTATGGGGGTGCTCAAAGAAGAAAGAGAGCAAGATACTGAAAACCTATTTGAAGAAATAATGACTGAAAACTTCCCCCACCTGGTGAAAGAAATAGACTTACAAGTTTAGGAAGCACACAGAACCCCAAATAAAAGGAATTCAAAGAGGACCACACTAAGACACATCATAATTAAAATGCCAAGAGCAAAAAACAAAGAGAGAATATTAAAAGTTAAGAGAAAAACAGTTAATTACCTACAAGGGAGCACCCATAGGATTGTCAGCTGATTTCTCAACAGAAACTATGCAGGCCAGATGGGAGTGGCAAGAAATATTCAAAGTGATGAATAGCAAGAACCTACCACCAAGATTACTCTACCCTGCAAAGCTTTCATTCAGAATTGAAGGTCAGAGTAAGAGCTTCACAGATAAGAAAAAACTAAAGGAGTTCATCAATACCAAACCAGTATTATATGAAATGCTGAAAGGTACTCTTTAAGAAGAGGAAGAAGAAGAAAAAGGTAAAGATAAAAATTATGAACAACAAATACATATCTATCAACAAGTGAATCTAAAAATCAAGTGAATAAAAAATTTGATGAACAGAATAGACTGGTGTATATAATAGAATCAGTGGCATAGAAAGGGAGTGGACTGACAGTTTTCAGGGGGAAAGGGGTGAAGGGATACAGGAAGAGACTAGACAAAACTTATACCCCTATGGATGAGGACAATGCGGGGGAGGGCAGAGGGATGAGTGGGAGCTGGGTGGAGGGGAGCTATTGGGGGAAAAAAGCAGAACAATTGTAACAATATGAACAATAAAGATTTATTAAATTAAAAAAAAGGTCTATGCACGGAGATCAAACTCCAACCTGCAGGAACTCACCCCCCGCAGTCAGGACCAGGCTGCTGGGTGGACCTGAGCTGGTGCTCTTAACTCTAGGGAGAGGGAGACTTCCCATAGCTGCAGGATGGAGGCCCTGGACTCTGCTGCATGCCCCCAACAGTTCCCTAGCTCAGGTTGGTCAGCGGAGCAGCTTCTTCACCTGGGATTGCGAATACCTTGGCCAGGCTCTGACTGGCCTGTTGTCTCCATGATCAAGGGTCTGCTCGGCTTGGCCTGTTCTCCCCATGATCTCAGGGCAGATTGACCTGGACTCTTCGCCCTGTGATTGCAAGGCAACTTGGACCTGGGCAGGCAGCATTGGGTACTGCCCCCACCACCTGCAGGGTCAAGACTGCAGCTTGTGTCCCACAGGCGGCATAGGGCACTGCTTGCACTGCCTGCCTATGCAAATTTACCCACCATCTTTGCTGAGTTGATTTGCATATCACTCCTGATTGGCTATGGGTGTAGCAGAGGTACAGTCAATTAGCATTTTTCTCTTTTATTAGTGTAGATGGGCTATTTGTCTCTATGTCTGTTTCACCAGGTTGTAGGTTCCGGAAGATAAGGAGCATATTTTAATCATTTTAAATCCAGAACATGACAGATACCTGGTCCCACACTTTAGGAACCTCACTCTGACCCTACTCTGGCTGTACCCCTTCCACGAGCAGAAATCTACTGGACCAAAGAAACTTGCCTATTCAGACTCATGTCCTTCCCTTCTAGGCCATACTGTGGATACCTAGAACCCAGGAATTTCCCACCTAAATGGCCTTGTGCCTGCTTCCAGGGTCTGTGAAGCCCTGTGTTCCCAGTCCTTCTATTCCCCTAACTGTAGAACACATCACCAATGTGCAAAACATGTGGCCTACAACTGACCCATCTGTGCTACCATGTTCAGCACAAAACATGGGGAGGGGGGCAAGGGAACCAAGAATTTTAAACTTGAATCTGACTTTCAGACCATTACAAATATATGTTTTATTTATAAAGATAGGAGGACAGAACATACACTTTTATTAAACAATGTTAGCTTAGTTTATAACTTGTAGATCTTGAGACATATGGTATGTGGGACTTGTTTTGTACATTTGCCCCAGGCTCCACATGTTAGAGGCAGGCTTGCATATAGTAGCTATTCAATACATAATCAGCTGAATAAATATCATAGGCTACTATTTTTTGTTTCAGATTTCTATTTCTATTACTGAACCTAAATGTTATTACATTAAGTCCTATCAGCTTATTTCAAAGCAATTCATGTCGCTTTTATTGCATACCAAAGGTTGCTAAAGTTTTGGTTAATCAATCTAATCCACATATTCCCATCACCATCCCCAAGATATACACACAAAACCCATGATAACAAAAATTTTGCAGTATTTTCTGTCTCCTATAGAGATTGTTCTTCCTGCAAGTGGGCTTATGACCCTTTATGAAATAGATTAGTACCTGTAAAGTCTTTGGAATTTTTTATTTCATTTCCATACAAAGACTTTAGACATCTGGTTCCTGACTTCAGAATTTCTACCCTTCTGTGCAAGGCAGGCCCTCCTGCTATTGCTTACTACTTCTAGGTCTGGGGAATTTGTGGGAAGCTGTCATTCTAGTAGAGGTTTTAGAGGTGGTGAGAAGACTGCCAGAAAGGAGGAGGGACATAGAGGAAGACAGTGTGTATAGAAGCAGTGGAAGAATAAGCAGGTAGCAGGTGAAGGTTAAGAAGCAAAAGAGCATGAATATTAAAGCAATATGTCTCTGAGTGTATTGACTGGTTCACAGGTATGTCTGCAGCACCTATCCCAGTGCCAGGCACACAGTAGGAGTACAGTAGATGTGTACTGGATGAAAAGAAGTTAATAAATTAGTTGGTGAGGTAAGGAGTGCAATTATGAGAAAGAAACAGCTGATGTGTTTGGATTTGGTGCTAGAGACAATAGGGAGCCACTGAAAGTTCTTGAACAGAAGAGTGATTTGATAAATGAAATGTTTTAGGAAGATGTACCTAACATAAAGGAGAGACTAGTAAGGAGAAGGAAACAAACAAGAGGAGGCGGTCATAAAAAGGTTTCAATGATTTGTTCTGCTTTGCCCAGTTTCATGTATTACTCCCATGTTTTCCACCATGTGAAATCTCACTGTTTGAGGGGAAAGAGTGATTGTGAATCTTCATTCTGTTTTCCAGGTAGATATTCATAAATTTTCATCTACACAGGAGTTTGGTTCCCTAATCTCCACATTGTGCAAGGGTCAACAGTACTAGAGTTTGCATTAGCTCCCCTTTGCATTGTGGGTCTAGAGACAAGTGCCATGTGCCACATAACAGGTTTTTCATGATGAAGTGAGAAATAGGCCTATTACTGTGGCAGAGGGGAGCAGGTGTCAAAGCAACCAAACCTGGTATATTAAAAGGCATTTATGCCCTAGTCAGGCAGCTCAGTTGGTTAGAGCTTAGTTCCAACATGCCAAGGTCACATGTTTGATTCCAGGTTAGGGCACATACAAGAAGCAATCAATGAATGTACAAATAAGTAGAACAATAAATTGATGTCTCTCTCTCTCTCTCTCTCTCTCTCTCTCTCTCTCTCTCTCTCTCT
>JAAGEH010000015.1:17638824-17675121 GCA_011751065.1 Lasiurus cinereus | reverse complement strand
CTCTCTCTCTCTCTCTCTCTCTCTCTCTCTCTCTCTCTCTCTCTCTCAAAAGAAAATAATTTATGTCTCATTGCTAGTGACATTTTCTCACCTACAATCTAAATCACCAAATACAGCCCAGTTGGAGTGGCTCAGTGGTTGAGCATCAACCCATGAACCAGGAGGTCAGGGTTCGATTCCCAGCAGGACACATGCCCAGGTTGTGGGCTTGGTCTCTGGTGCGGGACATGCAGAAGGTAGCCGGTCGATTATTCTCTCATTATTGATTCTCTCTCTCTCTCCCTTTTCCCTTCCTTTCTAAAATCAATAAAAATATTTTTAAAAAGTGTATAAATCACCAAATGTGCTTTAGAGTCCAGTGTATTTTGTATCAACCATTGAAGAAAAGACATTCTCATAGGATCAATTTGCAAACATGCAACAAATTTCAATAGGAATATTACATGAATGCCTTGAATTGTCAAGAGTTCCCTGCCCTATTTACCCAAGCAATAGAATTGGCACACATTCCAGTGTTTGCACTGGAGCATGCACACTGCTCCATCAAATGAAGGTGATACAAACAGATGTGCATTGTGGCAGCTAAGCAAAACCTCTACATGGTCCTTCATAGAGATAATATCGGCACTAGATCTCTAAACCTGGGGGGTTAAGATCCTTATAAGGGCAATTATCATATACTAAACACTTACTATATACCAAGTTCCATGAGACACTTTGCAGATGCACCTTAATTCCATCTTCATAGACACTTTGTGAGGTAGGGGCTTTACATTGAAATTTTGCAGAAAAGGGGATGAAATTGTTAAATAAATGAGTAAGACAAAGCGAGGATTCAGACACAAAATGTGAATAACCACTAGAAAGGCTGCTACTTACTAGCTATAAGAACCTGAGCAAGTCACCTAGCCTCTCTGACCCTAGGTTTTCCTATCTATAAAAAGGAAATAATGATGGCACCTATGTCTCAAAGTTGTTGGAAAGATCATATTAGCACACAGGCTGGCGCCATATCAGAATTCAATAAAAGAGAGTTTTCACTAGTTTTATTAACATGATGAAACTCTCCAGAACTAGGCCTTATGGCTTTCACCTTCAGAAGTCATCAATATTTCCTGGCTTCCTTGCTCAGGCTAGTTAGTTAAAAACCAATGAGACAAATACTAACAGGACTAATACTGATGAGCTACCTCCATTCTTTGGACTTCATTATCTAAGATACCATACCGAAAATCTGGATTTCCAAAAGTATCTTCTAGGCCCTAGAATCTAGGGCAAGAACTAGGGAAGAAATTAAAGGAATGGTATGAGTTAGCATAAGAACAGAATTAAGAATTCTGTCCATTCTCAATATGCTGTTGTAATTAAAAGCAAAAATCCAGCCTAGACAAAGATTGCTGTGTTCTTTGTGCAGAAGCAACCAGAGATGAGGTCACCAGGCACAGTCACTGCACCCACCAAGCTTGAAAGACCCAAAGAGAAACAACTTCATCAAGCCAATCAAAGCCATTTGGCCTAGGTGTCTGGACCCTTGTAGATTTCTTTTTCTGTTTAAATGTGAAAAAACGTCCTAGTCACCCCTGCCTTCAAAGCCTATCTAAGCTGAAAAAGGCCATTCATCTCTCTATGACAACTTGGAATTATTTATATAAACTAGAAGCAAATTAGGATTGAGGCCAATTATTATTTTAGGCCCAGGTTTTTCAGGAAATTAGGAATTCTCTTGTTTTGCAAATTAGAGTTCACTTATTACATGGAATACGTAAAAACTTAAGAATTTATTTATTTTTTGTATTTTAATTTCTTTATTGGTTATGGTATTACATATTTGTCCTCATCCCCCTATTACCTTTCCAAATTTCCAAATCACCCTCTCACTCAGGCCCTCACCCCCCCGTTGTCTATGTCCACTGGTTAGGCTTATATGCATGCATACAAGTCCTTTGGTTGATCTCTTTTCCTAACCTCACCCTCTGTCACCTTCCCTCTGAAGTTTGACAGTCTGATTGATGCTTCCCTGTCTCTGGATCTTTTTTTGATCATTAGTTTATGCTGTTCATTATTTCACATAGATGAGTGAGTTCATGTGATATTTATCTCTGAGTGGCTTATTTCACTTAGCATAATGCTCTAAAGTTCCATCCATGCTACAGCAAATGGTAGGAATTCCTTTTTTAGTGCAGCATAGTATTCCATTTTGTAGATGTACAATGGTTTTCTGATCCAGTCATCTGCTGATGGGCACTTAGGCTGTTTCCAAATCTTAGCTATGGTAAACTGTGCTGCTATGAACATAGGGGTGCATATATCCTTTCTGATTGGTGTTTCTAGCTTCCTGGGATATATTCTTACAAATGGTATTATGGGGTCAAATGGGAGTTCTATTTATAGTTTTTTTGAGGAAACTCCATACTATTCTCCACAGTGGCTGCACCAGTCTGCATTCCCACCAGCAGTGCATGAGGGTTCCTTTTTCTCCACGTCCTCGCCAACATTTGTCATTTATTGATTTGTTGATGATAGTCATTCTGACAGGTGTGAGATGGTACTGCATTGTTGTTTTGATTTGCATCTCTCAGATAATTAGTGACTTTGAGCATGTTTTCATATGCCTCTTGGCCTTTCTTCTGTATTCTTTTGAAAACTTTCTATTTAGGTCCCTTGCACATTTCTTGATTAGGTTGTTTATCTTCCTTTTATTGAGTTGTATGAATTCCCTGTAGATGTTGGAGATTAAACCTTATCAGTTGATAACATTGGAAAATATGTTCTCCCATACAGTGGGCTTTCTTGTTGTTTTGTTGATGGTTACTTTTGCTGTGTAAAAGCTTTTTATTTTGATGTGGTCCCATTTGTTTATTTTCTCTTTATTTTCCATTACCCTAGGAGCAGTATTAGTGAAGAAGTTCCTTCAGTATGTGTCTGATATTTTGCTGCCTGTGGATTCCTCTAGTATTTTTATGGTTTCCCATTTTATGTTTAAGTCCTTTATCCAATTTGAGTTTATTTTTGTGTATAGTGTAAGTTGGTGCTCTAGTTTCATTTTTTTGCATGTATCTGTTTAATTTTCCCAGCACCATTTATTGAAGAAACTGTCTTGATTCCATTTTATGTTCATGCCTCCTTTGTTGAATATTAATTTGACATAGTGGTTTGAGTCAATTTCTAGGTTCTCCATTCTATTCCATTGATCTATATGTCTGTTCTTGTGCCAGTACCATGCTGTTTTGAGAACAGTGGCTTTGTAATACAGCTAGATATCTGGTATTGAGATCCCATCTACTTTGTTCTTCTTTCTCAGGATTGCTGAAGCTTTTCAAGGTCTTTTTTTTTTTTTTTATTCCAGATGAATTTTTAGAGAATTCATTCTAGGTCTTTGAAAGATGCCATTTATTTTTCTAATGGAGAGTGCATTGAATATATAGATTGCTTTGGGTAATAAGGATATTTTAATGATATTGATTCCAACAATCCATGAACACGGTGTGTTTTTCCATCTGTTGATATCTTCCTCTATCTCTTTTTTCAATGTCCTGTAGTTTTTTGCATATAGATCTTTTACCTCTTTAGTTAAGTTTATTCCTAGGTATCTTAATTTTTTGGTCAGTGCTAAATGGGATTGCTTTTAGAGTCTCTCTTTCTGTAAGTTCACTATTGGTGTATAGGAATGTCATAGATTTCTTGGCATTAATTTTGTATCCTGCTACATTGCCGAATTCATTTATTAAGTCTAATAATTTTTATGTAGTTTTTAGGGTTTTCTATGTACAGTATTATGTCATCTGCAAATAAGGACAGTTTTACTTCTTCTTTTCCAGTTTGGATGCCTTTTATTTCTTCTTGTCTGATAGTAATGGCTAATACTTCCAGTACTATGTCAAACAAGAGTGGTGAGAGAGGGCATCCCTATCTTGTTCCTGTTTTTAGGGGAAATGGTTTTAGTTTTTGTCCACTGAGTGTGAGGCTGGCTGTTGGTTTGTAATATATGGCTTTTATTCTGTTGAGGTATGATCCTTCTATTCCCATCTTGCTGAAAGTTTCTATCAAGAAAGGGTGTTGGATTTTGCCAAATGCTTTTTCTGCATCAATTGATATGACTTTGTGATTTTTCTCCCTCAATTTGTTTATGTGATGTATCACATTTATTTATTTGCAGATATTTTTCTATCCTTGCATCCCTAGGATAAATACTGCTTGGTCATGTTATATGATCTTTCTGATGTACTGCTGGATCTGATTTGCTAGAATTTTGTTGAGAATTTTGGCATCTATGTTCATGAGGGATATTGGCTTATAATTCTCTTTTATTGTGTTGTCTTTATCTGATTTTGGTATTAGGGTTATTCTGGCTTCATAGCATGAATTTGGAAGTGTTCCTTCCTATTGAATTTTTGGAATAGTCTGAGGAGGATAGACTTTAGTTCTTCCTTGAATGTTTGGTATAATTCTCCTGTGAAGCTGTCTGGCCCTGGGCTTTTGTTTGCTGAAAGCTTTTTGATGACTGCTTCAATTTCTTCCATAGTTATTGGCCTATTGAGATGTTTAGAATCTTCCTGATTGAGTTTTGGAAGGTTGTATTTTTCTAGCATTATGTCCATTTCCTACAGGTTGTTTAGTTTGTTGGAATAGAGTTGTTCATAATATTTTTTTAACAATCTTTTTTTGTATTTCTGTGGGATCTGTTGCTAGTTTGCCTCTGTCATTTCTCATTTTGTTTATTTGAGTCCTCTCTCTTTGCTTCTTGGTGAGCCTGGCTAGAGATTCATTAATCTTATTTGTCCTTTCAAAGAGCCATCTCTTGGTTTCATTGCTCTTTTGTATTTTTTTTTTAGTGTCTATGTCATTTATTTCTGCTCTAATCTTTATTATCTCCATTCTGCTCACTCTAAGCTTTTCTTGTTGCTCTCTTTCTAATTCTTTGAGTGGTAGCGTTAGATGATTTACTGCTATTTTTTTCTTCTTTCTTTCTTTCTTTCTTTCTTTCTTTCTTTCTTTCTTTCTTCCTTCCTTTCCTTTTGACTTAAACCTATAGAGCTATAAACTTCCCTCTCAGGACTGCTTTCATTGTGTCCCATAGGGTTTGGATTGTTGTGTTTTTATTGTTATTGGTTTTCAGAATGTTTTTTAATTTCTTCTTTGATCTCATTGGTAACCCAATGAATATTACATAACATGCTATTCAGCTTCCAAGTGTTTGAGTGTTTTGGGTTGTCTTTATTGTATTTTATTTATAATATTATGTCATTGTGGTCTGAAAAGATGCTTGGTATGATTTCAGTCTTCTTGAATTTGGGGAGACTTTGCTTGTGACCCAGTATGTGATCTATTTTTGAAAATGTCCCATGTGCACTTGAAAAAAAACATATATTCTGCAGCTTTGGGGTGAAATGTTCTGAAGATGTCAATTAAATCCATCTGATCTAGTGAGTCATTTAGGATTGTTGTTTCTTTGCTGATTTTTTGTCTAGAGGATTTATCCAGTGATGTCAGTTGTGTATTATAGTCTCCTACTATCATTGTATTTTCATTTTCTGTCTTAATATAGTCCAGGATATTTTTTTTATGTATTTGGGTGCTCCTGCATTGGGTTCATATATGTTTATCAGGGTTATATCCTCTTCTTGTATTGATCCCTTTAGTATTATGAAGAGGCCTTCCTTATCTCTTGTCATGGCCTTTACTTTGAGGTCTATTTTGTCAGATATAAGTATTGCTACCCCAGCTTTTTTTTATTATTTCCATTTTCTGAAAGATATTTTTCCACCCCTTCCCTTTCAGTCTGTGTGAGTCCCTTGTTCTGAGGTGGGTCTCTTGTAGATAGCACATGTATGGATCATGTTTTTTATCCATTCAGAAATTCAATGTATTTTGATTGGAGCATTTAATCCATTTATGTTTAAAGTTATTATTGAAGGTATTGTTTGTAGCCACTTTTATTTTTTGAGGCTGTGTTCCTTCTTACCTTTTTGCTTCTTCTTTTTACAGCATTCCCTTAGCATTTCTTGCATTGCTGGCTTGGTAGTGATAAACTCTCTTAGCCTTTTTTTTTTGGTCCGCAAAGCTCCTGATTTCCTCTTCAATTTTGATTGATAGTCTTGCTGGATAGGGTATTCTTTGATTCAGTCCCTTGCTTCGAATCATTTTGTATATTTCCTTCCATTCCCTTCCAGCTTGATGTGTTTCTATTGAGAAATCATTCGATCATCCAATGAGGGATCCTTTGTAGTTAACTTTCTGTGTCTCTCTTACAGTCTTTAAGATTCTCTCTTTGTTAATAACATTTGTCACTGTAATTATGGCATGTCTTGGTGTGGATCTTTTGGGATTCATCTTGCTTGGAATTCTCTGTACTTGAGTAAATTTGTTCTTCCCATATCAGGGAAGTTTTCTGTCATTATTTCTTTAAATAAATTTTCTAATCTTTCCTGCCCTTCTTGTCCTTCTGGCAGCCCTATTATATGTATTTTATTTCATTTTACATTGTCACATAGCTCCCTTAGGTTCTCCTCCTGCTTTTTAATTTTTTTCTCTAGTTGCTGTTCATATTGGGCTTGTTTCTATACCTGATCTTTTAATTCTTTAATTAGGTCCTCTGCTTCTTCTAGTCTATTGTTGAAACCTTCCATAGTGTTTTTACTGTAGCTATGTCATTTTTCATTTCTTCTGGATTTTTGCATAGGTTGTTGATTTTTTTCATTCATCCAATGTATGAACTGTATTACCATTACTCTGAATTCTTTGTCTGTTATGTTGCATGCTTGTGTTTCACTTATTTCCTTTCTTGATCATTTTTCCTTTTCTTTCCTCTGGGGATTGCTTCATTGTCTCCCCATTCTAACTATCACCTGAAGGTTCAAATATCAAGTTGCAGGGGCCTGGGCCATGTGCAGTGAGAGTTTTGCACCCCCCTCAAGTGTCACTGAAGAGCTCTGACACCAAGACATACAGCTGCATTCGGTTGGTGGGTGCCACGCTCGCCCTGAGTCAGAGTCATAGGCATTTAGTGTGGCCTCATGTGTGCACCTAGAATCAGGGACTTAATGTGGCCTTCACCACATTGAAACAGAGCACCTACTGGCATGTGCCAAAAATCAAATTCCCCTATTGGTTGTCAGAAGTCAGAGACTCCCTGTGTTCATGCTGAGAATTGAATATCAGAGTCTCTGTTGCTTGGTACTTCCTCACACTGAGAGTCAGGATCCCTGTGTGCACATGGGCCAAGAATTGGAGTCACTGGCTCTTAGTGTAAATGTATTGGGAGTCACGGATCCAAGGCAAATGCAATGAAGAACAGAATCTAGTCACTGGTACTCATTGCTGCGTCTTGTGTGTAGATTCAGGGTCCCAGATCTGCTTGGGAGACTGGGTTGCTCAGTCGCACTGTGTTGGCAGGAGGTCCACTTCTGCCCTGCGGTAAACAGCCTTCTGTGTGCGCTTTCTCTGAATCAAAGTCAGGTGACACTGTCCCTTAGTGTGGGTGTGGGGTTTGGTCACACAGATGTGCACTGTGGAAAATAAACTCCTCATGTTCATGCACCCAGTCTCACATTCTGCACTGCCTCCCTGTGTGGGCACAGGGTCTGGTCGTGGGGAACAAACTCCCCGAGTCCACACATCCAGGTTCAAATTCAGTGCAGCCTCTTTGCAAAGGTGCAGGGTCCGGTCATGGGAAACAAACTTCCTAGGTTTGCACCCCCAGGCTTAAATTCAGCGCTGTCTTTCTTAGTGGGTGCAGGATCTTGTCACAGAAAACAATCTCTCTAAGGTTGTGTGCCTATGCTCAAATTCAGGACTGCCTCCCTGCCTGGATGTGGAAACTAGTTGCGGGAAACAAATTCCCTCAGTTTGCAAGTGCAGGCTCAAGTTCAGCACTATCTCCCTGCCCTGCATGGGCACAGGATCTGATCGCAGAAAACTGCCTACCTAAGGATGAGCAGATAGGCTCCAATTCAGCTCAGGCTCCCTGCCTGGGTGCAAAGACTAGTTACAGGAAACAAAATCCCCAAGTTCTCAAGTCCAGGCTCAAATTCAGCACTGTCTCCCTGCCCTGCATGGGCACAGGATCTGGTCACAGAAATCAATGTCCCTAAGGATGAGGAGATAGGCTCAAATTCAGCTCAGTCTCCCTGCCTGGGTGTGGAAATGAGTCAAAGGAAACAAACTACCTGTGTCCGAGACCAAAGCTCAAAGTCAGGCAGAGTCACCACTGCTTTGTGTGTACAGAAAGCCTTATTGTGTGGCTGGGCTCTGGTAGTTTCTATGTTGATGCCACTGGGGCTGCAGAGGAGGGGGATTGGCTCTGTGACTCACAGAAATCTGCAGCTGTGGTTCCTGGAGTCTTGGTATCCCTGGGTCTGCAGTAGTGATTGCAGGTCTTTTACTAAAGTGGCTGTGGGGTCTTGGTTTCCTTCTACGACCAGACTGGGTGTTGGTGAGGCTTGCATTCTAGTCTCAAGCAGTTCTGATCTTCAAGATGGAATGGTCTCTGTGCCACTAGTTGTGGCAGCAGTGTGGTTTTGCCATCTAAGACTGCCCAGATTTGCAGCCCCTTGGAAGAACTGCAGGATCTAACTGTCCTTATTTCACACACACACACACACACACACACACACACACACACACACACACACTCCCCTATTGCTCTGTCACTCTTTCACACACGCTCCCTCCCTGTCTTCCTGCTGGTTGCCATCTTTCCTCCTCCTAGAAAACTGAATATTTTAGAGAATGGGAATTGTTACAAAAGTTAGATCAACTCTATACTATGGATTATAATGGTAGAGAGGAAGTGACGCTCTCTAGTATGATTGATTTAGGATACATCTCAAAAGGGTTGACATTTTGCTCTCTTATTACTTCTTTCTTCCTCTTTGCCACTGCATTTATTTTACGCTTTAATCTAAGCCTCTCTACTTCTAGGAAGTTTTCTCTGACCAATTGCTATAGTCTTCATTGTTTGAACAACTTATCTAGTTATTCAAATAATTTTGCTGTTTCTACAATTGTCTAGGGATGATATTAACACTAATCACTATTTTATTACCTGTTCTTATATGTATGTCTTCTTACTCCATTTAGTCCTTAAACACTGGGATTGCATAGTTGCAAAAAATTATGATTTATCCCAAATGTTTTTAAAAATTCTTCAAAATAGATGACACTATTGTCTTAGAATTATTTGTATTTTTCACAGAAATTTAGCACAATTATACCTAAATAAAATAAATTGTAAATAGTTATTGAATGGAGGAATAAATAAAAGAATGAGTCATTAACCTATAGAAATCTAATATATTAATTTGGTTCTTAGCCTTATAGTAACTTCCCATGATCTGTGTGTACTCTAGGTTAAATGAATACAGCAAAGGCAGGCATGACCCAAAGGTTGATGGCACAGGAAAAGAACATTATTCCAGATATTGGAGAACCCACTAATTATCAACAGATTTCACAATCAGATTTCTTCTACATAACTTTTAGTATTCAAGACTATCGAATAAACATACAGATATTGACAGCCTTTTATCCCTTTAAGCAAACACATGGGTTTATAAAACTTCTTGCTTTTCCTCAGATATTTTAAGCATTCAGGCTCTCTGCACTTCATCTTTCTTTTGCGTGGAAAACTTTTTTTTTCAAATATCCTCATGACTCATTCTCACTCTCCTGAACTTTCAGGTCTCTGCTCAAATGATGCTTCCTGTGTGAGGCCTTCTGTGACCACATGACACCCAACTCCCAAAATTCCCATCCACACAACTCTGCTTGAGTTTTTCCTTCAAATTTGTTGCCACTTGACTCTATATATATTTGCTGATGCATTGATTCTCTTTTAGAATGTAAGCTCCATGTGGGTGGAAGATGGTTCTTAGTTTTATTCACCATGTTCCCAGCAATTTCCACAAACTGGTATGTTATAGGTACTCCACAAATATTTTTAGAATGAATAAGTGGGGTGAGAACTTAATTATGAAAAGGGTTGACCCTTGGAGTCCTTAAAACTGCCCCCCTAAAACATAATGCATTGTTAATGAGAATGCACTTTAGTGCAACCACTAAGTAAAACAGTCTGGAGGTCCTTCAAAAAATTAAAAATAGAATTGCCTTATGACCCTGTGATTCCACTTCTGGGAATATATTTAAAAAAAACCCAAACATTAACTCAAAACAACATAAGCACCCCTATATTTATTGCAGCATTATTTACAATAGCCAAGCTATGGAAGCAACCCAAGTGCCCATCAATACTGTAAATGAGTAAATAAAAAACTGTGGTACATACACATAATGGAATACTATTTTGGCAGAAAAAAGAAGGAAATCTTACCTTTTGTAACAGTATAGATAGATCTAGACTCAAGGGTATTATGCTAAGTGAAATAAATCAGACAGAGAAAGAAAATACCATATGATTTCACTTATATGTGTAATCTAATGAGTAAAATTAAAAAGAAACTAAAAATAAATAGATTCATAGAAACAGAGAAGAGACTGACAGTTGTCAGAGGAGAGAGGGTTTGGAGGCTGGGTGAATAAAGTGAAGGGATTAAGCAGACCTATTGGTAGTTTCAGGATAGTCACAGAGATGAGCTTACAGCATAAAGAATCCTATCTAATAAAGAGGGAATATGCAAATTGACCATCACACCATCACAAACATTGTGGCGCCCATAGCCACAAGATGGCAGCACCCAGTCCCCTCAGCCCCGCGGGGGTTGGGGGTGGCAGGCGTGCAGTGCTGCCAAATCCGTCCTCAGCCCCCCAGCCACCCAGGGCCTGTCCAAGGCGCCAGCAAGCCTTGGATAGTGGCTGCCCAGCCACCCAGAGCCAACCAAGGCTCAGGTAACCAGGGCCAGCCAAGTATTATGCTACCAGCTGTGGCAGCAGCAGAGGTGTGATGGGGGCATCACCTTCTGATTGCCAGGTTGCCTCCTACCCCTGAGGGCTCCCAGACTGTGAGAGGGGGCAGGTAGAGCTGAGAGACCACTCTCCAGTGTATGAATTTTCATGCACCAGGCCTCTGGTATAGTCAATAATAGCATGATAACTATGTATGGGGCCAGGTGGGTACGTGAAGCAGTGTGGGGACCACTCTGTAAAGTACATGATTTTCTAACCACTTTGCTGTACATCTGAAGCTGACACAGAATAATATTGAATGTAAAAAAAATAAAAAATTTAAAACTGCTCACTAACTATAAAAGATTTGATATTCTTTTTCAAATTTGTTTTCACAGAGTAATATAAACTATTTTTAATGCATTCACCTTGTATTGTAAAAATTTAATAGCAAAAGCTACAATATAGTAAGGAAATATATTAAGACTACTATTTTCTAAGCATGATGCTAAGAATTTCATACATGGCATTCTATTTAATTCCTACAACAACCTTATATGTGAGTATTTTAATATCCTCATTCTATAAATTAGGAACGGAAGCTCACAAAAGTTAAGCAACTTACCCAAGACTTCACAGTTAGTAAGTCATGGTGTGACTGTTTTCACCATGTGCTATAAGTGGATGTGGGAAGGAGGTTGGATAGCCATTGAAGACCAGATACACAAAATGGGAAACTATCTAACTAAGCAGGGGCAGCTAGGAGACTGCTTATGCAACAGATATGACGGGTGAGGGGTGAGAGAGGACAGACGGATGGGATCATGGAAATAACTAGGAAGTAAACAGACTTGTTTGGAACCATGGCCCTCTAGTACCAATACCCATAGTTAGGCTTGAAAACTAAAATAATCATGACTTTGGTAGGGTTACCTCTTACTGGAATATCCTTTCCATCCAATGCCCACCTCCCTGGGACCAGCTCAAATGTAGCCTCCTGAATGAAGCTTTCTTGATCTCCTTTTCCCACTTCAACAGGTAATAAACTGATGCTATGGGGTATAAAATATGGGAAAACATCAGTGCTGGGGTGCAGGGGGCTGTTGGAGGCATTAGGATCAGTTGGCCACTGAGCTGGACACAATGGGTTGGACTCAAGATTTGTACTAGGAAGTTTTTCATTTGTGTCTAGCTTGTAAAGATTCTGAAAAGTCCCAGATAAATAAACAATAAAGTAACCCATACCTGTCTCCAGATTGCTCAGAGAAGACTAAATGCAAACTAAAAATTTAAACCCAACTTGATAAATAACAGCAAAGTAACTCACAGCAGCCATGAGGATTGGTCTCAAAATCAAATTCAGCAAACAATACACAACCACTCTTTTCAATATTTTGCATATTACTGCTTCCTTCTAGAAAGTTCTTTCCTTCCATCTGTGCCTGTAGAGATTCTGCCCCATCCTTCAAGGCCCAGACACACTCTCTGACTCTTCCCTCATTTCATGCTTCTCCACTCCTAACAGTGGTGACCAATAGAGGTTTTCCTATAGGATGGGGAAATAAAGGAAGGTCACATTGTTCTTAACTGGCAGAGGAGCATTGGAGCCCTAGTCCAACTGCAAAATCCATGCTCTTTCCATTTAACAATTTGCTTATTACCTACATCAAAAGCTGTGTACTCCAATTCCACATCAGCTGAGTCTGTGGAATGAGAATAAAGTACACAGAATGGACAATTATCTAACTGAACATAGGCAACTAGGTGATTCTCTTCAGATCTCTTTCTAGTTGCTATGCTTCCTGCCACTCTAGCCCTTTCCCTTTATCTTATAATAACTCAGAAGCAGCAGTACTCCATTAGACTTTTCTCCTGGATGTCAGCAAAACATAAGGCTGGGTGAGAAAACAGTGCTGCGCTGGTAGTCTGTACAGGGAGAAAGTGCTTGGGGCAGAGCTGAATACAACTTGGACCAACTCGGGAGGCATACTCAAGAGCTATTTGTCTAAATGCCTTTGCCTACGCCCAGGTTGAGCGTATCCTACTTTTCACACATATAATTCAAGGCTGATAATTCCAACTCTGGCTATCTAAGAGATTAATTTATGAACTCCGAATTGAGTTCTCATTCCAGCACCTACCAGACTAAAGCCAACCCATTTTCTCTCTATGCTCTGTCCACTCCCACCCTCCACCCTGTACTTCAGAACTTCTATAATGTATTGATTTTGTACTTCTGAAGATGATAAGGTGAAGTGTCCAAACTTATTAGCTTGATTACTATTAGGGACCATATCCTCCCAGAGATGCACTGGCAGAGGAGGGAGTTATATAAGAGGAGAGGACCATTATTCAATTAAATAATAGAAGAGACAGGAGAAACATGCAATCTCCAGAGAAGAATTACCTAACTAGGGTTCTCAACATGTTTTCCATGACCCACCAGCCTCAGAATCACCTAGGATCTTTAAAAATACAGAATCCCAGGTTCCAAACCCAAATCTCCTGAATCTCTAGTATACCAAGCTCCTCAAGTGATTCTACTATGCAACAAAGTTAGAGACCCATTATCTTTGCCAGCCTAACTGCTCAAAACAATGATCTGCAACCTTGGCTGTGCAACACAATGACCTGGGGAACTCAGAAAAATACTGACTCATGGGTACAACCCCTTGTGATTATGATTCAATTGATGTGGAGTGGGCCTGTACATTGTGACTTTTAAAGCTTCCCAGGTGATTTTAATGTGCAGCTGTATTTATAAATCATTGGCTTAGGGCAGCCCCACTTAGAAAAGAGCCCCTCCATCCAGGGGAGTATATATATAAATTTTTTAATTCTCTACTGGGCTGCAAATATAAAGAATTTTTTTTTCTGAACGGATTAGGAATTCCCTTGCAGATGACCACAGGCTCTTATGAAAGACATAAGGGACTACCCTGGCCAGATGGCCCAGTTGTTTGGAGCATCTCCTGCTGCACCAAAAGGTTGCAGGTTCAATTTCCTGTAAGGACATATACATGGGTTATAGATACAATCTGGATAGGAGCACATACAGGAGGCAACAATAGATATCTCTCTCACATTGATATATTGGTGTCTCCCTCTCTCCACCTTCTTCTCTCTCTAAAATCAGTGAAAGCATATACTCAGAGGAGAAAGGATTTTAAAAAAAGGACATAAAGGCCAATGGGGGAAATGATCATGTCTCATCATTCATTTCCCTGATTAACCTCAAAGATTAGGAGCATAGCTACCTCCTGGCACATCTAGATGACCTGGCAGTGGCCACCCTTAGCATTTGGTATTTGTATCATTCAAGATTTATCCTCTCTGTTGTGCTCATTGGAAGCTCTCTTAAGATCTGGTGATCGATGAGGTGAAGATGCAAAGAGCTGATTTTTGTCTTTCTATACCCTGCCCCTGTCCAAAGAACCATGATTTGCCTGAAGTAGTTCAAATTTCATGGCTTCAAGCCTTATAAAAGGCTCCAGGCCCATTTGTATGTCTCAGTTGTGACTGATGAATAGCCATCCATCCTCTGGTGACTAGAGTTGCTGCCTGTTGTCATATTAGGTAAGCACTTAAATAAATTACCTCTCATCCAAGTCAAAAAATATGTTTGCCAAAATGATTTCTCCTAGAATTGTAAAAGTGGAAATAAAGTGCACAGAAAGAAATTGAGTTTGCTCCAAGGGGCTATGAATGCACCATTAATGAAGCCTTAAAAAGAGATTAGCAATCCATCTGGTGTATTTGCACATCATTTAGTGGCACTTTGGGACATTTCTAAAGCAATGACAGTCATGGTGGGGAGGAAGAGGAGGAGGCTCCACTGGCCATTAAGACTATATAGTAAGAGGCTGTGATTATTAGGGCATGAAGCTGGGTAGTGCTTCATCAGTTCTGACTTCACCTCACGGTTCCAAAGTTTAATAAAAATCAGTGCTTGGATTCCAATGCCAGGAGATTCGATAAGGCATTGTTATAGACTTCAGGCTTTTCTCTGAACAAAATGACTATATCCTTGGAGAGCGCTCTCTCTCTCTCTCTCTCTCTCTCTCTCTCTCTTCTCTCTCTCTCTCTCTCTCTCTCTCTCTCTCTCTCTCTCTCTCTCACACACACACACACACACCTTCATCAAAGAAAACTGATCAATGGATGACCTTCTATAACTTTTGATCCATAATTTTTCAAGCCAAACTGATAACTATCTTAGTCAAATATGGGACAGTTTAGCTAAATTTCCTCTGAAAACTCCCACACTCTTTAGGTGCTTTTGAAATAAAAATATAAATACCTGGTATAATCAGAACATTGTATAAGAATCATGTTGTATTATAGTAACATTTTACATGAATCTAGAAGCCCAGTGCACAAATTCATGCACCAGTGGTGTCCCTCAGCCTGCCCTGCGAGATTGGGCTGAAACTGACTCTGTGACATCCTCCAAGGGGTCCCAGATTACAAGAGGGCACAGGCCAGGTCAAGGGACATCGCAGGTACACAATCAGAGCTAGGAGGGATCATGGGAGGGCTCTAGATCATGTCTGGCCCCATCTTGCCAGTCCTGATCAGGGCCAGCTGGCTGGGGAGGCACACGTGAGGTTAGCCAGATGGGGAAGGACTGTGGGAGGGCTCTAGGGCATGAGCAGCCTGTCTTGCTCAGTCCTAATGGGCCATACCCCAGCAGCAAACTAACCTACCAGTTGGAGTGTCTGCCAGCTGGTGGTCAGTGCACATCATAGTAAGCAGTTGAGTGGTCTTAGCATATCATTATCATATTACACTTTGATTGGTTGAACAGTTGACCAGTCAACTGGACACTTAGCATGTTAGGCTTTTATTATATACGATAATTTGTTTTGGTAGACAGTATACTAGTATCTGCTTCTATAGCATTCTTTTTTACTGTTATTAGAAATTGTGTCCCTTCAGTATATCTGTATACTAGTATAGTAAGATGGACTGCACTTTCACTCACCTCATCATAAAAGTAGGAATTCTGCCTACTCCCAGTGTTCATCCTTGTTCCAAAAGCTGAATTCTTGGCCTCTAGAGTCATTTTCTGAAATGAGCATGCAGAGTAGATTGAACCAAGTGTCATAATGAAAATGTTTATTTCCTGGCAGAAATACAATCTGAGTGAAACAAGGATTTAAGGTCCCAGAGATCTACCACTCCAATGAGAAATGTGGAATTTAATCATTTGATGCTTAATCCAGAGTTCATCTGTCATATTTTCTTTTTGATCAGAATTGGAAAGGCTTTATAAGGTTTGAAACAGTCTACCTGATCAGTATATAATGTTTTTAGAGAAGAAAATTTTATTTGTTTTGCTCACTGGTTAGCTCCATGGTATAGATAAGTGATTGACACATAGTAAGCACTCAATAAATACTTTCTGTTCTTGTTAACTGGAAAGCAATATGAATTTAAAATCAAAGTGATGGCTGTAAGTATAGGCTGAACTGTATTTTTCAACCAACAGAGAAAGGAACAGGCCTATTCCAATCCTGTGTCCCTTAGTTTTGGCCTCACTTACTTCTCTATCACTGACACAAACCCAGGTTGTGTGATCATATGGGATGTGAGTTTGAGTTCCACATCTCAGTCCTCAGGGGGCAACTGTGACCAGGTGGCATGGAGTGGGAGGCACTTCCAAAGATAGGGTATTTGCCAAGAGAACAAATAATGGAGATAAAGGACAGATTGCATCCCAGGCGTATTCACAGCCCTGGTAGACACTCTGCTTCTAGCCTTACCGAAGGACAACCAAAATTGAGTGATGACACAAGCAGAGCTACCAGAACAGGAACTTCTTAATTTCCTGAGCCACAGAACAATTCAGAAAGTCTTGGCAGGATCCACATGACACTGAGCACCAGAGTAAAAAATTGGGGTCCACCAAAAAGAAACTATTTAACATATTGACCAAGACATAGGTAGTCCATTTTATATATTTAGGCAATTCTAAAAGCTAAAGAAGATTCCCTTATCAGAATAATGTTTGTTAAAAATAGCCTAATCAGCCTTGGCTGATGTGGTGGAGTTGGTTGTCATTGTCTCATGCACCAAAAGTTTATTGGTTTCTTTCCTGGTTAGAGTACATACCCAAGTTTGGGGCTGTATCTACAGGAGGCAGTAGATCAATGTTCAATGTTTCTCTCTCTCTCTCTCCCTCTCCATTTCCGTCTTTCTAAAAATCAACAAAAATATTTTAAAATGAACAGCCTAATCATATATTGACCAGAAATTAATTAGACCAGCATAAAAGCATATAAATAAATTATAAAATGATTTCTATAAACTAAAAACTATTAATGATACTAAAACCATAACAAAACAGAAAATTTGGGGGAGGAGAAAGCATCCATGTCCCATGACCCCCATTCTTTCATTTTTGCATTTTTTCTACCTCTAATGCTGATGTATATTCATATTTTATTATATACATATATCATGTTTTAAAATAATTTATGCCTTATTTATACAAGTAGTACATATCCATAATAGAAACACTAATATAGCAAAACCAAAAAATGTTACTGTCTATAATCTTACTAATTAGTTAAAACAACTGTAAACATTTTGGTTAGCCACTATTAGCATTTTGGTGTGTACTTACCAATTTAATAAATTACAACTACTACTACTATTAAATACTTACACACACACACACACACACACACACACACATATACACATGCATGAAGACTCCAAACATCATATTTAAGAAACTGCCTTTTTGGCTTAATAATAGGTAGTGAGCATATTACCACATCAATAAATAGCTTACAGTAAGATGACTTCTTATAACCTCTCCCAGCCTTACAACTCTAGTATTATTACTTTACTAGAGGTCCGGTGCACAAAATTCATGCACTCAGAGTGGAGGGGTCCCTCAGCTGGGATTGTGAGAGGGCATAGGCCAGGTTGTGGGTGCACGATCTGGGCTGGCGTGGGACAGGGAAGGTTGACCAGCAGGGGAGGGACTGTGGGATGGCTCCAGGGCATGTCTGCCCATCTCACTCAGTCCCAATCAGCCAGACCCCAGAAGGAAGCTAACCTACCAGTCAAAGAGTCTGCCCCCTAGTGGTCAGTGCATGTTATAGCAACTGGTCAACCAGTGGACTGTCTGCTCCCTGGTGGTCAGTGCACATAGTAGCAAGTGGTTGAAAAATTTAGCATATCATTAGCATATTATGCTTTCATTGGTTGAACATTCGACCAGTCAACCAGAAACTTAGCATATTAGGGTTTTATTATATAGGATTACCCAATTCTCAGAGATACTGCATTGAAAATGTGTTACTGGGACAAGTCATGATCCTTTACCCATTGTATGCACTGTACTGAGTAGATAATGTGAAATACATACATATCTATCATTATTACCTACTTATTATGTTCCAGCCATTGCCTATTGACATATTAAAAATATTCTTTCACACCACTTTGAAAGAGATATCACTGTTCTTTTTTTAAAAAGTTGTTTTATTTTTTAATTTCGTTTTTCCTGTTTTTATTAATGTATTACAAAGTGTGCATATCTTCCCATTGCCCCCTTGACTCCCATGCATGCTCTAATCCCCCAGTGCCTTATGTCCATTGGTTATGCTTATATGCATGCATACAAGTCCTTTGGTTGATCTCTTATCTACCCCACCTCTCCCTATCTTCCCATTGTAATTTTACAATCTGTTTGATGCTTTACTACCTCTGTATCTATCTTTTTGTTCATCAATTTATAATGTTCTTTATTATCCATAAATGAGTGAGATCATGTGGTATTTTTCTTTAATTGACTAGCTTATTTGACTTAGCATAGTGCTCTCCAGTTCCATGCAGGTTGCTGCAAATAGTAAGAATTCCATCTTTTTATGGCAGCATAATATTCCATTATGTAGATGTACCACAGTTTTCTGATCCAGTCATCTGCTGACAGACACCTAGGCTGTTTCCAGATATTAGCTATTGTAAATTGTGCTGCTATGAAATAGGGGTGCATATATCTTTTCTGATTGGTGCTTCTAGTTTCTTAGGATATATTCTTAGGAGTGAGATTACTAGGTGAAATGGGAGTTCTATTTTTAGTTTTTTGAGGAAAGTGCATACTGTTCTCCACAGTGGCTGCACAAGTCTGCATTCCCACCAGCAGTGCACAAGGGTTCCTTTTTCCACATGCTCACCAAAACTTCTCGTTTGCTGATTTGTTGATGATTGCCATTCTGACAGGTGTGAGATGATACCGCATTGTCATTTTGATTTGCATCTCTCGGACAATTAATGATTTTGAGCATGTTTTCATGTGTCTCTTGGCCTTCCTTCTGTCTTCTTTCAAAAAGATTCTATTTAGGTCATTTGCCCATTTTTTATTGGATCATTTGTCTTCCTTTTATTAAGTTGTATAAGTTGGCTGTAGATGTTGGAGATTGAACCTTTATCAGTGATAACATTTGCAAATATGTTCTCCCATACAGTGGGCTTTCTTGTTGTTTTGTTGATGGTTTCTTTTTCTGTGAAAAAGCTTTTTATTTTGATGCAGTCCCATTTGTTTATTTTCTCTTTTAGCTTCCATTTGGAGCAGTATCAATGAAGAAGTTACTTTGGCATATGTCTGAGATTGTGCTGCCTGTGGATTCCTCTAGTATTTTTATGGTTTCCCATCTTATGTTAAGTCCTGTATCCATTTGTGCATAGTGCAAGTTGGCAGTTTAGTTTAATTGTTTTGCATGTATCTGTCCAGTTTTCCCAACACCATTTATTGAAGAGGCTGTCTTGACTCCATTCTATGTTCATGCCTCCTTTGTCAAATATTAATTGAGCATAGTGGTTTTGGTCAATATCTGGATTCTGTATTCTATTCCATTGGTCAATATGTCTGTTCTTGTGCCAGTACCAGGCTGTTTTGAGAACACTTGCTTTGTAATACAGCTTGAAATTTGGTATTGAGATCCCACCTACTTTATTCTTCTTTCTCAGGATTGCTGTGGCTATTTGGGGTCTTCTTTAGTTCCAGATGAATCTTTGGAGAGTTTTTACTAGGTCTGTGAAATATGGCATTGGTATTTTAATGGGGAGTGCATTGAATCTATAGATTGCTTTGGGTAGTATGGCCATTTTAATAATGATGATTTACCCAATACATGAGCATCGTATGCTTTGCCTCTATCTCTTTTTTCAGTGTCCTGTAGTTTTCTGCATATAGGTCTTTTACCTCCTTAGTTAAGTTTATTCCTAGTATCTTAATTTTTTTGCTGCAATGGTAAATGGGATTGCTTTTTTAGTCTCTTTTTCTGTAAGTTCATTATTGGTGTATAGAAATGCCATTGATTTATTGGCATTAATTTTATATCCTGCTACCTTGCTGAATTCATTTACTAAGTCTAATAATTTTTTGATGGAGTCTTCAGGGTCTTTTATGTGCAGTATCATGTCATCTGCAAATAAGGACAGCTTTACTTCTTCTTTTCCAATTTGGATGTCTTTTATTTCTTCTTCTTGTCTAATTGCAATGGCCAATACTTCCAGTACTTTGTGGAACAGGAGTGGTGAGAGTGGGCATCCCTGTATTGTTCCTGTTATTAGGAAAAATAGTTTTAGTTTTTGCCCATTGAGTATGACGTTAGCTGTGGGTTTATTATATATGGCTTTTATGATGTTGAAGCATGGTCCTTCTATTACCACCTTGCTGAGAGTTTCTATCAAGAAAGGGTGTTGGATTTTGTCAAATGCTTTTTCTGCATCAATTTATATGAATATGTGATTTTTTCTCTCAATTTGTTTATGTAATGGATCACGTTTATTGATTTACAGATATTGTACCATCCTTCAATTCCTGGGATAAATCCTACCTGGTCATGTTGTATTATCTTTCTGATATACTGCTGGATCCGATTTTCAAGAATTTTGTTAAAGATTTTTGGCATCTATGTTCATGAGGGATCTTGGCCTGCAATTCTTGTTCATTGTGTTGTCTTTATCTGGTTTTGGCATTAAGGTGATGCTGTCTTCATAAAAAGAGATTGCAAGTGATCCTTCTTCTTGGATTTTTTGGAATAATCTGAGAAGGATAGGTTTTAATTCTTCCTTCAATGTTTGGTAAAACTTCCCTGTGTTTATGATAACTGCTTCAATTTCTTTCATAGTTATTGGACTATTGAGATGTTTAGAGTCTTCCTGAATTATTTTTGGAAGGTTGTATTTTTCTAGCATTAAGTCCATTTCCTACAGGTTGTCTAGTTTGTTGGAATAGAGTTGTTCATGATATTTTTTAACAAGGCTTTGTATTTCTGTGGGGTCTGTTGTTATTTTGCCTCTATCATTTCTCATTTTGTTTATTTGAATCCTCTCTCTTTGCTTTGTGGTGAGCCTAGCTAGAGGTTCATAAGTCTTGTTTATCCTTTCAAAATAACAACTCTTGATTTTTTTGATCTTTTGAATTGTTTCTGTGGTCTCCATATTGTTTATTTCCACTCTGACCTTTACTATTTCCTTTCTTCTGCTTACACTGGGCTTTTCTTGTTGCTCTCTTTCTAGCACTTTGGGTTGTAGGGTTAGGTAATTTATCACCATTGTTCCTTTTTTTTCCAGTATACTTGTAGACCTATGAACTTCCATCTCAAGACTGCTTTCAATGTGTCCTATAGATTTTGGATGGTTGTGTTTTCATTTTCATTTGTTTCTATGATTTTTTTTTATTTCTTCTTTGATCTCTCTAGTAACCCATTCGTTGTTTAATATCATTCTGTTTAGTCTCCATGCATTTGATTTCTTTGGATTGTATTTATTGTAGTTGATTTCCAGTTTTATGCCACTGTAATTTGAGTAAATGCTTGATATGATTTCTATTCTTTTGAATTTGAAGAGACTTTGCCTATGACCCAATATTTGGTCTATCTTTGAAAATACCCCATATGCACTTGAGAAGAATGAATATTCTGTGGCTTTGGGGTGAAATGTTCTGAAGATATAAATTAATTCCATCTGGTCTGGTGAGTCATTTAGGATTGATGTTTCTTTGCTGATTTTTTGTTTAGAGTATTTGTCCCATGGCAATAATGGGGTATTAAAGTCTCCTACTATGATTGTATTGCTGTCAATCTCTCCCTTGATATCCTCCAGGAGGTTTTTTTTATGTATTTGGGTGCTCCTGTATTGGGTGCCTATATGTTTACCAGAGTTATTTCTTCTTGTTGGATTGCTACCTTTAGTATTATGAAGTGACCTTCCTTATCTCTTGTTATGTCCTTCACTTTGACAAAAATTTTATTTTATTTTTATTGAGTTTTTACAAAGAAAAAGGGAGAGAGATAGTTAGAAACATTGATTAGCTGCCTCCTGCAAACCCCCTACACGGGATGTGCCCACAAACAAAGTACATACCCTTGACCAGAATCAAACCTGGAACCCTTGAGTTTGCAGGCTGAAACTGACATGTGATATCTATTTGGTCAGATATAAGTATTGCTACCCCACCTTTTTTTCATTTCCATTTGCCTGAAAACCGTTTTCCATCCCTTCACCCTTAATCTGTGTGCATCTTTTTTTTCTGAGGTGGGTTTCTTGTAGACAGCAGATATATGGGTCATGTTTTCTTATCCAACCCATTACCCTATGACTTTTGATTGGAGCATTTAATACATTTACATTTAAAGTTATTATTGATAGGTACTTATTTGTCACCATTTTTCTTCTTTAACCCTGTGATCCTTTTTCACTTCTTCTACTTCTTCTTTTTTTTTTTTAACAGCAGACCCTTTAGCATTTTTTACATTGCAGCATTGGTGGTAATAAATTCCCTTAGTCCTTTATTGTCTGTGAAGGTCCTGATTTCACCTTCAATTTTGATTGATAGCCTTGCTGGGTACAATTTTCTTGGATTCAGAACCTTCCTTTGCATGACTTTGTGTATTTCATTCCATTCCTTTCTCGCCTGATGAGTTTCTGTTGAGAAATGTCGCTAGTCTGATGGGGTTTCCTTTGTAGGTAACTTTCTGCCTCTCTCTGGCCACTTTTAAGATTCTTACTTTGTTGTTAGTGTTTGCTAATTTATTTATAATGTGCCTTGGTGTCGGACTTTTGGGGTTCATTTTGCTTGGGAGTCTGTAAGCTTCTTGTATTTGTGTGGGTTTTTTCTTCCCTATATCAGGGAAGTTTTATGTCATTATTTCTTCAAACAGGTTTTCTATTCCTTGCTCAGTTTCCTCTCTTTCTGGAACCCCTATATGAGGATGTTGTTTTGTTTTGTGTTGTTCCAAAGTTCCCTTAGGCTCTCCTCCTGCTTTTTAATTTTTTTTCTAGAAGCTGCACTACTTGAATATTTTTCCTACATTGTCTTCTAACTCACTGATGCAGTCCTCTGCTTCTTCTAGTCTACTTTTGATGCTTTCTATTGAGTTCTTTACAGCAGCGATGTCATTTTTTATTTCTTCTTGGTTCTTCTTCATTTTCTCTTGGTTCTCACTCATATTATCAAATTTGTCTTCCATTCTGTTCAGACACCTTATGACCATTTATCTGAATTCTTTCTCTGGTAGATTGCTTGCCTCCATTTCATTTACTTCCTTTTCTGCTGATGCCTGCTTTTCTTTCATATGCGGGATGTTTCTTTGTCTGCCCCTGGTCTCTCTTCTCTGGGTGTCTGGTTATGTAGTTCTTTTTGTCTTGCATTGATTTAAAGTCACAAAATACAACACAATCAATTACAATGCACAAGGCACTGAATAGAAATATATACATAATATCAATAGCCACAAATCAAGGTGACCACCAGAGGGAGGCAAATTAGTGCATGGAAGAGAAAGAAGAAGAGAGAAAACAAGAACAAGGAAAGAAAAGAAAGAAAAAGAAAAGAAAAGAAAAAAAGAAGAAAAGAAAAGTAAAGAAGGCCAAAGTGAAATTTGGAGAAGGGAGAAAAAAGGAAAAAAATGAGAAAAAAGAAATAGAATAAGAAAGATAAGGGGAACAAATTATATATATGGGGAGAAAACTCCAATAGAGCAGCCACTAATCCCAACAAATGCCAGCAATAAGTACCTGGAGATTAATACAAACTACAAACAAGTAATATCAAGGGAGGTGAGGGAAAACAGAGGGGAAAAAAAGAGCAAAAAAAAAAAGCAAACAAAACACAAAACAAGAGGAATAAGCAAAACAATCTCACAAAAAAGTATAAAAAATCGTTATAATCAATGTTCAAGCAAACAACCAAAGGACAGAGAGAAAAACATTTTTTTTGGATAGTGAAGACAGAGAGGAGAGAGGTGTATATGGACTTGGAGCAGGGAATTGTAAATTAGATATATAAGTGGGGTGAAATTTTAACAGGGGGTGAAAAGAAAGAATAGGGAATATCTAAAGTAGGAAAGGGGTAAGAGAATCAGGACAACAAAAGGGGAAAATTTAGGAAGAGAGTGATGGCATAAAGGTAGTGTTGAGATAGAGTAAAATGATGCTAAAGGAAAGATGAAAGTAGAATGTAGAACTCTAATCCCAAAGTAAAACAAAGAGAAAATTAAATGACACTTTTTTTCCAAAAAGGTAAAATAGTAGTAATAATACTGGTTGAAAATAAAATGTAATAATTAAAAAGGTAAAATAAAGTGAGGAAAAAGAAAAAAAATTAGTTTCTTAAGTAAAAGATGAAAAAATAAAAAATAAAAAATAGAATGTGCAGTAGTGAAGGTCATTCACTTCCTCTATTTTTCTGTTTGGCATGCCTGTTTCCCAGTCGGGACAGTATTGCCATTCCCTGCATTCCACTGGTGCTCAGTGTTATAAGCCAGTCCTGATGGTGTGTCTTAATCTCTTTATTATTTTGTGATTACACAAGAGTCAATTTGTGAGTCAGCCCCTGGGTGGCAGTGTTTTGGGACTGACTTCTGAGACTATAGGTCCTCTCTAGATCCTGCTTTCCCTGTGGCACTCAATACCAGCTTGTGGGAGTGGGCTGCCCCAGAGCTGGTTCTCCGACAGTCACTCCCGGCTCCAATCCCCAGGTTCCAGTAAAACAACTTTCTCCTGCAGTCTCTCAGGGTGTCCCCAACTGGGTGATCCTATGTATTGGGCTTAGCAATCAGAAGCAAGGATCTGAAGAGGAAAGAGCACAAGTATGTGCAATTCCCTCTTCCCCGCCCTTATCCAAGCAGCTGGCACACTTTAATAACTCCCAGGCTGACCTTCTCCATCAGATCAAAATGGGTTGCTTTCTAGAGATCTTCTCTGTCAGCAGCTCTGAGGACCTTCTTCCATATTTCCAGATCATGCCAGACCCAATAGCCATGGATTTCTCTAGGTGCAGAGTACCCCCAGACTTGTAGTTCCCACAGTGCACATGTTTCTCTGTCCTGTGGGACTAAAGACCTCATCTTATGCCAGGTAAAATTTGCCCTTTATGTGTGGGATCTAGAGCTCCTCTGAAGTGTTTGCCCCAGGTGGGAAGCAGTGTTCTGGGGCTCTCAGCTGTTTGGTGGAGCAGTAGCTCCACAGCAGTAGCTTTTCAGGCTTCTGTAAACATCCACTTTACGCTTCAAGATGGTGCAGTCTCCGCGTCTGAGTTGGTGGCTCTGGAAGAAAAAGCCTAGCAGCAGTGGAGGATGCCTAGTCAGGGGAGCCCCGTCCAGTAGTCCCCCACCTTCTCCTGGAGTATAGCTGTCCCTTAACTCGCCAAAAAACACTCCCAGTGTGAACCTCAGCTGTTCTCTCTGTCTGCTCAGGGAGAAGGCTCAGGACACGTCTGTCTATTCTGCCACCATTTTTTTTTCCTAGATACCACTGTTCTTGTTAGATTAAGAAACTGAGGGAGGCTTGGAGAGGCGTTTAAACTCTTCTCACAGCTAGAAAGTACAGAGGCTGTAAGTTGAAGATACAGCCATCTGACTTTCAAGCCTAGTCTTTTTCTCTGAGAGACTATTTTGGAAGTTGAGCTATAACTGTAGTGATATGATTAGAGAATGGACTTTAGCAGAGTGGGTGGGGACAGTAAGACAGTCAGGCTTATCTCTTGGTATATTGATTATAAATCCCATGACCTAGGAGAAATTAGAGAGATCCCTACTGTCTGGAGTAGTCAAAGAAAGCATCATGGGAAGGTTCAATTAGAGATGAATCCTGAAAGATAAGCTAGAAGGCACTCCACATGGGGGAAGGGGAGCAGCAAGGGCAAAGGCTTAATGGCAGAAATGTAACATTCCTTGGGCTTGGCTTGGTAAAAATACTAATCTTATGAGAGGAAAGGGTTTGCCCTGGAAAAGGGCGCTGTTGAAGAGGGATGACTTCCTGCACATATGATCCTACATAGTGTCACAGAGAGTCACCCATACTATGACAGTATTCAGGAAGCCAAGATATGTAGAACATTCTGTTTCCATATGGTTAGTTAATTATGAATTCCAGAATTTGGAAACCTTGAAACCTTTAGAAAGAACCAACTACATATTAATGGATTAAATTTTTAAATGTCCTTTCCCTTTCTGTTCAAATAAGGTTGAAGCATTTATTTGTTGAAAAAAAATATTAAGCATTCCATGACTAGTTTCTTGCATGCTATTTCATTGACTTGATGGTAGCCACTAAACACTGAGATGAATCATCTCTGATCACGTAGATTTTCAACATCAAAGATAGAGCTTGATGATGATTGGCAGAAGTTGGGTTTTAGAGTTGAGCATGATGCTTAAATCTCTTATTTTGAATAGCTTTGATAATTCCATGTCGTTTTTTTTTAGATATATGTTTTATTGATTTCAAAGAGAGGAAAGGAGAGGGAGAGAGAAATAAAAACATCAATGATGAGAGAGAATCTTTGATTGGCTGCTTCCTGCCTGCCCCACACTGGGGGATTGAGTCTGCAACCTGGGCATGTGCACTAACCAAGAATCAAACCGGTACCTCCTGGTTCATGGGTGGGCACTCAACCACTGAGCAATACCAGCCAGGCCACTCCATCTCTTTAAAAAGAAGTCTTCCTCTCAAGTTTGATCTGTCATTTGTGTCTTGCCCACCCCTAAAGAAGTAACTTTCTTTTAAACATCTTTTTTTTTATGGGTTATACCCATTTTAAAATTAGGCTCCATCTTTAGAAATTCTGTGTGCATTTTTTTTTACATTTTCACCATTTAATGTGATTATAAGTATATCCAGTCTGAATATAAGCAATACTTGTATTTGTTCCACTTTAATTACCCAACAATAGAGAATGGTTCCAAAGTCATCAATAAGAGATTGGGTCTGGTTTAAAGTTCTCTTTGAAACCACAGTAAACAGTATTGCACTAGGCCCATCTGCAATGTTTGGCCTGGATACAGGTGATTGGCTCTTGGGAAAGGAGGATGAAATTGTTTTCAGTGAAGACTTTGGAAATTGGCACTTCCCCAGTTTGCTCTCAGCATCCAACTTCTATCACTGATCAGAATTAGCAGTTATTTGTAGAGAATATAGAAAGAATGCAAACCCTCAGGACTGCTAAGAAGGGTCCTGGGATTGGCCTGAGAGATTCACAAGGTGACCCAAGTTAAGGATTATTTTGGCCAACTGGCTCGGACTGCTATTAATCCTTGCTGCCTTCAGATGTGTAGTAGTGAGTCATCTGCTGGAATATGATTAATCCTGCTTTGTAAGAATAGACAGCACACAGATTCCACCCAAATCTCATATAACACACTGGTCCTGGAGCTCAACAGACTTTTTCTGTAATAATTCTACAGAGTTTGAATAATTATTAAGCCCAGTTCTTGAGGAAGAATGGAAGTGTCACCATCCAAAGCTCAGTCTTAGAGACCATATACCAACTTACTCCAACCCAAATCTTTCCTTTTCATACAAGGAGTACTTTCAGAAGTTAGCTTTCCTTGTCCGCCCAATCAGTGTGGTCCTATAACTTAGGAGTTAAAAGATATGAATTCAAGTTCGAACCTGATTATCTATGTGACCCTCAGCAATGCATTAATTCTCTGGGCCCTCATTTTCTCATCTATAAAATGAATATATCTGCCCTTATTCATCAGTGTGGCTGTGAGTATCAAATAATGTAGTATAGATAAAAGTGCTTTGGAAACCATATACTACAACAAGTATAGGAGATTATTACAATTATTTCAGTTTTTAAAGGTATCTTAAGGTTATGTTGTCAATAAAACCTGAATAAAACTTTCTAATACAAAAATACTATTTTTAAATAACAAGCATTTGGTGTACTGCAAAGATTTTGAAATTTGGGCAGAACATTTGTGTACTATATGGTAATCTATTCCCTCAAAAGTTCATTTGAGATAAACCAGTAAAAGAGAGACTTTGTACTTTGGGAGCTTCTAAATGGCCACCCTGGCAGATGGGCCCCAGCTGTCCATGATAATGGGACCCTTGAAGCTCTGCCAAAAGCCTACCACCCAGATGTTCTGTGCATCTGTTCCATGTTTAGAAAACTACTAAACTTTCCAGAAACTACCTAAGATACTTTAACATGTTATTTACTCAAGGAAGTGGTACAGAAAAAAAACAAGCTCAAATTGAGGAGAGAAGTATGCCTTCTGTGCTAAAGGTCAAGAGCAAGGGTTGGCAACTTCTCTGAA
Source organism: Lasiurus cinereus (assembly GCA_011751065.1). Classification (NCBI taxonomy): domain Eukaryota; kingdom Metazoa; phylum Chordata; class Mammalia; order Chiroptera; family Vespertilionidae; genus Lasiurus; species Lasiurus cinereus. The sequence continues at coordinate 17,646,709 of JAAGEH010000015.1, read as the reverse complement.
GAGAATCGGACATAACAAGTTCTTGTTATGTATTCATAGGGGTAAAGGGAACCAAGGGAGCACAGGTAGGGAAGTAGATAAGGGCCAATAGGACTAGTCTCTTGATGATACCTTACATACACTACCATTTGAAGATCCATTTGAGCTAACAACCACCTCTTTCTTTTAAAATTAAATCAATCTTGGAGGATAAGAGTCTATCATCCACTCACAACTTAGAATATATGTCCAGTTAATCCTTAATCATGTTCTCCTAGCTGAGATTTATTACAATGTAACTATGAAAACTTTTATTGAGAAGTACTTTCAGAGGTGTTTAGAATAATTTTATATAATTTAGGGGAATAATAACTCTGAGGAGGCACTATACATTTTTTTGAGGGTAAGATAAAGAAAGGCCACATCAAAGTATAAAAAATGTAGTATGAAAGTCAATCAAAGACCCAGGATAGGCTATCAGCTATCTTTGCAGGCCAGTGAAAATAATAAAAGCCTGACACTCTTGGTATGCAAACCATGGATAGCTTGTGGCTAATCTAGAGAAATGATGGTAGGGCTGAAGACTAATTTGACTTCAAGGAGAATGGAGTGAAAGGTGAGGAGGAACACTATGCACATCCTGGTACCCAGGAATTCATGGTCACTAGGGCTCATGAAAACCCTTCACTTCATCTGAACCACAGGCACAGGATACAGAACTGGGGTAATTTGACCTTGAGATCACTGAGCCATGACTAATAGTCCATCATCAAAGTTGCATTTCATCCTCTGACCAAGGCAGCACAAGGGCACTGTATTTGTATCTATGTAGAGCAAGTTCACCAGGGAAAGTAAAGTCTTTGAGTAAACATATATTTTTCTTTTTAAGTAAGTAGAAAAGGAGTGAAAGCTTTATAACAGTCCCAACAGATTAATATAATTTTAAGCAAATTCAATAAGCTAAAATCCACATTTGTACTTCAAGAAAATAAGATGTATTCGTGGGAGATATGTATAAAAATTTAATAAAAAAATAAAAAAGATGTATTCGTGCATAAGACAAATACAATCAACCATTGGTGGCAAAATTTAGGTGACAAATATATGGATATTCACTGTAAAAATATTTCAAGTTTGCTGTACATTTAAATTTTTTTTCATAATTGAATGTTGAGGGGGAAAGTAGAATCTCTCAGAAAAAAATCTACATTTGAAAAACTGATCATGTGAGGCATGGTCATTTTTTTTTAAAAAAAGGATTTCCCCAATTAATTTTTAAGCAAGTCCATCACTTCTGAAGAGTGCAGTACACTAACAAAGTGGATGTAATTCTTGCTAAAATTGTATTAGCATATTTCATTCCCAGGGATAGGGAACATGAAAAATTTCAGAGAAAATGCAATCAGGTTATATTAGTTTTTAATACAATATCCCCCACACCCCTATTCTTTCATTTTAAAATGCTTGTGAAGGTGTGTGTTTGTGTGTGAAAAATACTCTTCTTTGGAAATTTTCGTAATTTATAATAGAAGTGACTGATACAAATCTGCACATTAAAGTAGGTTGGAAAGAGATCTTGTACACAGTATTTCCTTTATAAGGAAACAAGTGTGAGAAACTTAAAATATGCAAAAATATAGGTGAGGAGACACTTTCTAAATACAGGATGGGAGGGCAGCCATTTGGGTTCACACCACTGGGATAATCTGCATAATTGGACTTTCCTGGTCTTACTGCCTCTGTTCAAAGTCAGAAGATAGTAGAAATACACTCTAGGTTCTCAGTATCCTGCTTGGAGTAATGACACTGGTATGACATGGTCTCCAAAGTGCTTTCCCATTTGATCTGTTCCTCTGTACAACCTCTTATAATTCTCATTTTACAGATGAGAACACAGAGGCTCAACCGGAATTAGAGAGATCACACAGCCACAAAATCATGTTGCCTGGCACCTGACTGCTATCTCTGTGAAGACTGGATCTGAGTGTCTTAGTTACTTACTGCAGGTTCTCTGACTAGCTGTGAAGTATCAAGCTATTTCAGCCTAGCCTTCAGGCTATGACAAGACAGCTCTCCTTACTAAACCTAACTCTTGTTCTTAGAAATTATACCTAGAAGGTGCCATTCTCCACTGCTCTAAATAGCAACAACCTTTACCATCCTGTTGCCTGATTGGCAGGAGAAAAGCCAATCCTACTGGGCTGTGAACTGTGTGTTTTTTAGGACTGTCATCTAAGAGGCCAGAAGAGGCCCTTAAAGAGACCACACTCTAATAATTAATGCCTGGCAGTCTGACAATATCTTTGTGTGGCAGCTCTTTGTCTACCATATTTCCCTGATCACTGAGCAAAGAAGAGGGTATGGAATTGTCAGAAGTGATCAAGTAGGTGACCTGTAGCTAGGATACCTGCTCCGTATGTTTTTATTTTTAACGTTATGGAAAAGGTATTCACTTGTCTTTCTGGAGCTGAACACAGGCAAGCAAACATGTTGGGAATGTCAAAATGGCAGGGAAAATCCTGCCTTTTAACCAAAAGTGAACAGAGTGAAGAAGAGTGAACAGAGTCTGCTTTGTTTCCCCCCATCCCCTGTCTCCTGCATGATTTCATAAAGAAAAAGAGGGAAGAAAAAATTCTGTCAGGATTTCTCAAATAAAAAAACATGTCCACACTGACAGAAATAGACTGTTTTCTATTAAGGAATCTGGTCATGGTAACAATTATATTTTTGAATTTATCATCATGTTTATAAAATGATATTCAATAAAAGATTATAAGAGGAGATTTTGTGAACAAATTCCTCCAGCCCAGCTCTCTTTGGGAATGCCTCAATAAGCAACATTAGCCACACTACTGATGGTTTTAGTTGAACTTTGATATGGAGGTTTTACAATTGCTGTAAATGAAAAAAAGTGCCATCCCTATTTTCCAATTTGTGATATCAGTGTTTTCTATTTATTAAGTTCTCCATGCCACCTAGTGTTTATCTGAAGAAATAACCAGATTCTTAGCAAGCACCCTTAATCCTGTGCAAAATTTTAAATTCATGCTCTAACTCAGTTTCAGGTAATAGACGAATAAAAAAATTACAATAATCTTCAGAATGTCATAATTAAATATTAACACAGATGAATGACTAAATTCTTCTCTCTAAAGAAAACATTGGCTTTTTTTCTTCTATAGGATATTCTAAAATACCAAAAAAAAAAATCCTACAATGGTCATGATGGAAGAGACTTTATAGATCTTTAGTCTACACTCACCACACTCTTGTACCAGGAAACTCTTGTCTAGAAAGCAGTTTCACAAAAGCTTCTCTGTAACTTCAACTTTAAAGTAAACAACATGTCAAGAAAGCCAGCAGGGGCCTGAAGACCATTCAGAATCTCTGTGTTTGCCTCCATGTTGTAGCATTGAGCACCAGGAAGTAGTGGGCAAAGACAGTCCAAGAAAGAAAGGACCTGCTTTAGCTCTTGCAGATGCTGGCGCAGCCCCAGATCTTGTGGCTGAAAGAGCTTGATCAAATTTCTCCTCCTTCTTCCTATTCCCATCCAAAATCAACAAACTCTGACAAACAATGCCCATAACGTTGGCAACAACAAAGCTGTCCTTTTCAAAATCTGTGTTCTATCATTTGATTTTAGTGATTACTCAAGCTTTCTAAATGCTACCAAAAGCTGAGGACTGGAGAGGTATGGAGATGGGGAACAGAGCTGTTGGAACTAAAACCAGGTTTCCAAAGGGACCTTGGCAATCCTACAGAGGCCCTTCTCTGGGTTTACAGAAAATAGTGGTTGTCATAATTTTGGCAAACATATGTCCTGTATTTTATACAATGGCCACAATTTCAAATATTTCCTTTTGTTGTTCATGTAAGCACACTTGGCCTGCTCACATCAGGGGTCCTACTTTCTTTTGAGGGGTGTGCTCAGAAATATGCTTACCATCTCTTTAAGGTGGATGCCCCCCAAAAACACAACTCTGTTTCTACCATCTTTGGCAAACTTACTTAGTTATAGTTGCCTGAAGGGTCACAGATTACTGGTAAGTTCGGGGCTTGGGAAGTGAGCTGGAGGCACAAAGAGTTGACAACCTTGATCTATATATACATTTGGAGTCTATAAAGCACATTCACTTTAGGCCAGTAAACATGAAGTGGACCTTAATTTGTCTGTTTTTCTTTCATTTGCTGATCTGGGCAGTCTACATATCTTATTGCAACAGACAAAATACCGTAAGTCTGACCTTTTTAAAAATCCATCTGCAATGAGTCAGGGAGCCAATAATCAGAAGTGTCTCCAGGCAAGGCCCCAGAACAGTGGTTCCCAACCTTTCTAATGCCACGACCCTTTAATACAGTTCCTCATGTTGTGGTGACCCCAAACCATAAAATTATTTTAGTTGCTAATTTATAACTGTAATTTTGCTACTGTTATGAATCATAATGTAAATATCTGTGTTTTCCGATGGTCTTAGGTGACCCTGCTAGCAGTTGAGAACCGCTGCTGTAGAGCCTAAGACCATCAGAAAACACAGATATTTACATTATGATTCCTAACAGTAGCAAAATTACAGTTATGAAGTAGCAACAAAAATAATTTTATGATTGGGGGTCACCATAACATGAGGAACTGTATTAAAGGGTCATGGCATTAGAAAGGTTGAGAACCACTGCCCCAGAGGATAGCAAGGTAGTGAGAGCTACATTTGACAAACTCCTCAGGCCCTGGAGTTCTAGTCAGTTCTGCCTAGAAAGGCCATTCCTGCTGAACATATTTAGTGTCCTTAATTGGAAAATTTTCACCATAATAGGGAGCCCTTGGGTTTTGCCTAATCCTTAGTTATGTCAGAGGCACTAAAAATGGAGGACCTCACTCTTGCTCAAAGGTAAAGTGGTTGGCAGAGTGGGGAACAAAGTCAAAGAAAGTCAGAGGGGAAGAGAAGAGGTAACAAGCCAGAAGTGAAATTGGGCAGAGGAAGAGCATGCAGGACACCAAAGCAAGAGTGCAGAACTGAGAGAACCTTCCAACCAAAGCATCAGGGGCAAAGGGCCTACGCAAAATAGGGAAGGAGGGCAGTGTTGACCAGGCCTTCCAGGCCTTTAAGCTACACCCCCAATGAAATATCTCCAGCCTAACTAAGGAAAAAAAGATAGATGAGTCTGCTCTTATTTTCAATATTTTAATTTCTTTGAGTTCATCACAAACACTTTCTATCTCACTCTCTTCTTGTGATTCTTTTTATTGCCCTTCCTCCTATACTCTCATCTCATTAGCATATCCCCCAAGACATGCATCTCTTCTTTTGTGTCTTTCCTCATCTGACAGCTCCCCAAACACTTCCTGATCCATGGATTTTTTTGGTCAATACTTCCTATTGCTCTGGGATCAGGTATGACAAGGTTTCTGACCATCAAAGCTGCTCCTTGAGTCTACTCACTTCCTTCCCCTTGGCTTCATCTTTCCTATGGCCAACATGCCCTAGACAGCATAGCCTCCTCTCAAGAGCTTGCTCTGATGTGTATGGTATGACCTAATCTTCTGAGTCATGTTGCTGCCAGGGGCGTCCAGGCCTCCTACTTAGGCAGGAGCAAGGTCTGTAGCTCGACAATACAGGGCTTTTGGCACACCCTCCTCAATTTCACAGTGAACACTCCATGGCCTGTGTGGAACGTGGGTCCTGTTGAGAGCCCCCACCATTGGATGCCTATTCTGGAATAAATTACATAAAAATAAAAAGCAAAACATTCCAAACTGTTATTCTTTTTTAAAAATATTGTGTAAAGATTAAAAACCAATTTCCCAGACTTATATTCTTTGCCCTTAACTTCTGTGACAGTGGTGGGGGCTATAGATTCTTTTAGTTTTTCTGCTTCATTATTTTGACAAAAGAAGTTTCATTTAATAGCACTTTAGATTAACCTAGAGTGGAAAGAACTAGATCTAACTATATAACCATTTCTTATTCATTAAAAGTAGATTTTCATATCATTGGGAGCAAATGAGTCTAAAATGGAAAATTTTTAAATATCCCAAACCTTAGCCACCAGAGTTCTTGACCTGTTCTGTGGGATTCTGCCTCCAGAGTCAGAGCAAAGAAAAGGGAGCAATTAGATGAGAGGCTCTCTTATGTCTGAGGGTCCAGCTGACTTCTTGCACAGTCCCTAAAGGGTACTAAAAAGCTGTTGAATAGGGCCCTGCTCTGTGGCCCTTAGTCAGCAGTCCCACTCAGCCCTGTGGGAGTGAGGCAAGTCCCAGACAGCTGCACTTTGCAACTAGGAAATGAAGCTCTGAGCCTTTGATATTTTCTTCTTGTCCATTCATGTTTATTCTTGTTTCTTATTTGCTTCTTCTTCAAACTCAGCTAACTTAGAAACTAAGGAATCTTCTAAATAATGTAATATATTTCCTCCTCAAAACTCAAGCAGTTTTGCTGAAATCGGTTTGGCTCAGTGGATAGAGTGTCGGCCTGCAGACTGAAGGGTCCAGGTTTCGATTCTGGTCAGAAGCATGTACCTTGGTTGAGGGCACATCTCCAGTAGGGACATGCAGGAGGCAGCTGATCAATGTCTCTCTCTCTCTCATCGATGTTTCTAACTCTCTATCCCTCTACCTTCCTCTCTGTAAAAAATCAATAAAATATATTTTAAAAAAAACTCTCAAGTTTGGACCTATATGACCTTTGTGATTTTTATAAAATCACTATGGGTCCCAGAGAAATATCTGCATTTGCAAAAGTCATAGAATAATTGAATATCACAATGAAAGGTGCAGTATCATTTTATAGATGAGGAAGCTGCTGTCCAGAGTGGTTGGGAAGGCATGTCCAATGTCACAGGCTGAGAACCAGGATCACAACTCTCAGTTCAGGTTACTAAATGGCACCATATTTCAAGTGATTTGAACTCATGCTTGATTATGGGAAAGTGAACCACAGTCATGCAGTGAACTTTTAGAGAATCTTACCTAATAATAGAGAAACATGTAAATTGACAGTACCTCCACTACACTCACAGCCAATCAGAGTGAGTATGCAAATTAACCCAACAAAAATGGCAGTTAATTTGCATACATACCTGGGTCCAGGGAACCTCCTTGGCACTCAGGTCACTCCCAGCCAGCCATGGGAGGGGCTGAGCCTGCGATCAGAGGGGCAGGGTGGGAGGGGCGGGAGGCGCTTCCCAAGCCTAAAGCCTGCGACCAAATGCAGACCATCTGGAAGTCAGTGCTGGGTTGTCAAGCTGCAGCCCGGTGACCCAGCACTGACTGCCCAGGTGGCTAAGACCCAGAAAGTGAGTCAGGGTCTGATCTGCAGCCTCAGTGGAAGCTGTTGATCAGTGTACTCACCTCTCTCTTTCTCTCCCTCTTTCTTTCTGATCTTCCCTAGCAGCCAGGCTTCTCTTTCTCTCCTGGCCTCCTGGGACTGCTGGTAAGCCCCGCCTCTTTATCAGGCCCAGAGATAGGCCTGGAGATGTTGACTGTCATAGGAACCAACCAATCAGAACCAAAGGTGGGTGCTGTGAGAAACCAATGGCTGCCTAGGAGGTGGAGCTTCTGACACTGGCATAGGAACTGACCAATCAGAACCAAATTGCCCAGCACAGGAGGGCAGTTGGGATTGATCAGGCTGGCAGGCAGAAGCAGTTAGGGTAAATCAGGCAGGCAGGCAGGTGAGCAGTTAAGAGCCAGTGGTCCCAGATTGTGAGAGGGATATCTGACTGCTGGTTTAAGCCTGATCCATAGGATCCATAGGATCAGGCATAAAATGGAATTTGGACATTCCACAGGGTCCCTAGTTGGAGATGGTGCAGGCTGAATTGAGGGAATCCCCTTTCCATGCATGAATTTTGTGCACTGGGCCTCTAATATCTATATCTATATCTATATCTATATCTATATCTATATCTA
>JAAGEH010000015.1:17607934-17638814 GCA_011751065.1 Lasiurus cinereus | reverse complement strand
ATATCTATATCTATATCTATATCTATATCTAATCTCCATGGATATGTAACTTTTATTATTTAGGATCCAAAGAGAACCATCAGAACTCTCTGTTCAGTTAGTGATTCATGAAAACCCAGCCAAATCCCCATGGATACTGTTACACAAGACCTCAAAAAGTGAGAAGTTTCATCCCTAGCCAAGTGTTGCTACCATCACCTTTCCAGGGGTAAAGCCATCCAAAGACCATAGCCAGTCCTATGCTCACAGCATCAAAAAGGCAAAGTGTCACTGAGGATGATATCTCTGGCTCTGACATCAGCTCTATATCATTGGCTCCCTCAGCCCTCCCACTTTCTTAACAGAGCTGTTCCTATCTGTCTCCTTCCCAGTGATGAAGGATGAAGGAAATAAAGTCTTAATAGAGACTTTCTCATTTTTTGTCAACCTTCGGTAGAGAGAGAAAGCTGATACCATGATCTCCAGTAGGGCCCTAGCCTGAGAAGGTCTGATATCACCCCAGCTTCTCACTTTCTCCTGTTCACTTAAACTCACCCTCTTTCTCAGTTCAATCTTCCATGCAGGTACACACCCTGTAATTATATATGACAATACATATGACAAGATACAGGTGGGGGTGTACAGATGACTTTATCCACACACATCTTGTGGCACCTCATCTCTCAAACCTTCCCCTTATAAGAAATTGCCTGTGACTTTCCTTCAAAGCCTCAAGTTATTCAATAGCAAAAATCAGAGTCCTTAAAGTTGACTCACACAGGGCCCTTCTTAAGTTAGAGTAGCATCTAACCTTGGGACATTTGGTCTTATTCATCCATCACCTATCCTTAGCAGACAGTTTACTCCCTATAGATAGCTATAGCTATATAGAGCTATATACACTAAGAAATTATAAACATATGTTCATTCCAGAAAACTTACTTCAATTCATTCATTTAATCAATATTTTACTTATTCATTGATTCATTCATTGATTCATTCATTAAACAAACATTTATATGACATACAGATGGCTTCTTGAAGCCTTCCTTAACTAATTCAAGAATCCCCCAACCTCCAGGCCATGTCATCACATGACCCTTTTATTTCCCTCATAACATTTACAATAATCAGAAATTATCTTACAAATTGAATTACAATTCTCTTCCAACTAGAATGTAGGATTCTAAATGATAATAATTTTTCATCTTCATTATAATTTTATGAGACCACCATCGTATACTATTATGTGATTTGTCATTAGCTAAATGTCCTTAAGCAGCACATGACTGTATTCCCAACAGTCAAGAAATGGAAGCAACCCAAATGTCCATCAATTAATAAATGGATTTAAAATGTAGCATAGTCATATAATGAAATATTATTCAGGTTTTTTTTAAAAAAAGCTCCCAACTGGCCTGGCCCAGTGGTTGAACCACCAGGTCATAGTTCATTTCTGGTCACGGCATATAACTGGGTTGCAAGCTCCATCCACTGTGTGGGGTGTGCAGAAGTCAGCCAATCAATGATTCTCTCTCATCATTAATGTTTCTATCTCCCTCTCCCTCTTCTTTCCTCTCTGAAATCAACAAAAATATAACTTTTAAAATAAAAATAAAAAAAGAAAAGGAATGTAATTCTGATGCATACTACAACATGGATGAACCTTGAAGTCATTATGCTAAATGAATAACCCAGTCACAAAAGGATAAATACTGTATAATTTTATTTCTATGAGGCACCTAGTGTAGTAAAATTCACAGAGACAAAAAGTAGAAAGGTGGCTGGCAAGGTTAGGGGTTAGGGGTAGGGAAATAGTGTTTGTTTAATGGACACAAAATTTCAGTTTTGCAAGAATAAAATATTCTAGAGAGATGTTGCATAACATTGTGAATATACTTAACTGCTTATCTCTATTCTTAAAAATTAAGATGATAATTTAATGTGATGTAGCTGTAATCCCAATTAAAAATAAAATAAAATAAAAACCAAAACAGACTGATTTTGATAGATGTGAAGAGAATGGGAACAGGGGAATCTATCTATCTATCTATCTATATATATTTATCTATATATATTTTACAATAAAATTATTTTCATATATGACTTGTGTAATGGAAACTGTTGTGAAAAGCTTTAGAAGAAAAATTAAAAAAGGCCCCTGCCTTGGAAATATTAAGAGTCAAGTGAAGGAAACAGATGTATACACAAAGCAGGTACTGGGCAGTGTGGTGGGCAGCTAAGAGAAGACAGCACCAGGTGTAGCCAGCAATGAGAGGGTAGCTCTTTCCTCTTGGACAATCAATCATAGGAGGAGTGGCCATTGAGTGGCTGACTCAAATACAGGTAGGCATTTGTCTTGGGGAAGGCCAGTGTAGGCCCTAGAGACAACACCATTCAAAACCTTCCACTTTATATCCAGAGGCTGAGCTGCAGTATATTCAAACACAGTTCAAATAATGCCATGAAATACGAGGGGGGGGAGGGAAGAAGTACTTTAAAGATACTTTGAAAACAGTTGTTAAAATAACTAAACTAAGTGTCAAGGAATGCTAAAGCCCTAAAGCTTATTATATGCATACACAAAGTGATCTAAAGCAGAGATAGGGTATGCCAGACCCCACAAGCTGACTACAAGGTTTTCATACAGTCATTAGGTTTAGCCTAACAAAACTATTACATAGAACTCCTTAGAGGATCTGCTGAATGAGTAAGAATGATTTTTAATCAGCATATTATTTTGTTATGTTAGTGTATAAGTCTTCAGTGCTTGGGGGAAAGGATGAGACATTTGTTCTCTTTAATTCATCCAGGCATTATGGTTTATATTATTAATTTGTTCAGCAAACTGTTTATTTATAGCTAGAGCAAATGAAGTTTTAACTCAACCCTGGTCCGAAATTCAAATGGATGGGATCTAGAGGGACCAGCATTCAGTCAAGATATTTATCTAATCAACTCTTCATTAACTTTCTAATGAGAAGTGATCAGAGAGTGCTAAAAGTCTTTGCTTTCTTTCAGGAATACAGTCAGTCAATGAATTCCTCTTTTAATAGTTTCATTTACCTTTCCTGTTCAGTTCTTACATAAAACAAGAAAATCAGTTTGCAGTTTCAGAGTTCCTTGGTGGCTAGAATAAGATGAAAATAGCCCGGTTCCAATGCCTAACATTCCCTAGAGGCTGCAATGCAGCTGCTATTGCTCATAGGAACCCTGTGATCTCCTTGATGCCTCTGACATCTCCAGGGCTGACAAGAGAACACCAGCTCCCAAGCTACAGTGCAAGGTTATTTCCAAAAACAAATTGTTCAGGGTCTCTGAAGTCAGGGGTGGCTCTACTTTAGTGTGAGGCTTTACCTCAGTAATTCTAGCCCCTGAGATCCAGCCCATAGCCTCTTGATTTAGGAAGCACTGTAATATTGTTGTGAAATGCATGATCTTTGAAGCCAAGCTGCCTGGATCCAGCTCTGTCATTTGCCAGTTGTGTGACCTTAGATAAGTCAATTAACTTCTCTGTGCCTCAGTCTCTTCATCTGTGAAGTGAGCATAATGATAGTTATGTGGATTACATGCGTTAACATATGTAAAGTGCTTAGGTTAATTTTAAAGTTTTCAAAAGTATGTTAGTTCTTTATTGGGTTCTCCTTCAATTGAGTCAGCTCAGCATCTACCTCCACGCTTCCCAAAGGGCTTCATGAAGGGATAAGCCTTCTGGAGGCTATGAAGAAATAGAGATATAGGATTGCACTGTTAATCTGTATGCCTTCCCATTTAGATTGTGAGCACATCTTGAGGGCAGGGCCAAGTCTTATTCAAGTTATATCTCTAGCACTTCACAAAAATTAAAAAAATAAAAATTAAAAAAAATTAAAAAATCATCTCAGTGAAAGTCTTTGAATTAAGCTCTTTTGCGGTTCTGTTAATTTTGAACTCAGCAACAGCCTAATCAGGGGCCCCAAGAGAAGATTTCTGAAGTCAATGACCATGTCTCATTTCAGGGTTCTCCATGAACAGTAATGGGGAGTAATGGAGAGTACCACTATTGGCCCATGTGCTATCTCCACTAGAGGTTCACCAGGTACCAGTAGAAAAACCTAAATAGTTACAGCGGATGAACACCCATTTTTCTGTAAGGTGCTTGAGAAAGAGATGGTTTAATGGAGTCCAGGCATGAAATGCTACATAATGACCCTTCCAAAGATGCCTATTTCCTGATCTACAGAGCCTGTTGCCTTATATGACACAAGGGACTTTGCAGATGTGGTTAGGTATCCTGAGCTGGGGAGATTATCATAGACTAGAGGCCCCGAGGCATGAAATTCAAGCACAGGGGGTGGTGTGCCTCAGCCCAGCCTGACCCTTTCCAATCTGGGACCCCTCAGGGATGTTCAAATGCAGAATCTGGCCTAAACCGGCAGTCAGACATCCCTCTCAGAATCCAGGATGGCTGGCTCCTAATTGCTCATCTGCCTGCCTGACCAGTTCCTAACTGCTTCTGCCTGCCAGCCTGATCTCCCCTCAACTGCCCTCCCCTGCTGGTCCAATCACCCACAAGTGCCCTCCCCTGCTGTGAACCATCACTTCTGCTGAGGCCTACTTCCTCCGCGCAAGGCAGCGGAGACACTAGAACCAGCCTCCTCCTTGTTAGGCAGCAGAGACACTGTAACCAGCCTCCTCCATGCTTCACAGAGCTGCGGGACCCCCAGATCTCACCATGTGGAGTGATCAATGGGCCCTGCATCCGCGGTGTGAGCAGCCATCTTATGGTGGTCATCTTTGTGATGGTCATTTTGTGGCAGCTATATTGTGGTGGCCATCATGTGATGATGTCACGCACAAGGGCCACCTAGGCTTTTATTAATATAGATTAAACAGGTAGACCCAAAGTCATCACAAGCTCTTACAATTGGGAGGCATGAGGATCAGAGTCAGAGAAAGGGATTTGACAATGGAAACAAATGTGAGAGAAAGATTTGAAAATGCTGTACTTCTGGCTTTGAAGGTGGAGGAAAGTGCTGTCCACTAAGACATGCAAACAGCCTCTAGAATCTGGAAAAAGGGAGGAAATAGATTATCTGGTAAAGCCTCTAGAAGGAACACAGCCCTGTTTATCCCAGCCTCTCCTACACTCTTCCTTAAATAGCATAGCACATTACATCATTTTCTCATTCTCTTCCTCAAAATTGTTCAATGGCTCTATATTGATACCAAAATTTGAGTCTAGTCCAGGTTTGTGATTTCATGAAATCAAAGAATAAGTCTCATGGACCAAGAGGTGAGCAAAGTTTTTATTACAGGGAAGCTTCTTGCAGCAGGGAGGGGACTTGAATGAGTTGTTGTTGAAGCTCACTAATCAAATACGTGCTCTGACACATGACTAGCTGTATGACTTTAGGCAAGGTACTGAACATCCCTTTGCTGCAGTTTTTTCATTTATAAAATGGTAATAATAATAATACCTTTCCTCATAAGATTGTGGTTAGTGTAATGAGAAAATATATTCAAAGCCCTTAGCTATATATATGTTGGATATTATTGTTAATAGATGATGATGATAATGATGATGATGATGATAACGACAACAACAATGATGATGAGAGCATATTAAAACTACTAGTTGCCCAGTGCATCAAATTTATGCATGGGGGCGGGGGACAGTGGCTCCCACAGCCCAGCCGGCATCCTCCCCAATCGGGGATCAGGCCCAAACTGGTAGTTGGGGACATCCCTCTCTCGCTATCTGGGACCAGTGGCTTCTAACCGTTCACCTGCCTGCCTGCCTGATTGACCCTAACCCCTCTGCCTGATCACCCCTAACCTCTCTGCCTGCCTGACCAATTGCCCCTAACTGCCCTCCCTTGCCTGCCTGATCACTCCTAACTGCCCTCCCCTGCTGTCCTGATCTCACCTCCAACTGCCCTCCCCTGCTAGCCTGATCTCTCCCCCAGCTGACCTTCCCTGCCAGCCTGATTGCTCCTAACCCCCTGCTGTCCTGATCTCGCTTCCAACTGTTCTCTCCTGTTGGCCTGATAACCCCTAACTGCCTCTGCCTTGGCCCTCACCATCATGGCTTTGTCTGAAAGGAAGTTGGATGACTGGAAGATGGCCAGCTGACCCTGTCTAATTAGCATATTACCCTTTTATTAGTACAGATAGATTATATAGGATAGGATTGCTTAAATGGGGGGTGAACCTTTTTCAGCAGAAGGAGATGCTCTTGGCAGACAAAAACACATAATTCCTATCTCTGGACTGATAGCCAGCCATATGCACTATACTGCCAAACTAGTCACTAAAAAATTGAACCACTTTCTTATACCTACACCAAACAGCTATTGCCCATAAAACCCCTCCTTAGCCCTCACCTTAGGTTCCGCCTTCACAGTTCACCCAGATTAGGTTCTGATTGGTTTGCTTTTATGCCAGTCAGCACCAAAAGCTCTGCTTCCTAGGCAGCCATCTTGTGAGGGTGTGGGGTTAATTTGCATATTGTCTTTGTATTATATAGGATAAGATGGGAAAAACTATGACTTACATTTGCCTTTAAACTATTAATACTATATTAAATATATTTATGGTAATTGAGTATGAGTGCTAGAGGCATAAAATAGAAATCTGTAACACTCCTAGTAGAAAAAGTTATGGTTTTCACCAGAAACAACATTCTAGTCACATAATTATTCCAGAAACCCTTCCTCTCAAAGACCAGTGTTCCACAGAGGTAGGTTTAAGAACAACCTGCATTAGAATTACTTAAAGGGCTTGTTGCAAATGCAGATTTCTGGGTCCTAACCTAGATCTGGGGAATTAGAATAATGAGGGTTAATGTCTAGGAAATATGCATTTTATCTTATTAAAGTTTCTGGACAGAGGCCTTAAACTACTATTTTTAAAACAGTTTTATTGAGATATAATTAACATAATAAATGTACATATTTAAAGTACACAGTTCGATAACTGTATATATACAAACCTCTGAAAGTATGAACACCACCAAGATAATGAACACATCACCCCACAAAGTTTCTTCATGCTTTTTAAAAAATATATATTTTTATTGATTTCAGAGAAGAAAGGAGAGGAAGAGAGAGACAGAAGCAACAAAGATGAGAAAGAATCATTGATTGTCTGCCTTCTCCATACCCGCTACTGGGAAGTGAGCCTGCAACCCAGACATGTGCCCTGACCAGGAATCAAACTGTGACCTCCTGGTTCATAGATTGATGCTGTGAACAACACTGGCCAAAGTCCTGCTTCTTTTTTATTACCTGTCTCCTGCCCCTTCCTCACCTCCCACTGCTTTTCAGGTGATCACTGATTTTTCTGTCACTATAGATTAGTTTGAATTTTCTAGAATTCCATAAAGAGAGTCATATAACACGTGTTAATCTCCTCGTCCTGCTAAATCTCATCACCTGCTAATCTTATCACCCTGCTAATCTCATGGCCCTGCTAAATCTCATCATCCTGCTAATCTCATCGTGATTGCTAAAGCTCAAAATGATTGCAGGCATTTGGTGTCCAAGGCTGTCACCAAGAGTCAGGGGCAGAATGGGACAGGGCAACTGAAACACCACACAGCTCGCCATTCACTGAAATGCAGCCATTTCTTTTAAATAAATGCTGTCTGGAATGCTTTCTGCCTTTGTTTAGTTCCCAGTGTTTCCAGTGTTCTGAAAATACAGTTTCTTTTTTCGTACTTTCATGTGGAGTTTTTGGAAGGATACACACACACACACACACACACACATACACATATATATGTATATATATATATATATATATATATAGCACCATTTTCACAAATGTCACTTGCTGTAGTCCTTTTAATAATTAAAAGTCATCTTTGAGTGGGCTTCACCCTGTCACTTTTTTCTTTGATATACCCTCATTACAGCAGGGATATTTTGTAGAACAATACACAAGTGTCATCTATTGAGTTTTAATATTTCCTCTAGGTAAGTAGTCGGCAAACTCATTAGTCAACAGAGCCAAATATCAACAGTACAACAATTGAAATTTCTTTTGAGAGCCAAATATTTTTAACTTAAACTATATAGGTAGGTACACTGTTATTAAATTAGGGTACTCCTTCAATTGCACTGTACGTGTGTGCCCACATGTGGTATTTTGTGGAAGAGCCACACTCAAGGGGCCAAAGAGCTGCATGTGGCTCACGAGCCGCGGTTTGCTGACCACTGCTCTAGGTAATGTTGCTAGGGTTAAAAAATGTGGGTCTCATATGGAAAACCTATTTCCTATTTGGTATACTGGCAATGTTGTTCTGCACTTGGTAAGGAAAATTATCTATACTAATAAAAGGGTAATATGCTAATTAGACCGGATGTATTCCGGACTACCCTCTGGACATCCTTCTGGACAAAGCTGTGGCTTGGAGAGCTGACGCAAGCCGCCAAGCCTAGGAGGGCCCATTGCAGAGCCCCGGTGAGGTTAGCAGGGCCTCCCTCTGCACAGTATTGATCAAAAAGCCTGGCAGGGTGGGCAAGACCTCTCTCTGCTCTGCCATCAATCTCAGAAGGGTGGGCAGGGCCTCCCTGTGAGTGGGGAATTAATGGCGGAGCCCAGGCCAGGTGGGAAGGGCCTCCCTGTGGGTGGGATGAATGGCAGAGCAGAGTGAGGCCCTTCCCACCCGGCCTGGGCTTTGCCATTAATCCCCTTCTGGAGCTCTGGAAACAATGGATGGGGCTCTGCGATGGGCCCTCCCAGCCTTGGCGGCTTGCCTGGGCTCTCGCAGCCATGGCTTTGTCCGGAAGATGTCCAGAGGGTCATCTGGAATGGGTCTGGTCTAATTAGCTTATTACCCTTTTATTAGTATAGATGTTTACTATATAAGCCTTGTCAGCAAGGGCTACTCCCTTCACCATCTAGTGGCTTCAGTTTCTTCATCTCACCATAATAACAGCCTGCGTTATACTTAATTTAAGTATGTGAAAAATGACTTTAAAATGTTTAAAGTATTAGGCAAATGTTAGGCAGTCCCACTGTAGTTCAGATATTACTTTACCTCATGCTTCTGCCCAGCAGACACGCTCCCCCATCACCAAAATGGGATCACCTCAAGTTAATGAACATTTATGACAATGATGATTTCTAAATGAAAATAATTTTCTTAATAAAAAATATTCTAAATAATAGTAATTTCTAATTATTTTCCTTACACTGTGTATAACAGTGGACATATCTTTATATCAATATCTATTTTATATCATAGAAAATATAGTCAATAATATTATGATAACTATATATGGTACCAGTTGAGGCAATGAAAATATTGAGGGGAACACTGTGTAATGCATATGATTGTCTAACCACTAAGGTGTACACCCAAAACCAATGTATAATAAATTTAAAAAAAATAAAAGAATACACATTTTGTGATGAGCCCATGAGATTTTTGTTGTTTTTTAAACATGAGATTTGACATCAGGCTCAAAATTGAGACAGGATGGGAACTCTGTCAAGTTCAAGTCATCTCTGCAGCACCGCTGCTTTGCTCTGTTTTTAATGAGCTGGTGTCCTCCTTTTGAGACAGACTGAAGTGAACTTGGATTAGGCCCTTAGTCCTAAAACAATGCTTCCTACCTTTGTTGAAGCCCAAAGAGCTTTTCTGTGCAAAGGCCAAAGTGTCTTAACAAATGGCATTCTGCACATTTTCTTGGGCAGCGGCTCCAGCCACAGCGGGATTCCACTGCATTCTTGGCAGTCCAACTCTTCTTCTCTGGCAGGGGGTCAGTCTTAGGTCACTGAGGTCAAGGAACCTCCACAGGCTGCCCATGCCTCGAAGGCAGACAATGGAAGCCCCCACTGCAGTGCTTCCTGCTTCAGCAGCTTCGGCTCATGTGCACAACTGTCCAGGGAGAGGGGCTCCTTGGCCTGCAGAGGAAGGGACAGTCTCAGCTTGCACTGGATATGGCAAAAAGAAGCAGAGGGGGGGGGAGTATCAATTTGATTTCATGTTTTTAAGGATGAGTTCCTGTGGGAAGAGGCTGGGAGGGTTACACTTACAAGCAATCTGTGCTGTGGGAAATGCACCAAAGGAGCATTACTGAGCCCAATCACAGCTGGACCTCCTTGTAAGTGTATGAGACCCATCCAAAGGCCTCCAGCAGGAAGGAAATTCTAGGAGCAGAGCCTATGTTTAGGTAGAGGGATTGTGGGTCAGTTTCCTATTCTTCCTTATAGTCAGTGAATTTTCTCATTTAACAATGACTATTCATGCTCCTGTAATAGCGTTTAACAACCGCACCCATAAGGCAGCTTCCCACTGCCAAAGCCCCCAGTGTGCAAAATTTCCCACAGTCAAGAGTTGGGATAAGCTCTGATTTCCTAAAAGCCTCTTAAAATGTATGAGTGCGTGGTGTGATCTGTAGTGGGTATGAAGGGGCTTTCACCCATGAATTCATTAGTACCCATTAATTTCTGACCAAGAGTCAGATTGTGTGATCTATAAGTCTGGAAGCTTGGACCCTGAGAAACTAGCCACAAGAAAGAGTATTTTTGGTTTGTGTGGGGCTTGGAAGGTGGTGGTGAGGAGAGTGTGCAAAGTAAAAGGCAAAGCATATGAGCAAATACTAGGTGTGTATGCATGCAATGCATGAGCACGTCTGTCTATCTGTTCCCTGCCTCTCTAAGTAAGAGAACAGTTACACCATAAAAGAAAAGACTTGGGAGAAGAATCCCAATATTTTTTATTCTAATTATTTTATTCTATTTTATTTTATTTTTGAGATAAAATTGACATATAGCATTATATTGATTTCAGGTGCATAGCATAAAAATTTTATATCTTTAATAATAAAAGTTTAATATGCTAATTAGACCAGAAATCATTCTGGACTTCCGGACAAAGCTAGGGCCAGGAGAAGCCCGGGTGCCTGCGGGTAACCAGAGGGAAGCCAACCCAGGTCTCGGGTGCCAGAGGGAAGCTGGTGCCAGCAGCCAGAGGAAGGAAGGCTTACTCTTGCACGAATTTCATGCATTGGGCCTCTAGTTTCTATATATCATGAAATGATCACCACAATAAATTTATATAACATCCATCACCACACATACTTAACTCTTTTTCTTTTTAAAAAAATATCTTCATTGTTAAAAGTATTAGATGCCCCCCTCCCTTTTTTCCCCATTGACTTCCTCCACCCCACACCTGCCCCTCCCAGGCCATCACCTCACTATTGTTTGTGTCCATGGGCTATGGATATATGCATATAAATTCCCTGGTTAATCTCTCCCCACCCACCTCACCTATCATCCCTGCAAACTGTCTGAATTTTGTGAGTCTATTTCATATTTCCATGTCTCTGGATCTATTTTGTTTATTAGTTTATTTTGCTTATTAAATTCCACATATGAGTGAGATCATGTAATATTTACCTTTCTCTGACTGGCTTATTTCACTTAACATAATACTCTACAGGTCTATCCGTGATGTTGCAAATGGTAAATGTTTTGTTACTTTTTACCATTGCATAGTATTCCATTGTGTAAATGAAGAAATCCAAAGTTTTATGGGAAAAGTTTAGGCAGGCAGACCACAAGCTGTAACTTGAAGGCCTGGCCTTTTTTTCTCATTTGTAAAGTGCCAAGGTGAAGCCAGTACTACCCAATAGAGTTGCCACTGGCCACACGTAGTTATTAAAAACTAGAAATATGGTTAGTCTGGATGGAGATGTGTGGTGAGTACAAAATAAATACACATCAGATTTCAGAGACTTAGTATGAAAAAAGAATGTGAACATTAATAAGTTTTAAAATACTGACTACTTGTTGAAATGATAGCATTTTGGCTATATCCTGTTACGAAGATGTACTACTGCAGAAATTGGTTTAGCTCAGTGGATAGAGCGTCAGTCTGCGAACTGAAGGGTCCCAGGTTCGATTCCGGTCATGGGCATGTACCTTGGTTGCGAGCACATCCCCAGTAGGGGGCGTGCAGGAGGCAGCTGATCGATGTCTCTCTCTCATCGATGTTTCTAACCCTCTATCCCTATCCTTTCCTCTCTATAAAAAAATCAATAAAAATATTTTTTAAAAAAGAAAAAGGTGTACTACTAAAATAAGTTCACCTGTTCTTTTTTTCTTTTATTTCAATTACACATGTGGTGCACATTGTGTTTCTATCAGACAACACTGGGTTGTGCAATTTTCTCAGAACTTCATCAATTTTCTCATTGAAATAGCACTCAAAGCTTATGCAAGTGCCACTGAAGTGAGTAGGGAGCCTGGTCAGAGCAGAATCCGAAGCAGCCTGCCAGAGACAGTGAGTTTCTTTGAATTCTCTCATTTTCAGTTTCAAAATGTGTATGTGCCTGCTTGAATATAACAGGTCTAAAACAAAAAGAGACTTTTCTCCTTGACTCTACACTCTGATCAATATTTTTAAGAAGACAATGTTTGCCCTGTAGTTTCAAGCCCCACCCAACCCCATCACACTGTCTTGGAATCTTGGGGATCAGTGCAGGTAGTTTGGGAAGCACAGGCAGTGATCTCTAAAAGGAGGCTCCTGAGTTTCTAATTGCCACCTGTCCCCCTTTGTTCTGAATTTCTCACATTTGCTCCCACCCTTTAAAGTTCCAGAGGCACTGGGAGTAGATTTGGCCAAGTAGAAAGGACAGCGTTTCTCTCCTTTTTGTCACCCCACACATCTATGCGCACAGGTTTCCATAAATACTTGCCGTCTTGAACAGTTTAATAACCAAAACTGAGGGACCTTGCCCTTCTTTCTCAGCA
This sequence comes from Lasiurus cinereus, assembly GCA_011751065.1. NCBI lineage: Eukaryota > Metazoa > Chordata > Mammalia > Chiroptera > Vespertilionidae > Lasiurus > Lasiurus cinereus. The sequence continues at coordinate 17,626,085 of JAAGEH010000015.1, read as the reverse complement.
GGGCTGGTTCCTGTGGCTGCTAGCAGAGTGAAAAAGTCTTTCAACATGGTCCTGCTTAGAAAACTTAACTAGGGAAGAAGTTGCCGCCAATCCTTTGGGAGAAACAGATGGGATAGAATCCAGAAATAAACAAATGAGGTAAGAAATAAGTTTGGAACCAGTGCAATTCAGAAAGCCATGTGGTGCTCCATCATCAAACTAGAAGGTAATCTGTATCTAAGTTACACCACAATCAGTGGGGTAAGACTTGCTGAGCAGATTTCACATTTTCTAACCCCATATGGGCTCTCCGATAAACTTGGCCACCTCATGCTGAAACAATTTTCCAATTTACTATTACCTACTTAGACTATCAATTCTAACTGCCCTTGATTCTCAGAGATACCAACAGAGTCCAGCTCTGGGCCATTGCCCAGGCTGCAGCCTCTCTAAGCCTTGGTGCAGGGGGAATCCCATAACACATTCTCGAATAGATACCTTGAAAGTTACAATTTTTTTTTTCTGAGTGACTTGATGACTGATCTGGATAAGCCTCCACATAGGGTGCAGTTAAACCACCATCACCTTTTGCTTACATGAATTTGTTCCCTCAAAGAATCTGCTTAGATCACTGTGTCCTCCTCTACCTTCCAGTCCACAAATAAATAAATAAATAAAATAAAACAGGGACTGAAAGCTAGTGCCTGGCTCAGGGGGAGAGTCCACAATTGGAAAAACCAGGACTGCTTGTCCTGTGTATGTCACAGGCCTTTGTGGTACTCACTCTTACTCACTCTTCCTTGGGATTTCCTCTGATTGGAGACCCAAGGAGCTGCTGCTGGATACAGAGTTCGACTTAACTTGAGGCTCAGATAAAGAAACCCCTGTGAGCATGCTCCCTGGGTCAGAAAGAACCTGCTCAGCTGTCCAGCAGTTTTAGAAACTCTGATGGGCTGCCCTTTGGTTTAATGAGCTCTAGCCAGCTCACACAGTCGGAGCAGGTGGGAGTTCAACATTCACTCAGCTGCCTCCCTGGTCGGGGGTGGGGAGGTGCACAAACTGAAATGCCTCTGGGTTAATGTGGTCCCTTTTCTTTCAACAGAAAGAAAACTTGCAATTCACAAGAAAACCCATATCCTGTCAGTGCACAATTATTGGACAAAGGCAGTTGTCTTTCTACTGCAGTCAAGGAAGATTGTTTAATAGTATAATGCAGGAAGTGTCATAGCATTGATGTAACAAATAATTCCCATGGATCTGTCCAAGGTTAATCTCGGTCACGTTTCTGGGAAATTGAGTTCTTGTTTAATCACAGAATACGTGAACTGGAAGGGGATTTTGTTAGCAACAAGCCCAGTCTCTTCACTTGCATGTGTGAAAAAATGGAAGCTTTGAGACAGAGAAATATTTTGCTTATCTCAGCAAGTTAGCGGTACAGGCAGGTGAGAATAGGCTTTCACAGCTCAGCAAATATTTTAGAGCACTTGGGGTATGTGCCTCACTCTGTTCATAGGCACTGGGGAGATAGCAGCCAATATGGTAGATGTGGTCTCTTCTCTCTTGTACCTTCTCATCTGTTTATTACAGTTTTGAAATGAAACATCAAGACTGGCAAGACTGGCAGAATATTTGGAGCCTTATTTTCACCAGCAGGTGGGAACTAAAATTAGTCTTGCTACCCTGTGGCTTGGACCAGTCCCTATGCATAGGCATGTCTGCCAAGGTGCAGCTTCCATTCAACTTCCCAGCATTCATTAATCAACATTATTTTTAAAATGAAATATTTTAAAATAATTTACTTCTTCAAATCAGAATCAAACTAAATTTGCTACTCATAACTAGTCAATGCATTTCTTAAGCCATTTTTCTTTCTTTTTTTTTTTTAGAGAGAGAGTGGAAGGGAGGGGGGGGTTGGGGGGATCAAAAGAAAGAGAGAGAGAGAGAGAGAGAGAGAGAGAGAGAGAGAGAGAGAGAGAGAGAGAGCAACATCCAAGTGAGGGAGACACATTGATTGGTTGCCTCCCGCTTGCACCTGGACCGAGCCAAAGTTTGAACCATCCACTGGCTGACCCTCTAACTACTGAGCCAAACCAGTCAGGGCTTTTAAGCCACTTTAAATTTGTAAGTTCTCACTTTCTTTTTCTCTTTTTCTCCCCTTTTTCTTTCTTGCATTTGTCTTGTCCAGTTGCCCAGTCTGGATTTTAATAATTGGACATAGCCCATGGTTCCTTAGATTTCATGTCATTTGGAAGTTAAAACTAGAAGCTTGATCAAGTTCAGGTTCAATTATTTTGCCCAAATTACTTCATAGGTAGTGGTGTGTAGGTCATCAGAAAGCACACATTGTATGGTTATCACTCCTCTCACAATGTTAATGAGACTGATGATTGATGCCTAGACCCACTGATTTATGAGGGGATGCAAAAATCCTTCAATCTTTCTGTTTTTATTAGCTAGAATGCTTTCAATAAAAGGAATCTTCCCCTCCTAATATATGTGTTCCCCTCTGGGGTATGGTTTATGTAGTGAAGGAAGATAAATGCTTGGTTCTATCCTTTTTAAAAAAATATATTCTATTGATTTTTTTTTACAGAGAGGAAGAGACAGGGATAGAGAGTCAGAAACATCGATGAGAGAGAGACATTGACCAGCTGCCTCTTGCACGCCCCCCACTGGGGATGTACCCGCAACCAAGGTACATGCCCTTGACCAGAATCAAACCTGGGACCTTTCAGTCTGCAGATCAATGCTCTATCCACTGAGCCAAACCGGTTTTGGCTGGTTCTATCCTTTTATTCACCAATTTTCAAATGAGTTATTTAATTAATATCTTTAAAGTGAGCAAATGGGTTTATTAATATTTTGTCCTTTTTGTTGTTCTTTAAGCAACATTATAATACTATTGTCATGGATTTAAACAATTATTTTTTCTTCTTTTTTAAAATAAATCTTTATTGTTCAGTTTATTACAGATGTTCCTCTATTTTTCCCCATAGCTCCCCTTCACCAGATTCACCATCCCCCACCCCATGCCCTTACCCCTCATCACTGTCCTCATCCATAGGTGTAAGATTTTTGTCCAATCTCTCTTCTCACACCCCTCACACCCCCATTCCCCTGAGAATTGTCAATTCATTCCCTTTCTATGCCTCTGATTCTATTATATTCACCAGTTTATTCTGTTCATCAGATTCTTATTCACTTGATTTTTAGATTCACTTGTTGATAGGTATGTATTTGTTATCACTTTGTTGGTCATAATTTTTATCTTTACCTTTTTCTTCTTTTCCTTTTCATAAAAAATGCCCTTCAGCATGTCATATAATCCTGGTTTGGTGGTGATGAACTCCTTTAGCTTTTTCTTGTCTGTGAAGCTCTTTATCTGACCTTCAATTCTGAATGATAGCTTTGCTAGGTAGAGTAATCTTGGTTGTGGGTTCTTGCTATTCATCACTTTGACTATTTCTTGCCACTCCGTCTGGCCTGCATAGTTTCTGTTAAGAAATCAGCTGACAGTTGTATGGGTACTCCCTTGTAGGTAACTAGCTGTTTTTCTCTTGCTGCTTTCAAGATTCTCTTTTTGTCTTTTGCCGTTGGCATTTTGATTATGATGTGTCTTGGTGTGGTCCTCTTTGGATTCCTTTTGTTTGGGGTTCTGCGCGCTTCCTCGACTTGTAAGTACATTTCTTTCAGGAGGTGGGGGAAGTTTCCAGTCATTATTTCTTCAAATAGGTTTTTAGTATCTTGCTCTCTCTCTTCTTCTGGCACCCCCATAATTCTGATGTTGGTATGCTTGAAGTTGTTCCAGAGGCTCCTTACATCATCTTCACATTTTTGGACTCTTTTTTCTTTTTGTTTTTTTCTGGTTGGGTGTTTTTTGCTTCCTCATATTTCAAATCTTTGGGTTGATTCTTGGGGTCCTCTAGCCTGCTGTTGGATTTCTGTATATTATTCTTTATTTCAGACAGTGTATGCTTAATTTCTGGCTGGTCCTTTTCCATTTTTTGGGTATTCTCATTAAGATCCTTGAAGGTCTCATTAAGTTTCTTAGAGGTCTCACTAAGTTTCTCGGTGGGTTTTGAATATTCTTGAGTAACCTTATAAATGTGGTTTTGAACTCTATGTCCAATGGTTTGCTTTCTTCCATTTCTTTCATTTGTGACATGTTTCTTTGACTCCGCATTTTGGCTGCTTCCCTGTGTTGGTGGAGTGGCTTTATGTGCTAGTTGTCCTTTATGGCCCAGTAGCTCCACCTCCCCAATCACCTGAGGTGGACACTCTTGGCGAACCCCTTTTGTGGGCTGGGTACACAGTCTTGTTGTAGTTAAGGCTTGATTTGTTATTGGTTAAGCATTTGCAATACATATTCATCAACACTAATTCTCTGCACTGCAATCACCTTTGGGAGGAATTGACCTCCAGGCCAATTGACTGTGAGGATTAGCTGTGTCTATGGTGAAAGAATTCTGTGCTGGAGACACCCCTATGGGGCAGGACTTGCTTCAGTGGGGCTTTGGTGCTCACTGAGTCTGCCTCTTGAGTGTGTCACCTATGTATGTGAGGAGTTGGAATCTGATGTCGTCTCACACTGACCACTAGGTACAATGGTTCCTTGATCTCCAAGGAGGTGCAAGTCAGCTAGTGTCTGAGGCCACCCAGCAGGAGCTACAGGGATATCTTTACATTTCTCCTCTTTGCTTGGAGTTTGGAAGTTTTGGAGTTGTCTGACCCAGTTGCAATTTGTTAGGTTAAACAGTGATAAGGCAGGCCATCCATATACAAAAGCCGCTGCGCACAGGTCTGTGGGTTTGTAAATTGGGTGGGGTAGGTTCTCATCGGATTCCTAGGGTATGGCAAAGAGCGATGGATGCCAGTCAACCCTCTTTGGGTCTCCATGTTTCTGCATTCTGTTCTGTGCCCCATGCCCCGCGCCCCAGTGCAGTAAACAATGATTCCTGTGCGCACCTCTGCAAGAGAGCCACCAAACCTGATGGCAGACAGTCCAATTTTTCCCTGTAGGAGTCTGGGTCCCAAGAATCTTACTGGAAACGAGTTCAGAGAGTTGGGAACTTGTAACTCCCTCCCATTTGAAAATAAACAGCACTCACCAGCCCGATTCACGTGCATCTCCTAGCTCTGCCTTTCTAAGCCTTTGCACCTCCTACCAGGTCTCAATGCACTTTTTTCTTTCCTTCTAGTTGTAGAACTTCCACTCCACCAGCTTTTTCGTGGTTCTGGGGGATAGTCGTTTTGTCTTTTAGTTGTAGTTTTGGTGTGGTTGTGAGAGGCAACACATACAGGTGTATACCTTATGCCACCATTTTGGTTCTCCTCCAAATAATTATTGATCTCCTATTCTGTGAAAAGCATTGTTCTAGGCACTTTGGGCCACAGTCAGGAGCAAAACAGACATGGACCCCTCCCTCCTAGAGTTTACAATTGAGGGCTTGTTCCACACACTCCCTATTATGCTGCTTCAACAGGAGATATTGCACCAGATGTTAACATATGACAGTCCATATGCAGAACTGTGTAAATAAGCTGAGAATTCCATTGTCATGTGGATATCCTCAGGCCCATTTCACCACACTCCCTAGACTCCAAAAACTCACCTTTTATAATATTCTATCTTCCTGCTAATCTGCTCTAAATGTTCATGTGTAGCAGATTTTGTGGCAGAAATTATTCAACAACATGAATCTGTACAGTGTAACTCTCTCCACCCACCATTCTGTATCTCCCAGGAATAGTCCCTGTCACCAATATTTTTCCTATTCAAGCAGTTAGAGGGTCAGGTTTTTTTTTTTTTTAGCATGTTATGGCCTGGGAATTAGTGGCCAGTCCCTATCCCACAGCCTGCATCCTTTCCAGTGTGGAGGGCGTTCTGCTGTGCATATGTGGGGAAGCAGTTCTGTTGAGGGGCAAAATCCCAAACTGTAGGTACAAGACCCTTAAGTATCCAAAAGCCATTGGCTAACTTGCTGCTCATCAGATATTTAGGAGAGTAAGCTGTTCCTCTCTCTAGTATGCCTGACTTGAGCCCCAACTTAGCTGAAATGAAGTAGGTTGAGAAGGTTGCTGACTTCAGTGAACAGGTGATCATTTAATTACATATTTTGGGTCCTATGCATGCTTAGAACTTCACTGCAAGGTCAAAGCAACAACCCACACAAAAGTTGGCTAAACATGCAAGAGATGGAAAATGTTGATGGTAGCAACTAAATATAGACACACATGTGAGTGGATTCCGGAAACTGCAAAGCAGTGAACCTGACACTGAGCCCCAGCAATATTCTGGACTACATTATCAAACAGGTGGCTTTTGCATATTTAGAAAAGAATGTGGAGCCCACACTATTGGGCTTAAAAAGGTTAAAGACGAAACTTCGGAGTAGCTCGAGTCAAAGAGATATTTTTGATGGTGGGAAACAAGAAGAGTCATAGAGTTCCTAATTCTATAATAATACATTGAGGAGATTTTAAATACAGGATGCCATAAAGATAATGGAAATTACTGAGAATGACTGAACCTACAGCATATACTGGATCAGTGGTCAGCAAACTGCGGCTCTGTTGACTAATGAGTTTGCCAACCACTGGATAGAGGCTTAATCACAAGGAACAACAGCAGCTTGTAATTATTGGAATCGAGAGTCTAGGGCAGGGGTCAGCAAACTCATTAGTCAACTAAGTGGCAAACTGCGGCGGCTCGTGAGCCGCAGTTTACCAACCACTGTACTAGATTTTGCAACAGTATATTTTAAAAAAATACAAATGACAGCCTAGAATAGCTTAAAGTGTGTTTCTGATACTGGTCTCTAATTCCCTCCCCACTTACAAAACAGTGAAGCCCTTTCTCCATATTCTTTTGGTCCAATAAGTATCCTTATTTACCTGCCTGTTTTAAGTTGTGCTGATCTTTTGTATATTCTAAACAGCATTGTCTTTGACGATAGTATCATCAGTAAAATTATGATGAGTAGGCTGGTTGATAATGCTTAAGGAGGTTTGCATCTGGTAAACTAACTTTACCCAGGACATTGATTAATGGAGGCTCCAGAAATTCAGAATTCCAGCCCTGTGCTGATGAGCAGTCTTGTAAAGAGAGTAAAGAGAGTCCCTGGATCTAATTTATTCATGACCCCAAGCAGAAAGGGCAGGCTTGCCCAATTCTATACACTTTAATACACACAAACTCCTACCCCAAAACCTAAGACATCAGGGTATCACGAGCTGGAAGAATTGACCTGCTCACATTCCTGCTTGAAGGGGAGTCCCTCCAGGTTGAAGATCCCCCTCTCTTATCTGGTTGACCTCTCCTCCAAAGAAAGAGCACACACTTCTATAGCTCCTCTGTTCTCCCTCAGGGTAAGCCCTGAGAGAAAACAATAGTGGATAGGTATCCATTTCACTGAAAGCTCCTGGGAAAATGAAATTCTTCATAGAGATCATTTCATGTTAAAGCTTTACATACCATACTTTAGGTTGAAGGAAATCAGTGTAACAAAATACAATTTGAGCATATATCTTACCATTCTTACTATAATTATTTGTTCAATAACAAGGTGCTTCTCTCAGGAAATTCTTTAGCTCAATCTTGTCATTGACAAAACAATTACAGAAAAGGTAGGTAAAAGAGAACAAAGGAACTTTGAATGCAAAATGCTGGCTTCTATAAAAAGGCCTCACCTTAGGGGTCTTCCAGCCCAAATGCTCTAGTTTTATACCAGTGGTTCTCAACCTTTCTAATGCCGCGACCCTTTAATACAGTTCCTCATGTTGTGGTGACCTCCAATCATAAAATTATTTTCGTTGCTACTTCATAACTGTAATTTTGCTACTGTTGTGAATCGTAATGTAAATATCTGTGTTTTCTGATGGTCTTAGGATCTATAGCAGCGGTTCTCAATAGCAGCGGTTCTCAACCTGTGGGTCAAACCACTAGCAGGGTCGCCTAAGACCATCAGAAAACACAGATATTTACATTACGATTCACAACAGTAGCAAAATTACAGTTATGAAGTAGCAACGAAAATAATTTTATGATTGGAGGTCACCACAACATGAGGAACTGTATTAAAGGGTCGCGGGATTAGAAAGGTTGAGAACCACTGGTTTATATAATGTAGATATTACATTCCTCTTTTGTTTTAGAAGCGACTTCAGTGTGATTGATAAACATCCTTGAAGCTTTGGTCTGCTTAGAACTTTTCTAAGAATATTTAGGCAATTCATTCACTTTACTTTTGCAAACTGGTCCATGAACAATGCCCACCCAAACCAAGGAATGTTACCCAGAGCTTGGTTGCAACCTCTTGCTAAAACAAATAGCAAACTTTATGTATATATTAAATGGGAGTCACCCACTTTTAGTAACTTAGGTCATTTGGACTAGGAAAGTCCTTGGGTTGAATACACAGGAACACACACATTGTCCTCCCCTCCTCCTCCCTTCTGGAACTCCTTTCTTATAGAACAGGTGGTTATATTTTTGTTCCTGTATCTTATCAGCACCTTATTTGCCATGAAACAAAGGCAGCATTTGTTCAAATATTTTTTGTATATACTGATCAGTTACAAGGAAAGTTGTGCCTTAAAATACTTTGCCCAGAAAACATTTTCTAGGTACAAGAAGATGAGGCCTCAATTTAAATTCTATCTTACAATTGGAAAGGAAAAACCCAGTGTATCCTGTACTAAAAGAAGAAAATATGATAAACTTGGTAAATACAACAAATCTTCATTTCTCTTTTCAACTAAGGAAAAAAAAAACTTGAAACACTATACCTGATGTTTTTCTACCTTTTTTTTTTAAAGAGTTATGTATTTATTTATTTTTAAAAATATATTTTATTGTTTTTTTACAGAGAGGAAGGGAGAGAGATAAAGAGTTAGAAACATCAGTGAGAGACATCGATCAGCCGCCTCCTTCACGCCCCCTACTGGGGATGTGCTCGCAACCAAGATACATGCCCTTGACCGGAATCAAACCTGGGACCTTTCAGTCCGCAGGCTGACGCTCTATCCATTGAGTCAAACCGGTTTCTGCTTTCTACCTTTTTTTAAAATTCTTTAGTTCTCAAAATTTTCACCTACAAATCTGACTAATTTATCCTGTACTTAAAAATGAATAGCTAATTAGATGGGAATGTCAATAAAGCATATAGAAACCAAAAACGTTTTCAAATGGTCTTTATTTAGTTCATTACTTGGGTTACTTCTATGAGTTCATGCTAGAGAATGCGAATCCACAATACATATTTTTACAGCAAAAGGTAGATGAAGCTCCTCCTACCCATTTTTCCTCCCTCTGGTCATGTATAGTCTTTTGTCTTTCCTTAATAAGGAGGTGTCCTCCAGGAAACAGTTTGAGTGGGCTTCACATGAGAATCTATTGAAAGATTCATGACAGTGGGCAAAATATTCCCTTCATCAGTCACTGATGAGGAGTAGGACTTTTCAGTTGTTTAATGGATATCATATCATGGCCAAAAAATTGTCCCCTAGGGGAAACTGTGGATAGTACCTTCATAGGGTTCAAGTGAAAAAGTCAAGTAAAGTCCTCAAGAAACAAATAAGAGCATGAGTCCCCAGCCAGAACAAAATAGAATTTGAAGCAATTACCCAACTAACTCAGCAACAAAATTGAAAAGACCCATTTTGTTTCATGAGTGTTTAAGACCTCAAAATGGTCATAAATTAAATAGCCTCCAAGTTCAGATCCCCCTTTGGCTCAATAACTATGCTGTACAACTTTAGACTCACAGATTGCTGAGAGGCAGAAAGGCTGCTGGACATTTTGATGGGAACCAGAAAGCAACACTATGTTCTCTCAATTTTTACATAAATCAAGTGCTAGGTTTGAACTATGCAGATCTGGAATTGAATTCAGAGAATTGCCTAGTTTGCTGCTGAATGACCAGCAAATACCCACCTGCAAATTCATCAGGATTTGTACATGTCAATGATTCTGTCCTCATTGCATCCATGTAAGTATTGAGATTGATAACTACTTAAAATCTTACAGGTAATTTTGTTAGTAATTCCAATCACCCCCAAAATATAGCCAAAATAGGCCCAACACATTGGAAAATTTCCTAGTAAATTTATTTTCTTTATAGTAGTCAAAGACTTTGAAAATAACAATAGTAAAAAAGTGATAATAACAATAGGCGCTACTCTTTTAATTTTAAAAAAATTATAGTTGGCATACATTATTGTATTAGTTTCAGAAGTACAACATAGTGATTTTACATTTATATGCCTTACAGTGTGATCATTATGGTAAGTTTAGTAACCATCTGCCACTGTGCAAATTTATTATGATATTATTGACATATTTCCTGTGCTTTACCCTACCTACATGGCTTGTGTATTTTATATCTGGAAGTTTGTACCTTAATAAGGCCACTCAAGCTCTTGGCTATACTTTGCCAACTGTGTAGAAGTAATATAATCCAGTGAGTTGTCTTCAAATCACTAAAATTTAAGGCAGGTAGAAATTTAAAAATCATATTCAAATACCCAAGCATTACCAAAATCTGTCATTTTGATCCAAATGAGATTTCCAGAGTGGGTTGTTGTTGGTGGAAGTCCCACTATGCCCTCCTTTCAACATGTCTGAGCCCTACAGCCACAAGCATGGAACCAGCACACCAAATGTACCACCCTACAGAAACTTCAATTAAGCCCTATGTTGACCTGTTGCAATGCATAGTGAGTGTTATTTCTTTTAAAAAATGATTAAGATATTATAAGTTAGGTCACTTAGGCTAATATAGGGTATTATGGCTTACTTGGGCATACACATGAAATAAACTATTTGTTTATAAGTAGCAACACCTGGACAGATCACTTTCTGACTTATTCTGGATACACTGGAAACAAACACACCACAGGATAAAGATGAGAGTGGGTTCTATAGAGGGAAAAGAAAGGAAGTATATTATTTAAATAATAACCAGCCCTGTCTTTGCCTGTGTGGCTCTGTTGGTTGAGCATCGTCTGGTGCACTGAGGGGTCACTGGTTTGATTCCTGGTCAGGGCACATGCTCAGGTTTGGGACTCAATCTCTGGTGGGCATGCAGTCTATCAACATTTTTCTCTTACATAGATCTCTCTCTCTCTCTCTCTCTCTCTCTCTCTCTCTCTCTCTCTCCCCTCTCTCTAAAAATAAAAAAAAATATTGCCAAAACCGGTTTGGCTCAGTGGATAGAGCGTCGGCATGCGGACTGAAAGGTCTCAGGTTTGATTCCAGTCAAGAGCATGTACCTTGGTTGTAGGCACATCCCCAGTAGAGGGTGTGCAGGAGGCAGCTGATCGATGTTTCTCTCTCTCATCAATGTTTTTCTCTCTCCTTTTCCCTTTTCTCTGTAAAAAAAAATATATATATATATATATATATATATATATATATATATTTAGAAAGTAAAAAAAATTGTAATATATTAAGAAAAGTACCCATACTCTTATCTGATTGATGTATCTCCATGGAAACAGAGTTTATGGAATGATTGAATAAATTCATCAAGGAATGCACATATGAATCAATTCTATTTGGAAAACACCCCTGTTACACTATAGCAGGATTCTAGAGAGCTATCTGAAAAAAACCTACTTGGTACCATTCGGTTGGTAGTTGTGTTTCTTACCTTCTGCTGTTATCATTTTCAGTACAGCTTAATTCTTTTCTTAGCATGTAAGGCCAGCTTTATCTCTCCCATATGCCTACATGATGCCTGGCATATAGTTGGGGCTCAAAGTAATTTTTGCAGCTGTTTAGTAATTTGCCCCTGAAATCACACAAGTTGACCGATAAGACAGAACTTGAGCTTTCTGCTGCTCATAAAGGCAGCCCCTATTTCTTTTCCTGCCTTCACCATTAGGGGAGAACTGCATTTCTACAGACAACACCATATTCAAGGAGTCCCTTCAGAACAGAGGCTCAAATAGGCCTTGTCCTTAGTGGAGATCCAAACCCACAGCAGGAGCCAGAAATGCATTGTGGGCCTCAGATGATCCATTTTAGAGAGTAGGCAAAAGCCCAAACACCACCTGTTTTCAATATGAATGTCTCCATTACCAAACACACATTTTTACTTAGGCCTTAAATTAGGTCAAATGCTAAACCAGCCTCCAATTCCCCATCAGCCCAGCCCTCCTCAGAGCAGGGTTCCGCCTGTATAATCAGCTTGCCTGGGCCATGGTGGTCTGGCTGGCATCCACTCATAATGCCCTCAAATCTTAATGCTCACTCAGCTTATCCACACAGCCACCAGACAAGTCTTGCCATGTCACCAGACAGGCTCCTGATTGTTATTAAAGCAGTGAATAGGACGAGCCATGTCTTCCCTCAGGGGAACAGCCAAAAGTGTAGACTAAATGGAAACCATCTTCCTCTTGGCCAGTCATGACAAGGTTCTGTAGACCATCTTGGTGGCATGTTCTCTTGAGGACGTGAAACAGTCCAGTAGCTGGTGTTTTTCAGAGCTAATGAGTGATTTGGGAAACTTGGAAGCAGCCTCCCGCACCCTGCTCTTCCTCTCTATCCTTGCCTCAAATCCCTAAATGACAATGTCATTGCTTCGGCTGAAAACATTGCTCCCTGTTTTTTAAAAATGCAGATGATCCAGGAGGGAAAGCATACCATAAGCCTCTGGGGTTCAGGAAGTAGGTCATAGTAATAGGCTGACATCTGGAAGGCTGAGAAGGCCTGGGACAAACCTGGCTTTCCTCACACTCCCCTCCTCTCCCCCGGTTTTAGAATCTGTCAGAGGGAGATCACACAGATTGCAGCTTTAATTGGTCTGACATGCCAGTAGTGACTGCTGGAGAAGCATGTCATGGGTGACAGTATGACAGAGCCCAACCTTTAAAGGAAGCTGGATAAGAGCAAATGAGGCTTACCACCAGACTGATAGGACTTCACAATGCAGCCTGGCATCAGCCGCTATGTGTTCAAACAGTCACAAAGCTGATGACTTTAACTAAAGAGCAGAACTTGCCTTTCCAAAGAGTGCTGGCTCCTTCCAATTCACAGGTTCCTCAGGAGGCCATGGGCTAGCTCCAGCAATATTGTCACATTCATGTGACTTGAAGCAATGTTCACATGCCCTACCTTCAGAACCCATTTCTGAGCCATGTGAAAGCAATCCTCTCCTTTCATATCACATCTCATCTCTGAGCAAAATTACCTTGAGGCTAATGGAAACCCAAAAGAACTTGGCTTCTTGGCAACTACATTACATGCAAAAGAATCTGATTGGTAACAGAACCTTTTGGCCAGTGCCTCATACATGGTCTTTACTAACTTCTGTCTATTTAAAAAAATGAATTAATCAGATACAGGAGTAGGTAGGGGTAGTGTGTTTCAGGTTGGGAAGGCATTCCCTACTGATTTGCAGGAGTAGTGGCTAACCTCTTGAAGGAACAACCTAAACAAACACTATTGGAAATTGAGGGAAAGTTTGTTAAAGGAGAAGGCCAAGTGCAACTATTGGGACATGGGAGCAATTTTCTGAAGGGTGATTCCACAGGCTATTTCAAGCTCTTGGCCATCACTAGAAAATTATGAATCTGTAATAACCATCTACACTAATAAAAGGTAAATATGCTAACTGATCATACCTCTGTGATGCCCACCAGCCAATCAGGAGTGTGTATGAAAATTAACCCAACAAAGATTGTAGGTTAATTTGCATATGCATGCATGGAGCAAAGACTGAAGGCTCTGCCTGAGTGAAGACTGAAGACTGAAGATGCTTGGCTTCTCCGCTACAGCCAGAGCAAAGGCCTGGGTTCCAGGTGTCAGAGGGAAAACTGGTGCCAGCAGCAGGGGAAGGAAGGCCTATTGCACGAATCTTCATGCAATGGGCCTCTAGTAATTCTATAAAATTAAAACCAAATCTAAGATCCATGGGGGGATCCAGGCCCAAAGAAGGGAGATGGAGGGGGTTATGGATGCTATAAGGATAGTGGCTTCAGAGTTGGAGGTGGAGAAAGGGAAGATAAATCAATAAAGTGGTGAAAGGAGTAGGTGACATTATAGATGAAATGAACTTTGAATTAAAATGTAATATCAAAAACTGTGATTCATCTACACAATGGGATACTATGCTGCAGTAGAAAAGGAGTTCTTACCATTTGCAACAGCATGGATGGAACTGGAGAGCATTATACTAAGTGAAATAAGCCAGGCATGATCTCACTCATTTGTGGAATATAATGAACAACATAAACTGATGAACAAAAAACAGATCCAGAGACAGAGAAACATTGATCAGGCCATTAAACCTCAGAGGGAAGGAAGGGGAGGGTGGGGGTAAGGGAGAGAGATCAACCAAAGAACTTGTATGTATGCATATAATCCTAACCAATGGACACAGACAACAGGGGAGTGAGGGCATGAGGGGGGATAGGGGAGTAATGGGGGAACAAGGACACATATGTAACACCATAATCAATAAAAAAATGATATATGGGGAAAAATAAAATCAAATCAATAAAAACATTTTTTTTAAAAAGTAAATATCATGTCTCTGATGACACAAAATATGATTTGCCAGTGTAGGCATACTTATAGGCACTCTTTCCAGCTGATAATAGAAAGAATTATTTTCATAGCATCATACTGAGATTTTAAAATCATTGACTAGTTTCTAGGATTCTGGTGAACCTGGGCAACTGCTTTTAGTTTTGTCAGGCAGTGGTGATCCATATAGTCAGAGAAGAATAAAGTCACTGGGACACAAGTAGTCCCTTGATCTCTGATCCAAACACACACCTACTGTAGCACAGCAGACAGTGTTTCCAAGCCCCAGAAATGTCTTTGCCAAGGTGGAACCTTGGTATTCCCCATTCATCTGGATTCATGTGAACACAACAAATAAGCTACCCTAATTTCACTGTGTGATGTGGCACAAAGAGAAATGATATCCTCCTCCCACAGGGACAACCACGAATTCAGTTACAGTCTAACAGAAGAAGGAGCAATGTGGGGCCCACATATAATGACTACTTTCAGAATTCATATCACAAGGCGTTTCCTTAAAACACTCCCCCCACCAAATGTTAGTTATTAGGTTATGCTATGGTCTAACATCTTGCTAAAATTTAAATTTTCAACCCCAAAATAGGTTTGAATTATGAAAAATATCTAAAGATCTTAACACAGATGAGCCAAATTTCCCAGTTATTTGGTTGTTTATTTTTTTAGTATCTCTTGGCAACACATATAAATCTACACAGAAATTTTAGTTAGCAATATCTGAAAACTTCCATTCCCAGTGGAAACACTGACATCAACTTCAAAGGCTCTGCCACCTAATCAGTGAGCAAACAGTTCATGTGTGTACACTTTGGAGTTGGCAGAGAATCCTTTCTAATATTTATAGCTGCCTAGAGATAGAAAACCATCATAAGTAGTGAGATTCCTATCACTGGAGGTGTTTAAAGCAGTGGTTAGGCAATCATTTGGCAGGCCTATTGTTGAGGATAATGATCATCAGGGATTCAAGATTGACCTGGATGACTTTTAAAGGGGACTGTGTGAATTAAATTGAGCTGATATAAGTTTAGAAAGCGATTAATTTATTTTTGTGTAGCTCTACATTCTGTAATCCCTGAAGCACGGTGAAGTTTCCTATTCTTGCCAAAGTTGCTGATGGCTAATGCACTAATATGATGCTCTACTTCTCCCTCTCATATGTAGTGAGAATGCCCTATACTCTTACTAATGTTACATTCTGTTTTTACATAGGGGTAGCCAACCTGGTTGTTTGTATACCAAATAACCATTCATTCCTCTCTTCTTGTCAATCTATCCTAATTTGTCCAGTGTCCATCCTCCTCTTTGTAGGCATGTCTTCCAGCTAGGAATGGCCTCAAACTAGGGCCTGAATCTTGGTTAGTTTTTATACACAACATCTTAGGGCATGTGAGCTGCTTCTAGGCAATGAGAGATGAGGAGATGTTTGCTGAATGGACTGCCCTCTAAGAAAGATTTCTTAGCTCTTCAAAAAGAGACTTGAGAAAAAAATTCTCTTATTGCTATCAACAGAAAGTAGTGTGTGAAGATGTATTATTACTACAACTGTTACAGCCATTTTTTCTTTCAGCTTTATTTGGACTTTATAGCCATCTTTCAACCATGAGGGATCCAACATGCTGAAGTTGGCAAAGTTGAAAAATGAAAATAATCTGGATCCTTGATAATAAAATTGAGAAATAACCATCTTTGGAGCTTCCCTTATACCATTGCTTCTTGATATTATACATACAAAAGTCTAAGTGACCAACTATATATCCATCTGACCATCAAACCAACCAACCAGCTGTTACATATGATGTGCACTGGAAATTTAAAAATAATCATTGACTCACACATGTGCGGTACATATAAAGCTCTTGCTGGTGCCAATCACACATGTGTTTTAATTTTATAATACTGTATTAAATATACTATTTTGACGTAGTTTTTTTGCAGTAAATACCGCACAAATCTTTCTTCTAATTAATTTTCTTTCAATGTGCACAAATCCATGCACCAGGCCATGAGTATGATATATCCTATCTAATAAAAGAGTAATATGCAAATTGACCATACCTCTACTACACCCACAAGCCATGCTCACAAGTCAGTCAGGAGTGGGTATGCAAATTAACCCAACCAAGATGGTTATGGCCACAGAGAGAGCAGGAGGGAGGCTGGTGATGGAGGAAGCCAAGCTTTCCACACACCTTGGCTGGCCCAGGCCTCTGTTTAAGGCTACAAAGTTTCAATTGTAGAAGATAAATAAATCCCAGATACCAGGACCTCCACTTGGGTTGCCAGGGGGCATGGCCAGCCTGCAAACCACCACAGGCCTGGCCCAGGCTTCCCATAGTCCCAAGGGAACCCCCACCCGGGTCTGGGACACCCTTCAGGGCAAACCAGCTGGTCCCTGCCCATGCACCAGGCCTCTATCCTATCTAATAAAAGAGTAATATGCAAATTGGCCATCACTCCAACACACAAGATGGCTGCCCCCATGTGGACACAAGAAGGCCACCACAAGATGGCCATAAGGGGAGGGCATTTGGGAGGAACCAAGCCTTCAAGGAAGGGCAGCTGGGGCTGATCGATCCTGTAGAGGAGGGAGGTTGGGGGTGACCAGGCCTGCAGGGAAGGGCAATTGGCGGGGAGATCCAGGCTTGCAGGGGAAAGCAGTTAGGAGGACCAGGCCTGCAGGTGAGGGAAGCTAGGGGTGATCAGGCCTGCAGGGGAGGCCAGTTAGTGGCAACAGGCTGGCAGAGGAGCAGTTAGGCATCAATCAGGCTGGTAGGAGAGTGGTTAGGGGGTGGTCAGGCTGGCAGGCAGAGCAGTTAGGGGCAATCAGGAAGGCAGGCAGGTGAGCAGTTGGGAGCCAGCAGTTCTGATTGTGAGAGGGATGTCCTACTTCCTGTTTAGGCCCAAGCCCACTGGGACTTGGCCTAAACAGGCAATCGGACATCCCTTGAGGGGTCCCAGATTGGAGAGGGTGCAGGCTGGGCTGAAGGATACCCCCCTGCATGAATTTCGTGCACTGAGCCTCTAGTAATATAATAAATATAATTAATATAATATAACATAATATAATAATAATAAACTCCTTTGGTTTAAATAGTTTTTTTAACATATTTTATTGATTTTTTACAGAGAGGAAGGGAGAGAGATAGAAAGTCAGAAACATTGATGAGAGAGAGACATTGATCAGCTGCCTCCTGCAGGCCCCACAGTGGAGATGTGCCCGCAAGCAAGGTACATGCCCCCAACCGGAATCGAACCTGGGACCTTTCAGTCCGCAAGCCGACGCTCTATCCACTGAGCCAAACCGGTCTCGGCAAGTTTAAATAGTTTTTGAGTTGAATTTCTTCTTACTTATAGCCAAGAACATCTTAAATAATACCACAATCTTTGATCGAATCTTATCCTTTCAATATGAGATCTTGTCTTTTCATCTATGTCATCTGGGCTAGAAGATTTTGGAAAAGAGTAGAGTATTCAGACTACCTTTTATGCCCAACACTGGTCTATGAGCATCCCTTTACCTGTATTCTTCCTCAAGCTTTCCTTTAAAAAAAATACATTTTATTGATTTTAGAGAGGAAGGGGAGAGAGAGAGAGAGAGAGAGAGAGAGAGAGAGAGAGAGAGAG
>JAAGEH010000015.1:17409591-17607834 GCA_011751065.1 Lasiurus cinereus | reverse complement strand
AGAGAATCATTGATCGGCTGCCTCCTGCACACCCCCTACTGGGGATCTAGCTGGCAACCAGGGCATGTACCCTTAACAGGAATTGAACCTGGAACCCTCAGTCCGCAGGCCAACGCTTTATCCAATGAGCCAAACCAGCTAGGGCCTCAAGCTTTCCTTTTGGTGTGATCATGCTTAGGTACTCTTGGATCCCTTATAAAATAACACCTCTAGTGGGTCCACCTCACTGACTCTAAATAATTTCCTGGCCTTTTCTGGAGTTTGAGGTATAATGGACAGAACTCCATTTTGAAATAGTAAAGCCTAACCTGTCAGTGTGGCTAGATGATTGCAGTCTAAGGCAGTTTGTCTGATACCTTTCCCCCCAATATTTCTTTGGAGGTACCTCTGACTGACTGCCCAACAGGGCTTTGTGCCCTGCATCAAAGGTCAGACTCAAAATCTTTTTGCTTAGGCCAATGATTCTCCAAGTGTGGTCTCCAGAGCAGCAGCACCATGGAATCTGGTAGAAATTCGAAGTTTCAGGCCCACCTTAGGTCAACTGAATCAGAAATTCTGGGGGTGGGACCTGGCTATCTATGACTTACCAATGCCTCCAGGAAATTCTGAAACATTTCAAATTGGAGAAACATTGCCTTAGACTTTGGCTACTGCCATGATTGGTAACTGGGAGTGGGGAAGCTTTCCAGAGCTCCAACTTCATTATTTTATACGGTGAGGATCCCATCTCACTCTGTAATTATAATTCCATTGCTGTGACTCTGTGATTGTCTATTTTCCTAATTAGTGGTGAGCTCCACCAGAGTGGGCACCAAGTGTATCTTGCTTTGTTATTGTATCATCATGCCTAGCATAGTGCCTGGCACATTGTATGTACTCCTTCAACGTTTGTGGAATGAATGAAGAGGGTCTCTTATTGGCCACAAAAATTGCTGGATGGCATATTTTGCTCCCTACGAAATTCAGCAAGTTCCTAAGATGTTCAAATTGTATAGTGTTTTCTCTGAGTACAACTGATATTCATTCATTTTCCCAAATTTAAATCAGCAATGAGAACAACTTAATATTACTCCAGAATGTGGCTTTCATTCAGCAAACTATCATGTCAAAAAACCATGGGTATTGGCTACTTCTCATTACAGGTTTTATCTTGAAGCACACTTGACTTTATTCATTTTCACTAGAGCCTTAACTCTGCAAAATACTAAAGACCCAGGGCCAGTCTAAAAGGAAACACTCAAAGTGCCTAAAAGGTCCTTAGTCTTTTTTTTTTTTTCACCAGCCAACCCCTACTCAATCCTTGCACTTCCAAGACCACTTTTGGATTCTTCTGCCTCTTATGAAAATCTGAGACTGGAAAAACACTTCTGCATAGTATTTTCCCTCTCCCTGTCAACTTTGAAACCAGAGATACTGCTGCAGCTTCACTATGTGACCAGGCGAGAAGAACTTTAATTTACAAAGGAGTCTCAGAAATTCAGAGACTGACCAAAAGTGGCAGGAGAGGTGGGGTAGGTGAGTTTGGGGGATGAGCAATCAAAAGGACACGGGGGCTGTCACCTGAGTTTCCTGACTGCATACCTCCTAAGAAATAAGTTTAGGGTGTGGAATTTTCCTCCCTCGATACACTGGTAGAGAAAAGGCAAAAGAGGTGTGTGTTAGAAATGGAGGGCAGTGAAAGGGCAGGAAGGTAAAGAGATTATTTGGAGCTCTACCAGTTTTGAACATTTAAATTAGAATATGTCATTATTAGAGATTTCGAATCTTTCCTTGCCACGGAAAAATCCCACCTTTACACTCCCATCTACTCATTTTCTATAAAACCTCAGCCATAAGGCTTTGATCTAAGAGCAGCCTTCTTGCTTTCACTTGGCAAAGGCAGGTGGAGAGGCAGGCTCTGCTCTAAATGTGTAACCCAGAGAGTATGTGTAAGGAGTTCAGATGGGGGCAGGGTCCATCTCAGACTTCCTGAAGTGGGAGCTTCTTCCTGCCCAGGCTCCAACCTGTGCCCACTACCAGAGGTGGGGCTCAATAGCCAGAACTCAGAAATGCAATCATTTCTCATCCAGGGGCCTAAGTTCACATGGTGCCTGGTGAGAAATGGTCTGTGATGAAGCAGCTCATGGCATCCTAGTCCCCTAGTAGGGCACTATTTACCTTGGGACACCATTGTGTATTCCAGCTCCCAAAATCTGGTGTGTGTAGTTCTTCCCAGTATTTCCTCATAACCACTTCTTGCAGTAGGCAGAGCAGGGTATTTCTTAAGAAAAGCCCAGAATGAAGTCAAGCAGCTGCTTTGTAATTTTCAAACTGTGATATAGGCAACATGACATAAGTCACTTGGGCCAGTAGGAGGCAAGCAGATAGAGGTTCTGCCCTTCCAACATCCTCATCATAGTAGCTCCTTCTTAACTTGATATATATTTGCATCACTCAGCTCACTAACTAGCTTCTTAATGCTTGAAGAGGTTTTCCAACAAACCTGTAATCCCAGGTCCCTGCAAAGTGCTGTCTGGGGAACCAGACTTCGGGGATCCTTCTCTGACTTTCTCTCCAGAGTCAGGAGGCCAGAGCAGACTAGAGTGGCCTAAGATGCCGGGAAGCTCTGGGACGCCTTTATGGAGGTGAGGTGGAAGCAATGCTTGAAGAAAGTTGAAGGTATGTGTGTGTAGCGGGTCAGAATTCAAGGGTATGTTTAAGTGAGAGGCTGGGAGGACCACTTGTAATGTGTCTGACTGCATTATAAGCATGGATATCCAAAAAGTACTCCTTGTGTGGAATTGGGTTGTATTTACCAGAAAGCTCCAAATCAAGATTGGTTGGAGGAGGCTAGAATGTACAGAATTTAAAGGGAGATGAATCCCTGCAGTTTGCACAGTATAATGCACCTTATCAACCCAAGGGCAACACCATACAATCCATGCTGCATACTCCTACTTAGTTCATCTTCTTTGTACACCCTGAGCATATTATCAATTCCTGTTCAAGAATTTGCATTAGATAGTGCCAACTTGAATTTTAAATTGCTTTGCCTGGCTTTTGAGGGCTTCATACACTGATCTTACCCTTCCCTAGTCCTGTAGTAGCTCTGCTTTTTTGACACATTTCCTTTTAGCTGCTTCACTACTAACACTTATCCCATCCACAGATATTTTATCCCTTCTCTTACATTGGAGGCAACCTGTAGCACCCAGAGAGTACAAAGAACCAATGATGAGTCCTGCCCACAGGGACTCACAAGATAATTCTCTTTTCCCCTCCTAGCAAACCCAGGTAGAGTCATTCTTCTTCCAGGAAGTCACCCTTATCATTGCAGCATGCATTACTCTCCTTTGAGGTACAGATGACTGAAGACTTATGCATTCACTGGCATGTTTTTTTTGGTGAGCTTTGTCTCCTTGGTGGAATTATGGGCTTCCTGAGGATAAGGACACTATCTTACTTACATCCTTACTCATCTTCCCATACAGAGACCAAGATCAGATGTCATAAATCATATTACTGCCTCAAATTCCAAGTGGTTTTGGAGGCCCACATATCCAGAGCCAGCATGACTGCCATTAGAGACATCAGATAACCAATGGCAGGCCTTTCTAGGTACTTCATCTTTTGAGTCTGTTGCATTCAAACAAGGGCTTTCAAATTCTTTGGTTGGCCTCAAATTACAGTTCTCCACAAGGGAACTTAGTAGACAAATTGTGTGCAATGTGGGTCACACAAGGGCTCATCCAGCCCTGCCTTATGTGTGGGCCAATGGCCAAAGGGGCAGGTGGAAGAAGAATGCCTATCTCCAGCAGCCACCTCAGATGCTGTTCCGTTCCCCCCACCACTCTGATCCACCTCATGAGTCCAGGAATTTTGTTCACTATCCACTGGTCACCATCAGCCTACGGCAGCTTTAGTTTAAAAATTATATGTCACTACTCTTTGAGTAAGGTAGAATTCCTGCTTGCTCAAAATGGATCATTTACTAATACTAAGGGGGGTATTTAACCTTTAATTCTAGGAATTCACCCCTCCCAGAGATCCTGATTCCATAGTTTGAGTTACATTGCCTCTCAGCTTCAATCTGTACAGATGAGTAAGGCATCACTGCTGGTCTTAGATATTTCTCTCTGGACCTTGATTCAAGGTTCCGCATCAAGGTCAGACACAGCATCTGAGTACCCCTACATCAAGACCTTTCCTCCCCAACATATATTGCCTGATTGGCATGCTGGGATATGTGGTCAGCAAACAACAAAAGCTCCTAGGTTCCACTCCTGGTTTAAAAAAATGTCAAGATCTGTTGTCCCCCAAATACAGGTTTTTATATTTAGATTTTGTCTTTTCTAATGTGCACTAAGACCAGTCCAGCCAGATAAAACTATTGTTATACACACCTCATTTACAGCAGTGCCTATTATCTGGGTTCCATGTGTCCAATTTCTGCCCCTAGTGTGTAACTTTTAGTTTTTACTTTATTCACATTTACCTTTATTGTTGAAAGTATTAGATGTCCCCTACTCCAACCCCCACTGAACCTCACCAACCCGCTCCTGTCCCCTCCCCAGGCCTTCTCCACATTATTGTCTGTCCATGGGCTATGCAAGTTCTTTGGTTAATCTCCCCACCCACCAATCTTTGAAATACATCAATATGTTGCATAATTCAGTGTCTCTGGATATTTTCTGTTCATCAGCTTGTTATGTTCATTAGATTCCACATATAAGTGAGATCATGTCAGTTGTCTTTCGCTGACTGGATTTATCTTGCTTAGCATATTTTCCAGGTCTCTCCATGCTGTCTCAAGGAGTAAAAGATCCTTTTCTATAGCTGAATAGTATTCCATTGTGTAAATATACCACTGTTTTTTAATCCATTCGCCTACTGAAGGGCACTTGGCAGGTTTCCAGATCTTAGTTATCTCTATATATAAAACCTAATATCCAAATAGACCAAATGACAGAACAACTGATCACTATGACATGTGCTGACCATTATGGGGCATGAGTGGAACATAGGGGCATTGGCAGCAGGCGGCAAGTGCGGAACATGGAGGGCATTGGCCGCAGTATTATGGTGCAGCAGGTGAGCAGGGGTGCCAGACCAAGGTGGGGCACCGGTCACTTTCATCCAGCAGGCCTCTGGTGTTTACTGAAAATTCTTTGTTCCTGAGTGCCGTAGTTCCGCCAGGCACTCGCAACTGCTGCCAGCACCAGCCCCGCTTGCACCCACTGCTGGCGCCAGCCTCAATCGCTCTGCACCGTCAGCGGGTGTGAGTGGGGCCTGCACCATCAGCATGTGGGAGCTGTAGCGGGGCTTCCTGCAGACAGGGGACCAGCGTTTATGGTGGGAGGAGCCATGTGGGGGCACAGAGGATGGGCTAAGGCCCACCCCTATGTCCACCATAGCCTCACGGCCCACAGTTCAAGGTGCAATAATTCATGCACTGGGCCCCTAGTTGTAAATAACAACAGTGCTATGAACATGGAGGGGGGGCACAATTATTCCTTGTGATTGGTTTTTACTTCTTAGGATATATTCCTAGAAGTGGCATCACTGGATCACATGGCATTTCCATTTTAATTTTTTTAAAACATTTCAGGTTTTTTTAAATATATTTTATTGATTTTTCACAGAGAGGAAGGGAGGATAGAAAGTTAGAAACATCGATGAGAGACATTGATCAGCCGCCTCCTGCACACCCCCTACTGGGGATGCACCCGCAACCAATGTACATGCCCTTGACCAGAATCGAACCTGGGACCTTTCAGTCCGCAGGCCGATGCTCTATCCACTGAGCCAAACCAGTTTCGGCCCATTTTTAATTTTTTTGAGAAAAGTCTACACTGTTTTCCATAGTGGTTGTACCAGTCTTCATTTTCAACAGTGTACTAGGGTACCTTTTTCTCCCCATCCTCACCAGCATGATAGACATTCTGAGAAGTGTGAGGTGGTATCTCACTGTCATTTTCATCTTGCAGATGATTAGCAATGTTGAGTATTTTTTCATGTCACTTGGTCATTTATATGTCCTCTTTGGAGACGTTATCTCTTCAGGCCTGCTGCCCATTTCTTAACGGGGTTGTCTTTCTTTTGTTTAGTTGCATGAGTACTTTACATATTTTGGAAATTAACCCCCTATCAGATGTATCATTGGCAAGTATATTCTCCCATAAGTGGGTTCCCTTTCAATTTGATGCTGGCTTCTTTTGCTGTGTGGAAGCTTTTTATTTTACCTTTTAATATATTTTTATTGATTTTTTTACAGAGAGGGAGAGGGAGTTAGAAACATCTATAAGAAACCTCAATCAGCTCGCCTCCTGCACACTCCCCACTGGGCATGTGCCTGCAATGAAGGTACATGCCCTTAACGGGAATTGAACCTGGTACCCTTGAGTCTGCAGGCCGATGCTCTATCCACTGAGCCAAACTGGTTAGGGCAAAGCTTTTTATTTTGACGTAATTCCATTTGTTTACTAGTATTTTCTCCTTTGTTTCTCTTGCTCTATGAGATGTACCTGTGAGAACTGTGCTATGTGAGATGTCAGATATTTTGCTACCAATGTTTTCTTCTAGGATTTTTATGGTTTCACACTTACATTTAAGTATTTTATCCATTTTGAGTATATATGGTGTAAGTTGGCAGTCTAATACCTGCTCAATTAAACCAACACCATTTATTGAAGAGGTTTTCTTTATTGTATGCTGTTATTTCTTTGTCAAATATTAATTGAACATAATGGCTTGGGTGGATTTCTTGGTTCTCTGATCTGTTTCATTGATCCATATGATGTTCTTGTGCCAGTACCAGGTGTTTTTTTTTATTACAGTGGCTTTGTAGTATAATTTTATATCTGGTATTGTGATCCTACCAACTTTGTTCTTCTTTCTCAAGATTGCTGTGGCTATTTAGTGTCTTTTTTGGTTCCATGTAAATTTTTGGAGTATTTATTCTAGATCTGTGAAATATGCCATTGGTATTTTTAAGGGGATTGTACTGAATCTATAGATTGCTTTGTGTAGCATGGATATTTTCATATTAAGTCTACCAGGTATAACTTTTAAGGTGGAATCTTGTCCAGGGTTCTTTAAGGAGCCCAAATTATACCCACTGCCTCTTACTTATTCCAAGGTTTATTTACCTCCTTACAAAGCTCCAAGTGATCAAACAGGTACACATTTTCCCTGTGTAAACCATGGTATTTTTTTCTCAACAGACTGTGTTTGCTTAAGTATTCAGCAAGTTGACCCTTCCCAACAAGTGCTCTTCCACACAGGGTCATATGAGGGTGTCCTGGAGAGGAAGAACAGGATCACTTGGTTTAATATCAACTCTTCCAGAACTAGCAGAGGTCACATGGTCCCCATGCACAATTATCTGAGCTCTTTCTGCATTAAAGTACACTAAGCAAGGAGCTGCTGTGTGAGATTAGATTTATCATTAAGATTTATCTCCAGGTGCTTTTTGACTTCTTCCCCTATAAACAGGTAAGTCAAGTCAACTAATGTCTTTCATGACCCTTAATCTGGCCATTCTGCAGGGCCAGGATGGCTAACATGTGGCACACCTGACAAGCTCATCCCTTCTTAATGATTCATGTAACACGGACTAAGGGGAATAGGATAATCAAATAAAAATTAGCACCTTAAATAATAGACTCTGATGGCAGATCAATCTCTGTTCCAAAT
Source organism: Lasiurus cinereus (assembly GCA_011751065.1). NCBI lineage: Eukaryota > Metazoa > Chordata > Mammalia > Chiroptera > Vespertilionidae > Lasiurus > Lasiurus cinereus. The sequence continues at coordinate 17,600,160 of JAAGEH010000015.1, read as the reverse complement.
CTGCTTCTTGCATTTCTTAACTGTCGCCCATTGGGCAAATGACTTAACTTCAAGTCCTTTCAGAAATCTGCAAAACTGGAGCAATTTATAATATGGAGGATTGCATGAGATGATTAACCTGGCCTGGACTTATTGGTAGGAACACAGCTCTATCCCACCTCACTGCTTGGTTGAGAGATGACAGGTAAAACTACAAATAACTATTTTTCATTTTACAGTAAATAGTATATCCCAATAACTGTTTGTTGCTGCTGCTACTTACTGTAAAGCATTCAGAACTGAAACTGCAAAGTAGTAATTTTTCATTATTTTTAAAAGAAAGGTGAGAGCACGGGCACTGAAGACCTTTAAAGGCAAATGCAGCAAAAGAGGGTTGAGATCCTAACGTATATTAAGAAAATCACCCACTGACCATGATTATTTCTTTGTGGCCAACCAGGTCCCAACAGCTCTGAGCAGTGAGTCACCAAAAACAGCATGTTACCATCAGTTTTAGGTTTTCTACGGTGATAAAGAAAAGCAAATCCCAGGCAGTGGTAAATCTTTAAAAAAATCTATTTGGAATGTATTTTGTGTGTGTGTGTGTATTTTTTTTTCTTGGCAGGAGACTTACCTTCCTAATTATATTTCCCTTAGGCTAGCATTAAAATTAGCCTGCATTCCCCAAGCACACACCACTGACAGCAGTGGGAAGGCAGCCCATAAGTGACAGGGTAAGGTCTACCTGTCTGCTTGGGATTAAGTGTTTGAAATTACACAAAAAAATCTCTGTATGTAGATATGATTGTGTACACACACACATATACAACTTCCAACCCTGTCATGTAAGAAACACAATAATACAGAGTGGCAAGGAAGCTGTTGCAACATTTCCCCAAAACCCAGAGAATAAGACCATAAGACCCTTTAGAAAAGCACTTTAGGTCATCACTCCTGGGCTTTATCTTCATTCTTTAACCACACCATCAGCTTTTACCTGGTAGGATTAATGCAAGAAAACCTTTTTCCTTCCAACAATACTGTGCTATTTCCAGAATTCCTAACATTTAAAAAATGTCAAAAGCAAAGTAAAACGTACATTTAATTCCACATGTGGACACTAATGCTGAGAAATGGATTTCTGTAGATTTTACTGATTATGGCTGAACTTAGAAGTCTCTTGAGAAACATTGATGAGCAAAAAGTCAACTTTACATGAAAACTGAACTTGTACAGTTATTTACATATTCTAATGACTCCTTTACCATTGGACAGATAATTCATGCGGTAACCAAGATCTAATTGCAAATTTTCCTAATATAAATTACATCTTTATCCTGTGTGACAGTTGATGCTGCTTTAAGGCATTTGGAATTGAGAAAACATTAAAAGTACTGCATTCTAATAGAATGAGTAAATTCCAGGACACATTTCCTTTGAGTCATTCCCAAGCATTAATAGTGGTGTTAGTATACTGTGTTCTAAGAGTATGCACCCAATTGTTTTGGCCAATGTCTTCTTCACTGGGGACAATATGGAAACAAACAACAAAAAATGAACAGAGAATATCCTAATAGTGCACTCTGGGATTATAAAACCATAATGCCAAACTGCTCCTCGTTCAAGTCAATGTTTATTTCTTGGAAACTTACTTAATCTGTGCAAAATGAGGTAAAAATCCAAAATGCGGTACCATGGAGAAGCCATGCCTTGAAAATAGACATCTGTATCTTTTGGAACCCACTCTCCTCTAAATACTTTTTAAAGTTAAAATAAAAATTATAGAGTATAATAGTCTACATTTTGTGTAAAAAAGAGAAAATATTCATATTTACTTGTATATCTAAAAAGAAACTTGGGAAGAAGATGTATATAAACTACATTTAGGTATGGGGATAATTGGGCAGATGATTGGGAAATGTTTAATATATATTGATTTTTAAACCCTGGCAATATATTACCTACTTAAAATCTAAATTAAAAAAGTAAATATTGCTGGTAGACTTGAATTCCTATATTACCATAGGTCATCTTTCACATATTTTCCATATATATAAAAAGGATTTTTAGAAGAAAATATTAAGAGTTTAAAAGTAGAAACTTAATTTATGAAGTGTATCATGGAATGCTGTTATGTTTTTCCACTGAGTTCTAAGTTGGAAGAATTTCCTCAGTGCTTTTTTTTCTATTTTAAAAAAGACAGAAAGTCGTATTTAGTAATTTGGCATTTGCTTGAGTGATAACACACAGACACACACTCCTGTAGTAGATATTGTTATTAACATACTATCCTTTAGCTATGCATAGTCTGACAACATAAATGGAAAAGTAGAATTTTATGCAGAACCATCTACACTTATTTCTTTTGGTTCTATAATCACAAATGATAAATTTTACTTCATGTATAAACTGTTAGGTTTCTAATATGAACTAAAGTTAAAAATGCAAGTCAATTCTTTACACTTTTTCTTTTATCAAAATAATAGGTGCTAATTACTACTTTTGAAAGAAAATATAAATCTAAGAATCACAAAACATTTTTTCTTAAGAAAGAGAGTGGGTGAAGGATTTGAAAGAAAAATAATTTAAAAGTGACTTTGTAAAACACAAACCCGTCACATGCTATTAACTGAGGCTTTAGAAAAGTCAGTTCTCCTAACATAGCTTTTATTCTACCTCATACTGTGAACTTTTCAGGTTTTAAAATATTCAACTTGCCTTTATTCTTTCTTTTGGTGGGGGGAAAGGGTGAGCCTGCCAGCTGGTAAGAAGCCAAGAGTTATCCAGTCAGACCTGAATGGAAAAATCTACGATTTGTTTATTTCATAGTTCAAGCTCAAAAGCAAGAGACAATTTAAATAATAAAAGAGTAACAGAAAAAAAAATACAAAGAAAGAAAACAAATCAGTAAGAGTCCAGAAGAACCTTCAAGAACATTTAATTCGGAAAATGTTATTGGTTTAGAGAACTTCACTGAAAGAAAACAGCTGGGCAGAGTTCAAGGTTTTAAATTAAAAACAATCTAACAAGGTCTATGGGGATAACTCTTTGAGCCACATTTTGGAGACCAGATTCATTTCTACCAAGTAAAAGTAATAGCAGTCTAAGCTAAAAAGGAAATTCCTCACAACTGAGGTAGTTACTAAGTATCAGCACATTTTCCAAGTTCTCACAGGGCAGCTTAGCTATTTACAATCCATTTTTCCTCATACATAAATGGAGTGCCTTTTCAATTTTGTCTTCTGTGAATTGTTTAAAAAAAACACTTATACACACCAGCCAGAATATGCCTATTTTATTAACATCATGCTTTAATAAATAACTACTTCTAATAAAATTAAGCCTCTGTTTACAACAGCCCCCAATATTCCATTTTGACCATCCTACAGAATTTGGTGTAAAAAGTTGAATGAAATGTAGACCCTGAGCTATCAAGTAATTATGTTTAAATATAAAAATAGAGAATTACTCTTACAACTGAAGATTGAACAGTAACACAAACAACCTCTCTGTGGGTTTTAACTTCTGTAGAACTGGTTGGGATCTTAATGGCTGTCTAAAGCAGGAAGAGACTTGCAGAATTTTTCTTCTTTATGAGGACTTTTGGGAACTCCTTTTAAAGTGATTTGTTACATTCTCATAGTTTTATTAGCTGTCATTTGGTAAGGACACAAGAAAAAGGTTTGTAAGGGGCCAAGCCAGCTGATAGTCTTTAGCCTGGGACAACAGATATGGCCTATGCCAGTTCACCCATGTGGCTAAGGGTCATCACTAAGATGTAGTCTTCTCAGCTCTACTCTTTCCACTACCCCCAAAAAAACAAGAAAACGTGAAAAAAATCTGGACACCCTAGATCTCTCCCAAGTGAGTTTTTTGGTTGACAGGGCAGCACACAGCTATGAACCACTGAAAGTAATTTGCCTTTCTGATCAGAGGATGCTGAGCAAGAAAACACATAAGACACCTTTGAATTTCTTAAAAAAAAAAAACCCACTGGGATCCCAAAATGAATATAAACACAAATGCACAGGCAAAAACTTTGCTTAAGTGTTAATGCTATTCCCTGAGCACAGGCTGTACCCACCCTAATTCTATCCCCCAGACAGCTCCCTCTCTATGGCTGAGTCTGAAATCTGGAACACTGTAACAAGGGGAACCAAATGAGATGTTAGTCACTTATTTCTGCCATTGGGATATCAATTCAAAGAGGATCAAGTGTGGCCACGAAGATCAGCACATAATGACTTGTTAATCTGATTGGATAAAACAAAACAAAACAAAACAAAACCCACTCCTAAACAAAGTGTGAACATGTGATAAATGGGAATATATATGGCCTTATATATTTCTAGGGAAAATGTATCAAGAATCTTTTAAATGGGTGACAGTTCAGATGGTTCAAGTGAACCTATATGTGATCTTAGTTTATGCTATTCAACTCAACCAAGATGGGTAGTCTTCAGTCTCTTCCAGTCACCAGCTATAAGTGAAATATAACATTCTTCTTATATTGATGCTTGAATACAACTTGACAAGTGGATTAGAAACCCCTTTGTGCCTTCACATTCTGTCCTAACTTAACAATAATAAACAAAATCACCCCCTCTTCTCTCCAGATAAGGCAACTAAAACAACAGGGAATACATGGAAATTTTACTGCTTGTTGGGCTTTTTCTTTTAATAAGATAACGTGATAAATAAAACCTGCTTCTGTACAGCTATTTAATATTTCAGAAATACGTACATGTTACATGCCAAGAAAGGACCCTGGTTTTCTTGTAAGAAACAAGGTGAGATCATAATTGAAGAAAAAAAAACCCACAAACAAAAACAAACAATAAAGAAAAACAAGAGAGTGATAAAATCACAAATGCACAACTAACTACAGTTCTGTACCTACACCACTAGCCACATTTAACATGATTCTGGGGAAGCAGGAACTTACTTCATGTACAAGTTCCTTTTTCCCGCAAAACTGAATGAAAGAACAAGGTCAGAATTTTTTAAACCAGTGGCCACATAGTAAAAACTGTACATTGTTGTCCATTCATTTGAAAAGCAAAGTCACTAGGATGGTATAAAAGTGATAACTGGTGCCTTTTAACTTTCTGATGATGAACACATTTTCTCTAAGATTGAGAATTATCTCCATTCTCTCTGCATAACCAGAAACAAGATGCAGAAGACAGTTAGGAGGTAGGACTGTGCCTCAACCCGGGCACCAGCGTGGTTGGCTTTCTCATTGGCATTCCTCCCAGAATGGTCAGTTGTGTTAGACTCAAACTCCGAAGGGCACTGCTGATACTCACATCCACTTCCACTTCCTTCTCCACTGCTTTCATCACCTATTAACAAAAAAACAGAACAGACATTTCATTCCACTTGTTCTCATCATAAGGTGAAAAAGAACAATTTGTACTTTAGAACCACAAGTGCTTACTGATATCAAAGAAGTCCACATCATTTCCATTGTAAGCATTCTTCATTTTATTGGTCATAACCCGCAAAGCCATGATTTGACGAAGGATCAGTGTGTCTGGTTTACTGGTGTCAACCTGGACCTCTGGATTACTGATCTGGTTGGCTAATCCATTTCCTGTCACTGCAAATAGGTACCTGGGATAAGAAATGACCCCATTGAGATTATCACTAAGACAAAAAGCTGAACAAGATCAAACATTTCTGCCTAGATTCTAGTATCTGCACTGAGTACAATTATTTTCCATTTCTAAATGAACTTGATTTTTTCCTTTTTCTGGGTATACATCTTGTTTCTCCAACTTGACCATGACTTTTTGAAAACTACCCATTTTGCAGAGGTTGGTGGATCAGAGTAAAGTGCTGAAGTGTGGGTACTTATTTAAATTACTGAATGTGTAGAGGAGGGACACAGGGTATCATCAAATAAGAGCATAGATCTAAAGGTTTATGAGGCCAAGCCATTGGGCAAAGGACCACAGGTATTAAATATTTTTATATGACACTATTGGAACAGCTTGATCCCTTGTTGGGGTCCTAAAGCTAGTATATGACTATTATCACAAAGTTTTTCCCCGGTACAAGTAAGTGGGTACCTTCTCAAAACTTCTACAGTAAAACCCATTCCTAAGAAACTCTAGAAGCCTTCTATGTTGTTGCTACCTACCCTAAATTGCTTGATTGACAACTGAGAAAATCCTCCCTGAAGGTTACCCAGGCATTTAGGAAGAGAAAGATTGCAAATCCATGCAACTAAGGCTAACCTGCTTTTGCCTTTTCCATTCCAGCAGTCATCCTCATTGCCATTTCCTGCAGCCATCCTCTCATCATTGCAAACATTGCTCGGAAGAGAGGACCAGAACTTCTTAGCCTGTTTCAGTTTCTCTTTGACATCAGTAACCTAATTAAGAAAAACAAGGGAGAGACCTATAAAATAACACAAACCTACCTTATAGATGTGCCTTTTGAACATTTCTAAAGTAGCTCCAGAATGACATGCAATTCATTTTCAACTTTAGTCACCAGAGAAAAATGAAGATCAAATTTATACTTAGAACTACAAAATCACTCAAATAAATTAAAAATCAAAATATTCAGAAGGAGATGAGCTGCCTGGATCCATGTCCATTTACCTCTTCATTGTAACTATCATCTGAGGCCCACCAGATTCCATAACCTGTAGATACAATAAGACACAGTCTCTTCCCACAGGACTTTTATGCTCAAGCTCAAGCTTATATATTGTCCACTCTGTGATACTTGCCTTTCCCTGCTCTCTGTCCCCTCCTCTCTGTTCTTTCCTAATACTATATTTGAAGCACATTGCTGTGTACTAGTATAATGCAGTCTTGCTTACATTTTCTTATCCTTCTCCCAGCCTATCATTAACTATATATCACCTTAGTAAACTAGAATGTCTGCATTTCCCTCTCTTTTGGGCTTTTTCAGATAAGGACTTATCTTATTCTTCTGAGCCACCTTGTTAATACCACAGTAGTGATAGGCTCATAGTAGATGCTTAGTAAATACATGGTGAAACAACGCGGGGGGGAGTTGAAATAAGACTTACTGCATCATACTTTTTTAGACTGCATATGAACTTTCTCAGCTAGAAATGGAAGAGGAAGATTTACTGATACATTCAATTTACTTGAAAAGTTTCGCCTGAAAGACCCACACTTATAAGCTTTCCAACTAAAGATGTATTTTGCACAAATACTTTCATTTTTTTGTCATTAATCATGGCCATTCCTGACAAAGTGCTTACCAGTTGGTCCAAACTAGTGCCAGCTGCTGTAGTTGGGCGTTCCTCAGGGTGATATGGTCTGAAGCGAGTACTAAAGGCACTTTCAGAGATGGAACGGGAAATGCGTCCAGCTGGGAGGGGCTTCGGGGGTCCACATCCCTGAAAAACCTGCATTGGAGCAGCATGATAATATTAGGGAAGGGGGCCTACTGGAGGGGGCCCCTGGATCCCTTTTCCAACATCCTGCTTCATTACCTTCTGAGACACTTGTACACTATTGTCCTGCATGTTCATAATGGCATCAGAAATCTTCACATCGATGGGATCCATGACTGATTCAATGTTGAAAGGGCCCTCTAGCCTCTCTGCCACCATTAGCATTGCATCTAACATGAGATTTGGGGAAGAAAAATACAGCATAAAAAGTAAATAATTAGTTCACGATAGGTAATCAGTTTGATTATTTTACTGTTTCCAGTTGGAGGAGGGGGAAGGCACAAATCACAATTAATTAATGTTTTTATATCAATTTCTATTATGCCAAACTGTACTAAGTCACTATGTATTACCAGACCCCTAACGTATGAAGTGGCCAGATGAATGCTTCATTCTCCAGCAAGGAAACCCAATCAGGAATCTTCCATTATACTGATTTTTCATTCCTCCATGTGTCAGTGGCTGTCACTGTAAGGCTCTGAGCTAGCTCCCAGCTGACAAACCAAAAGCTGGAGGCAGAATAACATGCCAGCTCTCCCAGACTTCCTAGGATCTTTTCTTTTTAGGTTTCATTTACAAGAGTCAATATATATATATATCATTTAAGATCCTGGCATAGCAACATGCATTTTTTTTTTTTGAAAACCCTTCCAGATGCCCGAGGAAATACAAATAGAAGTATTCCTCTGAATTCTATTGACTTTAAAGAATGAAATTTTGAAAAATACAACTTTTGGATTAAGAAAAAATTCCCATTTCAAATATAAGGGCCTTGATTTATTTTATAACAAAAGATGTACCTCTCTGGATGAAAACAGCACAAGAGGCAGTGCACACAAACCACATACAGCATATCTTCCCTGATTACTCAAGTCACTTTTACATATTGGCAGAATCTGGAATGTTTTAGCACACATTAAATCTCTTAAACAAAATATGCTGTACTTGTTTTCTTGCCAGGGATGTTTGTTGGGATTATGAGATTTCGTATTTTGGCCTGATACTTATTGCGCAAAATTAAATGAAATTGAAAATGTAATCATGTAATCTCCACTTTATACTCTAGTGCTTAAAGCATGGCAGGAAAGGATAGTGAGGCCCACATTATCTACAACCTTTAGGTAGTCCAAGGACAGGGGTTAATTTCCAGATGATTGTCTGTGTCCTCAAAGAACACTGTAGGCCACACTGAACTTCTACCTAAGCTTTCTAGTGAAAAGGAGTTTCAGCATCAGCATATCAATGAAATCAAATTTGGTCAACCTTTCACCTTCAACCTAGAACAAATGCAACAGAGCATTTTAAAGCACAGGGTCATTTCTCTAAACTACAATTCCGATGTCACAAACCACAAATAGATTTCTGTGAAATGCAATTTTTTTACAAGTAATAACAAATGAAGTTTCAGGTTGCATTGTGGTAAGCACCAATAAAATGACGCTTCCAACCTCTAAGTAAAGCCTGCCAGCGTGAATATACCATTGTAATAGTGGAGAGAAAAAATGCTTTTGATGTGTTAGCAAAAGGAGACTTTTGTAAACAAGTGGAGCACAACTTAAATGTGTTCATCATTGTCAAAGCAGCAGGGCTACCACGTACAGAAAGCACATTCCTTCATAGCTGAGAAGTCAGCTCTTGCTCCAAATAAAAATATTATGAAGACAGATAATAAACATCCAAAAATGCAGAATTTAAATAACAGAAAACAGTGCATTTTGTAACTACTTATTCCCCTAGTGGCGAGGAAAGGCCAGATCACTAATGTGTTTCGTTAAAGACTGAAAAGAAACATAAACCCCAATTCACTGGCTGTTTGGCGTCTTTGTAAACTCTGAGCCTGCCATACACAAGGGCCTGGGAATGGAGAGTGAATCTGGGCCTTTGTTGGGGCCGGTGCCATGGCGTTATGTGTTGCGAGGCTGAAGAATGCGAATGGGGGCGAATTCTGCTTGTGGCCTGTAGCCCAGGAGCCAAAGCTGCCCCTAACCCCTGAGGAAAGTCATGATTAGTTATCAACTGGGCTCTTCCTTGCAGCAGCAAGCCCTGACTAGAAGCACCAGTCTCAGTCCAAGGATGGTTGGTTTGGAGTTTTGGTTTTCTTCTGGTTGAATCAGGCCACAAGTCTCATTTACAGGATACTTGATTATCTGCCACCTGTCAGGAATCGGCTGTTGTCTCTACCAGTAATCCCAATATCCTAATACGAAATTCCCGCTGGCAATAATATGTGACATTAATAAGTTTGGTTAGAAGTCCAAAAGTGTTAATACTAATACAGTATGTGATGGAGGACAAGTGGCACCTAAGCATAATTTATGACTCTCCAGAAACTGACTTTTTTGGTTAGAGGTGGAGAGCAGGAAGAGTATTCAAACTGAAGGTTTCATAGAATGAATCTCTTACAAAACCAAGTCCAAGGTATTTCAAAAATTTGGATCCACCTTGATAAAGGCTGATGATACTTTAATAGATGCAGTTAAAGAGAGGAAAGGAAGGTCATGACAACCAGAAGGCAGATTTGGAAAACTCATTCTTAGTCTCTTAAAAGAGTCTAGTCCAGTGGTTCCCAACCTTTTTGGCCATCCCCCACCTAAGCATCCCTAAAATCCTGATGCTTCCCCATGACATATAATTCTTATTATTCAAAAAGTGAACTCCTGTCCTGACCGGTTGGCTCAGTGGATAAAGCATTGGTCTGTGGATTCAAGGGTCCCGGGTTCAATTCTGGTCAAAGGGCACATGCCTGGGTTTCAGGCTGGATTCCCAGTAGGGGGCATGCAGGAGGCAGCCAATCAATGATTCTCTCTTATCATTGATATTTCTCTCCCTCTCTCTCAGCAATAAAGTAAATTTAAAAAAAAAAAAAAGTGAATTCCTATTCATGTAGAAGAAGCCTAAAAGGCCATTAACTTGGTCTAAACAAGCATCCAAAGAACATGGCATCCATGAAAGAAAAATAAAAGAACAAAAGGACAGTTGAAGAACTGAGGAAGAAATTGTTTAAAAAATAATAATAGTATGAAGTGATATGAAAAAATAGCAAATAAAGTTTCAAAACGTAGAATAGAGAACTGAATTGCATAAATGTCACAATATATATTTATATGCTATCTACGAGGCCCCTAGTACTATAAGAAATGCAAAAAAAATCCACTGTTAATAATGCATTCTGGAATTGTCCCCCTTAAAAATCAAATTGGCCCCCTGTGGTGCATGTGTCCCATGTTGGGAACCACTGGTCTAGTCCAACTGCAGGATTTCAGCACTCAGGATCTCAGCACTGAGTTGCTCCCCGCCCCAGCAACAAAGCCATCCTTCCTCACTAGGGAAAGTGATTCCTTTTGCACTGGTCTCACCACTAGTCTGGAAGAACAAAAGGCAGTTTCCAGACTTAACCCCAAGATCTGATTTAAAGAAGTGGAAGAAAAAAGAAAACCTTTGACCATTCATTAACTGCAATCATATAAAGGGAAAAGAAAAATTCCTTACAAAGAAAAAAAAAAACCTTACAGCACGTATGGCAGAGGCATGTAAATTGGGGCTAAATTCTGCAACCACAGAGCAAATTAATTAGACCCTGGTGAAAATTCATGAAAAAGCACCAGAGATTAACAATGTCTATTATTCTTGGCCTTTTATATCAGCTTATTAAAATAAAAAGTAAAATACCCATTAAACATAAAGTTTAAATACAATTATACACCTCAGCCCTCCAAAAAGTATCATTTAAAATAACTGAGGAAAATTAACTCAGAAATTCTACAAATTTCTACTTGGGTTTAATTTTATTTCTTGAAAGATAACATGTAATTTTTAAAACACAAAATAAAAACTTTAGTCCTCCTTGTTTTAGGTTACCTTAGGTTGAGAATAGTTATTAACCAGCCAAGTATGGTTTTGATTTCATATGAACCTGCAAACTGTTGGAAATATATGTATAAAAATTTGTATTTTAATACAGGATATGAATTATAGTTTTGTACAGAATATTAGAATAATAGGATAGTGCAAATGGCATGCCCTTCTGCACTATTAATTGATGTCTGTAGAAAAGTTAGCAAAACTAGATCACTGTCACCATACATTTTTTGGTACCATATGGCAAATTCTATTCCTTTACCTAGAGAACTAGTATGCTAGAAGTTATAGGGGAAAGTGAAAAGGCTACCAACTTAAAACAAATAAATGCAGCAAAACTAAATTGCAAACTTGATATTTGGGTATGGGGTAACAGTGGGATTAAAAAAAGAGAAAGAAAAAACACATCAACTTTAGATCTGCAAGTTCCATGGGCTTTTGTTTCTATTTGGAATATTTTAAAGCAACACTCTCTCCCATGCTTCCTTCTGGGCATGATGTGCCATTTGTGAGTGTATGTCTTTGCTGGTCTTATACATTCCCTTTCATGGTATACTGCTTTTCTGTGCATAGCAGTTTTTTTTTTTCAGGTCTTCTAGCTTTGAGCTATTTAAGCTACAATTGTGCTGAAGTGCTTAATATTCACATCTTTTTTTTTCCTGTGTCAGTGTTAGCAAGAATCTGTTGGAGCCAATTTATTGATGCACTTTCAATTTCAAACAGAGTTAAAATGATAATTAGCTCTCATGCAGACTAAAAGGCATTCCCCACTCCACACACACAAAAGCCAGCACATTGCATACATGTTCCCATGATGTGGACAAATAAGTGAAAAATAGATGCTTATAAAAATACTCAAATTCTGCTATTATGCAAAGGTGACTGGGGATGGAAAAAATCTGAGTCTGTTTGTATGAGTTATTACTATGTGTATCTGGGACAACTAGACCCTCGGTATTAGGAACTTCAACACTGATGCTTCGGGACTAATGTGTATTTGGTAGGCATCAAGGGAGTCAATGAGTGGACATTTAAATATCCTTAATTTATCCTTCCCTACAAATCATAATTAAACTTCTTAGAAACTGGCCACTTTACTACAGTGCTATAAGGGTTCCAGTAATGGTTTTATAGGTTTTAAGTATATGCAAGAATATTTACCTCTAATATTATCAAGATAAACATTTTTCCATCTCACCAGAGTAGCCTGTCATTGTTAAATCCTCAATAGAAAGAGAACCCCTTAAATTTATATAGTCGTATTTCACTTGACCGAATATCCAATGGGTATCTGGCCAGAATGAAGATTTGGTTGCAGTGTAACAGAAACAATATTTTCAGTACCACTTTTGCAGCACAGTGATGACTGTAAACTAGCATTTACATGGATACTAGCCCATTTTCTAATTATTAAAACTTAGTATTCACTGTGTCAAATGTCTTCAGAAATGCCACTATTAGTTCAAGGGAACATGTACTTGTAGAATAGTATGAACTTGGAGTAGAGTTAAAATTGACAAACATTAAATAACAAATAGAAATTTCATAGCTGACAATTGCAATACTCCTTCTGGCAGGAAACTGAACTATTTCCAGCGACACAAATACATTAATTGCTTGCTCACCTATGAAATTGTTCCACTCAGAATCAAGATCTCCTTGGTTGGCCAAACAGCCTCTCATGATGTTCGAGCAGTAGTTGTAACATGGCTTCACAGTCACTAGACCCTGGCAGTGGGAGCAGTAAATCATCTTCAACAAGGCTTGGGTACACTGGGCTGTGGGAGTTACCTGATTTGGGAGAAGAAAGAAACAGTGTTGGGAGTAAAGATAGACACAGAAGTTGCAAGTCTATCAATATAACCTTGAAGGCTTGGCCATGAATTTAACTTAAGAATGAGTTGTGATGGATCACATTTAGCAGGCCTGGCCTGCTTACTGAAGAGGTGACATAGAGCAAAGTCAGATAAAAAACAAGGTGTGTGTTGGGAAGAATGATTGGGGGAAGATAGGGATTAACATTACATTACCTTAAATAACCAAACTCCATGTAACTCCCTGTAAACTCTCACTCCCCCTTCCTGTCTCTCAAACTCTGACAGTCACATATGCACTCTCACTCACATTAAATGACTCAATTATTTCCAAGTTGTTTTACAAATATCTTTCCAGGATTATCCATGAGACGCAATAGTAGAGGCTCCTTTACCTGTCTACTGTGCATGGCTTGCTATTATGGCCTCTACCATCACTGTGCCTTGCCAGACTAGAAAACAAGCACACCTTTCTTTTCAAAAACCGCCTTTGAAATTTAACTCACTAATCAAGGTTAGAAGGGTACCTCTGTATGTATTGCATTCTATAGCCATAGCTGTGCAGAAGGCAACATTAATGTAATCTACAGAGAAGAATACGAATACATTTAAACTTGCAGTTATGTGAGGGCCTTCTAAAGCTTGGGAGCAATAAAGCAGAGTCCTTAGGGAACACCTAATGAAAAAGGTGGGACTACAGTTAAATTTTGAAGAAGAGATTGGATTTAAGTTATCAGGAAGAACATACACATTAAAAGCATTAAATGAACAAAAGCTGCAGAAGAATGTATCAAGCATATCGTGGCATCTTAGAATGGGGTTGAGGAATTGTGGGAAATAAGGTTGGATACATAGGAAGGAGTGTATGCGTGGATAGAATTTAAAAGGGCTTCAACATCAGGCATAATCAGACAATATATAGACAGGACTACTAAAAGTTCACAAGGAAGGGGAATAGCTAGGGTGAAAGCAGTACTACACTAGATTGGACTGGCCACCCTCTGCAGAGAAATGAGACTTAGTTTCATCTTCCTACTTTCATAAGGTAAAATTACCTTGGGCATGGAATTGCTAATACCATCCTGTCACTCATTTCCATCTATGCTTAGAAAGGATCCTGGCTAGGTAGCACAGACTGGCTGCTAACCAAATGTTCTGGTCTTCCCATTCTCACTGCCCCACCCTCCTCTTTTGGAGTCAGTATCAGATGATTAGTGCATTCCTATCAGTACCAACCAGTTCTGCAAACACAGACTTTTAAAAGCAGATACCACTGCAGAGAACAGATGCAGGGATACAGGGCTATCCAACAGTACACTTCACCTGCTTGGGGTGTGATTCTGCATACCACTTATCAACAATACCCCGAGGAACAGAAGAAAAACATACCCACTCCTATTGCAAACAGCTTAGAAAAGAGGAAGAAAACATCCAACAACATAGTAATTATATAGACTAAAGTCAACATTCTCTATGAAGAAGTAGGATTTTCCCATAATTTTAACCAGTCCCAAATGTTTTCCTAGCACTAAGTTAGTCTTTTTTACTATATATTGCTATAAAATCTAGGCTAACAAATACTCTAGAGGAATGGCCATTCTATATAGCTAGGTTTTCTGGATAGCTGTAAGTTCATTCCTTTAAATTAAGTCACATATAGTTAAGACTTTGATACTTGTCCACCCCCTCATGTTACAGATGAGCAAAAAGGCCTGGAAAGAGGAGGTAGCTGAAGAATGGAAGTATATGAAGAATCATAGAAGTCTTGGCATTGGAAGAGGCCTTAGAGATGAGAGTACAGATCTCACATTTAAGGGATTAAGAAAACCAAAGCCAAATAGATGAATTGACAGCCACCCTGATACATTTGATTATAGTACTGCATCTTATCAAATCTTTGGATGAAATGATTTCCCAGATGTATCATGTTTCCCTGCCTTTTTAATCAGAATATATTAAACTAGAGTTTTCATCCAGTTGTTTTCTTCTTTATCTTAGTTAGGTTCAGGTTCCACATTGGTGAGACTACTAAATAGCTGGATTTTAGAGAGGTAAAGAGTTATTATGTAAATACCTAAGAAAAATCATACAATGGCACAAGGAATTTATTGAATATTATGCTTAAAAGGAAACAATACCCTAGTAAGAAGAAATGTAGAAGGCCAAAGTGTCAACAAATAGTTACTGAGCACCTACTATGTGCCAGGAATTATTCTGGAATATATTTGTAATCAGATAACAAGGCAAGTAGAAATTTCTATTTTAGAATATGCAACCTGTTCTAGAAAATGTGAAGACATTCCAAAATAGTATGGACCTTTAGGAAATAAACAAGAAATTTTAAATCCATTAGTTACATTCCAGAAACATATTTTTCAAATGTCCTTTTCTTTTTTAACTCTAGGAAGTAGTCCACTATATTCTTAGTTCAATTATAAATCTAAATCACTCATGAAGTAGACCCTGTAGTACCCTCTCTGAAAGTAGGTTAATGGCTCAAGTTTTAAAAACAGAGACCACAATAAATGACACTGTAGAGTTTTATTTAAAAGAGATTATGAAGCTTGATTTAACAGAGTTTTTTCATTTCATTTTTTGGCAATGTACTGGCTCATGCTCTGCATATGATTTGTTGTTTAACTACTAAAAATGATCACAGGAGGAGAATCCAAGATGGTGGCATAGGTAAACACCTACACTGCTGCCTCGTATAACAATTTCAAAACTACAACTAAAAGACAGAATGGACATCCTCCAGAACCACAGGAAAGCTGGCAGAATGGAAATTCTACAACTAGAAGGAAAGAGAAGGGCTCACAGAAACCCAGAGGAGCTGCAAAAACCTGAGGTACGAAGATGCACCTGTGGAGAGAGCGGGTGCCAGAGAACTGGGCTGGCTTTCTCTGGCAGGAGGGAGACAGAGACTCTCAACAGCATTGAATCCCTTATCCTACGACACTAAACCCTAGATCCAGCTGAAACTCATACGGGGGGAGCCTGGACTCTGAAAAGGGAGAGGTGCACGGAAATTTAGGGGAGTCGCAAAAGATCAGAAGTCTGGTGGCACACAGCACTGCACCGAGGACAGACTGCTGATTGTGCCACTGGCTTTTGTGAGTGGGTGGGAGACAGACTCTCCCAACTGCGTCACTTCTAACTCCACTAAACCCCGGTTTGGGGCAAAACCCTGGGGATCCAGACTCATATGGTCCCGGAGCGCAGGAGAGCTGGAAAGGCAGCAGTCTAGAGGCACTGCAAGAGAAAGCGAGCCCATGCACAGGGACTGCTCCAGCAATTACCCAGACACGTGAGACTCAGGGGCCGTGGAGGGCAAGGCGGTCCCTTAAGCCTGGAGACTCCACCCATCCCAAGCTCAACAGAGAGGCTTCTGCAGTTTTACAAGTCTGGTATCATAAGGCTGAATCCAACACAGAAGTTCTTCCAGCATAGTGAAAATGCCGAGACAAGGGAAGGGATCACAAACAAAAGAAATGGAGGAAAACAAATGACTGGATATAGAGTTCAAAACCATGCTTATAAGGTTTTTCAAGAATATCCTAGAAAAGTTGGATAAAGTTAGCGAGACAGAAGAGGAGATGAAAAAGAAACAACTAGAGATGAAACAGATCCAAGTAGAGATGACAAAGGACCAACTAGAAATTAAACATATACTGACTGAAATAAAAAAATATTATACAGAGTCCCAACAGCAGACTAGAGAAAGGCAAGAATCAAGTCAAAAATTTGAAATATAAAGAATCAGAAAACACTCAACTGGAAAAGCAAGAAGACAAAGAACCCAAAAATGTGAAGATAACATAAGGAGGCTCTGGGACAGCTTCAAGCATACCAACATCAGAATTGTGGGGGTGCCAGAAGAAGAGAGAGAGCAAGATACTGAAAACCTATTTAAAGAAATAATGACTGAAAACTTCCCACATCTGGTAAAAGAAATAGACTTACAAGTCCAGGAAGCACACAGAACCCCATATAAAAGGAATCCAAAGAGGACTATACCAAGACACATCATAATTAAAATACCAAGAGCAAAAGACAGAGAATATTAAAAGCAGCAAGAGAAAAACAGTTCATTACCTACAAGGGAGCACCCATACGACTGTCAGCTGATTTCTCAACAGAAACGATGCAAGCCAGACGGGAATGGCAAGAAATATTCAACGTGATGAATAGCAAGAACATACAACCAAGAATACTCTATCCAGCAAAGCTATCATTCAGAATGGAAGGGCAGATAAAGAGCTTCACAGATAAGAAAGAGCTAAAGGAGTTCATCAACTCCAAACCAGTATTATATGAAATGCTGAAAGGCACTCTTTCAGAAGAGGAAGAAGAAAAAGGTAAAAGATAAATAATTATGAACAACAAATACATATCAACAAGTGAATCTAAAATTTAAGTGAATTAAAAATTTGATCAACAGAATAAACTGGTAAATATAACAGACTCAGGAGCACAGAAAGGGAGTGGACTGATAATTCTAAGGGGGAAAAGGCGTGAAGGGTGTACAGGGAGAGACTGGACAAAAATCATACACCTATGGATGAGGTCAATGGGAGGGAGGTAAGGGTAGAGGGAAGGGTGGAAGCTGGGTGGAGGGGAGCTATGGAGGGGAAAAAAGAGAAACAAATGTAACAATCTGAATAATAAAGATTTAATTTTAAAAAATGATCACAAGTAAGTACGTAGCTCTAACATGCTGTGGAAACACTAAATAATACCATAACTGAGAAGAGAAATGGGGAAGTTATAAGAAAACTGGGATGAGAAAAGATATATGAAATATAAAAGTTGGAGAAAATCTGTCTTCTGTCTCACAAGCACTAATAAGACCACCAGGAAGTATTTTAAATGTAGGGAAATCAGAATCCAGGAAATAAATTCCTCATGAGTGATGAAACCCTAGTACACTGAGTGGCCAGATTATTATGATCTCTGAACGCATAATAATCTGGCCACTCAGTGTGTGTGTGTGTGTGTGTGTGTGTGTTTGAAACTTGGTGCATGAATTTGTGCATGGGTAGGGTCTGGCCAGCCTGGCCAAGGGGAGGGGACATGGGCAGTTGGCCAGCCTACCTGGTTGAGGGGAAAATTAGCCTTTTATTATATAGGATATATACTGAGTGGCCAGATTATTATGTGTTAAAAACCACAAACACAAAGAATGAATTAATGTTCCGAAAAGAGAAAATGTTTCATTAATTCCTACAGTTTCATGATCATGAAAGTATTGATGTCCAAATTCAAAAGAAAAATATTCTGTTATTTGTCAGAATAACTTGTGTATTGATAACTCCCACTGGATTTTATTCACTTATATGATATACATATGTTCCAGGCTCTGTTCTAATGCTTTATAGATTTTAAGTCATTTAAAGCCTTAAAAAAATAATGAGTTGAATTTATAATTTCATTTCACAGATGCAAAAGCAGAAGCCCAAAGATTAAGGTGCTCACACCAGATCTTCCAATAAGTGGCGAAGACTTGAAACCAAGAAGTTTGATTATAGAACAGCTACAATGGACTTCCTTGATGGTTATCTGAATGATCTCTTTTCAACAATAAAGCATAGGAACCCCAAGGGAAATACATTTAGCTAGACCTTTTCTGTAGTTCCTAGGCCTAGTACAGGGCATCCACATACAGTGAATACTCAGTATGAGGCTGGGTGTTTCCTAGTAAAAATTTGCAGTTTTTAAATGTATGTTCTATGTGGAACATCCATATAATTGGATGATATTATGTTGTTTAATAATAAACAATAATGAATTATTCAGTCAATGCTGTATCCTTCCAAAGGTTCAATATGCTACAGGGGTAACAAAAATACGAACACATACACACACACACACACACACACACAAATACACATGAATATAGATATATAGATTTAGATATGTAATATCACTCATCATAGCCTGCTCAAGTCAAAGGCACAAGTAAACACTGCTAAATATGGAGAGAAAAGATTTCACTTGAGTAAAACAAAAAGGAAAACAACACATTTACCAAATTTTTAACATTTTGAAAGAATTTCAGCTAAATGCAGCAGTGGCTTCCAATTTCTGCTAGAAAGTGGGATTTTATTTATAGAAGAAAAAGGTTTTGACATTATTTATATAATATTGAGGGGGTTTTATCTGTTTACTTGGGGGAAGGAAGCAGTATGATAGAAAGGGACCATCATCTGAACTCAATACTTCTATATTAACAAATCAAAGTCTATCTGAGTTACTGACCCATAATGACAATACATAATAGCTAATTTTCAAGCCTTATAAAATCCATCAAAACTCACTAAGGGCTTTCTAAATGTTAGGGTTAGGAGTCACCTTATAATTTAAATTTTAGAAGCCAGTCTATGTTTCATGGTCAAAGTCAGTGGGGGAAAGAATCCTGATTTCCTTTTTAACTTACTAAGACTCGTTTTAAAATACTCATTCCTGCCTTCCTTAAGATAGATATCTGCACATCATTTCTTCTACTAAAAGCCTTTGCAGAAAAGTCCCTTTCTCTACAAAGACTCTTCTAATATGAATTGAGACTTTCTACAAAATAATCTGCATTTTCCAAACACCACATGAAAAACAACTGCAAGCATCCTGAAAAAAGAAAAACTCTGGAGCAGTACTCTTCATGCAGCCTGGATTTCATTTCAGTAATTCAGAATGAGCCTTAAGCTACATTACACAGTGATGGCAGTCAACATGCTGCACTGAAGTTAAAAAACACATTTCCTTTTGGTTTCTTCCAGTTCCAAACATACATTCTGCTGCAACATTTTTTTCCTGAATAGCCAATAGTACCAAACAAGCAGAAAAAGTCTAGATTTTATCTGTTGCTTGGTAACATAAGCACCCCAATAAAAAATTAACAGGAAATATTTCCAAAAATTATGTTAAAAGAAAGAGAGATACGGTACCGAAACGTGGTGAGAAGTGATGGGTTTATTTAACAACTTCTTAATTAGTTTTGAAGTCAATATTCATACAAAGAAAGGAGGATGAGATGTTCCTACTTCTTTGATAACAGAATGTTAAAGACATAACAAAATATATGTAATAAGCTAGAATTCATTAAATGTTTGTAGATACATTGTAGTTAAAACTGAAACTGCATAAATACTTAAAAATATGCCTTGTTTTGCGTTAAATCATTAGACTCGCTTACGACCTAGAAATCAAAGCATCATTGCAGTAGTCCCCTTGTAGAAGACTCTATTTGTTTTGAGAATATATAATCTCAATTTATTCAGTCCTTAACACTTTCCACACTCCTAAAATCACCATCTCCATTGCCACCATAGTTAGAGTCCCACCTTCTTCCTGCAATTCCAGTTACTGGGTTGGAGTGAAAAAGAATATTAAGGGCTAAATAAATGTTTACACTTTGCATCTTAAAAGCTTTTTATATTGACCATTTATAAAAGTTGTATTTATAATGATCCAGGGAAGTGAGAAAATAAATTGTGTAGTACCCTTTAGGTGTTGGGCATTTTGAACAAAGTGAAATGGAAGGGGGAGCAATGGAAATTGTTTTCAAGGCAGGACAGTCATTAAGACATCACAATAGAAAGGTACCGATTTCTAATTATAGTCCCTGTAGTTTGGGGTGGGGATGCAGACATAGCCCAATTATGTCAGTGTTAATTGAAACCATGAGAATGTGACTCTCTTTGGCATAGGCGCTATTAATTTTCATGGTGCATGTAACCACTTGTGCATTTCGAAAGACCAAAACAGACTTCACCCTTCCAGGCAAAACTGCTACAAGCAGGTAAATAAGAAATGTCACATGAACCATGACAAGTAAAAATGGAATAAGTAATACAAAGATGTGTAGCACCAGACTTTCTTGAAACATCTGTTACTAATTAGAAGATCTTTTCTGAAGTTTGAATTGTAAAATTCAAATGGAGTAAGCTGAAATCACTGGATATTTTGGGCCCAAAAACTGTACAAAAAACGGAAGCAAGACAAGTATACTTCAACTCAGAAGTGACTTTCTCTTAAAACAAGTTAGGCTTGCTGGTGCTAACAGTCTTTAAATAGCCTAGTGATAATCAAATCATTGCTCAACTTACTGGTATAACCGCAACCTTTTGTTGAAAAAGTAAACTGGAAAAGCAGGACATCCACTAATGAAGAGATGGTGGGGAACATCTTAAGTATGCAACAACTAGCCTCAAGACCAAGATGCTTTTCATATTTGAAATTAAAGACCCTTTTATAGATGAAGTAGGTGAGGTGGCTCTCTTTAATTAGGAAATACATCCTGCACTCTGAAAGGTCTTTTTCAGGCACAAGGTAATTAATTCTATAGGACAGCAAAAGCAGGAATGTTGTTTATCTCTTAGATTGCTCTAGTTTTACCTGCAAACTACATTTAGGATAGCAGTTGGCAGGAGTGGAAACTCACATGAAAAAAATACTTCTTAGGTACCCAAACTGGTAGAAAAGCTTACTTATTTTATTAATCAAATGTAGGTTTTTCAGCATGTTCAATTTCAAATATGTTTTTGACAGCCAAATTATCTCTTGTCTTCCCATACCACTGTACCTTAAGTAAAAAACAAACACCTCATAGATACAGACAACAGTATAGTGATAACCAGAGGGAAAGGGGTTGGGAGAAATTGAAGAGGCCAAAGGGGGGACAAATGGTGATGGAAGGAGTTTGACTTGGGGTGAACACATAATACAACATACAGATGATGTATTATAGAACTGCATCCTTGAAACCTATATAATTTTATTAACAACATCACCCCAATAAATTCAATTTAAAAAATCAGTTTTACTGGTAGGCATAGTCCAACAATTAATAATAAATATTCTTAAATGTGAAAATATTCCTTGCATGCTTCCTCTAAACAGAAATATTACATAGATTATAGATTTCTTTTTACATAATTTGTGTTTTAACACATTTAAAAGCTGATGTGATTCCTGAGTGTTACTATTACATAATTTTGATAACTTACCCAACTTCTTTGAAGGATTTAGTTTCAAGTTAATCCTTAGGTCTAGAAGAAACTCAGTAGTGAAGCAAAATATTTTTAGAAGTTTCCAATTACAACATTTAAAGTACCCATCACCAAATCCTTTAAACAATTGGTAAGTAATGTTTATTCAAAGTAAATTAAGTGCTATCACTTATACTCATTGTTTTTTCATATAACTATGTAAATTATCTCATAGGCAGATATAAAAGTACAATGAGAGAAAAAAATGGCGGCGGAATAGACGGACAGGTCCAGAGCTTGTTGCTGAGCAGAAAAAGAAAACAACTGAGGGTCACACTGGGAGTGTTTATTGGCAAGTTAAGGGACAGCTATCCTCCAGGAGAAGGTTGAGGACTGCTGGACAGGGGTTCCCTGAACAGGCAGCTCCACTGCCAAGGGGATTTTGTCTCCCGGAGTCACCAGCGTGAACCAAGAGACCGAGCCATCTTGCAGGGGGAAGTGGATGTCTACAGCAGCCTGAAGTCTATAGCTGCAGCACCCACCAAACAGCGGGGGGACCCAGAACACTGCTCTCTAATCGGTGCAAACACTCGGATTCAGAGGAGCACCACACGCCACATGGAAAGGTCAGATTTCGCCTGGGATAAGGTGAGGTCTCTGGTCCCGCAGAACAGAGAGACACACACTGTGGAAACCGGACTGGGGGAAAGCTATACCTAGAAAAATCCATGGATGCATGATCCCTGAATGTGGAAGGGGGCCCTCAGAGCTGTTAACCGAGGGGAGCTCTAGAAAGCAATCCATTTTGATCTGAGGCAGAAGGACAGCCTGGGAGTTATTAAAGTGTCCTGGTTGCTTGAACAGGAGTGGGTAAGGGGGAGTGCACAGACTGCACTCTTTCCTCTTGAGACCCTGGCTTCTGATTGCTAAGCCCAATAAATAGGATCACGCAATTGGAAACACCCTAAGAGACTTCAGGGGAAAGTTGTTTATCTGGAACCTGGGGATCAGAGTGAGAATAACCATCAGAGAATCAGCTCTGGGGAAACCCACTCCCACAAACCGGTATTGAGTACCACAGAGAAAGCAGGGTCTAAGCACAGGCTAGAGAGGACCTGTGCTTAGTCTCAGAGGTCAGTTCCAAAACACTGCCACACAACGGATGACTCACAAATTGACTCTCACATAATCACAAAAGAATAAAGAGATTAAAAACAGTGATGAACAGCAGTGGAAGGCAGGGAACTGCAATACCCTCCCTACTGGGAAACAGGAGTGCCAAACAGAACAATAGAGGAAGTGAATGACCTCCAATACTGCCCATTCTATTCTTTTATTTTTTAATTTTTTTATTTTTGCATATTTTAATTAAAAAACTAATTTTTTTCTTTTTTCCTCAATTGATTTTACTTTTTTAAATTATTACATTTTTATTTTCAACTAGTATTATTACTACAATTTTACCTTTTTGAAAAAAAAAGTGTCATCTTATTTTACTTTGCAATTAGAGTTCTATATTCTATTTTTATCTTTCCTTTAGCATAATTTTACTCTATCTCAACTCTACCTTTATGCCAACACTCTCTTCCTAACTTTCCCCATTTTGTTGTCTTATTTCTCTTTCCCTTTTCCAAATTTAGATTCTCCCTATTCCTTCTTTTTACCTTGTTAAAATTTCACCCCACTTATATATCTAATTTCTAATCCCCTACTCCAAGTCCATACAAACCTCTCTCTTCTCTGTCTTCACTATCTAAAAAATTGTTTTTCTCTATGTTATTTTGTTGTTGTTTGCCTGAATGGTGATTATATCGATTTTTTTTATACTTCCTTGTATAAAAAAATTATTTTTGATTATTCTACTTGTTTTATTTTAGTTTTTGTTTGCTTTGTTTTTGTCTGTTTTTTTTTTTATCTCTGTTTTCCCTTGCCTCCCTTGATATTAGTTGTTATTTGTAGTTTGTATTAATCTCCAGGTACTTGTTGCCTGTATTTGGTGGTATTAGTGGCTGTTCTATTGGAGTTTTTTCCTAACATATATAATTTGTTCCCTTTTTATTTCTTATTCTCGTTCTTTTCTTTCTTACTTTTTTTTCTGTCTCTCCTTCTCCTTCTCCTTCTTCTTCTTCTTTTCCTCCTTTTTTTCCTCATTTTTTTTCTCCATTCTCTGAATTTCATTTTGGAACTTCTTTCTTTTTTTTTTCCTCATTTCTCTCTTCTTCTTTCTCTACTAACCCCTAATTTTTCTTTCATTAGTGGTCACCTTATTTGTGGTTATTAACATCATGAATATATTTCTGTTCAGTGCCTTGTGTGTTGTACCTGGTCGTGTTGTATTTTTGTGCCTTTACATCAACAAAAGAGAGAGAACTACATAACCAGACACCTGGAGAAGAAAGACCATGGGCAGATGAAGAAACAGCCCGCATATGAAAGAAAAGTAGGTATCACCAGAAGAAGAAGTAAACGAAATAGAAGCAGAAATAAACCTGCCAGAGAAAGAGTTCAGAGAAATGGTCATAAGGTGGCTGAAAAGAATGGAAGACAAATTGACAATATGAGTAAGAGCCAAGAGGAAATGAAGAAGAAGCAAGAAGAAATGCAAGAAAAAATGACATCACTGCTATGAAGAAATCAATAGAAAGCTGCAAAAGAAGACTAGAAGAAGCAGAGGACCACATCAGTGAGCTAGAAGACAAGTTAGGAAAAAATACTCAAGTACAGAAGCTTCTACAAAAAAAAAAAAATTAAAAAGCAGGAGGAGAGCCTAAGCGAACTTTGGGATAACAACAAACAAAACAACATCCACATAACTGGGGTTCCAGAAAGAGCAGAAATGGAGCAAGGAATAGAAAATCTGTTTGAAGAAATAATGACAGAAAACTTTCTTAATATAGAAAAGAAAAAAACCCACACAAATCCAAGAAGCTCACAGAGTCCCAAGCAAAATGAACCCCAAAAAATCGACACCAAGGCACATTATAATTAAATTGGCAAACACCAGTGACAAAGTAAGAAACTTAAAATCAGCCAAAGAGAAACAGAAAGTTACCAACAAAGGAACCCCCATAAGACTAGCAACTGATTTCTCAACAGACGGGAAAGGAATGAAATATATGAAGTCATGCAAAGGAAAGGTCTGAATCTAAGAAGTACCCAGCAAGGCTTTCAATCAAAACTTCCAAACACGTTTTATGACGCTAGCATCACCCTAATACCAAAACCAGATAAAGACATCACAATGAAAGAGAATTACAAGCCAATATCACTCATAAATCTAGATGCCAAGATCCTCAACAAAATTCTAGAAAATTGGATCCAGCAGTATACATCAGAAAGATCATTCACCATGACCAAGTAGGATTTATCCCAGGAATGCAAGGATGGTACAATATCTGCAAATCAAGAAACGTGATACATCAGATAAACAAATTGAGAGATAAAAATCACATAGTCATATCAATTGATACAGAAAAAGCACTTGACAAAATCCAACACCCTTTCTTGATAAAAAAATCTCACAAGATGGGAATAGAAGTATCATATTTCAACATCATAAAAGCCATATATGATAAGCCCACAGCTAACATGATACCCAATGGGCAAAAACTAAAACCATTTCCCCTAAGAAGAGGAACAAGGCAGGGATGGCCAATGTCAACACTCCTGTTCCACATATTACTGGAAGTATTAGCCATTGCAATTAGACAAGAAGAAGAAATAAAAGATATCCAAATTGGAAAAGAAGAAGTAAAGCTGTCCTTATTTGCAGATGATATGATACTGTACATAAAAAACCCAAGGACTCCATCCAAAAACTAATAGACTTAATAAATGAATTCGGCAATGTAGTAGGATACAAAATTAATGACAAGAAATCAATGGCTTTTCTATACACCAATAGTGAAATTACAAAAAGAGAGACTCAAAAAGCAATCCCATTTAGCATCGCACCAAAAAAATTAAGATATCTAGGAATAAACCTAACTAAAGAGGTAAAAGACCTATACACAGAAAATTACAGGACACTGAAAAAAGAGATAGAGGAAGACCGAAACAGATGGAAGAGCATACCATATTCATGGATTGGGAGAATCAACATCATTAAAATGTTTATACTACCCAAAGCAATCTATACATTCAATTCACTACCCATTATAATATCAACGGCATATTTCACAGACCTAGAAAGAATTCTCCAAAGATTCATCTAGAACAAAAAAAGATTGTGAATAGCCACAGCAATCCTGAAAAAGAAGAATAAAGTAGGTGGGATCACAATACCAAATTTCAACCTATATTACAAAGCAACTGTTCTCAAAAGTCTGGTACTGGCACAAGAACAGAAATATAGACAATGAAATAGAATAGATAATCCAGATATCCACCCAAACCACTATGCTCAATTAATATTTGACAAAGAAGGCATGAACGTACAATGGAGTCAAGACAGTCTCTTCAATAAATTGTGTTGGGAAAATTGGACAGATACATGCAAAAAAATTAAACTAAACCATCAACTTACACCAAATACAAAAATAAACTGAAAATGGATACAGGACTTAAAAATAAGATGGGAAATCATAAAAATACTAGAGGAATCCACGGGCAGCACAATCTTAGACATATGCTGAAAGAACTTCTTCACTGATACTGCTCCAAGGGCAATGAGAGCTAAAGAAAAAATAAACAAATTGTACTACATCAAAATAAAAAGCTTTTGCACAGCAAAGGAAACGATCAATAAAACAACAAGAAAGCCCACTGTATGGGAGAACATATTTGCAAAGTTATCACTGATAAAGGTTTAATCTTCAACATCTACAGCCAACTTATACAACTTAATAAAAGGAAGATAAATGATCCAATTTAAAAAATGGGCAACGGACCTAAATATAACCTTTTCAAGAGATGATAGAAGGAAGGCCAAGAGACATATGAAAACATGTTCAAAGTCACTAATTATTTGAGAGATGCAAATCAAAACCACGATGAGATACCATATCACACCTGTCAGAATGGCAATCACCAACAAATCAACAAACAACAAGTGTTGGGGAGGATGCGGAGAAAAAGGAACCCTCGTGCACTGCTGGTGGGAATGCAGACTGGTGCAGCCACTGTGGAGAACAGTATGGAGTTTCCTCAAAAAACTAAAAATGGAACTCCCATTTGACCCAGCAATCCCACTCTTAGGAATATATCCTAAGAAACTAGAAACACCAATCAAAACGGATTTATTAACCCCTATGTTCATAGCAGCACAATTTACAATAGCTATAATTTGGTAACAGCCTAGGTGCCCATCCGCAGATGACTTTATCAAAAAATTATGGTACATCTACACAATGGAATTCTATGCTGCCATAAAAAAGAAGGAATTTTTACCATTTGCAGCAACCTGCATGGAACTGGAGAGCATTATGCTAAGTCAAATAAGGCAGTCAATGAAGGAGAAACAGCACATGATCTCACTCATTTGTGGATAATAAAGAACAAAATAAATTAATAAACAAAAAGATAGATACAGAGGCAGTAAAGCATCAAACAGACTGTCAAATTACAGCAGGAATGTTAAGGAGAGGTAGGGTAGATAAGAGATCAACCAAAGGACTTGTATGCATGCATATAAGCATAACCAATGAACACAAGACACTGGGGGGTTAGTACATGCCTGGGCGGGGTGGGGGGCAATGGGAAGATTATGTATACATGTAACACATTAATAAACAATAATAAAAAATAAAGTTGTAATTGCTAAAATCCTCCAGAAAATAAAAAGTACAATGAATATGGAATAGAGATCAATTCTTAAAAAATTAAGGGTTATATTTAGAAAGTAACTTTCTCAATCAATTTAACAATATGAAGTTACACAGGAAATCTATTTTGTACTTTTAAAAGGACCATCAGAAATTGATTGTAACTATTTCATTTTGGTCACATACTCTTTATTACATAGGCAAGGGTATCTGCAACTAAATACAAAAGTCAACTTTATTAATTTCCTACAGTTAAGTTTGAGAACCATGTCAAGAAGAATACAACACAGGGAAGCCAAATCTGCTTACTTCTCCCTAACCTTAGGAAGCTAGGTTGATACACACAATAGCAAGCTTTACACTCCTCAATCTTCTATCCTGCACTGAGTTGTATCTAAACTGCTTCCTTGTTTCATCAACCACCCTCCGCTCCAATTTGGACTTTCTGGAATCTCAGTTCCCTAAGGGGGTTCCAACCTTGCAAAGTGAGACAAACAAGACATGATTGAGCCAGCTCCTTGGTCGTTCCTAAGAATCAATTCAAAGGAAGGTAGGTGGTTAATGTAAATAAACCACAATCAACCAAACACTTGCCTTTACTTGTATGCATACACATGCAAACCACATAGTAGCACCCTTCCACCTATTCAGCTTAGGATGAAACTAAGGGATTTTTGAACTATACTGGAAATAAGTTTGGTCTGGATTAATTGTGCCTTGTTGGGGGACTCTGAAGTGAGCATCTCCAAGATTAATGGTTGCTGAAATAGGCAGAAGTTCAGGAACCAGATTATTCCTTCAATTATAACAGTCACTCCCCACTTGCTCCCACCCACCTTCATATGCCATTAACAACGTTTTGAAATTTACAATAAAAATATCAGCAAACAAACACCTAACCTGCTGCCTCACACAATTCCAAAACTACAACTAAAAGACAGAACGGATACCATCCAGAACTACATGAAAGCTGGCCGAGTGAAAATTCTACAACTAAAAGTAAAGAGAGGGACTCACGAAGACTCAGAGGAGCTGTAAAAAGCTGAGGAACAGAGACGCGCACGTGGAAAGAGCGGGAGCTGGAGTGCCTGGCTGGCTTCCTCTAGCACAGTGGTTATCAACCTTTCTAATGCCGCGACTCTTTAATACAGGTCCTCATATTGTGGTGACCCCCAATCATAAAATTATTTTTGTTGCTACTTCATAACTGTAATTTTGCAACTGTTATGAATTGTATCTGTTTTCCAATGGTCTTAGGCCACCCCTGTGAAAGTGTTGTTCGACGCCCAAAAGGGGTTGAGAACTGCTGCTATAGCAGGAAGGAGAAGGAAAATCCCAACTGCACTGAACCTCAGCTCCAGGCGAGACTCATAGGGGATGTCTGGACTGTTGTGAAAAGGAAGTGCACTGAAACTCAGTGGAGCCGTGAAAGACAGAAGTCTGGGGACTCGTGAAAGTGCATGCGAAAGTGCACACACAGAAAAGGCTGACTGCTGATTGTGCCTGGCTTCCTCTAGCGCAGCGGTTCTCAACCTGTGGGTCGTGACCCCTTTGGGGATCGTCACAAGGGTCGCCTAAGACCATCGAAAAATGCAGATATTTACATCACGATGCATAACAGTAGCAAAATTTCATGGTTGGGGGTCACCACCACATGAGGAACTGTATGCAAGGGTCGTGGCCTTAGGAAGGTTGAGAACCACTGCTCTAGGGGAAGAAAACAGAATCTCACAACAGCACTGAAATCCAGGTCCAACTGCACTGAACTCCAGTTTCGGGTGAGACCCTGGGGACCCAGACTCATACAAGTCCCTAGAAAGCACAGAAATTCAGGGGAACTGAAAACCAGAGTTCCACAAGCTGGCGTGTGCACGCACATGTGCACACAAAAGGCAGAAGTCTGGAGGCAAGCGCAAATGTGCACACACAGCTTATTCCCACACCCAATTGGCTTGGAGTTCAACCCCCCCCCCCCCAGTGATACCAACAACAATCAAGAATAAACTACAACAAGACTGTGCACCAAGAGTGTCCACCTCAGGTAACTGGGGAGACAGAGTGCCATGTAGGACACTTAGCACACAAAGCTACTCCACCAACTCAGGGAAGCAGTGAAATATGTGAAGACTAAAGAACAGATCACAAACAAAAGAAATGGGCGAAAACAAACGACTGGATATAGAGTTCAAAGCCACGATTATAAGGTTTTTTAGGAATATCCTAGAAAAAATGGATAAATTTAGTGAGACCCAAGAGGAGATGAAAAAGAACCAACTAGAAATTAAACATACACTGACTGAAATAAAAAATATTATACAGAAAACTAACAGCAGACTAGAGAAATGCAAGAATCAAGTCAAAGATTTGAAATACAAAGAAGCAAAAAACACTCAACTGGAAAAGCAAAAAGAGAAAAGAATCCAAAAATGTGAAGATAACATAAGGAGCCTCTGGGACAACTTTAAGCATACCAACATCAGAATTATGGGGGGGGGGGGGTGCCAGAAGAAGAGAGAGAGCAAGACACTGAAAACCTATTTGAAGAAATAATGACTGAAAACTTCCCCCACCTGGTCACAGAAATAGACTTACAAGTCTAGGATATGCACAGAACCCCAAACAAAAGGAATCCAAAGAAGACCACACCAATACACATCATAATTAAAATACCAAGAGCAAAAGACAAAAAGAGAATATTAAAAGCAGCAAGAGAAAAACAGTAAATTACCTACAGGGGAGCACCCATTTAACTGTCAGTTGATTTCTCAACAGAAACTATGCAGGCCAGATGGGAGTGGCAAGAAATATTCAACATGATGAATAGCAAGAACCTACAACCAAGATTACTCTACCCAGCAAAGCTATCATTCAGAATTGATTGGCAGATAAAGAGCTTCATAGATAAGAAAAAATACTAAAGGCGTTCATCGAAACCAAACCAGTATTATATGAAATGCTGAAAGGTATTCTTTAAGAAGAAGAAGAAGAAAATGGTAAAGGTAAAAATTATGAACAACAAATACATATCTATCAACAAGTGAATCTAAAAATCAAGGGAACTGAAAAGCTGATGAATAGAATAAACTGGTGAATATAATAGAATTAGGGGCATAGAAAGGGAGTGGACTGATAATTCTCAAGGGGAAAGAGGTAAGGGGGGTTGTAGGGAGAGACTGAACAAAAATCATACACCTATGGATGAGGACAATGAGGGGAGAACGTAAGGGGAGAGAGTGGGAACCAGGAGGAGGGGAAATATGAGGGGAAAAAAGAGGAACAATTGTAATAATCTGAACAATAAAGATTTGTTAAAATTTAAAAAAATAATAATATCAACAAGGAAAAAACTGGCAAAAACATCCTGGAAAAAACTGTTTCCCGACAGTTTCTGGCCGAGAGATGCGAAAACAAATAAAACTATAATAATAAGTGCAACCCATCACCAAATCCTTTTTCTCTCTCAATTCCAATATGAAATATTCTATAAGTACCAAATTTTTTAATAACTCATAATTCTTTAGAATCTCTATCTTCACTTTGGTGAATGTTAGTTTTCTCTCTACCTAGGGTGAACATGCATCCTGGTCTAAGAAAGTCCTGGTTCCTTATTAAAAATTAGTGGCAAATATTGTCTGGGTAGGATTGCTAATAAGCACTTCCTGATCTAGACAATAAGTATCCTAGTTTGGGCAATAAATTACATGATATTGTAACACTAAATGAGCTCTCTGATAGGCAATCAGGTTGATATTCTGGTATTTGCACTGCTGTCCAATTTTTATTGACCACTCCTCTCGTCCTAAGTACAAGCTGTTGTCCTTTTGTCTCTAGACTTTTTAGAGATGCACTAAAACCTGGCTTTTCTTTTGAGGGCCTAAAGGTAACTAGCACTAAGATAAATCTTGCAAAGATAATTTTGGTCCAGTATATTCTATTTCTTCACTAGTATTGATGAAAGGATAAAAGTTGAAAGCCTTCAAGAAGTTTTCAAATTATGCCCTAGCCCAGTGGTTAGCAAACTCATTAGTTAACAGAGCCAAATATCAACAATACAATGATTGAAATTTTTGAGAGCCCAATTTTTAAAACTTAAACTTTTTCTAACATCACTTCTTCAAAATAGACTCGTCCAGGCCGTGGTATTTTGCGGAAGAGCCACACTCAAGGGGCCAAAGAGCCGCATGTGGCTCTCGAGCTGCAGTTTGCCGATCATGGTCCTAGCTAGTTTGGCTCGGTGGGTAGAGCATCGACCTGCAGACTAAAGGGTCCTGGGTTCGATTCTGGTCAAGGGCACATGCTCAAGTTGGAGGTTCCATCTCCAGTACGGGTTGTACAGGAAACAACTAATCAATGATGCTCTATCATTATTGATGTTTCTAACTATCTCTCCTTTCCTCTCAGAAATCAGTAAAAAAAAAAATTTTTAAAAGAAGTTTTCAAATTTCATCTTTGTGGGATAGGGTATGGGGGATTGAAGGAACCACAGAACCTTTCCCCCCTTCAAATCTTGCTCAAAAACATAGAACACAAAACTGAGAAAAGCAAAGCTTCTCTGGTGGAGCCAGGAGGTAAGGTCACAGATGTACAGTCTCACCCACTAGAAGACACCCATCTCCCTTGCTTCTCTCCTCAAGAAGGCCTCTGAAGTACCTCCTTAGACCTGGTTCTAAAGAACATAGTCTGAAAAATAAAGGTGAGACCAATTCCTTTAATTTACAAATAAAGAAAATGTGGCTCAGTTCATCTGCTTTTGCCCACATATTTCAATTTCTTTTCCTCTACTAGTAATTCCATAAACAAAGCTATAAGCCAAGAGTGGGTGGTCCACATTAATTGTCATTGAAAACTATCTCCTTAAGGGCTCTGGATATACCTTATAACAAGGAAACATACAGCAATGGATGTTAAGTGCTTTTCTAGACTACAACTAGTAGACTCAAACAGAGTCTCTCAAAACAACCTAATGTGGATTCTGTTTGTGAATGTTTCATCCTCTGGAGGGAAAATGGAATAGGAGCTGAAAAAGAGTAAGGAGGTATTAAACCCATTTTAAATTAAGGTTCCAAAGTGAACATATATTCAACTTCTAAGAACAGCTACCAAAAAAAGCTACTGAAAAGAATAATAATGATATATGAAGATGTTCATCATAGTATTGTTTAGCATTGTACTAGTATATGGCACATGTATAAACATAAAGTGTAGGAGAAAAGAGGCAAAGAATTGGAAAGAAGAGTTACTGAGGCAATGGAATTCTGCAGATTTCTTTTTCTACCCCTCCTAAACTTTCTTTTAAAATGAAACCAAACTAATCAAAAACACATAATGCAAATAGCACTTACCACAGAGACTTTGCTTACTACATCTCTTGCAACTGCTAAGCCTTGAGCAAAAGTACGGGCTGCTACAAATGCACGAGTAATCTGTAGTTTCAATTTCCGAGGGACATCTCCAAAGGGCTTCAGCTGCTCCGTATACTTGCTCACGCATTCCAGATACTCATCTGTGAAGTGGTACTGTGAGTTCACCAGGCGGAACATCCGCTCCAAAAGGCGAGCCCAGAAATCATTTAGCATTTCTTCCAAGTTCACATTTCCCACCACATAGTAGCGCTTCAACTCTTTGAAGAGATCTTTAAATAGCTCAGAATTTTGCATGTATAAGTGGCCATATGTCTTCACAAACATGTCATTCAAGGATTTTTCTGCATTTTCAAGTAGTTCCTTAAAAAATTCTAAATACAAAACAAAAAAGAAAAATGTTTTCAGTAATTAAATAATCAAGTCTTTTCTTCAGGTAAATTTGAAAACAAAAAAAAATCATTAAGTTAATTGGAAAACATTCTTGGATATAAGGTAGATTTCTTTCGGTGAATGTGGCATCTCTGATCATTTGTAAATGAAAAGAAATCTACAAAGTCACACAAAGAGAGGTACAAAATGGAATTTTAAACTAACTTATCAGAAGTCAATATAAAACAAATACACACACTTCTCTCTTATTCAGTCACAAGATAAAGACCTAGGAAAAAAAATGGGTACATGAAGTCTATAACATGAAGTGTCCCAGAACTTTATGCTTCAAGAATCTAAACCAATGCTAATAATGCCTCCTAATTATAACCTGACAAAAGGACAGGTGTTTTCAAATGGTATTCTTTTATTTGAAAACATTTTTTTTTTAGTTTTGTCCTCCTTATATCCACATGACAAGTAAGAAAACTTCCTGGGAAATGCTTGAGGCCAAGAAAAATAATGAAACACACCAAGAAGCAAGCACATAATTTTTCTGAAAATTAGGTGTTTCCTTGTGTCACTGGTTCAAATTGGGGTATCCAAGTTTACCTTGAGTTGCTAAAAATTCATACAGTAACATCACGAATTTTTCCTTCCAGTGAGGGTAGAGGGAGGAATATAGAGAGAGGGAGAAGGGGAGAGGGACAAGGAGGGGGAGGGAGATGAAATGCATAACAGATTCAACCAATATAGTTGGTATATTTATAAGACAAAAGGGGAAATTGAAAAAATATATAAGTATACCACATTATTTCAGACTTAAATTTTGCACTCCACATACCCACAACATATGAGTTGAAGATTTTAATCTCTTAAGTACAAATTGCAAATTAGATTCTCCTGAAGCTTTTCCCAGGAAATTCAATGAAGAGGAGCTAACAGTGTATCTGCAACATTAATCATTCTCAAAGAATATATTCCTGGTATAAAAATAAATACCTCATGATATCAAGTTTTTAGGTAGGAAATGTAATAAATACCAAAGCAAAATATAAGGACACATCAAATAAGAGACTGACTCCAAGTGAACACGGAGCAGAAAACAAAATATGATGCCTCCTTCAAAGCCAGAAGAACATTAGGGAGCTTATCAAAATGCAATAGCACTACAAAACCATTCTCTGTTCATGGTGGGTGGGCAAACCGGAGGCTGAAAACTTATTACAAATAGTTTTTTAAACTTGGGACTGAAAACACTGAAGCCTTTTGGAGGGAATGTGTGTGACTTTCCTCACTTCAAGAGATTCCATACCTATGCCCCTGTCTCATCACCATGTGGTTCATGAGGCTTGAGGCTAAAATCATAGTCCTTAGGGCCCACATTTTCAAGCTATGTGTGTTTTGTTTGTCCATTTTTTCTTTCTTTTACCACTTGCCTTTTATTTCCTAGGCTATCTTCAGAGAAAGGGAAATAGATTCCCTCTGAAGATCAAAAACTAGGCAAGTCAACTACTCCATTATACCTATCACACATGTAGAGCCTGGTGTTTTTACCAATGTTTTCTCCCTGGAAGAAGGACAGAAAGTACAGAAGGAGCTGGAAGAACCACATGAAAAGCATTATTCAAATTGGGTACCTGGAAAGGCCTCCAATTCTCTCCAAAATCCCAAGTGGTTCTCGTGTGGTCTAATGATGGGCATGAATCAACATGACAAGGACACATGCTAAAAATACAAGCTCTTGCCCTGACTGGTTTGGCTCAGTGGATAGAGCACTGGGCTGTGGACTGAAAGGTCCCAGGTTCAATTCCGGTTGAAGGCATTTACCTTAGTTGCAGGCTCGATCCCCAGTAGGGGGCATACAGGAGACAGCTGATCTATGTTTCTCTCTCATTGATTTTTCTAACTCTTTATGCCTCCCTCTTCCTCTCTCTAAAAAGTCAAAAAAAAAATCTATCCTAATATATAAAATCCTGGGTTGTGACGACCAATAATGACCAGAGGCTTACCAACCGGAAGTCAGAGTTGGTCCCACCCCCAAGCAAGTGGTTAGGGGCAGTCAGGAAGGCAGGCAGAGGAATTAGGGGTGATCATGTAGGCAGACCAGTGGTTAAGGGTGATCAGGTAGGCAGGCAAGTGGTTAGGGGTGATCAGGTAAGCAGATGGCCCCTGACTGGGCTGGCCCCACGCCCAAGAAAAGAAAGAGGGAGGCCCAGGCCAGCCACGCCATTGTACCCAGCCTGTCGCCTGCAGTGGGAGGCCACCAGTAGCAGGGAGGGAGGGGGGCAGCGCTGCACAGATGGCAAGCAGTGACAGCTATGGGATGGGGCCAAATGCCTGCAGCCTGGGAAAGCACCGATAGGTTCTGATTTCAGTTCAGGTTTAGGACCCTACCCAAGGTGTCCCGGATTGTGAGAGAGTATAGGCCAGGCTGAGGGACTCCCCCAACTCCCAAGTGTACAAATTTTTGTGCACTGGGCCTCTAGCATATATATCCAAAACGACTGAAGGCTCAACCAATCAAATGAACGCCAGGCTGCCTACACAGCAGATGAGCAGGCTGAACTGCTGACCTCCCCAAGAGAGAGAGAGAGAGAGGTTGGGCAGCGGCTGCTGGTGAGGCCAGTAGAGGAGAGAGAAGCAGTGTGATCAGACCCTGCTTCTCTCTCTGGGCCTCTCTCCCAGAAGTAAGCAGTTCAGCCTGCTCACAAGCAGCCTAGGGTGGCTGCTGATCAGCCCTGCCTCTATGATCAACCCTGGATATTGGCCTGGAGATGTTGACTGGCATAGAAACTGACCAATCAGAACTAAATCTGAATGAATTGTGAGAAGCCAATAGTTGCCTAGGAGGCAGGGTTTTTGATGCTGACTGGCATAGAAACAAACCAATCAGAACCAAATCTGGGTGAACTGTAAGGAGCCAATGGCTGCCTAGGATGTGGAGCTTTTGACATTGGCTGGCATAGAAAAAGATCAATCAGAACCAAATCTGGGTGAACTGCTCAAGGTGTCAATGGCTGCCTAGGAGGTGGAGCTTTTGATGTTGACTGGCATAGAAACCAACCATCAGAACCTACTCTGGGTGAACTGCAAAGCCAGAAACTAAGATGGGAGCTGAGGAGGGGTTTTAAAGGCAATAGCTATTTGGTGTAAGGTGTGAGAAAGTGATTCAATTCTTTAATGACTGGTTTGGCAGTATAGGGCATATAGCTGGCTATCAGTCCAGATATAGGGAGTATGTGTTTTTATCTGCCAACAGCATCTCCTCCTGCTGAAAAAGGCTCCCCCCCCCAACATTTAAGCAATCCTATCTTATATAATCTATCTATACCAATAAAAGGGTAATATGTTAATTAGCTTGGGTTGACTGTCCTTATTCCAAATGTCCAACTTCCTTCCAGACAAAGCCATGGTGGTGAGGGCCAAGACAGAGGCAGTTAGGGGTGATCAGGCCAGCAGGGGAAGGCAGTTGAGGGTGAGATCAGGCTAGCAGGGGAAGGCAGTTGGGGGTGAGATCAAGCTGGCAGGGGAGGGCAGTTGGGGGTGATCAGGCATGCAGAGGCAGTTAGGGGTAATCCGGCTGGCAGGGGAGGGCAGTTAGGAGTGCAATCAGGTTGGCAGGGGAGGGTAGTTAGGGGTGATCAGGCAGGCAGGCAGAGAGGTTAGGGACAATCAGGCCAGCAGGGGGGAAAGATAGGGGTGATCAGGCCAGCAAGGGGAAAAGGTAGGAGTGATCAAACCAGTAGGCAGAGGGATTAGGGGCAATCAGGCAGGCAGGCAGAGGGGTTAGGGGTGATCAAGCAGGCAGGCAGGCGAGTGGTTAGGAGCCAGTTGTCCTGGATTGCAAGAGGGATGTCTGACTGCCCTCCCACTTCTTCAATGAGTACTAGAACACAAATTAAACATTCAGGTCATAGTTTATAGTCATCAATAGCAACTTCACTAATCGTTACAATGCTCATTTCCACTCCTTACCCCCGATTATTCAGAATTCAAGATTAGAATCAGATCTTAACTCTACAGAAAAATTGTGTAGTCCTGAAATACCTAGCAACCATCCCTTCATAATCATGTCTGAAGCTAATTATAAGACACATGGTGACTAGGAGAGAACTCAGCCAGGAGCAGTGTAAACCAGAGTTCCACAATGACCAGAAGCTGAGTTAATTGGAAATTAGATCTCCCTTGCAGCAACTGCTTGGATTCATGAAAAATGCTTCTCAGGGAGTCTCTTTTAAGTGATGCTATTGGTGTCTGAAAAGAGAGTCAGAAAGGAGATAGTTTACAAGCGTTTGAAATATTGTGTCTGTGATCAGGGTTTACTTTCCTTTCAATTTTCTGTTTGGAGGCTTAATAATTTATGTTCTAAGGATCAAGCAACTGCTACTCCTAGGGCTCATGAATGAATACTTAAAGTAGAAATGGAAATAAACACTGTAGCATGCTATATATCTAAAGCAGCATGACATAGTAGGAAAAGCATGGGATTTCCCATTTATGAGCCATATGACCTTGATTGGACAAGATTTAATCTCTCTGACCCTCTGATGCCTCATCCATAAATAAAATGGAGCTATTACTAAACTAACTCATATGGATAATGCCTGGCACCCAATTGATGCTCAATAAATGGACAGTACTCATAATACATGAGGTGATACTGTCAGTTTTACAGTTTCTTTATATCTACAATAATTTAAAAATACCTTAAGGCTGGTTTTTAATCTTTCCTGGTAGAGTCAAAAATTATCCATCTGGGAGAAACATCAATTAAGCCAAAACTGCTGGAGATCAGTTAAGAAGATCCAAGACCTTATAAAATTGGGAGCAATTTAGTTAAAGGAAATGCTTAATGGCTCTTGCTTCTAATGCTGTGCAATGTCTCAGACATCTATGAGGGTGGGAGCAAATAATGAGTGAAAAATACAAAATGGAGAAATGTCAACCTAGAGAAGAAATTTTACATTATATTAGACAAGACTATATCCTATCTAACCAAAGAGTAATATGCAAATTGACTGTACCCCCATACACCCACAAATCACCCCCATCAGCCACACCCACCAGCCAATCAGAGTGAGTATGCAAATTAACACAACCAAGATGGCTACGGCCACAGAGAGAGCAGGAGGGAGGCTTGGGTTGCCCTGGCGATGGAGAAAGCCAAACTCTCCACAAACCCTGGCGGGCAGGCCTCCACTTAAGGCAACAAAGTTTCAATGGCTGCATCCACTGGGCAGAAGGCTTGGCTCTGCTCCAGGCTACAAAGTATCAATTGTAGAAGATAAATAAATCCCAGATACCAGGGACTCTGCTTGAGTTGCTGGGGGGCATGGCCGGCCTGCAAACCACCGCAGGTCCCTCACCAGGCCACCCCATGCCTCAAGAGAACACCCACTCTGATCCAGGACACCCTTCAGGGCAAACCAGCTGGCCCCCACCCATGCACCAGGCCTCTATCCTGTCTAATAAAAGAGTAATATGCAGATTGATCATCACTCCAACACACAAGATGATTGCCCCCATGTGGTCAAAAGATCCTGCCCCCATGTGCACATAAGGTGGTCACCACAAGATGACCACCACAAGATGGCCAGCAGGGGAGGGCAGTTGGCAGGGACCAGGCCTGCAAGGGAGAGCACTTGAAGGTGATCAAGCCTGCAGGGGAGGGCAGTTAGGGGTGACCAGGCTGGCAGAGGAGGGAAGTTGGGGGTGACCAGGCCTGCAGGGAAGGGCAGTTGGGGGGACCCAGGCTTATAGGGGAGGCAGTTAGGGGTGACCAGGCCCACAGGGTAGGGCAGTTAGGGGCAAATAGGCTGGCAGGGGAGCAGTTAGGCATAATCAGGCTGGCAGGGGAGTGGTTATGGGTTAATCAGGCTGGCAGGCAGAAGCGGTTAGGGGCAATCAGGAAGGCAGGCAGGTGAGCAGTTGGGAGCAAGCAGTCCTGGATTGTGAGAGGGATGTCTGACTACCTGTTTAGGCCCTCAAGGTGTCCCAGATTGGAGAAGGAGCAGGCTGGGCTGAAAGACTGCCCCCTGCACACGAATTTCATGCACCGGGCCTCTAGTATATATAATACATATATCCCCCAAAA
This sequence comes from Lasiurus cinereus, assembly GCA_011751065.1. Classification (NCBI taxonomy): domain Eukaryota; kingdom Metazoa; phylum Chordata; class Mammalia; order Chiroptera; family Vespertilionidae; genus Lasiurus; species Lasiurus cinereus. The sequence goes on along the minus strand of JAAGEH010000015.1, from coordinate 17,560,493 downwards.
TGTATATACACTTTAAGAGCTGATAGTTCAATTTTTTAAATGAAAAGTATTTTAATAAACAATGCCTGTATAATTATTCAAAGTGTGTGTATATATTTTTGGAACACCCTATAATTTATAAAATCAGGGCAAAGGATTAGGGAAAGGAAAATTAAGAAAACAGCAGGTCAATTTCCAATCCTGTTCACGTATTTCATTTGCATACTACTTTCTTTGCCAAAGTCAGCTCAATATAAGGGTTGAACTAAGGCAGTGGTTGGCAAACTGCGGCTCGCGAGCCATATGTGGTTCTGTTGACTAATGAGTTTGCCAACCACTGGGATAGGGGCTTAATCACAAGGAACAACAATAGCCTGTAATTATTGGAATCGAAAGTCTAGGTCAGTGGTCAGCAAACCCATTAGTGAACAGAGTAGCAAACCACGGCTGATGAGCGACTGTTTGCCGACCACCGAACTAAGGTATTGTATTTTCCAGCTCTAAAAGGTGATTATTCCTAATGTCAAAAGTACTAATTAAACATGTGAAAAACTAGAATGAAAAGGCAAAACTTTTCCACGTAAAAGTTGTTTATTTAAATGTCCTGCCCTTTTTTAAAAAAGAGGAAGAACATCCTGTACTCCTAGAACTTCTATCCCCAGCCACTTGTCTTGCATCAAATAAACATCCAAAATTCTTGAAACAGGTCAAAATGCCATCAGTTACTCATTTGTAAACAATCGACTGCCCACTGATTAACTAGAATACATTCTAGAATTAACCCATGACCTTAAGAGGTTGGAAGCTCTTGCTATTCAATCCATTTGCTTGGTGCTATAAATTACACCTTGTATTTACATTATTAGGAAGCTGTCTTTTACATATAAAGATTAATTTTCTCTTTACTTTCTGTAAAGGCTGTATTTCACTGCCCTGGTGTGGCATGCAAACATTAAGTTACCACATCAACAAAATTTCTGAGAAAAGCAGCTTCCTTGTAAATGCTACAAATCATACTTTTCACACTGTTAAGAAAATTCAGAGTTATGCCCATCCATTTTTTCCACCCAAGATCGAGTACTTAAAGAACAGCTAACGTAAGTATCTACAAATGTCTTGCTTTATTGGTAAGTATGTATCCGTTTTTAACACCAACTTTCCTTTATTTGGGCCAAATCTCAATCCTCAAAAGTGCCTTCTAGGCTATGGAGTTCTAATAGAACATGTAGTTGATTAATGTTCATCAACTGATAGCAAATTAATAGATCTTTCCTAGTATGACAAGACAACTGCCAGCAGCAACACTTATTAGGGGCTGTTAGCATATCGAAGAGCGATAGGTGATCCCACCAATGAAGGAACAGCCTTTACTTCCCAATGATAATTTCATTAGTTAATGTACTTTACATGTTAAAACTTTGCATAAGACAATCAATGTCTATCTTTCATGGCTCCTGTCTTTTGCTAACTTGGTTAACAGAATCAGTTTCCACTGGAACCCATTCCATTTCTACTAAGGGTACTTTCAGTACCAGCTACCCAATACACTATAGGATACCCATATTCACTCACATTCAGAAGTGCCAAGAGAAGGCTGAAGCATGTTTCAGTAAGCTATGACAGTGGTCGGCAAACCACGGCTCACAAGCCACATGTGGCTCTTTGGCCCCTTGTGTGTGGCTCTTCCACAAAATAACATGGCCTGGGTGAGTCTATATTGAAGAAGTGGCTTTGGAGGAAGTTTAAAAAATTTGGCTCTGTTGACTAATGAGTTTGCCGACCACTGAGCTAGGAGGTTGAAGCAGCCATTGCAAGTGTTTTGTACACTAACCTGTATATGGATCTATTATATGGCCTCATATATAAACCTCATAGAGTATCTGCTCATGATCTAATATTAAGAGAAAGCCAGGACACATAAAAGCATGTTATGATCACAATTTGTGTATATGCATGTGTATTATCTACCTGCACAAAAAGATTCTGTAAATACAGTGGTGGATGAGTTGAGTGTTGGGAAACATTTGTTTTTAATATATTTTTCAATTTTGTTCACCCTAATTTTTGAGTAGTATTTTATAGTAAAAAATATATATGCCCTCATGCTTTCAAAAATAACTTTATTTTTCTCTTTATTCTATTAATTCAACTTAATTGTATTTTCAATACTTTTTCCATATTGTCTACAATGAGCATTGTGGTACTTAAGGAAAAAAATTCACACATTTTTTAAACTAAAGCAGTTTTTACATTTTATTTAAAAAAATACATTTTTCCTATTAAGTATTCCTTTTGAATTGTAGCAATTTGAAAAATATGGAAAGGAATGGGAAACAATTACCTCAAATCCCACCATTAAAAAAGAACAATGATTAATTGAATTTTCTTATCTTTTTCCTATGAAGATTTATACTGTCACATGGTTCAGATCGTACTGTATTATTCCCTTTTCTCATATAACTCTGCATGCTTAGCATTTCCTGTGTGGTTAAAAATCCTTCAGAAACATCATTTTAAATAACTGCATATTATTGGTTACATACGGACATAATCATCATAAGATGTATAATAGGCTGATTTCATATTTTCCTTATTATAAATACTGCTGTGATAAACATCCTTGTACATAAATCTGTATGCAGATCTTTCTTTTCTTGAGATAAATACCTAAAAGTAGAATTGCTAAATGAAAGGGTATGAACATATTCAAAACTTCTGGCACATTGCCAAACTGACCTCCAGAAAAGGTGGGCTCATGTATCACTCTCCTTATTTGAGTCACATTTATTACAAGAGTTTCAATTGCTCTGCTAATTCTTTTAAGAGAGGAGTAATGGAGATGGGCAGGGACAATGAACAAGAAAAGCTTGACTGGCTTGGGAATCTCTCAGTCAATCAGTTGGAGTTAGTGGTAGATCAAATAAGCCCTTTTCTTTGCCTGGACAGACAGACACATGGAAAGAGGGTGGGAAGAGGTGAACAACAACTGTCTCAACTCCCAGGCTCAAAGTGCAATGAACCAACAAAGTAGATAAGAGAAGTTCATCCAAAGCTCTTCCATTTATTTACTTGCTTCCAAACAGATCAGTTCCTTCTTGCTGATACCATGTCTTTTTAATAAGTCAAAGCTAACAGCAGTGGCCCAAAGTGAAAGTGCACAGGGCTCCCTGGAAGCTGCACAAGCATTTTCAATCCGATGAAATAGCCAATACTAGAGCCACAATTGGTCACACTTCAGATAACTCAAAAGGCAGAAAACCTTTGTCAATACAGAAATATGTGTGTTTTGTCTGAGCTCTTGATTTGATTGCAGTACACTGGCATTGGCTCATTCTCATCAACTTTCAGAGAGATTATAAAAAGAATTAGCAAAAATTCCCAGCATTTTAGTCTCCTTCACATGGAAGGAAAAGAAGAATTGTAAAGGAAAAAAGTATGTTTTCCAACTAAATCAAAGAACATTAGCATGATATGGAAAGAACAGGGCAATTGCTGGAAGACCAGAAGGCCTTATGTCGTTTTCTGTACTTTCTTAGCTACTCATCCTGTGAAATGTTGCCTGCTGTACTATAGCAGAAGTTTTAAAAAAGCAACAAATTTTAAAAGGATGTTTTAATGAGTAAAAATCTGAGGTGAGGATTAAAAACCAATCTTTTGTTTTGTGTGCTATACATTTCTATGACACCTTTTTTTAAAAATGTGAAAATCTCCCAGGAGGTCTTAGTAAGTCAGTATGGCCGTGCAAAGGGGGTCATAAAAATTCCACAAATTTCAGTTTAGCTAATGGCCATAAAACTTAGTTGGATATATTTGTCTTTTAAGGTGAGTGGCCAGCTCACTCCCAGTGATGTCATTACTTTCATGGGCATGTGAATTCTAATGCCTTCCACTCACTGAGCCTCCACACTGGTTTTCCTAGTGGCCTAATGAAGTAATGGCCATTACAAACTATGGAAAATTTTTAGTCAGTGATTAAAACACAGATTTGGCTAAATCTGAAGGGGGCTTCATGTTCCGCCTTTGTGAAATAAGAGAAAACAAGGCGGCTTTAAGAAAAGGGTGGCTACTCTGATTTACACTTGGCCCATGCAAATAGATGGAACAGACAATTATTTCTTTTATGTGCATTGTAAGCTAATTCAGAAAATTTCTACTATTATGCAAGTTAACAAGCTTCAGGCTCCCAGGAGGGTTTTCAAAGACCTGGTGAAAGTAGCGGAGAGTTCAGAAATGATAGGAGGAAAATAGAGAGTACCATGCAGACGGCTAATTAACATCTTGTAAGACCTTTCACTAAAGCAGCTGGTGCAGTCACATGTTCAGAAGAATCACAGAATTTTTAGAATTGAAAGGGTCTTTAGAGAGCATCTAGCTCAACCCCCTCATTTTATGGATGGGAAAACTGAGACCAGTTAATTGCCTCAGGTCCCTGTGGGTTTACAGCAGAACCAGGCTGACAATTCAGTGTGCTCTGCCTCCAGACCAAAGTGGCTACATTTGGCTTCTAAAATGACAAAGTTTTCTCAATGGACTAGCATTTGACAGTTGCTTAAGATTTATTTTAAGATGCAAAATATCTAGTAAACAATTTGATTGGGGGGTTGTTAAGCAATAATGTATCTTTGTAGTTGTTATATAATTATGCCTCTTTTAAAAACAAATCTATCACAAAATGCGACATTTTGGGGTGGGTCTTACATTGCAGTCCCAAAACACGCATTATGCCCTACTTCTACTATTTCTATTCCCTTTGCCAAGCAATTCTTTCAAAGACCCCTGAACTGAGTATCTGATTAGCATATTCATAAGATAACTGATTCAGCTATGTTAATTAACAGTTCTACTTTAAAAAAACAAATTATAAAATCCCAGTGCTGGCCAAGAGGGGGAGCAACTAGCTCTGTCACCACGATTTTTAGCCTCTATGGATGGTAGTCTAGGATGGTAAATTTCTGGTATTGAACATCTAAGTCAAAATGTGGATCAAAAGATTACTGTGTAGAAAAGAGGTGAATCTTTAAAATCAGAGGTACAGTTTTAAAATATGGGAAACCTGAGAATTTTTTTGCTGCCTAAAGAAGCATTCTTCTGTCCTTCACTCAGGTCTGAAAATGCATGTGTAGGGGGACATGGACATGGGCATACACACACAATTTACAACTTAAAAACTAATTTATTTATAGAATTATAGTCTCTTCAGGTATGCAAACAATAGAACCTTAAATGTGTAGAACAAAAACAATGACCTTAGAGGTAAGGAATATGAGATACCTGGCTCCAAAATGCCACAGCTAACTGGAACTCATAGAGGCAGGATAATGTAAAACTGGGAAAATGAGGTAATTTCTGGTTAAAGAAAGTTAATTCACTAAAAGCCTCCAAGCCTTATTTTATTGAAGAGTTTATAAAAATTAATTGTTCCTGCCTTAGAAAAAGTGGTATCTCATAAACATGGCTAAAGTTTTGATGATAGAGGAAGCAGCTTGGGCTCAGGTTCAACACTTTGGATTTATACTGTAATCTTGGAGATAGCAATATAACCTTTGAAGTTACTTGACCCTACAGGTTTCCATGTGTCCTTTTGCTATTTTCTCATTACTTGTCTTTAGGCTTCTTTGTGGTGCCTCACTGTCCCCACACTGGTTCTCCAGCTGCCATCTTGTTACTCTGCCCTACTTCTTCTTTTCATTCACAGCAATAACCCAGGGTTTGACTTTTACAATGGCTTGGACAATTATTCAACTAAAGCATCCTGTCCTTAAATTTCTGAAAGTGAATACATCCCCTATACAATTTTACTCAACATTTTCTTTAGGCCTTGAGGATTAAAAGTCAATCAATCAATAAATGCAAAACCCACTTTATGATTATGGTTTGTTAGATACCAGTCAGCTGAGGTTTTACCGTAAAAGTATTTAATTGTCTTAGAAAACCTAACTTGGAAGAATTATACAACATATCCCAACTCTATTCTGATCTGCAGAACAAACATATTTCAGCAACTACTTCAAAAAACAATCTATGCTTACTATCTTTATTCTCAATGCTATGTTTTAAATTAAAGCCTGAAGAAACACACTGGCATTTCATAATCATTTTTGTGATCAGTTTGGAAACTGATAAAAAGTGTTAACACATTTATTGAATGTGAAGACTGAAAGGAAAGGGCAAGAGAAACTGTTTTTCTGTCCTTTTTTTCAAAAACATATGTTAACACTTACTGGATGGCTTTTTAAAAACTACACATTGAAATCATATAAGTAATGCTATAAATCCACGGGGAGTGAGAAGGAGAAAGAAAACTAAACTAGCAGGCTTACAGACAAGAGAGATCACTGTGAGAGCCACACTAATGTCTAATAAGAAATGGGGTAACTTGGAGGAGGTAGCCTGAAAATAGCTTTATCTGCACCCCATCATGCTACCAACAGCCTAACCATTTCTAAAGAGCAGGATTTTTTCCTTCCAAATTCAATCTTAATTTTTAATTTTCTTCCTAATCACCCAAGTAATAATTTTTAATTATCAGCATCTCAAGTTTTTTAAGATGACCATCTGATTATCTTTCTAAGTTTTCTCCTCGAGTAAAATAAAATGCTTTGGTTACTATCTTTGAATGAGAAATATCATAGTTAAGAGAATACCATTCTTTTTAATAATCATTCTAGTAATTTAGTGATCAAGAGAGGCAGGGGCAGTCTAATAATGTCTTTTTCCAATAACACTTATCTTCTTGTGATGCTAACATATTATTAAATATATTTTACAGTCCTGTGTGTTGGGAGGTATAGAAAATTATTTCCATTCATCCTGGAAAGGAAAAGATAAAGTTAAGACTAAACATAACTTTGCATACAATCTGCATACAAAGTATTAGAAAAATGGGCATAATATGATATGCTACATAGAAAAAAATTAGTTCAACTACATTACAACTAAAATATGCTTTCATGGTCTAGTCTGGGAACTCAACTAACACGTATTAAATTGGTTATAAGTTTCAAATAACAAATCTCAAAGCCAATATTTGAAATACAACTTGTTCTTTAACTGAGGACTACCTTCTATATCAAATCTAACATAGACCAGCTTCTCACCATGGTAACAAGACCTTTGTAGAAATACTCAAAGACATTTCACATCTTAAAAATTTTCCTTGTACTTCTTCACCACACATAATGTCAAGAAAAGCATGCATCAAAGGTACTATATAATTAGAATGGCCTTTAAAATGAGCACAAAGAAAGTCATTTCTATTAAAATTAAATCTACTTCATCATAACAATCTTCACACTGAGTGAACAGCACCAAAGAAAAGGATCCTGAGGTATTTTAGACCCCATATTCTAGTTTTTAAAATCCTTTATATGTAACATTGCTTCTCATATGATTGAAGTGCTTCTCAATGGGCTCATATTGACTATTTCTTCACTATTAAATAAAGTGTACACGTGAGAATGCATGTTTGGCACAGAAGATTGAAACAGGTTTGGTTGTGGCTTTACATGGATAGACTAAGCCAGAGCACCACTAAAATGAGGCCAGGGAAGGAGACCAGCTTAATGAAGACTATAGTATACTAGCTACCGCTGGGCTACTGCTGCATGGAAACTCAAAAACTGAGTGTTGATCCTCTCTGCATTCTACAGAGCTTCTAAGAATTCTAGTTATCTTTGGGGAACCATTTTGAAATTTAATTTGAACTTCAGCATCTGTATAGATGCCTGCTTTTTATTAGGAAAAAAAAATCAAGTGATGTGCGTCAACAACACTATTCTGTGTTCATCCAAGAAAAAAATAAAAAACATTTAAATTAAACGACTTTAATCTATTTTTGGCTCCTTGTGACTATATTTCCATAATGCCTACCATACAGATTTTAGTGCAGCCAGAAGGATTCTAGCAATAAAGCTCTAGGGCTAACTTGCCCTTAGGATCCAGTAAGAAGTAACATCTTGAGAGAAAACTTGAACACTGAGAGAACAGGAGAGCTCTGAAAAAGCAATTGTACAAACTTAAACATCACCTCTTAAATGTGACGTGAATAAAAAGTGTAAAACAAGTTTTGGAATAAAGCAAATGTGAATGCTCACTTGGACCAAAGTTCCAATACATACCATCAAACTTCTTATAACGGGAAGCAAAGACAGCTTGCAAATGATTGCACTGTTCGGTGACCACACTTTTGAACTCATCTTTACTTTGCAGGCTGTACTTCTCCTCCATCTCTTGAGAGCAGCAGGTATAACCCTGGGGACAGATCTTCAAATGATCACCTGAAAGATAAAGTATAGGACACTCATTTTCCATCATTGTTCATCAGGTTCAAGAGGGAAGAATTTAATTTAGGTACACAAATTCTGCTTCATTTCCATCTGTGAGGTTGCTGCTAAGGCCTAAGCATCTTATGTATGGAAGCCTTCATTAAAACAAAAATATTTAGCCTGAACATCGACCTATGAGCCAGGAGGTCATAATTCAATTCCTGGGTTGTGAGCTCAACCCTCAGTAGGAGGCATGCAGTAGGCAGCCAATCAATTATTCTCTCTTAATATTGATGTTTCTGTCTCTCTCTCTCTTTCTCCCTTCTTCTGTGAAATAAATAAAAATATATCTTTTAAAAAGCAAAAATATTTATTCCCTTCTTGGAAAAATAAAATAATAAAGCCACCTCCAAAAGACAAAGGAACTTTCCAATCAGGAAGTCTGCTACATTACAGGAACACCAGTGTGGCCAGTAAACAGAGTATTATTCAACATCAACCCAATTCTCTTTTATGATTCCTTATGATTCTATTTCTCAAATCACACAAATGAGATAGTTTTTCTAGCTTTGGGAATTTACACTCCAAGAGAGAGAGTACCATTATTGAAGAATTATTTATAAAATGTGACAATAACCAAAAACTGAACAAGTATATGAACAATAGTTATACTTGGAGGAAGCAACAGGATAAGTGCATTTCAAGGAGTTGTCAGCCAAACCGAAACAAAGGGAATTCATGCTGGATAATTTGAGTCTATAAGTTAAAGGGTGATATTAAATGATCTTTAATTTTAAGATTTTCCTCAGCCAGCAACTTCTATGCAGATGTCAAACACTGTATTGACCTTATGATTCTATGTAGCCTCTCATTCCAGTATAGACTAATGATTTCCAATAAATGTAATCTTTATGTAGTGAAGGAATCCTAAGGGTCAAGAGAAATGTCAAAGGCATATCATTCTACAGCAGCTTAACTCACAAAGTAACTACCCTTCCCCTAATCCAACTGCATTTTCCTTGTGGTTTAGACATAAGGGTTTGGAGGATTGTGGGTTTCTTTAAAAATAGATCCCAGACTTCACCCACACATTATTCCTCGTATCACAGGACCAAAATTGTGTTTTGAAGAAGCCATACTCTCCTTCATAATGACCAAGAGATATAGTGCCACTTGAAAATAAATCCACTAGGTACTTTATTCACTCCAATATTAACTGGTGAGGTATAGATAACCTAGTAAAAATGTTTACAAGGATTCACTATCACTATTCTTTCTGCGATTGCTGTCCATGTTCCATGTAAGACATATGGGACCTGAAAAGAATCAAGATCTGAAGAACTCAGGAATGAGTACACTGAAGACACTTGAGCCTGCCAATGGTAAGCATGTACAATAAATAAAGAAATGGAGAATAAGTAACAAATCTTTCTAACAACACTAATAACCATGGGAATTGAACTAGACCATGAGCTGGCCTTTGATGTTTATTGGCTATGTGTGCTTAGAGGAAATAAGTCTTCACCTAAGATAGATACCAAAATGGCTCAGGGCTGGATGTGGGGTAGGGGTGTGTGTGAAACTACTTTGGATACAACTGAGCTAGCAACTTATTTGACTAATACTAGGATTATCAACTGCACATATATAAGTATTATGTAATCATACTAGAGGCTCGGTGCATGAAAATTCATGCTTTGGAGTTGTCCCTCATCCCATCCTGCCCTTCTCAGAGTCGGGGAGCCCTCAGGGGATGTCCTACTGACAGCAGGCCTAAGCCACAGTCTAGCCTCCCTCTGTGGGAGGTGACCAGGATGATCAGGAGAGGATGCCGCCCCATCATCCCTCTGCTGCTGCCACTGCCAGCCACCAAGGTGTTTTCACCAACATGGATTCCAGTCCCTTCACAACAAAAAAACGACAACTTCCTTTAGGCATTTTCAAGATGTGTCTTTCATAGGATATGATCTTTCTTTCTCTTTCTCTCTCTTTCTCTTTCTCTCTCTCTCTCTCTCTCTCTCTCTCTCTCTCTCTCTCTCTCTCTTTCTCTTTCTTTTCCTTTCCTTTCCTTTTCCTCATCTGAGGACATTTTTCCATTGGTTTTTAGAGAATGTGGAAGAAAGAGGGAAAGACAAACATCAATGTGAGAGAGACACTTTGATTGGTTGCCCCCTGCAAGAGCCCTGACCTGGGCCATGGCCAGGGAGGAGCTTGCAACCTAGGTACATGCTCCAGGTACATGAATTGAATCCGGACCCTGCGGTGTGCAGGCCAAGGCTCTAGCCACTGAGCCAAACCATCTAGGGCAGGATATGACATAATTTAGCCCCTCCAGCAGCAGACCTTCGTTTCTTCCCCTAGGAGTGAGATGGGAAAATCCTAGATCACCTTCTTGGATTCTTATTACCCAAGTTATCAAGAACACTGCCAGTGGGGTACTGGGAGCTTAGCCAATGAGCGGTCAGAAAAGGTGTTTCCTCTACAGCTCACGCACAGAAGCAGGACTGCCGGTGTGCCGCAGCTGGCAGGCCCTTTTCTCTCCGAGCTTCCTCACAGCTGCAGTGGGTGGCAGGTGCTCTTCTCTCCGGAGCACAGCAGGAGCAGGCCCTCTTCTTTCCGGGCCTGCACTATCCACACACAGTTCCCTCCGCCCACCTGCACGCACAGCCTTCTCCTGAGCAGTTGTGATGTTCTGGTGTCCTGTACAATTTGCATATTATACACACACACACACACACACACACACGCACACACATACTCCTGATCATTCCTCCTTCCTGACAAAGTGTGGAGTCTTATTGCCAGACAAAATGGGTATACAGCATTAAAGAACTATTGAAGGAAGGGGATAAGGAAAACAATCTTCAAATAACTTCTTCATCCATAACAGCTGAAAGTCTTTTTGGCATTTTGGGAAACCTTGGTCCACAGGTAATTCAAACAAGAAAGGAGGGAGGGTAGATTTTGTAGAAGAATGAAGGAGCTGTGAAGTTTTAGAATATCTTAGCTCTCATTATTGAAAGAAGGGTTGCCCTGGCTGAGTGGCTTGGTTGGTTGGAGCATCATACCATACACCAAAAGGTGATATCTCTCTCTCTCTCTCTCTCTCTCTCTCTCTCTCAAATAATAAAAGTCTATTTTTAAAAAAAGAAAAAAAAAGAAGGAACATTGCTAAAGCTGTTTTCTGGAAATACCTTTGTGACAACCAAAAACAAAACTCCTTTCTTCACTGGCTTAATGAGTTCACAGCAGGCCTTTTGGTACGAGCATATATAATTAATAGAGAGATATCCAGGTGTCTCCTCGTTTCAAGATTGAGGATTTCACCCAATACAGTCTGAATACATAAAATAATATGAAGGACCTTAACTAGTTACAGCAGTGGTTGGCAAACCACAGCTTGTGAGCTACATGCGGCTCGCCGCTCTGTTGACTAATGAGTTTGCCGACCACTGTCATATACTACCCTTTACCTCATATAATACCGTTTCCCTGAAAGTAAGACATCCCCCCAAAATAAGACCTACTTCCAGCTTTGCCTCTCACTGTAATATAAGGCATCCCCCAAAAATAAGACCTCCCCTATAATAAGGCCTTCCCTGAACATAAGGCCCCCAAAGCTACCTTAAGTCGTCTGACTCCTGATTTAAAGAGACCTCACACTGCCTGAACAGCTCTGGCTGTGCTGCGGCCAATCAGTGAGCTGGTTTGTGATGACAACTACTATTGTACCGTATACAGGTAATAAATTTATTTTTGCTTTGTTCAACAATAAATGTGTACCATATTCTTCTTCATGGAAAAATAAAACATCCCCTGAAAATAAGACCTAGCGCATCTTTGGGAGCAAAAATTAATATAAGACACTGTCTTATTTTCGGGGAAACAAGGTATGCCACAATTGCTTAATCCTCACAGCTTCCAACTACATGGTAACATTTAGTCTAGTCCACTGGTTGGCAAACTCATTAGTCAACAGAGCGGCAAACCGTGGCTTGCGAGCCATGCCACAGTTTGCCGACCACTGAGTTACAGTGTTTGCTGCAGCTGTACTAAATAATCCATATCACAGTCACACCCCACAAAGAATATTAATTGGAATGCTCAGAATAAGACTTAAGACACACAGGGTTATTTAAATAAATTATAATAAGGGCGAAGCTATTTTTTAAGGTTATCACAGGCTAAAGTTCATCACAGGCTGATTTTCAAGCCTCTGCAAAGATTCTGTTGTAAAAGTGCATTGGATTTCCAAGGTGAAACAATTCAATAATTTGGAAAATAATCTGTTCACCTAGTCTTAGCAGAGTTCATACATATAATAAAGAGTCACTTATTGGATTCTATAAAAATAAGGTTCTAAGTCCAAGGAAAAAACATCCCTTTTTCCACCCCCAATGCATACATGCACAGACACATGACCTGAAGCCAGCAAATTCTAAGAGACATCAGGAAAGAATAATGTTCTACATTTAAGAAGGTGCTAGACATTGAAGGGTTTAAACTTATCCACAGGAATTTTACATTAAGGAGACAATCTTCAGAAACAGGTAACAACAATAAAAGTTTTACTGGTAACCTGCTGAAAGTACAGAGCACCATTTACACTAGCACATATAAAGAGCCCAGCAGGGCCCATGTACCCCTCCCTTTACATATCCACCAAAGGCCCCTAGCAGGACCTTATGAAGACCTGCTTATATCTGAACATTGGAGTACATAGCTGTTTTAGCAATACCTAATAAAAAATAAAAAAGAGCCCACTTTCATTTTAGAGAGAAGAACATTCCAGGAAAAATTTGTCTAACGTTAAAAGGCTTGTAAAGGATGACAACAGGGTAAATACTTGGCTAATGTTTCTGCTTGGCAAAGTTGTCTACCCCTTGATGCAAACATACTGACTCTAACACTCCATTTTTGCCCATATAACCTACTAGATATACCGGTTAATAATGTAGATTTTTTCAATAGATGGAGTTACACATCCTATTGCATATACTGGCATATTAACATATGTGTAACTCCAGTTATTGCAAAAATATCTGTATGCTATTTTGTTGTTTTGTTCCTTCAGATTGCCACTTGTTCCGTTCGATGGCACATACACTTTCTGAGGAGCACTTCAAAACGTAAGAAGAAGTGGAAAATTGGGTCTCTGAATAGTTTGCCTCAAAACAAGAAAAGTTCTACTGGGACAGTATCCATAAATTACCTGAAATATGGGGGAAATGTGTAACTAGTGATAGACATTACTTTGAATAAAGCACTTCTGATGTTTCTCTTGAAATTATCATGTTTTCTTTGATTACAAAATCTGCATTATTAATCATTAATCAGTTAATAATGTGGATTAATTATTAACCAGTTTATGGTGCAGATTAACTCTTAACCGGTTAATAATGTGGATTAACTGTTAACCAGTTAAAAATGCAGATTAACTGTTAACCAGTTAATGCAGATTATTGACCAGTTCATAGTGTGGATTAACTGTTAACTAGTTAATAATGAGGATTTATTATTGACCAGTTAGTAGTGTGGATTAACTTTTAACTGGTTAATAGTTCAGATTAATTATTGACCGGTTAATAGTGCAGATTAACTGTTAACTGGTTAATAATGTGGATTTTATAATCCAAAGACAACACAATAATTTCAAGAGAAACATCAAAAGTGCACACTTTTCCCCAACTTTCAGGTAATTTGTGGATACTGTCCTAATAGAACTTTTCTTGTTTTCAGGCATACCATTCAGAGTCCCAATTTTCCACTTCTTCATACGTTTTGAAGTGGAAAGTGTGCCATTGATTGGACTTAGGTGATTCTGATAAATAACCTTCCATAAAAATTATTACTTGAAAACCTTAAACATTAGAGCCACAGAAGAGCAGGTAATATTAACCAGTTATCCCAATAGATCAAGTGAACAGTGAGTTATGATCCACACCTAACATTTGTCTCCTGTATTTCCCTAACTCAACCCCTTGCTTCTATGCCCATTGCTGTGTAGGCTCTCTCTGTCTCTCTTCTACTTCTTTAAAGCTCTTCTGTTTTCCCTCTTTTATTCTACCTTTATTGATTTTTCCTACCCTACTCCACCCACTTCTTTTAACATAACATGAAACCAAAGGATTTTAAAAAATGTGTTGTACTTGTTGAGAGTTCCTGTTCTAATTTTAAAAGCAAGTGAATTGAATGTGTTATGGTTTTCTAAGGAAGCACCTAAATAAAGTTGTTTTTAGTACATGGCTCTTGATTAGTTTTTTTCTTTGTGGGTCAGTGGTCCTCAAAAGAAAAACAGTCCCCTAGCCCTGTATTAGGAGGCTTGCATGAGATTCAATGAAGCATGCTTCTTAAAGCTTAACTCTATGGCATTAAATAAAATCACTAGAAAGAGCCATACTTTTTTTTTTCAACCACACCAGCTCTATGTGATTTCTCTTTAGTCTTAATATCAAGGCCTAAGTATTCAAAGCTAAACAAAGATAATCACAATAAATTCCTACTCAATCCTGCTGAGTATGTATTGGTTCTTTTTTTTTTTTTCAGCACTTCAAATCAATGGTGAAAGAAGTAGGCATTGAATATGTGGAATCTATTCCATCCTTTACCAGGGCTCTGTGGTGAACAATCTGTGGAACTGTGCTTTGTCATTTTATCTCATTTAATGGTCTCATCAAAGGCTGGCTCTGATGTATAAACGGGATATAGCTAATGTCCATTAATTTTTAGTTGCTCATAACCCACCTTCCCGTAAAAATTGTTGTAAATGCTTGTTAGGTTCTCAGGCCAGCCTTCAGCTAATTTACTATCAACTTTACAATTTTAACCATAACTTACAATAATTTCCACAGCACTCTCAGAATATTCACTTTGCAGTCCAACTAGATGCTGGGGCAGAGCGGAGTTGGGGAGGGGGGTGTCCGTCAGATTCATACACATTTTCAGGGGATTGGAGATAAAGGAACACTTGTAATTTTCATTAAGGTGTCAGATTTCTGGAACTGTAGAAGATAAAGTAAATCTCTAGCGATTACTCTCCCCGAGTCCTAAATGGAGGAACCAAAAACCTTCATGGGATACAGTGGCAAAGAACCCAGTCTTCCCTGCACCAGCATAATATGTAAGACACACCCCAAATGATTTCATCAATAAAGCAAGCAAATGCCTCCAGTAAATAATAGAGACACAAATTGCAAGCTAAGGGTAAGAACAGCAGGGAGGAACATCTGAGAAGAACACACTGGAAAGCACTTTGTGTACTACAACCGTAAGAGACTATAATTTTTGCATTGGCCTTTGTTGCAGAAACTGAGTGCCTCACCTGGATTTTGAAGAAAACTTAGCTCTTTAGGAGGGGTTTTTAAGAAGTTAATTTAAAAGCTTTCAAATATTTAGCACTATCTCGATCTTTCCTTCTGCAAGGCGAATGATTGCCTAGTGATGAGAAGACTGATTTGGGGAATGGGGAATATAGGTTTGAGTCCCAGCTGTACATGATTCACTGTGGGCTCTTGGGAAAGTCACTTACCCATTGGAGCCTTTCCTATGCAAACAAAGAAGCATTATGTAAATGTAAAACACTACAATTGCAAAACAAAGACAGAAATGAAGACCATCCTAACTAATAAAGAGAGAATATGCTAATTGACCCTCACAACATTGCAAAGATAGTGGCACCCACAGCCAATAAGGAGGGAATATGCCAATTGACTGTCCCACCCTCAAAGATGGCAGTGCTCACAGCCACAAGATGGTGGTGCACCTGCCTCTGGAGTCCCCCAGTTCCCTCAGCCCCACAACCACCCAGTGCCAGCCTGAGGCACAGGCAAGCCTCAGGTGGTGGCTGCCCAGCTGACCAGGGCCAGCCCTAGGTGCAAGGAAGCCTCAGATGGTGGCTGCCCAGCTGCTCAGGGCCACCCGAGACTCAGGTAACCGGGGCCGGCCAAGGCTTGCACTGCCGGCAGTGGCAGCAGCAGAGATGTGATGGGGTGTCCCCTTCCCCTGATCATCGGGTTGCCTCTTGCCCCTGAGGGCTCCCAGACTATGAGATGGAGCAGGCAGGACTGAGGGACCCCCACATCCAGTGCATTAATTTTCATGCACTGGGCCTCTAATCTATTATACTTTGATAAGCTACTGAGGCTCTCCATGAAGAAATAAGTTGTACTAAGAGGGGCCAGGGGAGCAGCATCTTCTCTCTTCCAGGTATTTCAGGAACATATCTCCTTGGAGAGATATTTTAGGGTAGTCAATATAGCCAGAAAAGAAAATATCAATTAGTTGCTGAGTGGAATGCATAAGTGATGGTGAACTGATGCCAAGGCATTGATCTAAAGGGCCAAGAGCCATCAGAAGCAAAGCCTGGGGAGCCTAAGCAGACATGATGACAATATATAATGTGTTATTCTGGGTGGGTACAGAAAAAGACATTATAGGAAAACTAAGGAAATCAACAAACACATGCAAATGGTGAGAGCAGCATTATTCATAATAGCCAAATGTCCAACAATGAATAAACAAATTTGGTAAAATGGAATATTACTCAGCCATAAGAAAGAATAAAGTTCTGATACAGGTTACAACACAGCTCAATCTCAAAAACATGATGTTAAGGGAAAGAGACAATCACAAAATCCCACATATTATATGATTCCTTTTATTTAAAGGTCTAGCACAGGTCAATGTATAGAGAAAGCAAGTGCATAATTGTTTCCTAGGACTGAGGAGGCATTGTGGGAGTCAGACTAATGGGAAGTAAAGAAGGATGGTTAGAGTTAAAAGGTATGAGGTTTTGGTGAGGATGTACAATACACTAAAAGAAATTGTAATTAAACGGTTTTATTTTGGGGGGTATGGATTATCTCTCAATAAAACTGTTACTAAAAAAAACTAAGAAAATCAGAATAAGGTATGAACTTTAGTTAATACTAATGCATTAGAATTCATTTTCCCATTGAGACAATGTACCACACTAATGTCATATGTTAATAATAGGGAAAACTGGGTGTGGGGTATAGGAAAACTCTGCTGTCCCTCCATTTTTGGTAATACTTTATCCTGGAAGAATTAGATTATTTTAAAAAGCAGTTTTCAAAGTAAAAAGATTATGTAGGGGGGGAGACTTTCATCAGCCTTTTAGATATACGAATACAAGATATAATTCTAATATTGGAAAGCTATATTAAGCTATTAATCACGGGGTTGATTTTCTTAATCCCTCAATTTCTACTTTATTCTTTCTTATTTTTAATGAAAGTAAAACAATTCTTTGTCATTGGTCTAAAGAATTACTAAAATACATCTAATGCATATAAGTTCCCAGGTTAAGGCTTAGGAGGAGTGGGTATGGGTGGAGGGAGTCAATGGGATAAACCAACAACAAAAACTAAAGGGGACAACTATACTACTTTCAACAGTAAAGATAAATTTTAAAATAATTTTTAAAATAAAATCCTATATAATAAAGAGGTAATATGCAAATTGACCATCACATCCTTGCACAAGATGGCTGCCCTAATGTGGTCACAAGATGGCTGGCAGGGGAGGGAAGTTGTGTATGATAAGACCAGCAGAGGAGGGCAGTTAGGGGTGACCGGGCCAGCAGGAGAGGGTAGTTGAGAGCAACCAGACCTGTAGGGGAGGGCAATTAGGGGTGACCAGGCCTGCAGAGTAGGGAAGTTGACGGAGGAACCATGCCTGCAGGGGAAGGTAGTTGGGGGTGACCTGGCTTGTAGGGGAGGGAAGTTGGGGAGGAAACCAGGCCTATAGAGGAGGGAGGGCAGTTGAGTGGGGGAGACCAGGCCTGCAGGGGAGGGCAGTTAGGGGTGACCAGGCTGGCAGGGGAGCAGTTAAACATTGATCAGGCTGGCATGGGAGTGGTTATGGGGTGATCAGGCTGGCAGGCAGAAGTGGTTAAGGGCAATAAGGCAGGCAGGTAGGTGAGCAGTTGGGAGCCAGCAGTCCCACCCACCCCCAGTGCACAAATTTCATGCACTGGGCCTCTAGTTTAAAAAGAATTACCAAAATAATTTCTGTTCACTTTCTAGATCTAAAATTATGTTGCCAAAAAGTAAACTAAAATGCAGGTTATTGTAGAACTCCAGCTCTTCCAAGTGACCTAAGAACCTCAGGAGAAATATACAATGCTCAGCTTCAGGAGAACAAGGAAAAAAAATCTCTAAAAGTTTTTAATAATATCAGGAAGGTAGGGGACCATACACATTAATTTATCCTCCCTCTTGCAGAAATGAGTGAAATTATTGCATATAATGCACTATGCACACCGAAAGCCTAAAGTCATTTGACCTAAACCTTAATAGTAAGGCACATAAATTAGTTATTATGCAAATGTCTGACTTGAGGTCACCTACCAATCAGTAGGAGAAATGCATCTAGTTAACCTTTTGTTAAAACCTTGCCAAAATATCTCTCTGGATGGCTTAAGACTGCCAATTATTTTTAGGTGCACTGATCCTGCAAGGTAAGATAGAGAAGGGCAATCAGAAACACATATGTTTTGAAAATAAGTTTCATTGTATTTTTCTAAGAATACCCTTCGTGTTAAGTGTAGTTGGAAGAGTTAGGGTTGCTACTTTAAAACTCCATACTTGAATTCATTGAGCTTGCAACAACTTTAAAATCCACTTCAAGTAGAAATCAACCTGGGCTTTATATTGATGTTTAAATAAGCAAATTACGAACAAAAGTTTATGTCTGGCAATCATAAAACCCCATCTGAATTGTACCAAACATTTACTAAAGTAAGATATCAACCAAAGTGAGTGGGTGGCCTGAAATTCACACTTGACCTACTTTAACAACACTTTAGAGCAGCTAGAGCAAGTGCATCTATTTTGTACATTTTCTAAGACTTCGTCCAGGTCCAGGGCTTAACAGGAATAATACTGGTGATTAAGCTAAAACTGTTCAATAAGTCTGAGGACCTAATAAATACTATGCCAGGAGTCAGTGCTAATAAAAGGCTCTGGAAATATGTTGGGGAACCATAGAGGATAGGCTATGGACAGGTAAGAAAAGATGGGGTGCTCCTGTTTTACAACTAAGAAAGGAGAAGGACTTTTCTGTCAATGATTTAGGTGAACATGCATGGTCATAACAATTCAGAGATTAGCTGAAATAGTAGTATATGATTTTCATTGGGCTCACATCTTAATGGAAAGCCTGGGGATGAATAAATGATTCAAAATACAAATAAAAAGTAGCTTAGAGAGGAAATACCATTGGCTACAACATGTTTTTTTCTTTGGTGGCCAATAGTACTTCTGGAACCTGTGTACCAAGCTGTGGATCAAAACCCTGGTAGGCCATAGCCCTGGTAGGACCATCTCTAAGACAGCTAATCAGACCAGGCTTGGAGCATCACAGAGATAAGGGTGGGAAAATGCTGGCCACCAGCAGCATCTTGCCCTTTCTTTATACCACTAGTGTGCTAAAGTCTTAAGATTGTCCCTGAGAGCAGTCAATATCCTGTGGGTAACTACATAAGACTTTAGAGCAGTTCCTCATGTTGTGGTGACCCTCAACCATAAAATTATCTTCGTTGCTACTTCATAACTGTAATTTTGCTACTGTTAATGAATCGTAATGTAAATATCTGTTTTCCAATGGTTTTAGGCTCTACAGCAGCGGTTTTCAACCTGTTCAAAGAACCTTTTGCAAGGGTTCTCAAATATCAACACAGATATTTATATTATTATTCATTAACAGTAGCAAAATTACAGTTACGAAGTAGCAACGAAAATAATTTCATGGTTGGGGGTCACCACAACATGAGGAACTGTATTAAAGAGTCACAGCATTAGAAAGGTTGAGAACCACTCACTGCCTTAGAGAATTAGAGAAAAAGAAAGAAGGAAGGTATTCTTAGAAAAACATTGGAGACATGTCTTTCCTCTTCCTCCCAGAAAGATGACTCGAACACCAGGACTTCCAACAGAGAGTGATTTTCCTTATTATTTGGAAATATCTCTAAAGAACCCTCCAGGAATCCAATTCTCGGATAAATTGCCATAGCCATTTAGGTTTCACAGCAAGATCACAAAGGGTCAGCAGTTTATTACAAATGTGGAAGAAAATGTTATGGGGGGATAGGGAGGCTCACAGATATGAGAGACTTGCTCTAGTACAAATAT
This sequence comes from Lasiurus cinereus, assembly GCA_011751065.1. Lineage (NCBI taxonomy): Eukaryota > Metazoa > Chordata > Mammalia > Chiroptera > Vespertilionidae > Lasiurus > Lasiurus cinereus. The sequence continues at coordinate 17,540,098 of JAAGEH010000015.1, read as the reverse complement.
TTATACCTTTCTTTTTATGTACATTTCATAGGTTGTGGGTCATGAAGATTTTTAAACATTTTTTATAGTTGTTTTCATCTTTGGCTAACTAGGAAGAGAAAAACCCTCAAGTTTTCTTTAGTCTCCCTTTCATGACATACCTCAAATTCCTCCCACCAAAGTAGAGAATGAGAATAGGTTTTCAGTTAATCAACTTTCTAGAAAAATATACCTAAAAAACAACATAGCCATTCATCATTAATTCTTCCAAAGGATAATTCTCCAAATAGCTATCTAGAAAAGCTTTTACACTAAGGTGATAGCAAAGCTTGCTGCTTCACATAAAGAAAAAGGACTATTTAACATCAGATTTCCAGCCACACAAACTTTTCCTTAAAATTCTAGCCAAACATCAATGAAATGACAAGAAAGAAATATTTACATTTTCAATGTTTGTACTTAATTACATCCCTTAAAATTCACTCCCACAGAATTCTTGTTAAAGGTCATAGTAAGTTAGAGCTAACTCTAATACAGATCTGCACTGAAGGATTCTTTATTAGTCTCAGTTCCAATGGACAGGCAGGTGGAGGAAGGACAGCATACTCTTTTTGCAAGGTTGAATTCCCCCAATCCTCTAAAAAGCACCTCTCCTTGCCATGTGTTCTCTTGTACGCTAACACCTGCGCCACCTTTGGAGCATGCACTCTAGAATTGATTCTGATTTAAAGGGCACATTGCTACTTAGAAAACTTTTTTGACAAACGTAAAATTTTCTTTTTTTAATTAAATCTTTATTATTCAGATTATTATATCTGTTTCTCTTTTTCCCCTCCATAGCTCCCCTCCACGCAGCGCCAATCCCTCCCTCTATCCTAACCTTCCTCCCGTTGACCTCATCCATAGGTGTATGATTTTTGTCCAGTCTCTCCCTGCACACCCCTCACCACTTTCCCCCTGAGAATTATCAGTCCACTCCCTTTCTGTGTTCCTGATTCCATTATATTCACCAGTTTATTCTGTTGATCAGATTTGTAATTCACTTAATTTTTAGATTCACTTGTTGATAGATACGTATTTGTTGTTCATAATTTTTACCTTTACTGTTTTCTTCTTCCTCTTCTTAAAGAGTACCCTTCAGCATTTCATATAATCCTGGTTTAGCGTTGATGAACTCCTTTATCTTTTTCTTATCTGTGAAGCTCTTTATCTGCCCTTCAATTCTGAATGACAGCTCTGCTAGGTAGAGTAATCTTGGTTGTAAGTTCTTGCTATTCATCACATTGAATATTTCTTGCCATTCCCGTCTGGCCTGCATTGTTTCTGTTGAGAAATCAGCTGACAGTCGTATGGGTGCTCCCTTGTAGGTAATGAACTGTTTTTCTCTTGCTGCTTTTAATATTCTCTCGTTGTCTTTTGCTCTTGGTATTTTAATTATGATGTGTCTTGGTGTAGTCCTCTTTGGATTCCTTTTATATGGGGTTCTGTGTGCTTCCTGGACTTGTAACTCTATTTCTTTTACCGGATGTGGGAAGTTTTCAGTCATTATTTCTTTAAATAGGTTTTCAGTATCTTGCTCTCTCTCTTCCTCTGACACCCCCACAATTCTGATGTTGGTACCCTTGAAGCTGTCCCAGAGGCTCCTTATGTTATCTTCACATTTTTGGATTCTTTTGTCTTCTTGCTTTTCGAGTTGAGTGTTTTCTGATTCTTTATATTTCAAATTTTTTACTTGATTCTTGCCTTCCTCTAGTCTGCTGTTAGGTCTCTGTATAATATTTTTTTATTTCAGTCAGTGTAAGTTTAATTTCTAGTTGGTCGTTTTCCATCTCTAGTTCGATCTTTTGCATCTCTAGTTGGTTCTTTTTCATCTCCTCTTGGGTCTCACTAACTTTATCCAACTTTTCTAGGATATTCTTGAAAAACCTTATAAGCATGGTTTTGAACTCTATATCCAGTCGTTTGTTTTCCATCTCTTTTGTTTGTGATCCCTTCCCTTGTCTTGGCATTTTCACTATGCTGGGAGAACTTCTGTGTTGGATTCAGTCTTATGATACCAGACTTGCAAAACTGCAGAAGCCTCTCTGTTGAGCTTGGGATGGGTGGAGTCTCCGGGCTTAAAGGACCGCCTTGCCTTCCAGTCAGCCCCGCACTCCATGGCCCCTGAGTCTCATGTGACTGGGTAATTGCTGGAGCGGTCCCTGTGTGTGGGCATGCTCTCTCAGGGTGCCTCTAGACTGCTGCCCCTCCGGCTCCCCTACGCTCCGGGACCACAGGAGTCTGGGTCTCCAGGGTTTCGCCTTAAACCAGGGTTTAGTGGAGTTAGAAGTCACACAGCTGGGAGCGTCTGTCTCCTGCCCACTCATGAAAGCCAGAAGCACAATCAGCAGTCAGTCCTCCAAGCACAGTGCCGTGCGCACCACCAGACCTCTGATCCTCTGCGACTCCCCTAAATCTCCGTGCACTTCTCCCTTTTCACAGTCCAAACTCCCCCTGTATGAGTTTCAGCTGGATCTGGGGTTTAGTGTCGTAGGATAAGGGGTTCAATGCCGTTGAGAGTCTCTGTCTTCCTCCCACCAGAGAAAGCCAGCCAGGTACTCTGGTACCTGCTCTCTCCACACGTACGGTATCCGTACCTCAGCTTTTTGCAGCTCCTCTGGGTCTCTGTGAGCCCCTCTCTTTCCTTCTTGTTGTAGAATTTCCACTCATCCAGCTTTCCTGTGGTTCTGGATAATGTCCGTTCTGTCTCTTAGTTGCAGTTTTGAAACTGTTGTGTGAGGCAGCAGTGTAGGTGTTTACCTATGCCACCATCTTGGATTCTCCTCTAAAATTTTCAATGTATACTTTCTTTTCCAGGTCATTGACTGGAGCTCTAAGTAAAATTTGTCTCAGTCATAATTTTGGACAGAATGCCACTGTTAATGTTGCTATCTAGAGAATTATCTTTTTTATTCCTACCCTCTGCTGTCTTTCTAAAAGTCCATCATAACATTTGATGAAAAGTTCCACAGTTCTGTGGTGATGCCAGTTAAGTTTCCTTGGCTTGGTAAATTAGGCATTCCAGGGTTGATTGGGATTTATCCTAATGGCAGCGTACTAGCTCCTTGGCATTACTCAATTTCTCATTCTGATCTTTTAGAATATTTCCTTCAGAGTCAGACTTGTTGATTACATTTGATTTGTTCATTAGGATTTAAAAATCCATTATATTTACCACTTCTTGACCTATAGTTAGTTCAACCAGTCTACCTCAAGAGATTACCTAAAAATTTTCCCCAAGTCTAAATCAAAGAATCAATTCACTTCTCCCAAACTAACCTTTGACCCAATTTGACAACACAAGAAAAACAATGTTGGTGCTTAATGTAGTATTTATCAATTACCTTTTATCTTCCAGATGCCATCCATCGATGCAGAAATAGAAAAGGCTTGGATTTTGCCCTCTTCAAATTGTAAGATGAACAAAAACAGATTTTTTGTTGTTGTTTTATATACTTTAGCTCTCCCCTCCTTATTCTATAATCTGAATTTCTAGACACACACACCACAAATTATCTGAGGTCATCTAATCATATCTTGAAACAATTCAGTGGTAAACATTCTGGTGATTTCTCAAAAAATTAAGAAAAGAGCTATATGACCCAGCAATCCCTCTCCAGGATATACACTCAAAAGCATGCATTCACATAGATATATGCACCCCTATATTCATTGCAGTATTCACAGTGGCCAAGACATGAAGACAACCAAGGTGTCCTTCGACAAAGTGTTGGATAAAGAACATGTGGAACATATATACAATGGAATACTACTCAGCCATAAGAAAGGATGATATACTATCATTTGCAACAATATGGATGGACCTTGAGAATATTATGCTAAGTGAAGTAATTAAGTTAGGCAGAAAAAGCTAAGAACATATGATTTCACTCATATGTGAGATATAAAACTGAAACTCATGGACACAAACAGCAGTATGGGAAGAGGCTGGGGATAAAAGGGCTCTAATATATGGTTATGGAAGATTATTTGACTTTGGGTGATGAGCACACAGTGCAATATCCAGATCATGTAACATAGAAATCCATACTGAAACCTTACAATCCTATTAACCAATGTCACCCCAATAAATTTAATTTTTAAAAAAGACAAGAGGAAAGGTGATACTATTTCAGGCCAATCCACCAACCCATGCTTCTCACATTGTGATTTCAACAGATGTGGCTCAGGAGGTACTTTTGGACAAATTGGGAGAGATTCACACTCAAATATAATCTATACATTGTAAGACATGCCATGTCCATTTGTTAATTCATACATAAATACAGAAGATATTATCTTGAACTCAAAGAAGAATCTTGCAATGAGGGGAAGAAGCAAATTCCAAAAGGCAAAAACTTCTCACACAAATGCTTTTTAGTTATTTGGCTTGACAATCAGATCACTAAAAATTCAAATAATTTTTTTAAAAGCCAATTCTTAGATATGTCAATGCTTTAATTTTCTTCAATAGTTTATTGAATTTTAGAGAGGGGAGAAGGGAGAGGAGGAGAAAGAGAAAAACATCAATATGAAAAAACAACACAGCACTATAGATTGGTTGCCACCCTCTACTGGGATAGAGCCCACAACCAGGGTTGTGCCCTTGACCGGGAATTGAACCAACAATCTCTTGGTGCCAACACCCAACTAAATAAGCTACATAGGCCAGGGAAATGCTTTGATTTTTTAAAGTATCTAAGTGTGGTCATTTGATGAAAAGATTCCCTAAACTTACATTCTAATAGTCAATAAATCACTGGAATGCCTCTATTCAATGTTTGCAGCTGAAGTCTCAGTGAAGGAGCTTCTAAGTCCTCAAGTGACTGACACACCATACAATGAAGGAATTGAGATATAACACAATTCCTCTCTATCACACTAGGAATAATCCTTAATTTGTTCTGGGCTCTGAAACACCAATAAAAATATGTTTGAAGTTAAATGTAAGGCATCACTTAGGGAATTCTTTAGCTAAGCTTCCATGTCAGCCACCTACCACTTTCCACTGGTTTCTTTAGTATCAGAGAAGGGAAAATAAAGGCAGGTCTTGGGCATTAAAGTCTTAATGTAATAAATTATGACTCAAAAATATATTTCCTCACAGAAGATGGAAAAATGAGTGCCTCTTTGCTAGCAAGTGACAAGGAAAAAAGAGAAACCAGCATTCAAGTTCCTACAGGCCTATGCAAGTCCTGACGATCCTCAGATGCAGATCTGCTAGATCAGAATCCTCTGAATCACCCCAGGGCCACAGAGATAGATATGAATATTCCAGGAAGCAACTAGTGCATTGGAGGTAGCCTTGCCCTTTTTACTGCAGAAATGTCAGATAACCAGGAATAAAGGGGCTGCCTGTTACCATTTTCATTTTGGGCATGGATGAAAGGAGAGAGGCCATTCTAATTTGAGCCTCTAAGAAGAAATTAAGTTTACTGCCATAGGGCTAACCATGGAGTCACTATAGAATGGTGTTGTCTATCATAAAACCTAAGAGGCCCCAGAGTCCCTGAAATCTGGACAAAATATAAGCTTAAAACCCGATGTTCAAAATTCAAAATATCAGACGCTGCCCATGCTAACTGAGTGATTACCTACTGCAATATTCTGCCTTCCATAAATCTTTTGGCCATGGGCCAATTGTTCATTTATGAAAAAAATTAATTTGGTCGAATAAATGATTCCAAAAGAAGTTCTGATTACTCTTCCAGTCCCAGAAGATGACCCCCCACACACAATGAAGGCCCATCAGCTACTTTAGGATGAACAAAAACCATGGAGGGGTGCAAGGGGTGTTTGGGACTACAGCCATTAAGGGGCAAGAGATATAAAAGATGGCATATGACCCAGGCCTGAGTAGTGGGAGGGCCACCTAAAACTGATGTAAGTGGTAATCTGGCACCAGGGCCTCAGGTTCCACAGTAACTCTGATCAGGCAATGGGACATGTTTTTCTCTCCAGTTTCCATTACATAGTGCCTGCAGATGGCACACAGCATTACTACTACAATTATTGACTATAATTATCGTGAAAAGTCTTTGACATGATAGCAAAATTAAAATGGCCCTTCTTAGAAAAAAAAAGGCAATGAATACAGCCTCCTTTGGAAAATTTAAGCACACAATTTCATACCAAGACCTCCTGACAGAAAATTCATTTTAATATACTTGGTTTTTGCTCCTCTCATTGAAGATGTTTTATTCTGTGTGGAAAATGATTAATCAGATGTGGTTCAGTATATATTTTAAGAGTATACTTAAATGTATTTAAAATAAAATAAAAAATAAAGTAGCCTTGCAGACAGAACATATATTTACACAAGCTCATAGGTTTTCCTGATCCCATAGTAACCAACAAGAGGTGATTTAAAAAAAAATTATAAATATAGTTGGCATACACATTACATTAGTTTCTGGTGTATAACATAGTGATTCAGCATTCATCTATTTCACAATATGATCAGCACACTAACTCTAGTAACCATCTGTCACTGTGCAAAGTTATCACATTAATATTGACTATATTCCCTTTCACCATTTCTATGCATCCCCTCACCAACCAATTTTTTAATTGTGTTTAGGATAAGAACAAATGATAACTAATATTAAATATCAGTCTTGTTGCCCTATCCGTTTTGGCTCAGTGGATAGAGCATCAGCCTGCGGACTGAAGGGTCCTGGGTTCGATTTCGGTCAAGGGCACATGCCTAGGTTGCGAGCTCAATCCCCAGTAGGGGATGCGCAGGAGGCAACTGTTATTTGTTTGAATTAGCAAACATTTTAGTATACTTAAATAAGTATTGGTAACTCAAGATATAGAAGATTACATAATAGTTCACTTAATTCATTTTCTGTCATAGGATAATAAACAGTGCAAGGTCAGATTTTTTTAAAAAATCTACCTAATCTTATGTTTTAACTCTGAGATAAAATGGTATAATCCCAAATTAAATCCGATGTTACAGGAGGAGCACATACACTACCACAGTGCAAGACTTTAAACCATTTTCTGGAATCAGTTTCAATTAGTGGGGGGAGGAGGATTTGAAAAGCTGAAGCAAAACAAAAGTCCATTATTAAAAGTCCGTATTTTTGCAAGTAAACTAACTGCCTAAATCAGAATAAGCCAAACCAGGCTATCTGGAAAATAATACTTACTTTTTGCCCATGGGTGTTTCTATTTTTAATATATGACAATGAACACAGCCCAATACAAAAAGACCAACTAATGTAAACAAAGCTTAACTTTACTATGTAAATTTAATCACATAGAATAGCAACACTACAGTTAAATAAGCTTAGAAAAGAATCACAGGCTCTCAACTTTCATAAACATGTTTTTGAATAAGTGTTTGGTAATACACGTCTGAGCTCTCATTTGGTCTAATGACCATTGGGTATGGGTAAGTGCGGGGCATGTTCTTATTTTTAAAAAAAAGTAATTGTTTCATTATTATGAAATGAGCCTTCATGATTTATGGCTTCAAACATAAGCAAATTATGCTGAGAATTATTGCAAAATGGACCTATGTTAAGAAAATATCATGACATTTGTTTATTGGTTAAAACTCTTATAATAGCATTGACAAATTTGAGATAGGATAAAAAGAAGCTTGGGTTCTGTAAGCTAACAGTGAATAGCAACTCAGAAATGAAAGGATCAGGCTCTTCAAGAACCAAGAGTTTCAGATTATTCAGCATCAGCAAGGTTCCTTAGTCAGACCGGTTCAATACAAATGAAGTCACAATAAGCAGAAAACTCAATGAAGAGACTAGAAAAGCTTACAACACTCAGTACTTATGCTAAGTCTGAGGCAGGTAGGCACCATGTTATAAGGAAAGCATAAGGGCTTTGGGGTTAAATAGGTCTGGGTTTTTTTTAACTGAGTTCTGTTCCTTACTATCTATGAGACTTTGGGTCAGTCTCTTCACTTCTGAGACTACTTCATATTTGGTAAAATGGGGACAAAAACAGAATCTATCTCAAAGTCACTGGAAGCATTAAATGTATATAGTGTCTCACCTAATAGTGGCTATTATAATGAATGTTGATGTCTGAAGATGCTATATATTGTTCAGAAGGAGGATCCTTTTTGTGCTTCAGGGTTCAGCTATATTTAATCAAAAGAAAACTTTTTATTTCCTTATTATTACTGCTACTACTAATAGTACCATTATTAGTCTTAGGAAGCATTTATTTCTAAAAATTACAGATCAAATGTTAATTTAGCTTTATTTATAGCCAAAACAGAAACTGCCCTTTGGTTAAAAAAATTGTTTTTAGGCTATTAGAACATACAGTACTCTGGGGTTTATCTAGGCAGTGGTTCTCAACCTTTCTAATGCCGCGGCCCTTTAATACAATTCCTCATATTGTGGTGACCCCCAATCATAAAATTATTTTCATTGCTACTTCATAACTGTAATTTTGCTATTGTTAATGAATCGTAATGTAAATATCTGTGTTTTCCGATGGTTTTAGGCTCTAACAGCAAGCAGTGGTTCTCAACCTGTGGGTCACAATATTTACATTACAATTCATAACAGTAGCAAAATTACAATTATGAAGTAGCAATGAAAATAATTGTATGGTTGGGGGTCACCACAACATGAGGAACTATATTAAAGGGTTGCGGCATTAGAAAGGTTGAGAACCACTGGTCTAGAGAATACTTTCTTTCATTCTGAAATGGATCTGTTAAGCCCTAGATCAGTGGTCAGAGTTTCAGCCTGCACACCAAAGGGTCGCATGTTTGATTCTTCATCAAGGACACGAATATGGGTTGTAGGTTCAATCCCCAGCACTGGTCAGGGCACATGCGGAAAGCATCTCTCTCTCTCTCTCTCTCTCTCTCTCTCTCTCTCTCTCTCTCTCTCTCTCACACACACACACACACACACACACACACACACACACACATACACACCCTTCCTTCCCTTCCATTCTCTAAAAAAAAAAAAAATCAATGGAAAAAAATACCTTGGGTGAGGAATAACAAAACAAAACCAACGGCTTTGTTAAGACCTTGGAGATTAATAAAAAATAAAATAGTAAAGACTGATTCATATGAAATTGCCGGAATTAACTTTGCGTCATCATCCAAATATTTCTACATATAAACTAGGAATAATCTGTGTTCTAGAATTCTTGAATTTGTGAACACAATTCAAAAGATTAAAATAAGACACTATTTTACTTAAATAGGTATCTTACCTTCTTAAAAATTTGTGTGCCCAGAGTATGTACTGCTAAGTCAACTATATAATCCTGACAAATGATCAGTTCCTTCTTAACAGCCAATCATTTTGTTGAAAGAATACTCTGCTCTATAAAATAAAGGTGTATGATTCAGAAATTATTAGAATATCTGAGGATAAATGTATGTCAAATAAAAAAAAACACCCTGAGATGAAGGGATTTTGTTCCCTACCACATCAAAGAAAGGGAGAACAAAGATGGAAATGCCAGCTCCCTGCACAATTATGATGCATTTAAGTGCTGATTTTTTGATGTTGCTGATGAGAGTACATGAACTTCATCATGTGATTACTTCCCCATAGTCTATTTCTTAAATATTTCTGTCAAATAGGTCTTCCTCTACTAGGTTTTAGACCGGTACATTGATACCCTTTCACTACCCCCTTAAAATTGTACATAAGGTTCACAGACATGAATGAGAAAAAGAATTCACCAACATAATATAATAATTACCTGCCAGGATGGGTAGGCAAGGTTTGGAGAGATGAAAAATGACTGCTTCCTGAACTAGTGTTTCTATGAGGAGGGTAAGGACTATGCAGGGAAGAAGGGAGGAACAGGAGCCCTGGGAGATACTTTGGCCTTGGCCCTGAGTATATATATGACTTAAGACACCAAGTAACTATATAAAAGTATAAAATGGTGATCAGAGCACTGTTAAATTTAAAATGATAGGTGAGAAAAAAAGTTCAGAACCCCTCACATGTGTTTTTTTCTATTTTAGAGTGAGACACTATGATAAAACTAGGCATTATTGGGGAAGAAAGACTACAAAAAGTAAACAACATGCAAGGTGCCTGGAGACTGGTTTAAAAATAGAGAGTAATTAATTAATTAATTAATTAAAAAACAACCTTATCTATGGTTATCTAAGAGTATGTGCTCCCAAGTACTTAGATTTTGAAAGGGCTGGAGAGAGAGAAGAGAACTTTCCGTGTGGCTAAAAGAATGAAAAGAAGTGAAGGTATCTTTAATGAAATAAAAAGCTAGTCCAGACTGGGACTAGAAAAAAGCTAGAAGGCATAGCAGGTTAGACACAAAATGAAAATTAGGCAGGAGCAACTTGCACGAGATTGAAAAGCCAATAGAGTAAGAGGCTCTTTTGCTCTATCAAAGGAAAGAAGCCATTTACAGCATCCAAGGACCCACTTAATCACAGTCATGGGGCTAAAAAGGAGATGGTCCATAGACTGAATGAATCTTTTGTCTTCTAAGAAGATTCACATTCCCAAATGAGAACTCTGAAGTCGACAGGTCAGAGGTACTAGATCAAATAGTGGTAAACATGATGCTCTGCATCTAATCAACAAACTAAGAGTAGATAAATCATTGGGACCAAATGGTATCCACCAGTCAGTTTTGAAGTAACTCAAGGGTGAAATTGTTTTGGCCAATATGTGTAGGCTGTCTTTACAAACAGCCACTGTGCCTGGGAGACCAGTGCTTGTCAATGTGATTCCTATTCATATGAAGGGTTCCAGAAGGGACTCTGGGAAAAAAAAAAACAAGTAAAACTCATTTCCATATCAAGTAGGCTGTCCAACTTCACTAAAGGTGAAATCACTGCACATTTACAAAGTGAAGCCTATGAGAGACAGACAAATCATGTTTGTGTAATAAACCAAAGCTTGTGGGGTGGTCACTACAAAGACAAAATGCATCTGAATAAAGAGGACCCTGAAAATAAAGTTTATGGAGGTGCTAAAAACACAACAAAGTATTATTATGTACCTATGCTACTGTGTACTGGCAAAATGTCTTAAAAGCTAAAAAAGAGATAAGCCAAATTCAGAAATTAGATAAAATGATCAAAGTAATTATTTGAAAGAAGTGGGGGAGACAAAGGAAAATAAATTAAAGCTCAGTGCGGAAATATGGGAATATTTCTTTTAAATATATGGGAAGGCATTAAAAGTGTTCTTTTTATAGCCTCCTGATATACTAACTATTCAATAAGCAACCTTAGAAATATAGCAATGGCCAAAACCGGTTTTGCTCAGTGGATAGAGTGTTGGCCTGCGGACTGAAAGGTCCCAGGTTCGATTCTGATCAAGGGCATGTATATTGGTTGCGGGTACATCCCCAGTAGGGGGCGTGCAGGAGGCGAATGATCGATGTCTCTCTCATCGATGTTTCTAACTCTATTCCTCTCTGTAAAAAATCAACAAAATATATTGGGGGGGAAAATATAGCAATGGCTCACTTTGCTTCAACTTTCAACCCAATAAACAAGGGAAGCTTTGGTCTAACAAAAAAAAATAAAGAAATATTTAAAGTCTGTGAAATTTACTGTAGAATTTTAGAGCCACCTTCTAGGACATAGCCTTTATTTTGCACACAAATACTCCCGTTGCATATTTAACCAACTCTTCCACCTAATTTCTAGACATTCAATTCTGCCCTGAGTTAAAAAGGACTAAGAGTGAACCCAAATCAATGACAGCAGAAGTCACAGCTAAAAAGGAAGACTGAAGCAACAGCATAGTCTGAGGCCATTTAGTTTAGGGGCAAATATTTCCTCATATTTCAAAAAGCCCTAAGGACATCACTGCATTAGAAAACCATTTATTAAATAGAGGCCCAGTGCACAAAATTCATGCATAGGGAGGGGGTGTCCCTCAGCCCAGCCTGCACCCTCTACAATCTGGGATCCCTTGACGGATGTCAGACTGCCCTCTCACAATCCAGGACTGCTGGCTCCCAACTGTTCACCTGCCTGCCTTCCTGATTGTCCCTAACTGATACTGCCTGCCAGCCTGATCACCCCTAACCACTCCCCTGCCAGCCTGTTTGCCCCTGACTGGCCTCCTCTACAGGTCTGGTCACCCCTAACTGCCCTCTCATGCAGGCAGAGTCACCCATAACTGCCCTCCCCTGCAAGACTGGGCACCCCCTAACTGCCCTTCCTTACAGGCCCAGTCACCATTAACTTCCCTCCTCTGCTGGCCTGGTCACCCCTAACTGCCTACCCTGCAGATTTGATCACACCCAACTGCCCCCCCTTGCAGGCCTGGTCCCTCCCAACTGCCCCCCCTACTGGCCTAATTGCCCACAATTGCCCTCCCTGCAAGCCTGGTCCCTCCCAACTGTCCTTCCCTGCTAGCCATCTTGTGGTGGCCATCTTGTGGTGACCATCTTGTGTCCACATGGGGGCAGGATCTTTGACCACATGGAGGCAGCCATCTTGTGTGTTGGAGTGATGGTCAATCTGCATATTACTCTTTTATTAGATAGGATAGAGGCCTGGTGCATGGGTGGGGGCCAGCTGGTTTTCCCTGAAGGGTGTCCTGGATCAGGGTTGGGGTTCCCTTGGAGTGTGGGGCGGCCTGGGTGAGGGGCCTGTGGTGGTTTGCAGGCCAATCACACCCCCTGGCAACCCAAGCAGAAGCCCTGGTATCTGGGATTTATTTTATATTCTACAATTGAAACTCTGTAGCCTGGAGTGGAGCCAAGCCTCCTGCTAGTTCTGTGGTGGGAGCCATTTTTGTTAGGATTTATTTATCTTCTATAATTGAAAATTTGTAGCCTTAAGCAGAGATCAAGGCAGGCCAGGATGTGCGGAAAGCTTGGCTTCCTCCATCACCAGAAACAACCCTAGCCTCCTGCTCTCTCCAGCACCATGGCTGCCACCATTTTTGTTGGGATTTATTTATCTTCTATAATTGAAACTTTGTAGCCTGGAGTGAAGCTCTGGGCCAGACAGAGTATGTGGAAAACTTGGCTTCCTCCATCGCCGGGGAAACCCAAGCCTCCCTCCTGCTCTGTGGCCACAGCCATCTTCATTGGGTTAATTTGCATATTCGCTCCTGATTGGCTGGTGGGTGTGGCTAGTGGGTGGAGTGATGGTTAATTTTCATATTACTCTTTTACTAGATAGGATTTTCATGATGATGACACTGTGTCTTCTTTAACTGATTAATTATGGTTTTTATCCTTCTGTTTAATAAGGAAAGAGCATAAATATTTCAGAAATATTTCCATTGAAATGTTTAGAACATTTTTTAAAGTGTGCTTGTTATGTGAAAGGACAGCTATCGGGAAAAATCTCTTACTCAAAATATTTCTCTATCATATGAAGTAAGATAACTAAAACATTACTTTAAAGCTGTAAGTGGAAGATCAACAGTTGTAACAAGTTGTAATTCAAATGTTTCACAGAAGTTCTACATGTATTCAGAGACAGATCAATAAAGTGATATATTAAGGAAATCTAGCTTGTTTTATATACATTTAGGTCATTTGAATTTGTGTTCCAAAATAACAACATTCATTTCCCTTCCACCTAAATTGTGGTGTACTTGCCTGAGACACAATTAGGCAGAGAGCTGACCCATGGAGCAAGGATATTTTTCCTTATAACAGACATCAAATAGATGATTCATGTTGCCAAAAATAATCCCAGAAGACTTGGAAGACAAGAGTTAAATAAAGATAAAAATAAGGTTTATTTCTCAAAATAGCCTTATTTATTTCTTCAAATACATATTTTCCCATTTGGGAACAGACTCTATGAACTGTGCTTCACACCATTCTTTATTTCTCCCAAGAAAACTTGTACTTCATAAAGAAACAGAGATGAAACATCCAAGGAGAAAGCCATGCCATAGAATAAGCCACTGCACACACCAGAAGCATCATTGCTGGTTTTAAAGTGCTCCAAGAAAATGAAATATGGACAAATCCTGTACACCATATTTCAGGCGAAAATAACAAAGTTTTCTGGAAAACAAAACTGCATAAATTATATTGTTCATTCTCCTGTACATTAGAGTATCCAAATGCAAAATTTGCTCATCTCTTGCTAAAGAGAACAAGAGAAACTATAAGATTCTGAGTAAGGAAAAGAGCCCAAAACAAATTACATAAAATAATGAAAACAAAAACATTGAAGAAAATGAACAGAGAAAAGATAAGAAAAAACAGTGGCTTACATTTTCATTCCAAGAATGCCATTGTATCAAGTGTCACATGCCATATCTGTACCATATATGTAACACAAACACAATACAAATTTTCTACTTTTGAAACTACAAGAGCAGTTTTATAATTTTAATGGTGGTTTGGAGATTGAACTTTGATATTAACCCATCACTGCTCCAGTCTCACAGGACATTTTATAAATGGACATATGTGTGGTCATAGATGGTGCTTAGCAATGATATTCGGATATCATTTCTTTAGAACAATGCCCTCTTAATATTTCCTACTTCTTAGCAGGATCAGACACTAAAAGCACCACAGTAATGCCCTGCTAAAGAAGGGATAAAAAGCTTACAATAAGGCAAGCATTTCTAAAAAACAAACATCCTCTGTGAGGACTGTCCTGAAAACAGCCCTCTGTGATGGTTCAGACAATCTTTATTTCATGAAAACTGACACACTGATCAGTTTTCAGTGAAAGCTTGTAAACTCCTTGTTTCCTCTCACAGTGATGAATGAGTGCTGCTGCGGTTCTGGACCCCCTCAAACTCCTGTCCATTGCATAGCTTCTCGCACTATAAAAAACAGGTAAAACAAGTCAGGATAGCCAGGCTAAGGGCAGATGTGGGTGGGGATGGGGCAGAGATGATTCCTTTTTGTAAAACAAATGGTGGTGGTTGTTTACTATTCTGACAGAAATCTAGGGCATGAGTGCTGAGAATGCCATGGCAGAAAAGCCAAGGGGTGCCTGGGTAAGTCATTGTCAATACCCAGGAATAGAAATTAACCATACATATATGTCCTCAGCCAATGGTTTAAGAAATAATGTTTGCTTTAAACATATAGCTTTCTATAGACTGAATGCTTGTGTCTCCTCAAAATTCATTGTTGAAACATAATCCCCAATGTGATGGTATTTGAAGGTGGAGCCTTTGGGAGGTGATTAGGTCATGAGGTTGAAATCCTCATAAATGGCATGAGTGTCTTTATAAAAGAGGCTTCAAAGGCCCTCTCCAGACACGGAATCTGCCAGCACCTTGATCTTGGACTTTCCAGCCTAAAAAAAAATAGGAAAACAATTTTGTTGTTTAAGCTACCCAGTCTATGCTACTTTTGCAGTTTAGCCCAAACTGACTAAGACAAGCTTTTTTTCTCACCCTTCCTCAAATACCCTCAATATTTTTTTAATGAAAGAATTATGCTATTTTCCCACTCATCACCACCCAACATCACCCCTCCATTCTCTGGAGACAGAAAACACTGACATAAGGTTGCATGTAAATAAGCCATGTAAAGTTGCATGAAAGCAAATGCAATGAAATATTCCAATCACTAGCTCTACTCAGTATTGCTCAGTAGTTAGAGCATCAGACAGTGGACCAAAGTGTCTCAGGTCTGATTCCCAGTCAAGGGAATGTACCTGGGTTGCATATTTGATTCATAGCCCTGGTCGGGGTGCATGCAGAAGGCAACCAATTGATGTGTCTTATATCGCTGTTTCTCTCTATATGTATATATCTCTCTCCCTTCCACAAACACACCTCCCTCACTTCTACTCTCAAAAAAAAAATCAATGGAAAAAATATCCTCTGGTGAGGATTAACAACAACAAAGATTCCAACCAGTAAACTGTAAAAAACCTATGATCTTGAAATCTAATTTCCTTAGTCTATATAAGATGAGATGAAGTTCCCTACAAATGTGGGTGAACTTGTTCAAGGTAGCACAGCGGTAACTTATTAGGTCAGGATTAGTACCTTCATTTCCTGCGGTCCAATTTGTGATTTTTCCATACCTTAATAAGTGAGGTAGCCGAGACTGGTTAGGCTCAGTGGATAGAGCGTCGGCCTGCGGACTGAAAGGTCCCGGGTTCGATTCCGGTCGGGGGCATGTACCCTGCTTGCGGGCACATCTCCAGTGGGGGGTGTGCAGGAGGCGGCTGATCGATGTCTCTCTCTCATCGATGTTTCTGACTTTCTATCCCTCTCCCTTCCTCTCTGTGAAAAATCAATAAAATATATTTTTAAAAAAATAAGTGAGGTGAATCCTGACATTTAGCCCTTAAAGAACTGCAAATTGGAAATTCACGAGACTAACATGCTGCTAGACATACTGCCTGTCCTCCTACATTTTCCTCAACTTTTAAAAAGTCAAAATATAATTCACATACCATATAATATGATCATTTAAAGTATATAGTTCATTGGGTTTTAGTATATTCAATGAGCTCTGAAAAAAAAAAGAGTTGTACAACTGTCACCACTACTTATTTTCAGAACATTTCCATCATCCCCAAAAGAAATTTCATACCTATTAGCAATCATTGTCACTCCCTTCCCTCACCTTCACACATCAGCCCATTCCATTCACCTACACATCAGCCCAGACAACCACTAATCTATTTTCTGTCTCTACTAATTTGCCTATTCTGTACATCTCATATAAAAAGAATCATGTAACATGTAGTCTTTCTGTAGTGGCTTTTTTTCACGAGCATAAGGTTTTCAAGGTTCATCCATGTTTCCGTATGTATCAGTGTTCTATTCCTCTTTGTGGCCGTATAATAATCCATTGTATGGATACACTAGATTTTGTTTATCCATTCATCAGTTGGTGGACATTTAGGTTGTTTTCTACTTTTTGGCAACTGTGAATAATGCTGCTATGAAAATACTTAAATTATATTGTTTGAATTTGGATGCCGAATACAAATATTGATAGGAAAGCCTCTTTACAATACTAAAATCTTAGTAAAGTCCAAATTTAGCTTTCTGTTTTTTCCACAATGGTTTTGATTTTCTTATGTATATATCTAGGAGTGGAATTGTTAGATAATATAAGCCAAATGTCTATGCTGAACTTTTTGAAAATCTCCCACCCATAACATTTTGGAGTTAAAATTCCATCTAACAGGCCTCCAATATAATCTTAACATGAGTTATTGGTCTCCACAAGCTGCTCTGGCCACGAGAAACAACGACATTTAAATTGGGAATGATGACCAAAACAAAACAAACTCCAAAACATGGGTTTTAATTCCTCAAATAAGAAAACACACTTTAAATTTAGTCACTACTTCCTGTTTTCATCCTAAAATTTAGACAGGGCACTCTGAACTTCAATACACATGCATAATTTTAAAGGGGGGATAAAATAGTAAATACGAATCAGATATCCCCTTTCCTTTAATAACTCCTATGCAAATTACATCTTTCAGAAATGGTTAAAGAAATACATAATCAACTTTCTGGATCAGAAAACAAATTATCCCAAAGATATCTAGATATGAATGTTACTGAAAATCTAATAATATCCACTGTTTATAACAGGGCTAAAATAAAAAAATAGATGGTTTCTAGAGTAACTTCGACATTTAAGATGGTCTCATTCTCTATCAAGAGATTCTACTAACACAAACATTATCAACTCATTTTTAAGAGAATAACTAGGTGGGTAAAATGTCATTTTTGTCAAAGATAGTGGGAGGCAGAAATTGGCCTTTCTGTGGAGAGTCACAGAGTTTGTTAATTACTCTTCATTCTGAAAATTGCTTTTATTCATTACTCAGGCTGCTGGGCAGAGAATTTTCTCTGATCACAGCTGTAGAATTTTAGCCCCAAAGTCAAATAAGTAATTTTTCCCAATTTTCTCAAATTTCTTTTTTCTTAATGTTTTATTCTATTTCACTTGTAGTTTTAGTGACTGCCGGCAGATAAACCCTGTGGTTTCCACCTAATTTTTATTATTTTCCACCTAATTTTTAAAACTTCACATTTTTATCCCAATTTCATTAATCTTTCACCACTATCCATGCTTGCTTTACCCATATCCACACCAGTTAACTTGTCTTTTTCTAATCACCCAAAGAACATTTATTGGGTACTTAATATGTGTCAGGCATGGTGCCAAATCCTGTCTAATAAAGAGGGGATATGCTAATTGACCATCACTCCATCACAAAGATGGCTATACCCACAGCTGAAGCCAAGTTCCCATAAGGAGCCTTAACAAGCAATCAGCAGGGACTTGAGGCTACACCCTCCCCCACCCCAGTGGGGCTTGACAGGGGACCTCAGGCCACAACCCCCACCCGGCAGGACTTGACAGGGGTACCTCAAGGTGTGTTTCCCATTCTGGTGCTGGGCTAGGGGACCTCAGGCTGCTCCCCCTGCCCCAGCACCAGGCTGGGGGACCTCAGGCCACGCCCCTCACCAGGTAGGACTTAACAGGGGAATTCAGGCTGTGACCCCACCCCGGCACCAGGCTGGGGAACCTCAGATTGCATCCTCCACCCAGCAGGGCTTGATGAGGGACCTCAGGCCATACCCCCTGCCCCATCACTGAGCCAGGGGACCTGAGGCTGTGCCCCCTGCCTGGCTGGGCTTCACAGAGGACCTCAGGACGTGTCTCCCACCCAGTGGACTTGACAGGGGACCTCAAGGTGCATCCCCAGTGCTGGATCGGGGGAACTCAGGCCGAACCCTCCACACCAGCACCAGGCCGGGGGACCTAAGACCACAACCCCCAACCGGTGGGGCTTTATGGAGGACCTCAGGCCATACCCCCTGTCCCAACACTGGGCCGGGGGACCTAAGGCTGTGCACCCCTGCCTGGATTAGCTTGACAGGGGACCTCAGACACAAGGGACGTCAGGCCGTGCTTCCCACCTTGGCATCAGGCTGGGAGACCTCAGGTCACACCCCTTACCTGGCAGGGCTTGACGAGGACCTCAGGCCTCACCCTTTGCCCTGGCACCAGGCCAGGGGACCTGAGGCCACGCCCCACCCCTACCCCGCCCGGCAAGGCTTGATGGGGGACCTCAAGGTATGGCCCCAACCCCAGTCTGGGCTGGAAGACCTCAGGCCATTCCCCCGCTTCCTGGCACCAGGCCAGGGGATCTGAGGCTATGTCCCTGCTTGGCGAACTTGACAAGGGTGGGACTGGCCAGGTGTGGATCTAGCCCAATGGTGGGTGGGCCCAGTCGGGTCTGGGTCTCACTCAATTTTCAGGCACATGTTGGTGGGCGGGGACTTGACTCTGGGTCTCATGGTGCACCCCAGACTCTGACAGGACGAAGGTTTTCATATACATTTTACTAATTTTCTTTCATCTCTGACACTTTTATTATAGAGAAAGGGCAAAGAGCAATATTAAATTATTTCCTCTAATTAATCCCCTTTTAATGTGCACAAATTTCATGCACCTGGCCACTAGTCTATAATAAAAGCAAATCAACCAAACAGCAGAACAATCATGTTATGACAGGCACTGGCACCAGGCCAGCCAAGGCAGGTGCAATGCAACTGGTCAGGGGGTGGGGGGACATTGCCGCATGATCACCCCACAGAAGGAGGCTCAGGCCACTGGCTGGCAGGACAATCAATTGGGGGCCTCCACTATCAATCACCCTGCAGAGGGAGGCCCAGGCTACCTGGCTGGTGGTGCTACAGCATGTGGGCGGGGCCTCCCTCTGACAGGTGATCAATCACAGGGCTGCCAGACTGCAAGAGGGTACAGGCCAGGCTGAGGGACTCCCCCCAAGTGCAAGAATTTTGTGACCAGGCATCCAGTGTTGAAAATAAAAAAATAAACACACTTTCTGCCCTCAAGAAATTCAAAGTCTAGTATGAATTATTCCAATAGCTCACCCTTGTCTATTTTCATTTCCATCCCAGTATGACAGTACCTTGCTATCAATTCAAGATCCTGTTGGTTTTCAATCCTGGCTATACTGACCTTCTCTGTCAAAGGAAGGAGACCATATGATGAACATCTCTATCATAACTCCAATTATTCAATTTTTATTCTGATCCTGAACACAACACTGATCTCTTCAGAACAAGAAAATCTTAAGATTTTTTTTACCCTCAGTTAATAAAAACCAGAGGTAATATGTAATATGATTTTATTTTCAAAGATATTCCAAACCTACAGACTATGATTTTTTTTCTTTAGTTTTTGGTAGAAATGAAAATAGGACTATTAAAACCTACAAATATGCACTTTTTCTGCATTACTCACTCTTCCTAAATAGTTACAGCTGTTTCACAGGCTTTTGCTGCAAAAATATGGAGCAACATCTTATACTGTATGTTAGGTTAGAGGGCATACATTTTAGACAGTAAGGTCAGAAATGGAAAATGACTGAATAATGAAATGTTAATAAGCAATTCCTCAAGAGCTGGACAGAAAGGATAAAATACTAGATAAAAGAACATTCATCAGCTCTCCAAGTGTTTGCATACTATCAGTGTAGCCTTCTCAAGACCTTATCAGCATCATGGATTTCAGGCCCAAAATATGTAATAAAAGCATTAATCAGGTATGCACTGAGATGATTCAAGTTTAAAAGCATTTCAGATCATAATACAAAGTTGTAAGACTAAAGCTCCAAACGTTATAATTAGATAAAAGCATACACATATGTTTTCAATGGTTCAGTCAGTTCAGTGGTTCTGAACCTGTAGATATTAGAGGTACTTCCAAAAGTCATGGATTTATAGATCTGCCAAGGACTTTCTGAACATTGAAAACTGTCTCACTTATAGAACACCACAGTTTTCTCAGACTACAAAAGGTTGTGATCCACTGCAACCAACACTAAGCACTACTGTGTGGACAGAAAAGTGGCAGAGAAACCTCAGTGAGCTGGTGCACTTAAAACAGATTATAAAAATGATTTATAAAAGCATGGTGAACCTTTCTCCAAATGGACCTTCAGCAAATGGTCACCAAAGATGACACCAATCCACTGTTCCCTTGGGACAAAAAAAGCAACACTACAACAGTGCACACAATGGAGGGAAAGGGAGACATCTGTAATACTTTCACCAATAAAGATTTTTTTAAATAAATAAAAGCAATGATGAAAAAATTCAGAAACTTTGGTCCTCAAAGTAAGTCTGCCACAAAGCAGCTGAAAAATTTGGGGCAAGTATCCTCTTGTCTGAATCTCAATGACCACATCTGTAAAATGACTTCTGATCTCCACTCTGGCTCCAACATTCATAGGAGCTTTAATATCCTATGTTACCATGATTCTGTTTCTCAGGGGCCCCAGGGGCCTCCTGTGGGAAGGCGGGGCTGACAAACCTAAGTCCCCAAAATGAGCTCTTACACTGGGTGTTCTGCCAGAAGCCTTGTTTATTTTTTTCACCTGTGCATCCTCAGAGCCACAGTTCCTGGTTGAGTTGATCTCAACAAAGACCTGTCAGATGAATGTGAGGGCTGGAAATATCCTTCAGAGCAACAGATGTAGACCAACCTCTCATTTCTTAGTCAACTCAGATCCATATCCTTCAGAGCAACAGATGTAGACCAACCTCTCATTTCTTAGTCAACTAAGATCCATAAAGAGTCAGGAAAACCCTTTGATCATTGTGTACTTTCTCTTCCCTAAACCCGCCTCTTACATTCTGCATTGAGTAACAGGCCAAAGAAAGTAAAAATTATTTTTACAAATTATGAGATCAAAGCTGTTTACCTCTGTGGGGAGGTTTGGTTTGTATAGACCAATGGTCGGCAAACTGTGGCTCTCGAGCCTCGGTTTGCCTCTCTGTTGTTGACTGAATTTGCCGACCACTGACCTAGACTCTTGATTCCAATAATTACAGGCTTGTGATGAAGCCCCTATCACTGGCTGGCAAACTCATTAGTCAACAGAGCAGCAAACTGCGGCGGCTCACAAGCCGCTGTTTGCCCACCACTGGTATAGACTACTCTATGAATGCTAAAAGCTGGGGTTCAGCAGTCAGTCCATTATGTCTGTAGGACTGAAAGCCTGAAAAAGCTAATGGGGGGGTGGGGAGGAGGCATGTGTAAAGAAAATAAAAAGGGCCCCTTTGCAGACTTTTGCTTTAGAAGACAACTTAAACTGCCACCCTGAGAAACAAAATATGATTCCCATTCTTTGAATAGGTGAAGTACTGAAAAAACAGTAATGAATTAAACATTAATGAATGAAAGCAAACATTTATCCCATGGTCAATACCAGACTCACCTACCCTCAGTGCAGACTTGGCAGGACAGAAGTCCATAGGAACAACTCCATAAACTGCATTCAACCACAGCACTTACATTTTGGGGGTCTCAGTTTACCCTATCAAAATGAATGTCTTGCAGACTATTTTCAGCTCGAATGTATTATGGTCTCTGCCTATTTAATTTTTCATTTAAAAGTATCCAGAAGGAATCACTTGCAATGATTAAGGTTAATAAAATCCTAAGAAGTAAGTGTTCTAATAGACAGTGAAAGTCAGCAAGACTAACAACCTGTTCACATTACCACAAAGGTCCATACTTGAAGCCCTTTATCATGAACTGTGAGTGCTCCATGAAAAGCATAATGAGATGATCCAGAAACTTTTTAATACCAAATTTGGACTTTATGAGCTAAGGTATTTTCAAAATACAGGGGATCTATGTCAATTCATAGTAAGAGGGCTTCAAGTATGGACCTTTGTGGTAATGTGAACAGGTTGTTAGTCTTGCTGACTTTCACTGTCTATTAGAACACTTACTTCTTAGGATTTTATTAACCTTAATCATTGCAAGTGATTCCTTCTGGATACTTTTAAATGAAAAATTAAATAGGCAGAGACCATAATACATTCGAGCTGAAAATAGTCTGCAAGACATTCATTTTGATAGGGTAAACTGAGACCCCCAAAATGTAAGTGCTGTGGTTGAATACAGTTTATGGAGTTGTTCCTATGGACTCCTGTGTTGAACACCTGCCCCTCGGTACTTGCCTTATTTTCCCCTCTATCATGGTCTCTCTGAACCAGATTGCTTAAGAAGCAGTTGCCAACTTCTACAAGATAATCCTGTTATCTTAACTGAGATATTCTATGGGTAAGTAACTTAAGTGATCTACCCACTAGTGCCCAAATAGCTAAGTTTTACTATGGGACTGGATCAGCCCAACTTAAACCTTCACCTCAAGGATCCAGTTTAAAACACTGTGCTGGGGCTGGGAGCTGACCCACCTTATTGCCCCAAGCTGGCCAGGTCCAGCAAAGAGGAACAAGTATTCAGGCTTTCTTACCTCCCACTTACACTTAGATTTCACATTCTTGTCAAGAACTCTCCACATTCTGAATCTCATTAGGCTTAAGGCAGGGATTGCAGCTGAAGGCACTTAGAAAAGCCTTCATGAGCTCTCCTATTTTAGCAAGTGAGACACAAGGCTGTGAGTGTAAATACATGTCTTAGAAGCAAGCAATTCACTTCTTTAACACCAGAAGAGGATTTCTGTAATCTTGTTAAGCCTCAGAAAGTAGAAAAGGGACCTGAGGCACAGATGGATTAAATGACTTATCCAAGAGCATTCCATATAGCTCAGGAATCAGTATCCTACTTCCAAGTCCATTAAACCACATGCCATAATAATAAACACATAAATCTGATTCCAAAACACCTATTCTACACTAGTTGGACATTTCTGTACAATCCAGGTATTATGATATTCCCTAGGCTGACAATATTTGATCACTGGGCACAAAACCATAATTCATACTTTAGCCTATAGCACTGCAACCAGTTTGAAAAACAAAATGTACAAATAAAACAAAAAAGAGTGTTGTTGTTTTTTGCTGCTTTTTGTTGCTCCTTGGGAAGAGGTTCACAAAGGGAAAAGATTCACTGTAGTCCTAACTGGTTTGGCTCAGTGAACAGAGCTTCGGCCTGCGGACTGAAGAGTCACAGGTTAGATTCTGGTCAAGGGCATGTAACCTGGTTGTGGGCACATCCCCAGTAGGGGGTGTGCAGGAGGCAGCTGGTCGATGTTTCTCTCTCATCGATGTTTCTAACTCTATCCCTTTCCCTTCCTCTCTGTAAAAAAATAATAAAAATATTTTTTTTAAAGATTCACTCTATTGATCATTTCAAAAACAAAATCATTGAAGGCCCTGGTGGAATGCAGTTGAGTTTTATTGTATGCAACTTTTATGCAGAAGCTCTGTGGAGAGATGCAGAAAACCTTAGGGAGTGAGCCCTGGCTCTTATTGCATTTGCATGTGTACTAGTAACCAAGGTAATGAGAAGTGATGTTCACAAAGATGGCCCCTAGGTGCCTGCAGAATCAGACTCACTCTGTTCTGTGTGATTCCTTTTAGACATCAGTATATATGACTTTCTTGCCTCTTTGAAAATTGTTCTTCCAACCTGCTATGTAGAACTTGCTTAGTGAGGAGATCAACCTGATGGTGCCTCATTATTTAACTGTAGGCTAAGTTATATCTAGCAAAGAATTTCAAGTTCACTTAAGATTCTTTTGAAGCAAAACTATTTTGAATCATTTTTAATTATCAGGTTATTTTTGTGAATCTACTGTTTCCTGTCCTTAGGATGACCATAAATTAAAGTCCACATGGGGACACATTTGAGAGTGAAAGGAGATGCTATTAACAGTTATGCTGGGACAACAGGTGTGAACCTGGGTTGTGCTAGGAAAGAAAATAGGAGCAATGAACGTCTTACCTATAATTGTTCAAGAAAAGTATCTATTTACCAAGATTATTTTGAATAAAAGGGTTCAAAAATGTGTAACTCTTAAAACTCCTTGCCAGCTATCTTTCAAATGTGAATCATCTTGAAACAGTACTGGAAATAGGAAACAAATTGGATATGCTATGTTTTTTTTTCTGGCAGCACATGCAGTCTTTATATAATCTCAATTATCTGGATGGCCAATCCAGGCCCTACAATTAATATGCAGGAGGCTTCCCTGAACAAGACATCTTGGAGACAGCAATGTAGCACACTTTATAGCACTCCAAACATCCAAACTGACTGTAGACCTCATTCTTTCCATCCTCCACACCAAAGTCTAATGGGTTGTTTTAATTCATAAAGGCACTGTTAATAAAAATTAACCATCTTTCAAGATGTTTATTCTTGTGACTTACCTTCAAAAAGACTGTTGATTCATTTACACAGTGGTTCTCAACCTTTCTAATGCCACAACCCTTTAACACAGTTCCTCATGTTGTGGTGACCCCCAACCATACAATTATTTTTGTTGCTACTTCATAACTGTAATTTTGCTACTGTTACAGATGGTAATGTAAATATCTGTGTTTTCTGATGGTCTTAGGCAACCCTGCTAGCAGTTGAGAACCGCTGCTGTAGAGCCTAAGACCATCGCAAAACACAGATATTTACATTACAATTCATTTAACAGTATCAAAAGTATAGTTATGAAGTAGCAACAAAAATAATTTTATGGTTGGGGGTCACCACAACATGAGGAACTGTATTTAAAGGGTTGCAGCATTAGAAAGGTTGAGAATCACTAATTTAGAGCTTCACTCTCTTAAGATTTTGAACAGCGTAGCAATTTTTTTACTTAAGAAAATACAGAGATAATTACTTCAATATAAATTAATATAATGTTAAGTAGTACGTTTTTATACTTTGACATGGCTTTTTTATTTTGTTCATATACCCAAGTGTAGATCCTACCTTACAGTACCTTAAATATGCAAAACAAGGAAACTAATTTTATCCTACTTATAATAATATATATACATATATATAGAAATATGCTAATTAACCAGGATGCTATAATGGATCAACTAGACAGGAAGAGGTTGCGCACCCAGTGATAGGGGCCGGGTTTATGATATTCGGAGCACCTGCGCTGGGGGGAAAGCCTGATCAGCAGTGGCCATGGCTGCTTCAAGGGCAGAAGAGGGAGGCAGGACCGGACCCGTGACTCAAGGGTGGGTGGTGTCGCATAATTCTGAATTGTATCCTGGGCTCCTAGTTTTATATAAAACCACATCCTTTAATTCTTCCCCCAAGCATGTCACACAATTAATTTAATCCTTGTTAATGCTATATCTTTACTTTCAATCCTGTTACTGCATTCCCTTATACCAGTGGTTAGCAAACTGTAGCTCTCGAGCCACATGTGGCTTGAGAGCCTTGGTTTGCCACTCTGTTGACTAATGAGTTTGCTGACCACTGCTTTATACAATCAAGTGCTTTTTAAAAACGAGTATATCAGTTAAATTTTCCTCCTCTGAAAAAGGTTATGACTCTTTTATACCCTATGGGGGCTTTTGACCCTAGTTCCTATTTTTCTTATATTTCTGTTAAGTTATAGTTCTCAGAGAAGCATTGTCACTTTCATGAAATAACCAGAGTCTATCTTAAATTATATTAAACTTGTACCTATTAGATAGTATGAGCTAAACAAAGAAAACTATTATAGTATTACAATGCAGTTCATAAAGAATTCCATGAATACCTAGTCAAGAATGTCAAAATATTTTTAAATGTTTTGTTTGCTTGGTGAACTATAATGCAATTACTCAACCCATGGTACTATTCTCCTCAAAATGAACTTAAATTTAATTAAACACCCCAGTATTTACAAAGCTTCCTTTCCAGGATAAATAACACTTTCTGCATATGAACTTTTTTTTTTAAATCCTCACCCGAGGATATTTTCCCCATTGATTTTTTTTAGACAGAGTGAATGAGAGAGACAGAGGGAGGGAGGAAGCAGGAGAGAGGAGGAGAGAGAGAGAAAGCTCATGTGAAAGAAACACATTGGTTGCTTCCCACTCTCACCCCGACTGGGGCAGGGGATCCAACCTGCAATGGAAATATGTGCCATTGACTAAGAATCAAACCCTTTGGTCCACTGGCCAACACTCTAACAATGCGTTAATCAGCAAGGGCTCAATAAGAATTCTTGAACAACAAATAACTAGTTATAGATACAGTAAGGGGCATTTAATAATCCTTTAGGACTGGAGGGAGAAAGACACTGATCTAGAATTAGAGTCTAAATAAATCATTTCCATCAGAAAATTGTTTAGTGACATATGAAACATTCAACCAAGGGATCTGGAGTCAAGCACTCACAGCCCAGCTGTGGCTAATATTACCATTAACAACCCACCATTCAAAAAGCAGATCAAAATCATTAACACTCAATTAAAAAAGGCCAAATTATTCCCATATGACTGGTTTTAAAATAAGCAAGTTTTGTCAACTAGTTGAGTACTTAGTTAAAAATGAATGTTGACAAGTTAGATTGGAGGTGAGGTCAGGTTTCTCAGACCAGTACATATGAAAATACAATTTCAAAGTCAAGTGCCTTTTTAGCAAATGCTTTAAAACAAAAACAGAAGAGCTCCTCACAACCTACCCACATCGCTCCAAAAATAAATTGTTGTCCTGAGAATAGATGATATGCAATCTGAGGTTTTTGCTCACCTCAGCAACCACAGCAGCAAAATCTGTCCCCAGAATTTTCTGGTAAAGTCAACAATCAGTTTTGTTTTTGACTGTCAACCCAAAACAAAACATGGTTGGAAGGGAGGAAGGAGGTAGTTATTTTGCAAGAGATAGTTAGGAGTTCCGGGATGGTATATTTGATTGGGGGTTGGGAGGTGCAATTTTCTAAAGAACCACTTGAAATTTTAAAAAGCAAACAACTAGATGTGGAACATTGGAAAAGTTTATCATTTTGGCTAATCTGCTTCAACTGACAGTTCCCATACCTACAGAAGTTCTTCAGTAATTTTATAGACTAGGGATTTTTTTTCATACCTTCATTGTTCCAGAGGGACAGTTCCATCATCTCTACATTTCAACCTAGATTGTATTTTTCAGGCTTACAAGAGACACTTTAAATGCTCCAGTTGTGTAACAAGCCTTTTTTCTCCTTGGATGTTCTTCAGCCTCTAGAAGCCACTTAAAGTTTTAACTAATTTCCCTTCCAAGGATTGAATGATCACTACTAGCTCAGTAACTATTTGAGGACCGAGATCTACATTCAGAAAAATTCCATAGACTTGCTAACCAAACAGATGTTCTTTTAAGACTGTAGCTCTTGGGACTAGAGTGTGGGGGTTGGGGGGGAGCTAGAAGCAAAAAGGAAGTTTCAATTACTTTGTGAAGTGAAGCAGAAAAATTAAGCTAGATCCAAGCAAACTTTATTAGCTATGACAAGCAATCCTTAATGCTTTTGTTTCATTAGTGCTCTGAAACCTTTGCTAAAATATTTGAAAAATTCATCAAATCAAGGCATCCCATTACTAGTATAATTGCTGTGTGTCTAGATGTGTGTATGTGTATACTCACATATAAAATTAATTTTAGGCAAATTTTTATTCAATGTGTTTTATGAGCACCATTAGGAAATTAAGAAAAGTCTTAAGCCTTTTTCCTGTTCAAATATAAAGGTAATCGTGAACTATTGCAAATTTAAAAACTGTTAATTAAAAGCTTACTTTAATTCTTGACTTCTAGACCTAGACTAGCCTCAGTATCTCTTCTCTTAGAGTCTGTCATAACCACTTAACACACAAGACAGTATATAACTACAAATTGCTAAGAAACAACTTATATTCAGTTACATTCCTAAAGCAAATATGCAGTACTTTGAATTGCAGTGTTCATTATTTAAATTGCTTTCCATTTCAGGACTAAAAATCCAAAGACACATATATTACCACAAAGTCTTTTGTTTTATTCAAACCACTCTTGTCTTTTGAAAAAAACCAACAGCCTCCATGTCTCAATGCTGAAATATACAGTTTTGTTATCTAAACAAAATTATCAAATAAAAGCCTGCAGCCATCAGTTCTAAATATAAAGAAAGCCACCTTTACTAGTATGCATGAAGCTTGTCATTAATGAGCATATCATTTCTTTGACAGAAAAAAATATCCTTGAGTTGATTTCTCTTTTCCAAATCGGTTAATACAAATATAATAAACCTTAGGTCATTTATACCTCTTACTATGCTTCTCAAAGGGAGAGAGACAATTAACTTATCCAACAGAAACTGAGGCCCCCAAGATAAGCAATTTAATTTCCAGAACATTCTAAAAGTCATTCTAAAATTGAGCCAGGGCTACAGGTGATTTCATAGAAATAAGTACTATTCCTACCATAAATGAACACATTTATTCCTTCAATACCCTAACAAACACCAAGTCACACCATCAGCCCTGGCTCAATAGTTTGAAAGAGGTTACAGGAAACCCAAATTTTGCTTTCAAATTTCAGAAAGTCTTTGTTTTGTAAGGCAGCCCCAAGGGTATAAATTACGGTAATCATAACATGCTGGTGTCCATTTTCCAGAAAAAAATTTCCTGACACCCTCTAAAGCTTAACACTTTCTAGAGTTGTCTACAACTACCTATAGCACATCAATTTCAGGTTTCTTCCTCACACCACAACTCAGATGTTCAGAGAAAACATCAGAAAATGTAGTTTCTGGTTAATAAGAACATTGACTTACTAGCTAGCTACTTCAGAATTCTTCCAGGTTTTAACATTTTCTGGAAATGATTAAAAATCAAGACTCATGGCACAAAGGGGAATGTGTTCTCTCCCTCTCTGTACCCCTCCCCTCTCCCTCTCCAAGTTATAACAGTTTTTCTAAATGCCAAAATATAGTAAAAGATTTTTACTTCATTGCCATGTTAGAGAAAAACAACTATGGTCTCCATTTACTCATAAAGAAACCAGTATCCCTTAACCTTTCCTGAAGAAGATTGTATTATTTTTAAGTCCTGGTTGCTTTTTTATTAACCAATGTCACTGCAGTAAATTCTATTTTAAAAAATCCTGGTTGCTGACAGTTATATTTAAAAAGTTAGATACTTTGCATCTCCTACAATATTTTTTTTAACAAGGATTAACTGTATTTTAAAACTTCTCAAGAAACACAAATCCCAATTCTAGAAAAATGAGTTATTAGTTAAAGGTCACAGACACCAAGGTATGTGTCACTTATTGTCCTAATATGGAGTTTGTCTTCTGGACTGCTAAAAATTCTTTATAAGATTTTTAAATAAAAGGAATTTTAAAAACAACCCTCTTGGTGCACAGTTATGATATAACCTTGATTCCTAGTTATATCATAACTAAATAGGGCTTGAGGGTTGGAACAGGGAAAATTCAAAGCTCAACATGAAGCCAATTTTCACTGGTGGGGTTAACATATTTATTACAAACATCATATCTACACTGCACAGTAGGAAAAGTACTCATAAGAAATGTGTGCCAGCACCAAAAAGAGGATCCTCTTAAATTCTCTTGCTTTTTTTCCTCTAGCTCACTGGGTGCTGCTCTTGGAAAAGTCTATCTGTCTTGAAAGTAGAATGAAATGATAATTCCCCACTCCCTGACCCATGAGGTTAAGCTCAACTAACACCCATAATTGCCGAACTGGAAGTTTTGTGAAACTCTTTGATAAGATCTCTGGTACAAATTAGGAGCATTTTAGGCATTTACTTAAGAGCAAGCACATGTCTTCTGAACTGCTGCATTTCCTGCTTATCACTGTTTGAAATCTGCTAGGATATTTTAGATAGCAAGCTCTGATAGAACAAAGCAATTGTCAGCACTGTCCTCCTTAATGTGTTGCTTTTAATACTCTATTATTGGACTTGGGGAGAAACCAAGATGGCGGTATAGGTAAACAACTGAAATTGCTGCCTCACACAAGAACTTCAAAACTACAACTAAAAGACAAAATGGACATCATCCAGAACCACAGGAAGGCTGGCTAAGTGGAAATTCTACAACTAGAAGGGAAGAGAGAAGCACACTGAGACTCAGAGGAGCTGTGGAAGTAAAGGCAGATGAACAGAGGCATGCACAGAGAGGGCTGGCAACTTAGGACATGGTTGTCTTTTTCAAGTGGCAGGGAGACAAAAGCTCCCGACTGCTCTGAACTCCAGTTCCAGGCGAGACTCTGGGGACAGGGACTCATACGGGGAGAAACTAGACTGTCTGGCAGTGGGCAGAACTCAAAGGTGGCTTTCTCTCAGAAGTGTTTGTAGCAAATAACAAGGGACACTGAGACCTGAGGAGCCTCTTAGGGCAGGGCTGACGGGAAGCCATTACTGTTTTCTCCATCCTCAGACTCTGCCCCATTCAAGCTATGTCCAGAGGCTTTTGCATATTAATGGCCTGCTCCTTTGAAATATAAACTTACCTAACAAACTGCAGCTGAGTCACTGAGACCCAGAACATCCAAAAGAAGGCCCAAGGCCACACAGCAGCTTGCATTGCTTCACAGCTGGGCCTCATCTGGGCATCTCCAAAACCCAAACAAAAAAGAGGTATCTGCAGATCTCTCCTAGCTCCTGCTGGGTGGCCTCGGGTGGAGGATAAATTAGCGCCTCCCTGGAGATCCAAGAGCCATTGTACCCAGGAGTCTGAGTAGGAACATCCAGATTACAACTCCTCAGATCCATAAGGGACAAGCTCAGGAGGCAGACTCAGTGAGCACCAAAGCCCCACTGAGCAAGTATTGCCTCATGAGTGTGTCTCCAGCACAAATGTTCTCCCATCATAGACACAGCTGATCCTCATAGCCAACTGGCCTGGAGATCAATTCCTCGCAGTGACACCAACAACAATTAAGGTTTAACTACAAGACTGTGCACACATAGCCCAAAAAGGGGTGCACCAAGACTGTCCACCTCAGGTAACTGGGGAGGCAGAGCTATGGAGCCATAAAGAACATCTAGGACACAAAGCCACTCTATCAACTCAGGGAAGTAGCCAAAATTCGGAGACAAAGAAACAGGTTACAAATGAAAGAAATAGAGGAAAGCAAACTAATGGATAGAGTTCAAAACCACGTTTATAAAGTTTTTCAAGAATTTTCTAAAAAAAAGGCTGATAAATTTAGTAAAATCCTTGAGGATATGAAAAAGGACCAACTAGAAATTAAGCATACAATGACTGAAATAAAAAATAATATAGAGAAATCCAATAGCAGACTACATGATCTCAATAATGAAGTCAAAGTTTTGAAATACAAAGAAGCAAAAACACCCAACTGAAAAAGGAAAAAGAAGAAAAAAGAATATAAAAATATGAACATAGTGTAAAGAGCCCCTGGGACAAATTCAAGTGTACCATATTCAGAATTATGGGAGTGCCAGAAGAAAAGAGAGAGCAAGATACTGAAGACCTATTTGAAGAAATGATGACAGCAAACTTCCCCCACCTGGTGAAAAAAATAGACTTACAAGTTCAGAAAGCACAGAGAACCCCAAATAAAAGGAATCCAAAGAGGACCATACCAAGACACATCATAATTAAAATGCCAAGAGCAAAAGACAAAGATAGAATATTAAAATCAGAAAGAGATGGGCGTGGAGGCCATAGGAGCACAAGCTACCAAGGAGACAGAACTGAACCTCACAGCACCCTGCTTGGCCCTGGAGAATGACTGGTTAGCCAGAGACGGGTAAGATTCCTCAGGGAAGGAACTACCTAAGACAGGCATAGTCACAGATGGGCCATCAGAAGAGAACTTGGCAGTCAACAGAGGTGGGGCACAGATCCTCATCCCACACCCAAACATTGCAGGTGTCTGATCCCTCACCCTTTCTACTTCACTTCCCATGTTCAGCACAGGTCGGGACCCAAGTAACAGAGACTTGGTCCAGCTCAGATCAGGACCCAAGTAACAGACAGAGACAGGGCCCACCCAGATCAGGACCCAAGTAACACAGAAACTTGCCAACAGCAGCTGCCCTATATCTAAATTCAGCCTAGCACTAGGAATGCTCAGTGCCTACTCAAGAATGTAAATAAACCTTTTCACTAATATTTACAGGGTAATCTAAAATTGTTGGTAGAGTATTAAATTTGACAGTAAAAGAGTAATAAAGCTTTCAGATTAACTTAAATTGGCTAATTGAAATAAATGAATACCCAAGAAAATTTAATTGTACTGGACAAAAAGCTGTTTCTAAAGTATTAACTAAAATTTCTATTAGTAGTTCATCTCATGGTAAAATTGCTTAACATGCAATGAACATAAAGCAGTCATATTTTTGTGCAAAAAATTAAAATCTAAAGTTATCAACATTGCATTAAAAATTATACAAAAGTCTCCATTAAAAAGGGAGGGGTAGTAGTATAATATCATGTAAGGAAAAATATCCAGTAAGTAAATTACATATAGAAAAATTTTTACTTTAAAATATATTTTTGCAGAGAGGAAGGGAGAGGGATATAGAGTTAGAAACATTGATGAGAGAGAGACATCGATCAGCCGCCTCCTGCACACCCCCTACTGGGGATATGCCTGCAACCAAGACACATGCCCTTGACCGGAATCGAAGCTGGGACCTTTCAGTCCACAGGCTGACACTCTATCCACTGAGCCAAACTGGTTTCGGCAAAAAATTTTTACTTCAGAAAATTAATTTTCATTTGTAATACTAACAGCAAGACACCCATGAAAAACAAACATGGTGTCAAAATAGGCCAAAGAAAAATCGGGTGGGCAAAAATAAAAAGGACCTCAAGTCAATTTTATACAAAAGATTCCTTTATTAACTTTTGGTCGAGAATATGTTTTTATATTTTCAGAAAACAACTCCAAGACCAGGTGGACTCCTGCGACAGAGAGGAACTGAGAGGTCTGCTCCAACCACAAAGACAAGAGGAGAAACAGTCCAGAGATGGAAGACATTTCTACATGTAATTTACTTACTGGATAGTTTTTCTTATATGATATTATACTACTATTCCCCCCACCATTTTTAGCAGTCAGCAGCTGTGCATAGCTACAAGATGCCTAGGATCAAACCAGAGGGTGTTGGACCGGCATTGCCACCATTTGTCCACTATCCAGATACCATTGCTAACATGCACACAATAAGGAACTGTTTGACATTGAAACTGGGACTCCTAACTATTGGACATTGAAATTAAAACTCAAACATTATTTGATCTTATAAGTTTATTTCTAGCTTACAGAGGCAAGATGTTTTTAAAGAAAAGAATCGGGGGGGGAAGGGAGAGACAAAACAAAAAAACAGATACAGAGGCAAAGAAGCAATGAACAGACTGTCATGCTTCAGTGGGAAGGCAAGGGAGGTTGGGGAAGGGGGCCTGTAAGATATCAACCAAAGGACTTGTATGCATTTATGTAAGCACAGCCAATGAATACAGGGCATTGGGGGGAAGGGGAGGTGAGGGCATGTACTGGGGGGTGGGGAAGAATGGGGGGGTTGTCAATAGGGGGGAAAAAGGAGACATATGTACTACTATTTGTAATACTTTAAACAATGAATATATAATAAAAAATAAATGTAAAATAATAAAATAAAACCAGCAAGAGAAAAACAGTTAATTATCTACAAGGGTGCACCCATATGACTGTCAGCTGATTTCTCAACAGAAACTATGCAGGCCAGATGCAAGTGGCAAGATATATTCAAAATGATGAAATCAAGAACCTACAACCAAGATTACTCTACCCAGCAGAGCTATCATTCAGAATTGAAAGTCAGATAAAGAGCTTCACATATAAAAAAAATAAATACAAAGAAAGCTACAGGAGTTCATCAACACCAAACCAGCATTGTATGAAATGCTGAAAGGTACTCTTTAAGAAGAGGAAGAAGAAGAAAAAGGTAAAGATAAAAATTATGAACAACAAATACATATCTATCAACAAGTCAATCTAAAAATCAAATGAATAAAAAATCTGATGAAAAGAATAAACTGGTGAATACAGTGGTACCTCGAGATATGAGTTTAATTCGTTCCGCAACCTTAAGGCGTGGGAAACTATGAGATGCTCGAGTCGCAGTAAACTGGTGGGTCATGTGCAGCCAGCCGATCCGCGAGATTAGTCCTATCTCAAATGTTGCTCGCTCGACGGCTCATATCTCAAAAATCTCGTATGTTAGGGCACTCGTATCTCGAGGTACCACTGTATAATAGAATCAGGGGCATAGAAAGGGAGTGGGCTGACAATTCCTCGGAGGAAAGGGGTTTGGGGGTGCGAGATAAGACTGGACAAAAATCGTACACCTATGGATGAGGACAGTGGAGGGGTAAGGGCAGAGGGAGGGGTGGGAACTGGTGGAGGGGAGCTATTGGGGGGGAGAACAATTGTAATAATTTGAACATTAAAGATTTAAAAAATGACTCTTACAGGTTTTACTTTTTAATTTTTACCAATACCAGAGGGATGTGAACATGCCCTATGTCTCAAAATGCTTTAAACTCTTTGAATATCCCCATTAACATTTTATGGGCACTTTTTATTTTTCTACACCAGGCCCCCTGTTAGCCCAATCAAAGAAATTTGAGATAGAATCTCTACACTCCCATTTATGTTATGACTACAACAGGAATGTCCTGGATTGCAAGGAAAAACATCCCTTCCTAGATGTTCATCCTCAGATAAGGAAAAAAGAGGTAAAAAAGGATCAAACAGCTACCTGGAGTACTGATTTCTAGAGCCTTATTAGGAAAGAATAAGCATAACTTTGTCCCTTAAGCATCATGTTGTTTTCTTCAGATTCACAAGATAAGAAACAAAAGGTAGAGAGAAAAGCATACATTTCTAATTAATACACAACATGGGATATAACTCGAACACCCAGACTTTATTATGACATCAGATTTATATGCTATTTTTAAAACGATTCTACAGTTATTTTTTTTAAAGAAGAGTATAAATGAGCTCAATTAGTTAACTGTGACAGGTATGTGTCAAAAAGCTAGGGTAGAGGGGGAAAAGCAACATGGAAGTATAGGTGAACACCTAAACTGCTGCCTTGCACAACAATTTCAAAACTACAGCTAAAAGACAGAACGGACATCATCCAGAACCACAGGAAAGCTGGCTAAGTGGAAATCCTACAACAAGAAGGAAAGAAAGGGGCTCACGGAGACTCAGAAGAGATGCAAAAAGCTGAGGTATAGAGACACGTGGATGAAAGAACAGGTGGCGGAGTGCATGGCTGGCTTCCTCTAGCCGGAGGGAGACAGAAACTTGCGACTGCACTGAGCCCCAGTTCTGACTACACTGAACCCCAGTTCTAAGTGAGACTCATACAGGGGGAGTCTGGGCTGTCCTGAAAAGGGAGGAGTGCACAGAAACTTAGGGGAGCCACAAAAGGCAGAGGTCTGGAGGCGCACGCGCACGTGAGTGCACGCAGAGAGAACTGACTGCTGATTGTGCTGCTGGCTTTCTCTAGTGGGACAAAAACGGAACCTCCCAACTGCACTGAATTCCAGTTCCAACTGCACTAAACCCC
This sequence comes from Lasiurus cinereus, assembly GCA_011751065.1. Classification (NCBI taxonomy): domain Eukaryota; kingdom Metazoa; phylum Chordata; class Mammalia; order Chiroptera; family Vespertilionidae; genus Lasiurus; species Lasiurus cinereus. The sequence goes on along the minus strand of JAAGEH010000015.1, from coordinate 17,503,847 downwards.
AATTTCAGGTGAGACCCTGGGGACCCAGACTCATACGGGTCCCTGGAGTGCACGGAAACTCAGGGAAATGCGAATTGCAGAGGTCTGGAGGCGCGTTTGCAAATGCAGGCAGAGGGGGCTGCAGCGATTATGGAGAAGACACAGACACAGGGGCCAAATAGGGCAGGGATGACAGGAAGCCAAGGCTGTCTGCTCAGCCTAGAGACTCCACCCTATCCAAGTTGAGCATAGAGGCTTTTGCAATTTTGCAAGTCTTGTCTCATAAGGCTGACTCCAGCACAGAAATTCTCCTGGCATAGACACAGCTGATCCTCACAACCAGCTGGCCTGGAGGTCAATTCCCCAGAGTGATACCAACAACAATCAAGACTTAACTACAACAAGGCTGTACACACAGTCCACAAAGGGGTGCACCAAGAAAGTCTACTTCAGGTAACTAGGGAGGCGTAGCTACCGGGCCATATACTACAACTAGCACACAAAGCTACTCTACCAACTCAGAGAAGCAGCCAAAATGTGGAGACAAAGGAACAGATCACAAACAAAAGAAATGGAATAAAACGAACGACTGGATATAGAGTTCAAAACCATGGTTATAAGGTTTTTCAAGAATTTCCTAGAAAAGGTCGATAAATTTAACAAGACTCTTGAGGATATAAAAAAGGACCAACTAGAAATTAAACAAACACTGACTGAAATAAAATATATATATATATTATACAGAGACCTAACAGCAGACTACAGGAACGCAAGAAGCAAGTCAAAGATTTGAAATACAAAGAAGCAGAAAACACTCAACTGTAAAAGGTAAGAGAAAAAAGAATCCAAAAATTTGAAGATAGTGTAAGGAGCCTCTGGGACAACTTCAAGCGTTACCAACATCAGAATTATGGGGGTGCCAGAAGAAGAGAGAGAGCAAGATACTGAAGACCTATTTAAAGAAATAATGACTGAAAACTTTCCCCAACTGGTGAAAGAAATAGACTTACAAGTCCAGGAAATGCACAGAACCCCAAACAAAAGGAATCCAAAGAGGACCACATCAAGACACATCATAATTAAAATGCCAAGAGCAAAAGACAAAGAGAGAATATTAAAAGCAGCAAGAGAAAAACAGTTATTACCTACAAGGGAGCACCCATACGACTGTCAGCTGATTTCTCAACAGAAACGATGCAGGCCAGATGGGAGTGGCAAGAAATAGTCAAAGTGATGAATAGCAAGAACCTACAACCAAGGTTACTCTACCCAGCAAAACTATCATTCAGAATTGAAGGTCACATAAAGAGCTTCACAGATAAGAAAAAAACTAAGAGTTCACAACACCAAACCAGTATTATATGAAATGCTGAAAGGTATTCTTTAGGAAGAAGAAGAAAAAGGTAAAGATAAAAATTATGAACAACAAATACATATCTATTAACAATTAAAAATCTAATGAACAGAATAAACTGGTGAATATAATAGAATCAGAGGCACAGAAAAGGAGTGGACTGACAATTCTCAGGGAGAAAGGGGTGAGTGGGTGTAGGAAGAGACTGGACAAAAATCATACACCTATGGATGAGGACAATGGGGGGAAAGTTTTCCAAAGTCCCACTTTAGATTCTATAGAAGAGGAATGGTGTACAGAGTACACTCATCTCCAAGTTTACTTGACTCTTAAGTAGTTAGTAACATATCAAGGTAAGGAGGGGAAATGGGAAAAAATCAGGAAGGTCACTGGCAGACAAGTGACCAGCCAAGTGACTGCTTTTGTTACAAGGAAATGATGGCAGACTGTTCCCTCACCACATCAATCTGTACAGAAATCAGATCAGTGGTCCCCTAGGGCTGACAGACAGATGAAGGGAGAATGATTGTTAAAAGGTACAGGGTTTCTTTTTTTTTAGATTAAAAACAATGTTCTAAAACAGATGATAGTGATAATTGCACAACTCTGAATATACTGAAAACCACTGGAATGTACACTTTCACAAAATGAGTTTTGTAGTATACTAGACGCCCAGTGCACGAAATTAGTGCACATGGTGGGGGGTGCCTCAGCCTGGCCTGTACCGTCTCACAGTCTGGGAACCCTGGGGAGATGGCTTAGTGGGCCTATGCCGTCAGTCAGACATCCTTAGCATTGCCACAGAGGCAGGAGAGGCTCCCACCACTGCCACTGTGCTCACCAGCCGTGAGCCTGGCTTCTGACTGAGTGGCACACCCCCCTTGGGAGTGCACTGACCACCAGGGGGCAGCTCCTGCATTGAGTGTCTTCCCCTTGTGGTCAGTGACAGCATAGCGACCAGTCATTCCACCATTTGGTCATTTGCATATTAGCCTTTTATTATGTAGGATACATTGAGGATGAGGCCCCCTAGAACCATAAGAAATGCAAAAAATTCACTGTTAACTCATTCTCAAATTGCCCCCACTTAAAATCAAATTGACACCCCCCTCCCTGTGGGGCATGTGCTACACCTGGGGGACCAGTGGGCTTGACACTTTCCCTCTCTGAACTTCATTTCTGAAAACATACGCATATACCATGGGAATTGAAATCTCTTCTCCGCCTACCTCACTGGGTTGTCATGAGGAAGTTCTGAGCTAATAAACCTAGAAATGTTTCATCAAGTAAGTGATGTCTAAATGGGAAGGGATTGCTATTTTTAAGCTCAGGAGTACCCTTACAGGGAGCAAGTGCTGATTAGGGGAGGAGGACTTGATTGTTTCCTGGGACTGTAACTATGGAGGTCTTGCAGAGGTTTCCACAGGCCTCGGAGGGGAGGGCTCTGGCCAGCAGCCCTGGAGCAGTGGTCATCCCTGGAGGTGCTGGTGGGAAGTGGGTGTTAGGAGAGCACTAGGAGGGTGGTGAAGCCAAAGGGGAAATGACTGCCAAACCTTTCTTCTTGGCGCCATTCTTTAAATTGTACGTGGCTGTTTCGCAGCTGTACCTGCTCAGGGAGGGGCTCCAATCTTCTGGAGCAGGGTTGGGGACCAGGCCAAGGCAGAGCCAGGCGGGCTAGGAGGGCAGATTTAGCTACGCCCCCAGTGAGGTTAAGTACACTTCCTCTGCAGATGGCGCTGCTGCTGCTAGAGTGGGGGGAGAGAGAAGGGTCTGACCCTGGAGGGCCACTCAGGCCTACCTCCACTTGGGTCTGGAGTTGTAGGGAGAAGAGGTGTGCCCGGCCCCAACACAGGAGGCCTGGCATGGCGAGCCTCGGGGGCACTGACGGGTGGTTGCAGGTGTGCTATTGTTGTGGGCACCCATGGTGGTAGAAGAGATCTGGAGTCGGAGGTGCAATCATAAATATGCAAATAGGTCATTACAGGGACTCCATAATGGACAAATCAGCATATTACCACTTTATATGTATAGATCACTTTTATCTCTACAAATCTGTGGGAAGTTACCCCAATCCATGATACTGCTATGGCTGCAAGTGTTTGGCATCACATGGAAGATTCAGAGAGACCAAAACAAACATTCCCACTCACCCCCTCATAGCCACCAAAGAAAAAAAGTAGCCCTACTCTTCATACAAAAGGGTAATTCATCTGTGCCTAGAATACCATATGCTATTCTAAATCTCATGAACACTATCAAGAGATTTTCTGGAAAAAAGGTAGCAAATAAATGAAAGGAACAGGAAGGTAGACACCCAGTGAGAGAAACAGACTAAAGTGGGGAAGTAGATGAAGGAAAGAAAAGGGAAATATGCGAAGTCACAAAGAGTATGGCAAGGGTGAACCTAGAATTTCTGATTATGGAAACCTTCAAAAGTTTAAAAGTATCTAATTGGGAGAGTGAGAGAAAGGGGAAAAAAACAACCTACAATCTGTTACACTGTTAAACTTGTTGGGAGGAAACAAGGCCTAGTGAGACAATCTGACTCTATGACCTTGAGAACAAATCAGTGACCCTTCTTGGGCTTTCACTTCCACTCTTCAAACACAATGTGATTCCTAATTATGCTCAAATCCTCTCTCATTAATCAAGGGGAGCTCTTAAAGAGCCAGAAGCTCCTAGCAGGGCTATCATGTTCCACTGCAAGTTCACTATACAGAAATTTACTAATAAAGTAATTCAACAGGTATGCAGATGACATATAAATTTCACATGAAGTATCAATACCCTCCAAGTTTCCATAAGGTTTTAAGACCTTGAAAAAACCTTTGACAAACCTTGTTGGCTTAGGATATAAACAGTCACCACAAAAATTCTAGTTCGTTATGAAATTGTTGCAGCCTCTTATGAGACAGTATTGTTTTTTGGTTGTTTTTCTTTTTGCTGCCTGGTTGGCCAATATATTCTAAAACAAGTAATATAAACACTTCCATCACCGCATGCTGCATAATAAAGCATCTTCAAAGCTTCTGTTCATTTCAGATCTCAATTTGTAAATATCAACTATCATGCATGACAAAGTAGCTCACAGGATTAATGCGATCAGTGAAATCCTGCCAACATTTGTGTATTGTGGGATTACAGAAACTGAACTACGTACCCCTGGTATGTGTATGTGTAGTAGTCTACAGCCTTTTGATTTGTTAATGTGTCCTCAAGGAAATAATTCTAATGGAAGCAATTCACTGTAAAATTCTCCGAAATTACCAAAAGAAACGTAACAACACGATGGACAGATGGATTTTTAAGTTTTACACCAAAGGGTATTATATAGAAAATATAAAAAATATCTGTCCATCTATTGTAATATAATCAGATTTTCAAAAATAATCTATTCATAATACTGGAATAAATAATATTTTTAAGGTAAAAGCCACCAACACTAAAAAACAAACAACAAAAAGAAAATGAAAGTTTAATAGGAAACCACTTTACAACTGAGACAATTTCCACTTCTTAGAAATATTAAACTGGAGAAATTACAAGTAGTTATACATTCTTGATAATGGTCCACTTGTACTTGGGAATACCACAGCCTTTGGCCATCTACCAATCAAATTTTCCAACTCTGTTCAAGGAAATGAAGCCTCCCTTCTTTCTTTTTCTATCTAGTCAAAGGAAAGCAGGCTTAAAAAAAAAAAAGGGAAAATAGAATAAGAAATGTTAACCAGGGAAAGCACGTAGTGGTTCTAACTGGTGCAAATATTAAAAATAAGCACCTAAGATTGGAACTTTCCTTCATATTTATTGTCCATTTGTGAGGTCCTTAAAATATTTTATTGGTCCAGATACTGATCTAACAATCCCCTCCATAACTGCAAAATCACATAGCTACAGAATCACAAAAGTACACTAGGGTCATAGTCCGCAAACTGCGGCTTGAGAGCCACATTCGGCTTTTTGGCCACTTGAGTGTGGCTCTTCCACAAAATACCATGGCCTGGGCGAGTCTATTTTGAAGAAGTGATGTTAGAAAAAATTTAAGTTTCATAAATTTGGCTCTCAAAAGAAATTTCAATCGTTGTACTGTTGATATTTGGCATTGTTGACTAATGAGTTTGCCGACCACTGCACTAGGGGATTATGCTGTAGGGTTTGCAACAGTAAAATCTCATTTAGGAAGAGAGAGAAGAATGTAACTTGAAATAAGACAGAAATGGCCTCTCTTCAAATTTCCCAGCAGAGTTTGAGAGCTGTCCTATAGCCAAGTCTCCCCAGGGTTCTCCTAATCCTCAGCAGCCACTGAAGAAGAGCCAGGATGAAACTTTTTTTTTGAACAAAGAGAACTGAAAAGGGCCAAGTCTCAAAGTCAGAGGCTCCCAGCTCAGCACTGGCTCAAAGCCAAGAAGCAGCCCTGTATGCTCAGGACCATGGCCCCACAGCTGATGGACAGATAGCAGGCTGGGGAGGGGTAGATGGGCAGGGAGGGAGAAGCTATACATTTGACTCCCAAGCTCTCTCCTGCTACTCTGAAAAACCTCCCCAGGGTAATAGGGCTATTCTGGCCCCCAGTCCTTGCCAATGGCATTTCACATTCACCAAACTGCTGGCAATGAAATCCCCTTATCTGCCATGATTGCCCAGGCATGTGTTGGGCATCGTATGCACATGTACAGCTTCAACTGACATAAGCATTCCTACCTCCATGCCAGAATCCAACACAAATATCCTCACAGAAGTAGACATCAAGGCTGAATGTTCTCTCAGTGACAAATTATTTAACAGTTTGTTACACTGGTTGGGGGTAAACAAGGCCTAGTGAGACAATCTGACTCTATGACCTTGAGAACAAATCAGTGACCCTTCTTGGGCTTCCACTTCCACTCTTCAAACACAATGTGATTCCTAATTATGCTCAAATCCTCTCTCATTAATCAAGGGGAGCTCTTAAAGAGCCAGAAGCTCCTAGCAGGGCTATCATGTTCCACTGCAAGTTCACGATACAGAAATTTACTAATAAAGTAATTCAACAGGTATGTAGATGACATATAAATTTCACATGAAGTATCAATACCCTCCAAGTTTCTGTAGGGTTTTAAGACCTTGAAAAAAACCTTTGACAAACCTTGTTGGCTTAGGATATAAAAACTGACCACAAAACTTCTCCTTAAGTGGCTGTCGGAAGGAGACTGTTCATCTTTGCTTTTTGTCTGCCCCTCAAACAGAACATTGACTGGGAAGCCCTGAGCAGAGCCTGAATGTAGGGACACGGACCTCAGTGAGGACACTTTTTCTGGAGTACTTTTAACCTGAGAACAACTGGACCAGTAGAGCAGCTCAGTGTTTTATTCTGCTTTCTTTTCACTTATAGATCTGTGACTTATAGGTTCCTGCCTTCATCCCAGATTTTTCCTCTGTTTCTCTTGAAAAGCTGCTGGTTTCTTTATTAGCATGAGCACCTACGTCCAGGGTCCTGGAGACAGGAAGGATGGGAGGCGTTAGGAAAATAGAGAAGAAAACATATCCTCCCAAGGAAGCTAATCTATACCAGGTCTTCTCCAACTGTGGGATCATCGTCTCCAAAGGAACAAGAGAGAATTTCAGGGGTATCAAAAGCCCTGGAGCCCAGAGCCCAAGACCTTCCAATATCTGCTATCAGTGAAGACACAGCAATCTTTTTAATACAGTTTCCTCTCCTACATCAGCACCAAAATTGTTTTTCTAGCCCCTAGGTCTACTCAACACCCCTGCAACATGACCTCATCTCCCATTCCTATCCAAATTATTGCCTCATAAAAAAAAAAAGCCAAAACCAGTTTGGCTCAGTGGATAGTGCATCAGCCTGCGGACTGAAAGGTCCCAGGTTCGATTCGGGTCAAGGGCATATATCCTGGTTGCGGGCATATCCCCAGTAGGGGGCGTGCAGGAGACAGCTGATCAATATATCTCTCTCATCAATGTTTCTAATTCTCTATCCCTCTCCCTTCCTCTCTGTAAAAAATCAATATAATATATTAAAAAAACAAAAACAAATTATTGCCTCATTACATTGTCCCCTATTCCTTATATCCCTTGGCAGCAAGGTTGAAATAAGAATTTAAATTTCAAGAGGAATTCTATCTACTTCCTGTCTTCATTGCCGTATCATTAACACCATCCATCAGTTGAATCTTTAAAAAAAATATTTTATGGTGCTAATATTGATAGTTAGCAACATGCATTGAGCACTTGCTATGTGTCAGATACCAGGGGAAGTACTATTTTATTTGTATTAGCTCAGTAAGGTAGGTACAAAATTATTATTTTACCCCTTTTATATATATGAACACTGCAGCAGAGTCACTAAGGAACCTGTCAAAGATCAGAGCTAATAAGTGGTAGTAAGGCTACAGAGCCTACCCTATTATTTTGATGTTTTAATAAGATATCATTCATATACCATACAATTCACCCATTTAAAGTGCACCATACAAGAGTTTTATTCTATTTTGAGTTGTGCAAACATCACTACAATCAGTATTAAAATTTTTCACAATCCCATATCCTTAAGTCCTAAGTAGCCGCTGATCCTACTCTCTCTCTCTCTGAATTTGTCCATTTTGGATATTTCTTGGAATTGGAATCATGAAAGTTGTAGTTTCAGAACCTATACTCTTAACTACTATCTAATACTGAGGAAGAGGATGATGTCCATTGATAAATTATTTCCCCACGCCAAAGTCAAATTACCAACAATTTCCCCTGGAAACATGAAACATCCTGCAATGTGCTTTGTTGTTGGCTGGAGATGAGATTTGGCAAGGGGTTGCTGGAGTCTTTGGGGAGTTATTAGGACACATTATAGCCAAAGAAAATGAGCACATCCACCGGAGTAAAAAAGGCTTGTATTCACCTTATACACTGTTGATGAGAATGTAAAATGGTGCAGCCACGAAGGAAAACAGTTTGGCAGTTACTCAAAAACTTAAACATAGGCCCTTGCCAGTTTGGCTCAGTGGATAGAGCATCACCCTGCGGACTAAAGGATCATGGGTTTGATTCCAGTCAAGGGCACCCCAGTAGGGGGGGGATGCAGGAGGCAGCTGATCAATTATTCTTTGTCATCATTGATGTTTCTATCCATCTCTCCCTCTCCCTTCCTCTTTGAAATCAATTTAAAAAGAAAAGTTAAACATAGAATTACCATATGACCCAGGCAACTCTATTCATGGTACTTTTTTTTTTCAAGAAAATCAAAAATAGGTGTTGAGACAAAAATGTGCACATGAATGTTCCCCACCCCTGCTCTAAGCAGTACTATTCACAATAGCCAAAAGGTAGAAACAACCCAAATGATCATCAAATGACAAACGGATAAAATATATGGTATGTCCATACAATGGAGCGCCATAAAATTGGACTGCTTTGACCTGGAGATGAGAGAGTCCTGAATTTTCTTTACAAAACCTTTTTAAAATGCAAGTAAAAACCTATTCCCAATCAAACCTAGAAGCTCCATAAATGTGATATAGCTCATGGCTGGCTATCAGTCAATCTAAAGAAAAACCTAAAGCTTTCAAAAAATATTAATAGTATAACTTTGAGTCCCAAGCATCTTCATTGAGGAGTGGGGGTTATAGGCAATAATACACAAAGCAGAGGATTTCTATTTTGTAAAGAATTCCTCCCTTCACAATGAAAATAAAGTATTTATTTCCTAGAACAGAAGGGCAGCATTTTGTTGTTATTGGAGCACTTGTCTGTATATTTATATGCAATGTGAATATCTGTTTTTGAAAATAACTTCCTCTCAACGGTGTTGTTTTCTCTATGAAACCAATCTTTAACATGATTGTTGGGAAAACCTCAGACACAGACAACAATATGGTGATTACTAGAGGGGAAAAAAGGGGGGTGGGAGAGATATAGGAAGGTTTAGTGGGGAAATGGTGACTAAAGGAGACTTGATTTGGGGTAATGAACACAAAATACTATATACAAATGATGTGTTATAGAATTTAACACCTGAAACCTATGTAATTAACCAATGTCACCACAATAAATTCAATAAAAATGTTTCCACAGCAAGGGAATTTTGTAATCCATAAGGGGAAAAGTACACAGAAAAGAGATGCAAACACAACTGAATACTATTAAGATCCAAGCCCAGAGACTGGAAAGAAGACCTGCTTCAGATATGCTTTTAATTGCTCTATTTAGACAGTCCACCTGACAGCTCAAACATGCAGCTATCCCTAGTTAGACTGGCTCTAGGGAAGTTTTCTCACCATTCAGCCCTACCCAATGCTTCATCCACATCAGCAATTTTGAATAAGCAATAGGTCTTAAAACAATATAAATCTAAAATAACCTAAAACCAGAAGTCAACTCATTGCATGCTAACTTGCCCTCCCAAGCAACACAAGAGTCCCTTGGTGGAAACACAAACTGATGATAAAAAAAAACTTGGTTCATTTGCCCTCAATGGCAGCACTTCTGAGTAACACATACAAAGCAGGCCATATGTGATCAGCTACTACATGATAAAAGGAACCTGTGCTCCAGAATGGAAATTAGGATATTAATTATAGTCTATGCTATAACACTTACTTTGAAAATTTGAATTTGTTCCAATGTGATGGATGTATCAGGAAACAATTTGAACATAATGTGAATCTCATGTTTGTTTACTTGTGATTTTGTCAAGAAACACTGGGTAAAATAATAAAAAAAAAAAACGGCACTAGCTAAAACAAACCCTGAAGGAACATACGAAACATATACATATCAAGCATCCACCAGCTCCCTCAGTTCATTGTTATGAGTCACACCCATTCACATTTAGTATTAAAAATTTCCCATCTGATTTCAGATCACCTTCCTTCTACCACTTCACAACTCACAAGCTGCCATCTTTATATCCCCATGTCCACAAGCAAACTACAGGTGTTTCAAAAGGTAAAGTGCCATATTTCTTGTAATATTTATTTATTTATTAACCACTTAGCATATGCAAAACTGTGCTATTGTTTTTTTTATTACATTCCTTAATTTTTCAATGTGCCACTGGCAAAGATTTTTACTGAAGTGATCTAACCCCAATTTTCCCGTTAGGCCTGTGGTTTCACTTCATGATTTGGCATAGCACAATGATTTTTTTTAGGAAAGAGTATGTTGTGTAATAGAATTGACTATACATTTCCTCAATGTTTGTATATTCAATAAGTTAACTAGCTGCTGCACAGCTAGAAGAGTAAATCACTATTTGCCCTTTTGCCAGAAACCTGTTAATAAAAGTGAAACTTTTAATATGCCCAGGGGAACATATACCAGGCATGATCTGCCTTAAACTCTACTACATATTTAAGTGGAATATGTATCAAAATCAAAATGTCCAGCTGCCAATTAGGAAAGACAAAAATACATTTTTCATAGGATAAAAAATATGAACAATATTACAAAAAGCTCGATTAGAAATGGAGAAACAGCCCTTCCTGGTGTGGCTCAGTAGATTAGGCATTGATTGGCCTGTACATCAGGAAGTCGTTGGTTCAATTCACAGTTAAAGGCACATGTCCAGGAAGGAAACCATCAATGTTGCACTCTCACATGGATGTTTCTCTCTCTCCCTCTCCCTTTCTCTCTCTCCAAAAAAAAACCTCAATAAACTATTCTTTTAAAAACATAAAAATGAAGAAAAGACCTAAGCAGAGAGAGAGAAACCAAGATGGAGATATTGATAATCACCTAAACTGCTGCCATGCACAACAATTTTAAAACTACAACTAAAAGACAGAATGGACATCATCCAGAACCACAGGGAAGTTGGCTGAGTGAAAATTCTACAACTATAAGGAAAGAGAGGGGCTCACAGAGACTCAGAGAAGCTGCAAAAAAAACTGAGGTACGGAGTCATGTGCGTGGAGAGAGCAGACAGTGGTGTGCCTGACTGGCTTCCTCTGGTGGAAGGGAGATGGAAACTCCCAATTGCATGGAACCCCTTATCCTACAGCATTGAATCACAGCTCCGGGCAAGACTCATACGGGGGGAGTCTGGACTGGGAAAAGGGAAGACTGCATGGAAATTTAAAGAAGCCACGAAAGGGCAGAAGTCTGGGACATGCAAACCAATGCAGGCAGAGAGGATGGACCACTGATTGTGCCGCTGGCTCTCTCTGGTGGGCGGAGACAGAGCCTCCCAACGGTGCCACTTCTAACTGCATTGAACCCCAGTTTCGGGCAAGACCCTGGAGACCCAGACTCATACAGGTCCCGGAGCACAAAGGAACTGGAAAGGCAGAGGTCTGGAGGCACCTGTGCGTGCACACAGAAAGGGCCACAGTGATAAACGATTACCAACAGACACTTGGGATGCAGGGGCCACGTAGGATGTGGCTAACTGGAAACCAAGGCGCTCTCTGCTCAGCCCTGAGACTCCACCCCACTCAATCTGAACAGAGAGGCTTTCGCAGTTTTACAAGTCTTGCATCATAAGGCTGATTACAGCACAGAAGTTCTCCTGGAATAGTGAAAATGCAGAAACAAATGAACAGACCACAAATGAAAGAAATGGAGGAAAACAAACGACTGGATATAGAGTTCAAAGCCATGCTTATAAGGTTTTTCAAGAATATCCCAGAAAATATGGATAAATTTAGCAAGACACAAAAGGAGATGAAAAAAGACCAACTAGAGGTGGAAAAGGACCAACTAGAAATTAAACATACACTGACTGAAATAAAAAAATATATATTATACAGAGACCTAACAGCAGAGTAGAGGAAGGCAAAAATCAAGTCAAAGATCTGAAATACAAAGAAGCTAAAAACACTCCACTAGAAAAGAAAAAATAATCTAAAAATGTGAAGATAGTGTAAGGAGCCTCTGGGACAACTCCAAGTGTAACAACATCAGAATTATGGGGGTGCCAGAAGAAGAGAGAGAGCAAGATACTGAAAACCTATTTGAAGATATAATGACCAAAACTTCCCACATCTGGTGAAAGAAATAGACTTACAAGTCCAAGAAGCACACAAAACCCCAAATAAAAGGAATCCAAAGAGGACCACACCAAGACACATCATAATTAAAATACCAAGAGCAAAAGACAGAGAGAATATTAAAAGCAGCAAGAAAAAAAACAGTTAATTACCTACAGGGGAGCACCCATACAATTGTTAGCTGATTTCTTAACAGAAACTATGCAGGCCAGACGGGAGTGGTAAGAAATATTCAAAGTGATGAATAACAAGAACCTAAAACTAAGAATACTCTACCCAGCAAAGCTATCATTCAGAATTAAAGAGCAGATAAAGAGTTTCACAGATAAGAAAAAGCTAAAGGAGTTCATCAACACCAAACCAGTATTATATGGAATGCTGAAAGGTACTCTTTAGGAAAAGGAAAAAGTAAAACGTAAAGATGAACAACAAATTCAGATCTATCAACAAGTGAATCTAAAAAGTGAATAAAAAATATGATGAACAGAATAAACTGGTGAATATAATAGAATAGGGAAAGGGGTGAGGGGGGGTGCATGGAGAGACTGGACAATAATCATACACCTATGAATGAGGACAATGTTGGGGGAGGTAAAGTAGAGGAAAAGGTGGGAGCAGATGGAGGGAAGTTGTGGGGGGCAAAAAGAGAAACAAATGTCATAATCTAAACAATAAAGATTTATTAAACTTTAAAAAAATCAATAAACAAGTGTGTATCACCAATCTATATAATAAAAACATAATATGCAAAAAAAATAAAAAAGACCTAAACAGACATCTCTTCAAAGAAAATATAAAGATGGGCCTGGTTGGCCTGGCTCAGTGGCTAGAGCATCAGCCCACACACTGAAGAGTGCCGAGTTTGATTCCAGGCAATAGCTCAAACCTCGAACCTTCTTTGCAGGCTTGATCCCTGTCCCTGGTCAGAGTGCAAGCGGGGTAGCCAATAAATGTGTCTCACACATTGATGTTTTTCTCTCTCTCTGTTTCTCTCCCTCCCTTCTACTCTCTCTAAAAATCAATGAAAACATATCCTCAGGTTAGGATTAACAACAACAACAACAAAGAAAATGTAAAGATGACAAATAAACATATGAAAGAATGATCCATATCATATGTCATTGGGAAATGTGGCGCAGTTGGCTGAGTGTCGTACCATGCACCAAAAGGTTGCAGGTTTGATTCCTGGAAAGGACATCATCACATGCAGGCTCCATCCCTTATAGGAGGTATGTAGGAGGCAGCTAATCTATGTTGCACTCTCTCCCTTCCTCTCTCTAAAAATAAATTTAAAAATCTTTTTAAAAAATAACAACAATGGTGAGATACCACCACACATCTATTAAAATGCCCAAAATGCCAAATACTGACCTCATCAAAAGCTGGTGAGAATGTGGAACAAAAGGAATTCTCATCCACTGATGGTAGAAATGCAAATTGGCACAACCACTCTGGAAGACAGTTTGGAAGTTTCTTACAAAACTAAACATACTCATGCTTCTTGGTATTATCCAAATGAGCTGAAAACATCTCCACATAAAAACTTGCACACTGGTATTTACAGAACGTGGAGGCAGCCAATCTGTCCTTCAGTAGGTGAATCCAGATAATGGAATATTATTCAGTGCTAAAAAGAGATGAGCTATCAAACCATAAAAGACATGGAGGAAAGTTGAATGCATATTACTAAGTAAAAGAAGCCAAACTGAAAAGGTTACATAGTGTATGATTCCAACTAAATGACATTCCAGAAAAGGCAAAATTATGGTGACAGTATAAACATCAGTAGTTGCCAAGGTTTGGGGGGGGGGAATGTAGAGTTGGAGTAAAGATTTTTAGGGCAGTGAAACTACTCTGTGATACTATAATGGTGGATACATGCAAGTAAGTAGTTATCAAAACCCCCAAAATGTATACCACCAAACGTGAATCTTAATGCAATGATGGATATTAAGTGATAAATGATGTGTCAATATAGGTTCATGGAAGGAGAAACCAAGATGGCAGCAATGGTGAACAACTAAACTGCTGCCTCACACAACAATTTCAAAACTACAACTAAAAGACAGAATGGATATCACCCAGAACCACAGGAAAGCTGGCTGAGTGGAAATTCTACAACTAGAAGGAAAAAGAGGGGCTCACGGAGTCTCAGAGGAGCTGCAAAAAGCTAAGGTACAGAGACACGTGCGTGGCGAGGACGGGCGGCTGAGTGCCTGGCTGGCTTCCTCAAGTGGGAGGGAGACGGAACATCCTGACTACACTGAACCCCATTTTTTGGTGAGACTCATATCAGGGGAGTCTGGACTGTTCTGAAAAAGGAGGAGTGCACAGGAACTTAAGGGAGCTGCAAAAGGCAGAGGTCTGGAGGAGCGCGTGTGTGCAAGTGCACGTAAAGAGGACTGACTGCTAATTGTGCTGCTTGCTGGCTTTCTCTAGTGGGACAAAGATGGAACCTCCCAACTGTGCTGAACTCCACTTCTGACTGCACTGAACCCCAGTTTTGGGCGAGATCCTGGTGACTCGGACTCAGATGGGTCCCCCGAGTGCACAGGAACTCAGGGGAGCAGAGAAAGGCAGAGGTCTGGAAGCACGCACAAGTGCATGCAGAGAGGGCTACAGCGATTAGCAGGGGCCTCATAGGGAAGGGCTGATGGGAAGCCAAGGCTGTTTGTTCAGCCCTGAGACTCCACCCCATCCAAGCCAAGCACAGAGGTTTTTGCAGTTTCGCAAGTCTTGTCTCATAAGGCTGACTCCAGCACAGAAGTTCTTCTGGCATAGACACAGCTGATCCTCACAGCCAACTGATCTGGAGGTCAATTCCCCCTAGTGATACCAACAACAATCAAGACTTAACTACAATAAAGCTGTACACACAATCCACAAAGGAGTGCACCAGGAGAGTCCACCTCAGGTAACTGAGGAGGCAGAGCTACTGGGACATATAGGACAACTAGGACACAAAGCTATTCTACCAACTCAGGGAAACAGCCAAAATGCAGAGACAAAGGAACAGATCACAAACAAAAGAAATGGAGGAAAACAAACGAATGGATATAGAGTTCAAAACCACGATTATAAGGTTTTTCAAGAATTTCCTAGAAAAGGTCAATAAATTTAACAAGACCTTCAAGGATATGAAAAAGGACCAACTAGAAATTAAACATACACTGACTGAAATAAAAAATATTATACAGAGACCTAACAGCAGACTACAGGAACGCAAGAAGCAAGTCAAAGATTTGAAATACAAAGAAGCAGAAAACACTCAACTAGAAAAGAAAAAAGAAAAAAAGAACCAAAAAATGTGAGGATAGTGTAAGCATCCTCTCGGACAACTTCAAGCACACCAACATCAGAATTATGGGGGTGCCAGGAGGAGAGAAAGAGCAAGATACTGAAAACCTATTTGAAGAAATAATGACAGAAAACTTCCCCCACCTGGTCAAAGAAATAGACTTACAAGTCCAGGAAGCATACAGAACCCCAAACAAAAGGAATCCA
The DNA here is from genome assembly GCA_011751065.1 of Lasiurus cinereus. NCBI lineage: Eukaryota > Metazoa > Chordata > Mammalia > Chiroptera > Vespertilionidae > Lasiurus > Lasiurus cinereus. The sequence goes on along the minus strand of JAAGEH010000015.1, from coordinate 17,488,031 downwards.
AAAAGGACCACACCAAGACACATCATAATAAAAATGCCAAGAGCAAAAGACAAAGAGAGAATATTAAAAGCAGCAAGAGAAAAACGGTTAATTACCTACAAGGGAGAACCCGTATGATTGTCAGCTGATTTCTCATCAGAAACTATGCAGGTCAGATGGGAGTGCCAAGAAATATTCAAAGTGATGAATAACAAGAACCCACCACCAAGATAACTCTATGCAGCAAAGCTTTCATTCAAATTTAAGGTCATATAAAGAGCTTCACAGATAAGAAAAAAAAAAAAAAAGAAGAGAATAAACATCAAACCAATATTATATGAAATGCTGAAAGATACTCTTTAAGATGAAGAAGAAAAAGGTAAAGATAAAAATTATGAACAAATACATATGTATCAACAAGTGAATCTGAAAATTAAGTGAATAAAAAATCTGATGAACAGGAGAAATCCAAGATGGCGGCATAGGTAAACACCTACACTGCTGCCTCGCACAACAATTTCAAAACTACAACTAAAAGACAGAATGGACATCATCCAGAACCACAGGAAAGCTGGCTGAGTGGAAGTTCTACAACTAGAGGGAAAGAGAGGGGCTCACAGAGGCCCAGAGGAGCTGCAAAAAGCCGAGGTACGGAGACGCGCGCTGAGAGAGCGGGTGCCGGAGAACCTAGCTGGCTTTCTCTGGTGGGAGGGAAACGGAGACTCCCAACGGCATTGAACCCCTTATCTTACGACACTAAACCCCAGATCCAGCCAAAACTCATACGGGGGGAGTTTGGACTGTGAAAAGGGAGAAGTGCACGGAAATTTAGGGGAATTGCAAAGGATTGGAGGTCCGGTCACGCACGGCACCACGTGGAGGACGGATTGCTGATTGTGCCGCTGGCTTTCGTGAGTGGGCGGGAGACAGACCCTCCCAACTGCGCCACTTCTGAGTCCACTGGGCCCCTGTTTTGGGCAAAACCCTGGGGACCTAGATTCGTGTGGTCCTTGTTCGCAGGGGACCCGGAAGGGCAGCGGTTGGAGGCGCTTCGGGTGCGCGAGCGCACAAGGACCGCTCCAGCCATTACCCAGTCACGGGAGACTCAGGGGCCGTGGAGGGCGGGGCCGACTGGAAGGCAAGGCGGTCCCTTAAGCCCTGAGACTCCACCCCTCCCAAGCTCAACAGAGGCTTCTGCGGCTGAATCCAGCACAGAAGTTTCCCCGGCACAGTGAAAATGCCGAGACAAGGGAAGGGATTACAAGCAAAAGAAATGGAGGGAAAAAAACGACTGGATATAGAGTTCAAAGCCACGCTTATAAGGTTTTGCAAGAATATGCTAGAAAAGATGGATAAATTTAGTGATACACTGACTGAAATAAAAACTATTATGCAGAGTACTAACAGCAGACTAGAGAAAGGCAAGAATCAAGTCAAAAATTTGAAATATAAAGAAGCAGAAAACATTCAACTGGAAAAGCAAGAAGAGAAAAGAATCCAAAAATGTGAAGATAATGTAAGGAGCCTCTGGGACAGCTTCAAGCGTACCAACATCAGAATTGTGGGGGTGCCAGAAGAAGAGAGAGAGCAAGATACTGAAAACCTATTTAAAGAAATAATGACTGAAAACTTCCCACATCTGGTAAAAGAAATAGACTTACAAGTCGAGGAAGCACACAGAACCCCAAAGAAAAGGAACCCAAAGAGGACTACACCAAGACACATCATAATTAAAATGCCAAGAGCAAAAGATAAAGAGAGAATATTAAAAGCAGCAAGAGAAAAACAGTTTATTACCTACAAGGGAGCACCCATACGACTGTCAGCTGATTTCTCAACAGAAACGATGCAGGCCAGATGGGAGTGGCAAGAAATATTCAACGTGATGAACAACAAGAACCTACAACCAAGAATAATCTACCCAGCAAAGCTATCATTCAGAATTGAAGGGCAGATAAAGAGCTTCACAGAGAAGAAAAAGCTAAAGAAGTTCATCAACTCCAAACCAGTATTATATGAAATGCTGAAAGGTACCCTTTTAGAAGAGGAAGAAGAAAAAGGTAAAAGACAAAAAATTATGAACAACAAATACACATCTGTCAACAAGTGAATCTAAAAATTAAGTGAATTAAAAATCTGATCAACAGAATAAACTGGTGAATATAATAGAATCAGGAGCACAGAAAGGGAGTAGACTGATTGATAATTCTCAGGAGGACAAAAATCATAAAGCATCAAACAGACTGTGAAATTATAGCAGAAAGATTAAAGTTAGGTGAGGTAAATAAGTGATCAATCAAAGGACTTGTATGCATGCTTATAAACATAACCAATGATCACAGACACTGGGGGGTCGGGGTACGCCTGGGAGGGAGGAGGGGCAATGGGGAGATATGTATAAAAATTTAATAAAAATTTAAAAAAATCTGATGAACAGAATAAACTGGTGAATATAATAGAATCAGGGGCATAGAAATGGAGTAGACTGACAATTCTCAGGGGAAAAGTGATGAAGGGGGTGCGGGAAGAGACTGGACAAAAATTGTACACCTATGGATGAGGACAATGGGGTAGGGAGGTTACTAAGGGCAGAGGGTGGGGTGGAAACCGCGTCGAGGGGAGTTATAGGGGTGGAAAAAGAGAAACAATTGTAATAATCTGAACAATAAACATTTATTAAATTAAATATATATATGTTTATATATATATTTAGTTTCATGAACAGTAACAAATGTACTACTCTGGGGCAGGATGCTGACAATGGGGGAAACTGCATGTGTGGGGAGGCAGGAAGCATATGGAAACTCTCTGTACTTTCTGATCAAATTCACTGTGAACCTAAAATTGCTCTAAAAATAGTCTATTATAACATAGTAAGGGTAGTTCTTAAATAAGTCTAAAAGCCCTTTCAAAAACATTTATGCTTATTATTGTGACAAAGCAAGATGAGAATATTCTAAGGAGAAACAAAAATGCACAATCACACTTTAATGTGTCCAAATGAAACTACTACCCAGAGCAAATGGCTATGCCCAAGATAAAAATTTTTAATCCCTAATTGTGATAGTTTTACTCCTTTCTAATAAAAAAGAGCCATACAATCTTCTATTTTTTTTCCTGAAAGGAACAGTGTTATCAATTTTTCAGAGTTGGATCTCTGTCAAACAAAGCCATGTCCTTCAGCTAAAGATGGCAGTAAAGCCATACCCTGTTGTTAAATCTGCAGTGAATTCAAGACATTTCTTTCTTTTAAAAAGTTTTTTTATGAGGATTTCAAAGTTCAAACTTTGAAAGAAAAACAGTAAGGAGAGATGAGAGGAACTTTAGGGTTGCTATAAATGTCTCAATCTTCAGTTGAAAAGGATGCTTAAGGATGCACAATTACCTGAGTAGGATAGGAGTGAGAGGACAAGCCAAACACAGACTCTGGGCATTGTCTTTGGCACATGTAACGCATTTCCGGAAAGCTTCAGACCTCGGGCTATTGAATTACATGAACTACACATACAAACAGGGACCTTGAAAGATCAGGTATCACTTCCCAAGACTGTCAAAGACCTTAAGAGTAACCAGGAGCTTTAAGAAGCTACCAGTAAAGATGTCAGATCCCAAGCACATTCATCCCCACAGTCCTGCTAATCTCTTACTAGCTACCATTCCCCCTTTCTGTCCCACTATCCACTCCCAACAAAACAAAAAGAATAACTGTGCTACCTATCTAGCTGAACTCAGCTTGAAAACTTAGGGTCTCTCTGCATAGTCTCTAACCCTGTTGGGAAGCACTGCCCTTCAATAACTCTGTAGAAAACTTTTGTATTCAGAGGCCACAGATCAGAGCCAGAGAACCCTCAGCCTGAACTCAGAATAACAGCACATTTATTTGCATAGAAATATTAAAATATATCTTAATAAAAGTAATTGATGCCTCTGAGAGCTTAGTATTACCTCCGTACCATTTCCCTACACCTTTCCAACTTGGGGTTGAATAAAGTAAATGTATTTATGTGCCACACAGCTTTTGCCTTACAGGAACATATCCATTTTGACTTTGTAGTACAGCATTTAGTTCAAGGACTCAGTATTTCTTGCAAACTTGGTGACTTAGAGTAACATTTGCACATCAATTTTTATGGGGTGGCAGGTGGAAGGAGGAGAAGCATAAAAATGTTTGTAATAGAGATTGTCTAGCAGAAATGTCAGAAACACTAAAGAATTCAGTTGTTAATCAAGAACAGTTAGATTAGGCGAATTCATTTGGTTTTGATTTTTATTTGCAGGTATTTAGAATCAGAACAGAAATTGTCTTATGTCTCTTTCATATGCTGCTTTTTTTTTTTGGACTGGCCTACATTTTATGGAGAGTCTACTATGAGTGTGCATATTAAGCACATCTACTTCATACAGATCATCTCACTGAATATTCACATTCAAGCCCTGAAATGGGAACATTACAACCCAAGAAAGTGAGGCTCTAAGAACTTTTCTGACCAGCCCTAGCTTGTACAGCTGATAGGTGGCCACATGCTAAGTCTAAACAGCTGTGATGGAGAAGTCTCTCTGAGTTTCATAGGGTACCGTTCTCCCCCTTCTGTGGAGCCTGTGGTTGACCCTGGCCTGCACAGAAGTGGGACAACTTGCAGAACAGGGAACTGTAAAGTACAGAAAAAAAATTATTGGAACTCTCTTGAATACATTTTAAAGTATAACTCAATATTTCCAAATAAGGTAGGCTGGAGGAAGGGAGGGACTCTGTACCCTGGAGACAGATGTCTGGTCCCAGCCCCGCCCCCCAGTGCTGCAGAAGTTAGTCTAGGCTCATACATTTAATTGTACAGGGCTGAGTTGGGGCAAGGGCCAGCCTTGACCATTGCTTTGCTCCTCCCTGGCTCAGCTCAAAGTCAGGGCTCAGCCTCCCTGGCCTCTCACTGATGGGGTCCTGAAAAAAGGCTGCTGCCTGTACAGGTCAACATTTCAGCTTTTTTGAGAACACTGATATATGTTCTTTGTGCAACAACTTCTCTATGAGGCCTTATGAGTGGGGGGTGAAGAGTTGGTTGTTAAAGGTTTATAGGGACACTAAAAATCCATTTTACTTCAGGTTTTCATTTTGGATTTTTTTTCCCATCTAAGCAGTTTTTTCAGAGGATTCTATTAAGGGCACAGATGGAATTGGAAAATGTTTAAATGAAGAATTCATAGTTGCTTGTTTAAATTAAAATTACTTCTAGGCACATCATCAAGAAACTTTGGAAAGTAATTGGGCAAAGCACAAGGGCTCTTAATTGTAACATGTAATGTTTCAAAGAGAATGAAAGGGACATGATTTTATTCCCTTTCAAAGTACAGCAATGAAGACCCTGATGATCCTGTATTACACACAATAAGCAGCCCTTAATGGTATTAATGGAAATGGGAGGCAGGTGCATATACCCAGAAAATAAAGAACAACCTGAGAGGTAGCTATTAAGTCAGAGATCTGTCTATTCAGATCCCCCTTTGCCTCCCTTGTTTTAAGGACTGGCTCAATAACTAGGAGAGTTATTAAAGTATTAATAGTCCTAATTCACTCTCACACACTTGAAGTTAAAGTACCTATTCTCCGAGTACAAAGAACTACCTCCTCCCTGCTCCAGTTTCTAGTCCATTTAATTTGTTTTGAAACTAAAACTAATTTTATGCAGAATTAGATTTTAGAAGCAAAATCACTCATATGTTAACCTGCTTGGTGCTTCTGGACCACAAACTAATTCTCATATCCATTAGAGGCCAGATCTGTCTTAATATTTGAGGTGGGGGGAAACAGTCAGAAGCCCCCAATCCCTTCCCTCTGAGAGTTCAATCAGGGAGTTTCATGCAACTTTGACAGGGTGGTGGTAGCAGAAGCTGGGATTAGCAGGACATAGAGGAGAAATACCTGCACCTTTGTGAAGAGGTTGTTTAAATCTGCTCAGTGACTTAAGATCAGCATCCTGACAGGATCCTGTTTTCACATATGTCCACTAAATCTTACTTGGCCCTATCATATCACAAAAGCAAAGTGGCTTTATGGACAAGGGCCTACAGTTATTCTTGGGGTGGAATGAAAGTCTCTCCTTCAATCTCTTAGTATTTCCTGCTACTTTGGTAATGATGCACGACAGACAGCAGTGGGATTCAATTATATGCTGCAAATAACTGTCCTGAAGCATTTGGTAAGGATACTAATTCCTTATTATTTATATTTGTCTCCAGAGTGAAAACAGCAGAGAATTGGAAGCAATTCTGGTGAGGAAAGGTTAGCTTTTGAATATTAAGTAAATTTATATATATAAATAAATAAATAAATAAATAACCAACCAAACAAACAAATAAATAAATAAATAAAATTTACAAAGTGCATGGCAGACAATGAGATTTCTAAGTCTATAATTTGTTCTAGAGGCAAGGTTTCCTGTAAGTTAGAGCTGGATTTAATTTTATCATTGTACTTCAAAATGTTTGTTGATTATTAACCACGTGGTATGTTGGTATGCTGAACTTGCAGACCTTCGTTTTCCTAACTCTAGTGCCTCACATATGGGCTCAGATGCTCTAATTGAGTTCTGCCAATAAGTTATTTGGTTTCTAACTTTCCACACCCATTTATACTCAAGGTATATTATTCCTAGCTATATTATTTTCATGTTAGACTTAAGTTCAAGAACTATATTATCAGGAAAACCAAGATGGTGGCATAGGTTAACACCTAAGCTGCTGCCTTGCACAACAATTTCAAAATTACAACTAAAAGACAGAATGGACATCATCCAGAACCGCAGGAAAGCTGGCTGAGTGAAAATTCTACAACTAAAAGTAAAGAGAAGGACTCACAAAGACTCAAAAGAGCTGTAAAAAGCTGAGGTACTAAGACACACTCGTGCAGAAGATGGGCGGAGGAGGATCAGGCTGGCTTCCTTTAGCAAAAGGGAGATGGAAAATCCTAACTGTACTGAACCCCAGCTCCAGGCGAGACTCATATGGAGGAGGCTGGACTATTGTGAAAAGGAAGAAGTGCAGGGAAACTTAGGGGAGCCGAGAAAGACAGAGATCTGAGGGCATGAAAGTGCACATGAAAGTGCACACACAAAGCACTGACTGCTGGTTATGCAAATGGCTTTCTCTAGTGGGAGGAAAAAAGAACCTCATAACAGCACTGAAATTCAGGTTCAATTGCACTGAACCCCAGTTTCAGACGAGACCCTGGGGACCCAGACTCATACAGGTCCCTAGAGCGCACGGAAACTCAGGGGAACTGGAAAGGCAGAGGTCTGGAGGCAAGCGCGCATGCACAGATACAGCTGATCCTCACAACCAATTGGCTTGGAGGTCAAATTCCTGCCCCCCTCCCCCCGAGTAATGCCAACAACAATCGAGACTTAACTACAACAAGGCTGTGTACACAGTCCACAAAGGGGTGCACCAAGAGTGTCCACTTCAGGTAACTGGAGAGGCAGAGCTACTGGGCCACATAGGCCATCTGGCACACAAAGCTACTCTACAAACTCAGGGAAACAGCAAAATATGTGGAGACAAAAGAACAGATCACAAACAAAAGAAATGGAGAAAAACAAATGACTGGATATAGAGTTCAAAACAATGGTTATAAGGATTTTTAAGAATTTTCTTAAAAAAATGGATAATTTAGCAAGACTCAAGAGGAGATGAAAAAGGACCAACTACACATTAAACATACACTAACTGTAAAAAAAAAAAATACAGAGACCTAACAGCAGAATAGAGGATAATAAGAATCAAGTCAAAAATTTGAAATACAAGAAGCAAAAAATACTCCACTGCAAAAGCAAAAAAAAAAAAAAAAAGAATAAAAAAATGTGAAGATAGTGTAAGGAGCCCCTGGGACAACTTCAAAAGTACCAACATCAGAATTATGGGGGTGCCAGAAGAAGAGAGAGAGCAAGACACTGAAAACCTATTTGAAGAAATAATGACTGAAAACTTCCCCCACCTGGTCAAAGAAATAGACTTACAAGTCCAGGAAGCACACAGAACCCCAAACAAAAGAAATCCAAAGTGGACCACACTAAGACACATCATAATAAAAATGCCAAGAGCAAAAGACAAAGAGAGAATATTAAAAATAGTGAGAGAAAAACAGTTAATTACCTACAAGGCAGCACCCATACGATTCTCAGCTGATTTCTCAACAGAAACTATTCAGGCCAGACGGGAGTGACAAGAAATATTCAACATGATGAATAGCAAGAACTTACAACCAAGATTACTCTACCCAGCAAAGCTATCATTCAGAATTGAAAGTCAGATAAAGAGCTTCACAGATAAGAAAAACTAAAGGAGTTCATCAACAGCAAACCAGTATTATATAAAATGCTGAAAGGTATTCTTTAAGAAGAGGACGAAGAAAACGGTAAAGGTAAAAATTATGAACAACAAATACTATCTATCAACAAGTGAATCTAAAAATCAAGTGAATTGAAAATCTTATGAACAGAATAAATTGGTAAATATAATAAAATTAGGGGCATAGAAAGGAAGTGGACTGATAATTCTCAGGGGAAAGAGGTGAGGGTGTGCAGGGAGAGACTGGACAAAAATCATACACCTATGGATGAGGACACTGGGGGTGAGGTAAGGGCAGAGGGTGTGGTGGGAGCCAGGTGGAGGGGAGATATGGGGGAGGAAAGAGGAACAATTGTAATAATATGAACAATAAATAACTATATTATCAGAAAACTGTTCTCCACAACATTTCTGTATTGTCCAAAAGGCTTATTGTTCCTGTTGGGCTCTCCTACAACTGAATACATGCCATCCAATCTTTTCAAATGATGCACAGGTTTGTAGCTAAATACACTTTAGAAACTCTGGGCATAACAAGATATGTAGAAGACTAGAATGTGCACTTAACCATACACTATTTGCAATTATTAGCACAAATGGTCAGAAGTCCTTGCTTTTGAGGCTTCCCAGTGAAAAGACAACCTTCCTGTATCTTGCAGTCTTAACCCCCTATATTTTCAGTCCACTTAATGTGCAGGGAAGAATATGCTTTCAAAGTCTAACATTCCCACTGTTGTTAAATCAAAGTGCTACACCAAAGGGGATGCTTTGGAAAGGATTTGCATGAATGTATGCCTTGTTTCTTCATGGGAAAGAAGTTGGGTGTTTTTTTAATCAAATTAATAAACATTTACTGATCCCCTATACTGTCTGCAGGGCATGATGGTGGATTATAAAGCTGAGCAAGGCATGACACCTGACTTCAGGGAGCCTACAATCCTTTAGCAGTAATAAAATCAATAGTCACTTTTAATATTAGGTAGTTATTATTACCTTTAGGACTGTCTTTTTTTTTTGATGTTTCAAAATTATTTTTTATTAATTAAATCTTTATTATTCAGATTATTACATTTGTTTCTCTTTTTTCCCCTCCATAGCTCCCTTCTACCTGGCTCCCAACCCTCCCTCTACTCTTACCTCCCCCCCATTTACCTCCTTCCATGGTTTTTGATTTTTGTCCAGTCTCTCCCTGCACCCCCCTCACCCCTTTCCTCTTGAGAATTATTAGTCCACTCCCTTTCTGTGTCCTGATTCTATTATATTCACTAGTTTATTCTGTTGATCAAATTTTTAATTCACTTAATTTTTAGATTCACTTATTGATAGATATGTACCCCTTTCCTCCTGAGAATTATCAGTCCACTCCCTTTCTGTGTCCTGATTCTATTATATTCACTAGTTTATTCTGTTGATCAAATTTTTAATTCACTTAATTTTTAGATTCACTTATTGATAGATATGTATTTGTTGTTCATTTTTTATCTTTTACCTTTTTCTTTTTCCCCTTCTAAAACAGTATCTTTCAGCATTTCATATAATACTGGTTTGGAGTTGATGAACTCCTTTAGCTTTTTCTTATCTGTGAAGCTCTTTATCTGCCCTTCAATTCTGAATGACAGCTTTGCTGGGTAGAGTATTCTTGGTTATAGATCCTTGCTATTCATCACGTTGAATATTTCTTGCCACTCCCGCCTGGCCTGCATAGTTTCTGTTAAGAAATCAGCTGACAATCGTTTGGGCGCTCCCTTGTAGGTAATGAACTTTTTTCTCTTGCTGCTTTTAATATTCTCTCTTTGTCTTTTGCTCTTGGTATTTTAATTATGATGTGTCTTGGTGTAGTCCTCTTTGGATTCCTTTTATATGGGATTCTGTGTGCTTCCTGGACTTGCAAGTCTATTTCTTTCACCAGATGTGGAAAGTTTTCTGTCATTATTTCTTTAAGTAGGTTTTCAGTATGTTGCTCTCTCTCTTCTTCTGTCACCCCCACAATTTTGATGTGGGTACACTTGAAGCTGTCCCAGAGGTTCCTTACCCTATCTTCACATGTTTCGATTCCTTTTTCTTCTTGCTTTTCGAGTTGAGTGTTTTCTGATTATTTATATTTCAAATTTTTGACTTGATCCTTCCCTTTCTCTAGTCTGCTGTTAGGCCTCTGTATAATATTTTTTATTTCAGTCAGTGTATGTTTCATTTCTAGTTGTTCCTTTTTCATCTCTAGTTGGTCCTTTTTCGTCTCCTCTTGGGTCTGGCTAAATTTATCCATCTTTTCTAGGATATTCTTGAAAAACCTTATAACCGTGGTTTTGAACTCTATATCCAGTTGTTTGTTTTCTTCCATTTCTTTTGTTTGTGATCTCTTCCCTTGCTTTGGCATTTTCACTATGCTGGGAGAACTTCTGTGTTGGATTCAGCCTTGATACCAGACTTGGAAAACTGCAAAAGCTTCTCTGTTGAGCTTGAGAGGGGTTGGGTCTCAGGGCTTAATGGACCGCCTTGCTTTCCAGTCGGCCCCGCCCTCCACGGCCCCTGGATCTCATGTGTCTCTGGGTAATGCTGAAGCAGTCCCTGTGTGGGCGCTCACAGTGCCTCTAGACCACTGAATTTTCGGCTCCCCTGTGCTCAGGGACCATATGGGTCTGGGTCCCCAGGGTGTCACCCGAAATAAGTTTAGTGGACTTAGAAGTGGCACAGTTGGGAGGCTCTGTCTCCCACCCACTCGTGAAAGCCAGCAATACAATCAGCTTTTGGTCTTCTGCGCATTCTGTGTGTGCCACCAGACTTCTGCCCTTTCATGTCTCCCCTAAATTTCTGTGCACTTCTCCCTTTTCACAGTCCAAACCCCCTCCTCCCCCCTGTATGAGTTTCGGCTGGACCTGGGTTTCAGTGCCGTAGGATAAGGGGTTCAATACCATTGGGAGTCTCCCTCTCCCTCCCACCAGAGAAAGCCAGCCAGGTACTCTGGCACCCACTCTCTCCACACGCGCGTCTCAGTACCTCAGCTTTTTTGGAGCTCCTCTGTGTCTCCGTGAGCCCCTCTCTTTCCTTCTAGTTGTAGAATTTCCACTCAGCCAGCTCTCCTGTGGTTCTGGATGATGTCCGTTCTGTTTTTTAGTTGTAGTTTTGAAATTGTTGTGTGAGGCACCAGTATAAGTGTTTACCTATGCTGCCATCTTGGATTCTCTCTCAGGACTGTCTTATTTTTCTAGCACTAGCAACTGACACTTAGCTGAGTACATAAAGGATGTTTAATAGATACTAAACAGAATAAATGAATAAACAACTCACTATTCTAATGTCTATTCATTTGTCTAGTTTTACTCATTTATAGTAAAATGCTATATGGAAGAAGAAGAGATGTCCAACCATAGGTGTCAGAAAAACAGATACAAAGACCTATGAGAGATGAGAATTTTTAATTGGCAGAAGGGGCAAATTTAAGGAGGATGTATTGGCAGGGAGGGTATAACAGTCAGGGCTATTCTTGAGGAGTGAATAATGTGATTTGGCTATACATTTATAGAGTACAGAGTGTGGAAAGAAGTACATAAAGCCAGGAAGGATAGAAAAGTTGAGGAGGTGGGTAAAGGTCCTCTATCCCAGATGACTGTGTTGTGACCATGAAATATACATGTGGCCAGTGCTGCAAATTGACGGTGTGTACTGCTATTGTTCTGATGGCCAGATAAACTATACTTTACCCTCAAACAACACTGTAAGGGTCCATTTATATGTGGATTTTTTCAAGCATACGTGTCTTATGATTTCCTTAGTATTTTCTTTTCTCTAGCTTATTGCACAAATATAGTATATAATACATATAACACACAAAATATGTGTTAATCAGCTGTCTGTGTTACTGATAAGGCTTCTAGTCAACAGTAGGCTATTAGTAGTTAAAAGTTTTTGGGGAATCAACAATTATATCTGGATTTTCAACAGCATGGGGATTCAGTGCCCCATCTCCACTATGTTGTTCAGGGTCAACTGTGTTCTGAACATAAAAATTGATCCTTTGAGTTATATTTTGAGTTATATTTAAATTGCAAGAGCAATTTAATGAAAATTTGGAATACAAATGCATCTTTTAGATGTTAATGCCTTGCCATTTAACTTTCTGAAAAAATGACATGGTTAAAATTCCCATTCTGAGACTGTGCTCTGAATCATGGGGAGCAGAGTCTGTGGCCTTTCAGAAGTTCATGGGCAACATTCCAGTCACCAGCCAGACAAGCAAACCATAAACATACACATACTGACTGAGGCAGTTTGCACTTCCCAGCATCCTACTTCAAACTGAGGCACAACCAATCCAACTTTCTCTTCAGAATCCAAGCAACAAGAGTGATCCCATCTTTTTCAAAAAGCTCCTTGGCCTACCTTTTCACCTAAACCTGCTTTTTTCTCTTAATGAAATGAGGTCTACTTTGATACATGTCTAGCTATTTGTCTACGCCAGTGGTTCTCAACCTTTTTAATGCCGCGACCTTTTAATACAGTTCCTCATGTTGTGGTGACCCCCAACCATAAAATTATTTTTGTTGCTACTTCATAACTGTAATTTTGCTACTGTTAATGATCATAATGTAAATATCTGTGTTTTCCGATGGTCTTAGGTGACCCTGCTAGTGGTTCTCAACCTGTGGGTCCGACTCACAGGCTGAGAATGGCTGCTATACAGCCTAAGACCATCGGAAAACACAGATATTTACATTATGATCATTAACAGTAGCAAAATTACAGTTATGAAGTAGCAATGAAAATAATTGTATGGTTGGGGGTCACCACAACATGAGGAACTGTATTAAAAGGGTCGTGGCATTAGAAAGGTTGAAAACCACTGGTCTAGGCCCTGCATAGACCCCTCCCTAGTCTAAGTTCTTCCTTGCCTCCTCTCACCCATTTATTCTTCCTTCTTAATTAATTAGCACAGATAAGAAACGTGCTTATCAGCTCTACTAATATCTAGCTTAAGACAAATGGGGATATAGTGACCCATCACCTATCTGGAACCTAAAATCAAACCCTAAAATCTCTGATCAGCCTAAGTCCACGGGCTGGAGAGCACACCACCCCTTGTGTAGGCTCATTTGGTGAAGAGTTTGGGTGAGCTTAATGCTACGGTTTCTGAGACCACGAGGGAAGCAGCCAAGAAGGATGGACAGGAGTTGCTAAAAGCGGGCATATTGACAGGAGTACAGAATGACAGCTGACAGCAAGGAAGGAGACAAAAACCATTCAGAAAGCTCAGTTACCCAGAACTGCTCATTTCAAGGTTTTATTGTATTCAAAAATACATATGCAATGAGGAAAGGCTTTTCTCATATTTCTCTTATCTTTCCAGATCGTCTCATCAGCTCTCAATACATTTTCCATGAAACACAGAATATCAGAGCCCGAAAGGATCTTAGTGATAATCTAGTTCAACACTCTCATTTTATGAACACCAGGAACAAGGCCCTGATATAATCACTTAGTGAATGTCTGTCACCCAGATGGCCAGTGGCAGAGCAAGGAGCAGCACAGCATCCAAGCCTTTCTCCTGCCTGGCAGTCATATGTTTATGTGCTTATGCTACTATTTATGTCGACTTAGAGAAGAATAACAAAACAAAACAAAAAACTAAAGCAAAAATAGAGTCTATTTATAAATATTGAAGTTTAATAACATCAAACTGAAAAGTAAGCAGGAGAGTACAAGGAATTAAAAGCTATGTATATTGTCAAGTTTCTAGAAACACCTCCCTAATCAAATTTTATTGATATTATTGTTACTATTGCTATCATCTACCTTCACTTATGAGATTGAGACATTACCTTTAATATAAGGTATCTCTACATTATAGTGAATTACTCAAGTACTATGCAAAAAGCATCCCTTCATGTCAAAGTTTTCTGTCTCAGCAGATGGCCCTCTTTCCAAGCAGTCTTTGTTACAAGAGTTCTAGTATGAAAAGGCAATGTGGACTGCTTTCTGCTCCCTGTTTTTAACCCTTTCTGACCTCTCCATTTCCCCCCAAGAGGCCACTTGTGATCCAGGATTAGAACAGCACAAGAAAAGGGTGCATCTCCTGGCTGGTGTGGCTCAGTAGTTGAACATTAACCTATGATCCAGGAAGTCCTGGGTTCGATTCTGGTCAAGAGCACATGCTCGAGTTGCAGGCTCCATCCCCAGTGGAGGGGTGCGCAGGAGCCAGTCAATCAATAATTCTCTGTCAACACTGATGGTTTTTTTTATATCTATCTCTCCCTCTCTCTTCCTCTTTGAAATCAATTAAAATATATTTGAAAAAATAAAAGGGACCTGGAAAATAATAGCCTTGATCCCAAATTTTTTTAGGTATGTACTATCATAGCTTCAGTTGTTTATATTGGTTAATTCTTTAATTCGGTTTCAACCTTACATCTTGTTCTTAATTATTAACAGGCTTTAATATTATATATACCGTAATCGACAATACAAAAATATTGTTTACATACAGAAGGAGGGCATATGAATCAGAAAAGATTCAAGCCACCTGGAATATTACCGTATAATGTTGAGTTATGTATGAAGCAAGATGTAAATTGAAGGTTTGGGAGATGGCAGCTAAAATTATGGAGAATCGGGGGATACAGTGGGATGAGGAGTGAGAGAAGTCTTACATAGTAGAGAAGATTTAAAGGGATACATACATAGTTCTAACTCTTAAGATATATAAAGGCCCATTGACTCTAAAAGTGACCAACTCAGGAAGCTACCAACAAACAACCAATGATTCAAAGAGGTGGAGAGTGATCTCAGTTATACCAAAACAGCACTAGTTTATCCTTTAGGCAGTCAATATGCTAGCCCCAGTAATATATTTAAAAAAGCATGGCTAAAGCAAATGAGGGCTATAGCGAGGTATCCCTGAACACCAGGGTCCTGAGGACTATCTGAGACATTGTGCTTGCCTGGTCTCTGTGGTCAATCCAAAGGGACATTTCCTTCTGAGAAGGATACATAAGCTTGTGAATGATTTACCACGCATGTTCATCACAAGAAATTAACCTGCACAGTTATATCTTCTACAGTATACCCTAATTCTGCTCCCATTGAGGGTACCCCAGTAAAAGGCAAAGACCTATAAACGGTGGTGAAAGGATACAGCTGTCTTCCAAGTGCAGGTCTTATTGGCAAACTGTTCTTTCAAGGCCCAATTGAGGAAAAAGAGCAGAATAATCACTCACCATTTGTTAGACAGCCCCAAAAGAAGCAGCTAATCGCTCTCCTCATCCACTTACATGCCGCCCACTCCCGCCTTTACCCCACCCTTTAAGCATCTCTTTCACCAGCCACCTGTCAAAATAAAACAAGACACAGATCTTTCAAAAACTGACACTGGAAATAAGCCGTTGGATGATTTCTTTCCAGGATCTGTTGAAAGATAATAGATGAAGCAGACAATTTAAAAGGCAAGACTGTACCCTCCCAATCACAAAGCTGAAAGCAGACAAACCGTGGAAGCCAATGACACAGGAAACGCCCTTTGACCAGAGACAGACATTAGGCATAGCAAAGTTATTTTCCATAAAGAATAAGAAGCTGAATTAAGCCATTTCACAACTAATAGTCATAAAATCATTTCATTGTAAAAAAGTGGGAGAGGAGGCAGAATAAAGGGTTATTAACAGCCTCCCCTTTTAGAAACAATGACACTGCTTTCTAGGAAGTTCTGTTCAGATGACAAATGCTTTAGGAAGGGTTTTGTTGTTTTGTGTGTTTTTTTAAAGTGAGAAACACAGACATGTGGGAAACGACTCACAAGGTAGAGGAACCACAGAAAAAGGCACTCTCCTTTAATAACTAATTTGTACTGCCTTCAGGTTTAAAACCCACTTCCACCAGCCAATATTTTAGCTTTTTATGCTAACACAAGAGGCCAGATGCATGAAATTCATATACAGGAGTGGGGGTGTCCCTCAGCCCAGCCTGCACTCTCTCCAATCTGGGACCCCTAGAGGGATGTCCGACTGTTTAGGCATCAGGCCTAAACGGGCAGTTGGATATCCCTCTCACAATCCAGGACTGCTGGCTCCCAACTGCTCACCTGCCTGCCTTCCTGATTGCCCCTAATTGCTTCTGCCTGCCAGCCTGATCAGCCCCTCACCACTCGCCTGCAGGCCTGGTCACCCCCAACTTCCTTCCTCTGCAAGCCTGGTCACCTCTATCTGCTCTCTCCTGCAGGTTTGATCACCTCCAACTGCCCTCCCTTGCAGGTCTGGTCCCTCTCAACTGTCCTCCCCTGCTGGCCACCTTGTGGCAGCCATCTTGGGTCCACATGGGGGTAGCCAACTTGTGTGTTGGAGTGACAGTCAATTTGCATATTACTCTTTTATTAGATAAGATAGAGGCCTGGTGCACAGATGGGGGCCAGCTGGTTTGCCCTGAAGGGTGTCCTGGATCAGGGTGAGGATTCCCTTGGGGTGTGGGGCGGCCTGGGCAAAGGGCCTGTGGTGGTTTGCAAGTCAGCCATGCCCATCCCCACCCCCCGGCAATCCAAGCGGAGGTCCTGGTATCTGGGATTGATTTATCTTCTATAATTGAAACTTTGTACCCTTGAGCAGAGGCCAGGGCTGGCCAGAGCAGGCAGGGAGCTTGGCTTCCTCCATTGCCGGAGAAACCTAAGCCTTCTGCTCACTCCGTGGCCGCAACCATCTTGGTTGGGTTAATTTGCATACTTGCTCCTGATTGGCTGGTGGGCATGGCTTGTGAGCAGAGTGGAGGTGTGGTCAATTTGCATGTTTCTCTTTTATTAGTGTAGATTGCTGAAGTAAGTTTTCAGATGCAGGTTCCTGGCAAGAGCTCAAAGAGAGTGCATCTGAGAAATGCTGGGAAGAGAACACAAACATCTCTTAGAATTGACCAAATCCTTGGGTGAAAACTGCAAATTTCTTCTCATTTCCTTTCACTTCCTACCTGGAATAGAGGAGCTTGGTGTGTGCTGCAGTTAGATTAAACTTTAGGCACAAGGAGGATGAATGTTTCCTTCTTTTAAATCTTGTGAAATAGAAAAAAACAAACAGAATTTATACGCATATATGCAGAACCCATGGACATAGATAGTAGTACATTGAAGATCTGGGGGGATGGGGGAGTAATGAGGTAAAGGGGGGCATTTGTAATACTTCAATAATAAAGATAAATTTAAAAAAATAAGAAACATCATAATATTTAACTTATGAAAGTTATTCAATAGAAACCAAATTCCTTAGGAATGATCTTTGTTGTGCTCAATATAAAACCAAATACACACACACACACATACACCATATACACCTACAAACCACCAAAAATAATCTAAATGAACATACTATGACACATCAACTTCAGGGAAATATTATGCAACCAACTGAAGAATTTAATTGTACAGACCTATAGGAGCATTTTTATAATTTCATGTTATATTAAAAATAGCAGATGTACCAAGTAGTATATACTACAATTTAAGCCATGTAAAAATATATAATGTGAATAGGGACTGGGCTATGATATGCAAATGATATAGAAGTTACTCTTTATTATTGTTATATCATCCTTGCAATTGGAAAAAAATTAACCTTCCATAAACCAGTATCTCTGGAAGCCCAATGACACTGTTACAACTCTTAGTGCCAGGTACAAAGTCCTGATAGCAGAGTTAAGCCAGAGAGAATAAGAACGGCTGAAGAAGCACAGGTGCCTTCCACAGCCCCAAAATGGTTTCAATTCCAAGATCTGAAATGGAGTCAAATCAGCCCACAGGCTCTCAAATCCCCTGGTATGTAAGTCTTCCTGGTTTTCTAGGCATTGCAGGGAGCTGTATTTGCTGTTACGGTTTTTTTTTTTTTTTTGAGCTACTTATCAGGAGAGTTCATAATCAAGAGACCAAGAGATAGGAATTCATATACAAAAAAGGAAAGTGGGAGGAGTTTGATTCTTTACACTGAAGACAATCCCATGCACAGAAAAGCCTGACTAAATTTCTCAAACATTATTTCTTTGGGTTTTATGGGAGAACAGTATAAGAAATGAAATAATTTTGACGACGCTATTATACTGTTTAATATAATGTCTTTTACATAAGAGCCTATATAGTAAATTCTTTCCAGATTTAGCATCAACAAGAAAATGTCTTGCCTGAAGAACTGTTCTTTCTATCAGATAAGTGGGAAATGCACAACCAAACCAGTTTGGTATCCTGTTTTATCTCAGTTATCTGGATGACTACTGGACAAATAATAGCTTGCTTTTAAAATTCTTTATCCCATCCTTCTTTCATGAGCCTTTTTCTCTTCTGTTTATAGAAATGGGTTAATTTACATAATGAATTCAAAAAAGACCCATTGTGAGCAGTCAGTATTGTTATTAAAATAATTAGTAACAATTATTTTTATGATTGTAGAGATCTTACTAAATATGGATTAAATATTTTTAAGTAAGTAGGGTTTATATCACAATTACATTTTTAAAGCATTGGAAGAAAATGATGTGACTTGTTCCTTTTAAAACTGCAGTCTTAAGGGATCATCAGATTTCCATTAGTAAAGCAATTAGAGGGCTGAAGAAATAACCAGGTTAGTCACTTCTTGGTTGTTTCTTTTTTAATGAAAAAATATCAATATTGACTGATTAAACAAAATAAATATTGGGAAAGGAAAAGAAGAGAGAGGAGATGAGAAAGGTCTGGTCAAGGTCACAATAAATTGTTTAAAAAGAAACCTGAGCATAAAGTCCAGTGCTTCAGTGGACAAAATTCAATACAACTAAGAAATATACTTAAGGTATGTGGTATTTGGAGGAACCTCCAACATTTTACATTTATCTGTGTAAAATTCCCTGCTATTATTTCTTATTTAAATTAATGAAAAAAAGTACCTTTATTTTGCAAAAAATGACTATTACAATTAAAATACTTTAAGTTCATTGTCATGGTCCCTTTAAAACTGTCCACAATTGAGGATATACTTTCAAGAGCATATACTACTAAACAGAGCAATTACTACTAAACATACAGTATTGTAAACTTTAAGGTTTAACATAACTCTGATCACACATCAAATAACTGTTGAAAATGGTGGAAAACTCCTTTACTGCCAATTTTTGTTAAGAAAAATACTTAATACTTGATTCAATTAATATTTGGCAAAATGTAGGCTCTAAATCTTCATTTCTTAAATGTCAACCCAGGAAACCACAAAACATTGGCATTACACTCAAGCATGTAACAGATTCAAAGGCATTTCTGAAATTAATAACCACACCAAATGTAATAATTTCCCTTTATTTTAAGTGATCAGCTGGCATTCCTTTCATATTAAGAACACATCTCAATTTTGGTGTGTTTTTTTTTCCTTTCTGCAAAATATGAGGATACAACAGTGGCTGGGACTTCAAAAGGAAAACAAATATCTTAATTCTAATAGCATAGCTGCCATTAATTAGTCTCTCATGTTAATATGGTCAATTACAGAAAAAATCATCTATAAGTTTGACTAACGGGAAGGAATAAAGAAATGCAAACATCACTTTCATACACAAATTTCACACACACACACACACACACACACACACACACACACCAGGGAAGTATTGTCAACTAAAGTAATTTAGAGACCTACTTTAATAAACATACACATTTATAATTAACACAATGGTTTGAATTAAAGTTGCTGTTCCTGCCTGACCAGCATGGTTCAGTGGTTGAGCACAGATCTATGAACCAGGAGGTCCTGGTTGAATTCCCTGGTCTTGGCACGTGCCTGGGTTGTGGGCTTGCTCCCTAGTATGGGGCATCCAGGAGGCAGCAGATCAACGATTCTCATCATTGATGTTTCTATCTCCCTCCCCCTTTCCCTTCCTCTCTGAAATAAATAAAAACATGTTTTTAAAAAATGAAATGGCTATTCCTGAGGTGTCTGGAAACATTCTCTCCTCCTATATAAGTGTTAAATATCTCTTAATATCATATTTATACCATTCATTTGCTCAGCAAAATCTTTTACTACATAACTAACATAGATAAACAAGATAAGCCTCAGCCTCCATTACCCCAGAATTTTGTTGTATTTTACTTCATTCTTGAGTTTAGTAGCAACCAAGAAAATGTCAGGGCTCCAAAAGAAACATTAAGAGGTTACTGGTGAAAATGGTACATGCTGTGTCTTTTAAAAATAAAAGTGGAGACAAATTAAAATTAATCACTTCCCCCTAAAGTTAAAGCTATGTTTAGATAGTTAAGGATTGGTTTGTCCTTTCATGAACTCACATATCTTAGTCCATACCATGACTACTTCATAGTATATGGATCATTGGATTGATTAAACAACAGGAAACAAAAGGCTTACTTCTATTCTTAATCCGGTGGTTTATCCTTATAATAGTATTTAAACCATGGCACATGCCACAATCTCCATAATAGGCACACCAAATCTGCATATCTAAGTAAAACTTGATCCCTGCACACAAAACTATGCACCCAATTCACTACCATGCAGTCAGTTCACTGCATTAAGTGGAGAACTTGGTGCTCCAGCCTCTGTCATTGCAATGTAATGTAGTCTACTCTTGGTATAACACAAGGGGCCTAGATTAGAAGATGGCTAAAAAAACTGGGTTGTAACCAGGAAACACTGAGAATACCAGGATCTCAGGACTGCTCATGTACCTCTAAGTAAAACTGCCAGGTATGCAAGGTGGTGCCTACATATATTGCACTCTCAAAGTACTTTATCAGAGCTTTAAATTTCTGAACATATTAACAAAAACAGAGCCCTATTTTTATCTGTAATATTCATCTAAAATTCTGGAAATCATCCATTATATTCCCATTAACAATAAAATAAAATTCAAAAAAAATAACCTTACTTGAAATGGGGCTCCCTGTTCTGATCCTCATTGTATGGCGAGGAAGGCTCCTTTCCCATGCTTTTATAACTACAAACACTTGTCACTCAGGCTGCATTTATTTACATTCCTATCTCCTTGACAGCTTCTGCCTGCACTTGTTCCCCACAGCCAGGGTCCTCCTCTCCTTTTGGCAACCTGTACATTTGGTCACCATCTATAATAATAAAAGCATGATATGCTAATTAGACTGGATGACCTTCCTGGCGACCTTCTGAACAAAGCTGGGGCTGTGAGGGCCAAGCCAAGCCACTGTGACTGCAAGGGCCAAGCCCTTTGCACGAATTTTGTGCATCAGGCCTCTAGTTAATAAAGGTTTGGGGAAGAGAAGGAATCCTGCTACCAATTGACAGATCAATGTTTCATCTGTTGCTGAACCAAACATCTCCTGTAACAATCATTGCTGGACTAGAGGGTTTTGAGCCACTCATCATTGAAAAAAGTATTTCTGTGGTCTCTATGGAAATTAAAGTAGATATTGACCTTTCACAAAAGTCAGAAGGTTTTTAAAATTTTAAAATTTTATTTATTGATTGATTTGAGAGAGAGCAGAGAGAGGAGGAGAGAAACATCAATTTGATGCTGGTGTATTGGGGTGTTGCTGTAACCAACTAAGCTACCTAGCCAGGACAAGCCAGAAGGCTTTTATACTCAGAGTACAGTGACCACTGCAGACCACTCCCAGAAGAGAAAACAATAGTGCAAAGTGACACAACAGTTCACTTTCACTTTCTTGTGTAAGCCCAATTCCTAAAATGATAGCCAAGGTCTATAATCACTGAAGAGTACTCCATGTTAACCTCACTAACTTAGGCCCATCTCCCCTGCACTGCTCCATTAAGTACTCTAGAATTAACCTGTATGGTACCCACTGTGAGAAACAGGTGCTGGCCATTCAAGTGTCACATAAAAAAGCACTATTCTTAGGAAATGAGAAGAGCCCCGTGGGCCTAATTGCAGACTCTACATGTTCAAGAACACTACTTTGCACCCCAATTATCACTCATCAAGTGCTGCTCCTTGGAAGTAGTTATCACAACTGTAACAAAGTACTTATTTGAAGAATTCCTGAGTCAATATCTGTCTCTCTATTTAGATTGTGAGTTCCAAGAATGTGAGGCCTGGCCTAGTGTGCTTTTTTAGTACTGCATTATCTCCAGTGCCTAGCAATATGCTTGGCAATTAGTAGGCACTCAGTAAACAATTGCTAAATGAATTCAGCAACTATTTACTAAACAAGCTCTTTCTACAGATGGAGGTTCAAATGTATAGCATCACACTCATAAGTCCTAAAGAGTCAACTGTGCCCTTTGAAAACTTCTACTAAGAACATCCTATTTGCAAGGAGTACTGTTTTATGTATTTATTCAACAAACATCTTAAAGTGTCAGATGGTATGCTGTACACTGGGTATAAGGGCAGTGAATAAAAGAGGCAGAATCGCCACCCTCAGGTCAGATGGTGAGAAGGGCAAAGTGTACGGTGGAGCATTCAACTTCATGTAGAGATCAGGAACGGCTTCTCCATTAAGGTGATAGGTAAGCAAAGTCCTGAAACATGTGATGAATTGAGCCCTTCTGCTTGCTATCTAGGAGCAGTGTTCTAGGTACTGAGAATATGTACAAAGGCCCCTCTGAGTGTGCCTCGTGTGCTTGAGGAACAGAGACAGGGGAGAATATGGTGGAAACTGACATGGGAGGGGGCAATGGGCAGATCGTGTAAAGCCTCATAAACTTTGGCATTCACTCTGGATGGCAAGAGGGGCAGTGGAGCATTTTGAGCAGAGAAATCATGATTTGGAGTTAGATTTAACAGAGTAAGATTTAACAGAGTTGGATGGTACTGGCTGGTATGTTGAGAATAGCCTGGGGTGAGTGGAACAAGAGCCAGAGCAGAGACTAGCTAGAGGCAACTGCAATAATCCAGGCAAGAGATTATGGGGAATGAGATCAGGCTAGTAATTGTCAAGGTGGGAAGAGGAAGACAGATTTTGGATATTATCTTGAAAGCAGAGCCCAAAGGCAGAGATTGAGAGATTGTCTAAACAGAACATTTCCAAATCTTTGTTCAGATCACAAGAAAACTGACATAATCCCTTATTTGGGAAAGTGGTGATTTCTTCATTTGTCTTGCAACTTGAAAGATATGAAACCATCTTCTAAAATTGCCATACTGCTTAATGATCAATCTACCTCTCACCAGTAGAATCTTCTTCCCAGAGTGTGCCCAGGCCCATGGGATCCAAAGGGACAGGGGGAAAAAAGTTAATTATGAATTGGGGATAAACAAGGCAGAATATTAACCATCCAGCCATCTGGTGACATTTAGTTCAAATTCAGTTTAAAGTGATCCCACTGCACACCTCCCCTTTAAAAAAATTCTCCCCATAAATGCACACAAAAACTATTCCTCATCATAGCCTTCAACATCCCAGGCAGGGAGTGATTTTTAAGGACTATTTCTAAAGTACACCAGTTAAAAGCTGTCTTTTTTGCTTTTTAAAATCTTAGCATGGGGAAATATTCTATAATTAAGGCAATTTTTACAATAGTAGACAATAATTTGACTATAAATTGTAAGGAATGTAATGACTGCTTATTCTGGCACCAAAGAAGCAGGACTTGCTGTGAAGTGACTGCCAAGAAAAATGATACTCCCACTCAGACTGGACCACTGCAAGTAGTAACTGTTAACCACATGCTTTACACTACAGTTTGCAAGGACACAGTGCTTTGTTTTCCTCTTTACCCAAACACCAGACTGAAAACTCAATGGAGACAAACCCTGTGGTGGAAAGAAACAATAACTGAAGGAAAAAAAAATATTCTGTGGCTAATGCTTGCTGGAATGCCTACGTCAAGGGTTTGGAGAACTAAGAAATTCTCTGCAATCCAAAAGAAACCACTTCCAGTCTACTCCAGTAGACAGAAGCCCAACTTACAAGAATGAAGCCAGGCTGAAAGAGGCTATAGAAAGTCAACTGACAAAGTAGCCATGAGAAGAAAGGCCTAGCATGAAAAGAATGGCTGGGATGAAGCTGAGACCAGATGATCTTGGGCTAGACTAGACAAAGACAGCAATCCTGCCTGGGGCCTGACCTAAACTTCCTGGAGAAGAGGGAAGTGAGCACCTGGTAGAAACGCTGAAGCAAGGAATAGGAGGCCAATGCAGCCTCTCCTTTTCTACAAGAACCTCTGCAGGTATAGCTAAATTCCTGTCAATGTCTAGTATAGGCAATGTAAGAAGAAACCATGTCTATCAGGAATAAAACAAACCACATGAAATACTCAGATCCTACTTCTAAGCAAACCAAGGAATAAATAACACTATTTTTAGGTGTGTGTTTTTTTTTTTAAAAAAAAAGATTATTTTCCCTTTCTTACTTAAACATCCAAGACTAAATGTATTAAAAAATTTTTAAATAAATTATATAGCTTAAATTAAATTAAAAGGGGATTAAATAAAACTGTCCGTTCTTGGGGAAGTAGCAAGATGGTGGCATAGGTAAACACCTATACTGCTGCCTCGCACAACAATTTCAAAACTACAACTAAAAGACAGAACGGACATCATCCAGAACCACAGGAAAGCTGGCTGAGTGGAAGTTCTACAGCTAGAAGGAAAGAGAGGGGCTCACGGAGACCCAGAGGAGCTGCAAAAAGCTGAGGTGCGGAGAGGCACTCGTGGAGAGAGCAGTACCAGAGTACCTGGCTGGCTTTCTCTGGTGGGAGGGAAACAGGGACTCCCAACGGCATTGAACCCCTTATCCTACGACACTAAACCCAGCTCCAGTCGAAACTCATACGGGGGGAGTTTGGACTGTGAAAAGGGAGAAGTGCACGGAAATTTGGGGGAGTCGCAGGAGGGCAGATGTCTGGCGCAGAAGACCGACTGCTGATTGTGCCACTGGCTTTCACGAGAGGGCGGGAGCAAAGCATCCCAACTTCGTCCCTTCTAACTCCACTAAACCCCAGATTCCGGCGAAGTCCTGGGGACCCAGATTCATATGGTCCCTGAGCACAGGGGAGCCGGAGAGGCAGCAGTCTAGAGGCACTGAGAGAAAGAGAAAGTGTGAGAGAGAGAGAGAGAGAGAGAGAGAGAGAGAGAGAGAGAGAGAGAGAGAGAGAGAGAGAGAAAGAATACACAGGGACCCCTTCAGGGATTACCCAGTCACGTGAGACTCGGGGGCCATGGAGGGTGGGGCTGACTAGAAGGCAAGGCAGTCCCTTAAGCCCTGAGACTCCACCCATCCCAAGCTCAACAGAGACGCTTTTGCAGTTTTGCAAGTCTGGTATCATAAGGCTGAATCTAACACAGAAGTTCTCCCAGCATAGTGAAAATGCCGAAATAAGGGAAGAAATCACAAACAAAAGAAATGGAGGAAAACAAACTACTGGATATAGAGTTCAAAACCATGGTTATAAGGTTTTTCAAGAATATTCTAGAAAAGATGGATAAAGTTAGCGAGACCCAAGAGGAGATGAAAAAGAACCAACTAAAGATGAAAAGGTCCAACTAGAAATTAAACATACACTGACTGAAATAAAAAAATATTATACAGAAAACTAACAGCAGACTAGAGAAAGGGAAGGATCAACTCAAAAATTTGAAATATAAAGAATCAGAAAACACTCAACTGGAAAAGCAAGAAGAAAAAAGAATCCAAAAATGTGAAGATAATGTAAGGAGCCTCTGGGACAGCTTCAAGCGTACCAACATCAGAATTGTGGCGGTGCCAGAAGAAGAGAGAGAGCAAGATACTGAAAACCTACTTAAAGAAATGACTGAAAACTTCCCACATCTGGTAAAAGAAATAGACTTACAAGTTCAGGAAGCACACAGAACCCCATATAAAAGGAATCCAAAGAGGACTACACCAAGACACATCATAATTAAAATACCAAGAGCAAAAGACAAAGAGAGAATATTAAAAGTAGCAAGAGAAAAACAGTTCATTACCTACAAAAGAGTACCCATATGACTGTCAGCTAATTTCTCAACAAAAACGATGAAGACCAGATGGGAATGGCAAGAAATATTCAACATGATGAATAGCAAGGACCTACAACCAAGAATACTCTATCCAGCAAAGCTATCATTCATAATTAAAGGGCAGATAAAGAGTTTCACAGATAAAAAAAAAGCTAAAGGAGTTCATCAACTCCAAACCAGTATTATAGGAAATGCTGAATGATATTCTTTTAGAAGAGGAAGAAGAAAAAGGTAAGATAAAAAATTATGAACAACAAATACATATCTATGAACAAGTGAATTTAAAAATTAAGTGAATTAAAAATTTGATCAACAGAATAAACTGGTGAATATAATAGAATCAGGAGCACAGAAAGTGAGTGGACTCATAATTTTCAGGGGGAGAGGGGTGAGGGGTATACAGGGAGAGACTGGACAAAAATCATACACCTATGGATGAGGTCAATGGGAGGGAGGTAAAGGTAGAGGGAGGGTTGGGAGCTGGGTAGAGGGGAGCTATAGAGGGGAAAAAAGAGAAACATATGTAATAATCTGAACAATAAAGATTTAATTAAAAATAAAAAATAAAAAAATAAAATCCAGAACTCATCCTAAATACAAAGAACAGATTGGTGGTTACCATAGGAGGTTGAGAATGAAACAAGTGAAGGAGGTCCAAAGGTAAAAACATCCAGTTAAAAAATAAATAAGTGACAGGGATGTAATACATCCAGTTAAAAAATAAATAAGTGACAACATGATGGCTACAGTCAATAACACTGTATTGCGTATTTGAAAGCTGATAAGAGAGTAGATCTTAAGTATACACAAATTATCAAATCATCACATTGTATACCTGAAACTAATACCATATATGTCAATTAAACCTCACTAAAAAATGAATTAAAATAAAACAAAAAAATCCATTCTGAAAATGAATACAAAATTCAAAAATCATGCTTAAACCTATTTTTTAAATATTTTATTGATTGTTTTTTACAGAGAGGAAAGGAGAGGAATAGAGTTAGAAACATCGATGAGGGAGAGACATCCATCAGCCACCTCCTGCACGCCCCCTACAGGGGATGTGTCCGAAACCAGGATACATGCCCTTGACCGCAATCGAACCTGGGACCTTTCAGTCCACAGGCCAACACTCTCTCCACTGAGCTAAACCGATTTTTGAATTTAAAACATTTCTCAAACACCTACCATGTGCCATGCCATGTGATATAAATTAAGAGATATATGGCCCCTCAGATCAGGCATGATTGGGCAAGAAGAGCTTTTTTTAGCATTCAAATAAACACAAGGTCAGAGACAAGGACCATCAAATATATCCTCATTTTTAATACAGCACTCCTATCCTTAACTTCTAGTGTTTCTTTAATTATGATTATACATTTACTTGGTTGGGTAAATGTTTGAAAGGGAAACCAATATTCAAATATTTAAACTTGTCACCTATAACTAAAAACCAACTCTTGCCTTTGTGACTTCAGGTCAGAATGTCAGTTTACCAAGCTGAGTGCAGCAGACAGTATTAGGAACTACATCTAACCCAGATGGCTTAGAAGAGAAGGCTCTAAGGAACAAAATCACCAACCAAAATTTCTGAAGTGAATAGTCCTCTGAATTAATAATATACAGCCTTTAACCTATTTTTCACAGAAAGGGCAAAGTAGTAGCACATAGAATTCACTCCTTATTGATCTGGCACTATTGGGAAATTGGGTGCTCTAAACAGGTATCAGTAAATGTGTAAGTTTACTTAACTTTCCTCTTTCAAGAGCAATTTTTGTATTTTAAATATGCCTCCTCTTTCTAAATAAAACTTTCTAAACTTTGAAATCAGAATATAGCAAACAATTATTTAATATATCCTGAAACATACTAGTGTCCTCAAGGCTTACAGAGGTACCTCAGAGCATTCACCCGTCCTAAAAATTCTCAAATAGCCAAGATCAGTAAGTTCTGGGTCTATTTTTCAACTTCTGGTCTCCCCACTCTGTTTCATGGTGGCATTGGTCACTTCTCCCATATGTCACCTTGCCCACCTCTAAAAGCATACCTTCCTCGCCCAGCTGGCGTGGCTCAGTGGTTGAGTGTCAACCTATAAACCAGGAGGTCCTGGTTCGATTCCTGGTCAGGGCACATGCCCAGGCTGTGGGTTGGATCCCCAGTGTGAGGCGTGCAGGAGGCAGCCAATCAATGATTGTCTCTCATCATTGATGCTTCTATATCTCCCTCTCCTTTCCTCTCTGAAATCAACAACAACAACAGAAAACATTAAAAATAACTAAAGCATGCCTTCCTCTTACCTCTCCACTCCCCAACCAGCACTACTTGTTACTTCTAACCAGCCATGATGAGAGAATCCATATAACCTAAACTTTATCTTCCCTTTTTAAACCCTATCTACCTAAATTTGAATATAAGCACCTGATAAGCTTGTTTCCTGTTTTAAACCTCTTTGAATCCCAGCACCTAGCATTCTGCTATTGATAAAGAGCTCTTCATTCAATGATTGCAGATGATAAATTTCTGAAGACTTTTCCAAGTAGATAGAATGCAAGGGCTTCATGACAGCTGTTTCCATCATTTAGCTTTCCTGCTTACTTCCACATTCCCAGCTGTGTTCTGGATGGCTGTGCCGGCCACAAGCCTAGGGATTTACCGTACTTCTATTTCTTGATAAGATACTTGAAGAGAATAAACACATGGCAAAGAGAACATTAAAGTGAGGGATAAAGAGATTTTTTTTTATTTTACCAATAAAGAAAAAGAGGAAAAATATCACCCAGCACACTGACACCTAATCAATACATGACAAGGCTGGATTCTGTTCTATCTAATTCTCTCCAAAGCACTTCCAATACCCTAGTCTTATTTCTCTACCCTCAGCAAATCATCACTGGTTATGGCATATAGTAAAAGTCTTGATTAAAAATGTTTTTCCAAGTTAACAAACCTTCCTCTTAACTCCAAGTTAGCCGGAATTAACACAAGCATGCACTGAGTCTAAATTAAAACTCTATACTGAGATAACCACTTTGTGATGAATTTCATTGGAAAATTTAGAATCACAATCTCAGAGATGGAGGGGACATCAGAGATCATCTAGGGTAGTGGCTCTAAGTATGGCTGCTCATCAGAACCACCAGGGAGCTCTTAAAAAATTACCATGACCTAGTTACATTGCCAGAATGTATGATTTAATTAGTCTGGGGTGGTGCCCAGACATAGAATTTTAAAAGCTCTCCACGTGGTTCTAATGTGTAGCCAGGGTTAAGAATCCCTGTCCTAATCCAGCATTCTAATACCCCACTCACATTTTTTCAACAAAGAAGGAAAAACCTCACCAAAGGAAAACAACTAATTTGTCAGAGGTAGGTTAGAACTGCTCTTTCCAAGAAACCATGTCTTCTCCATGTAAACTATCTAGGACAGTGGGGTTTCTCTTCTATTATTTTCTATCCTCACTAAACCAACATCCCTACTTGTCCCAAAGTAAATGCATTTCCTGAATATTCTTTGCTTTGGAATCCTATTGCATAATTCTTGAAAACCTAAACTATGTATGTCTGCTTCCCTATAGTATCCCTTCTTTTTCTCAAAAAAACTTTGGGAGTTTAATCAGGTATGGTTCCCCTTAAAGCCATTACTTTTCCTCGGGTAAGTTAGACTGGGCCCATCCTTTTCACCATTATTATCACATGGCTTTCTTTCAAATCCCTTGCCAGGTTTACCTACAATTCTCTTTCAGCCCACTTAAGTTCTATCACCTCCAATTCTCTTTTGGCTCACTTAACTTCTAGTTTGTACCTGCCCTGCCATACTTTATGGACTTCTATCTTCTCTTGGCTTAAACTCTTTCCATTTTGTGAAAGATGCCTTTTTCCCTGAAGCAGCTCTTTTACTCTGCCAGTTAGTCATGCAGGGTTCTTTTTTTCTGCCCCCAAGCAGCTGGTCTTTTTGATGTCTGGCACACATTTATCTGGACTTCCAATAAGATGTTTTTACATAGTTTCCAGGCTTCCTGGAGGTTATTGACTTTTTAAACTCTTCCATTCAATTTTTTTCCTAATTTCTAACATTTGTTAGAGTTTCTTTTTCCAAAGTTGAATACCTGGCTGATAGATCTCTTTGATTTTTCTTTCCCACCAGATTGCTGAATTAAATGCATCAGAACTTAAATATAATATTTCAAATTACCTCCAGGATGGAATCGCTTCATGAATTTTCTGCACTTTCATGTTCTCTATAGTAAGCAACAGATGTTTAACCAAGAGAAACTAAAAATGCTAGTTCGTACTTGTTCAGATTCTAGTATGCCTGCTTATATTAAAATTTCTGGTATCTTTAAGTCTGTGTTCCTGTTCAGTTATGAAAATAAAGTCAAGTTTTATTTTTAAAAAGTCAACCAATGTGCACTGAACAGCTCTATATCTTAAATCTAATGTGTTAAATTATACTTCTAAATTTGTTCTAAATTGTCTAATCACAGAAGTCTTAATTGTTTGTTACTTAAAGAAGTATATAACTCACCCGGTAGGGTTGGCTCAGTAGTTGAGCATCGACCTATGAACCAGGAGGTCAAGGTTCAATTCCTGGTCAGGGCACATGCCTGGGTTGTGGGCTTGATCCCCACTGTGAGGCATGCAGGAAGTAGCCAATCAATGATTCTCTCTCATCACTGAGGTTTCTATATCTCTCTCTCTCCCTCTCCCTTCCTCTCTGAAATCAATATATATTATATAATTCAAAGTGGGAAGAAAAACTCAATTCTGAATCTTTTTGAAAAATTCCTGTAACATTTGGTTATTGAAGAAGTGGTAAAGACAAGTACTCCACCAAAAGAATAAAAATATTCTCCACATAGCAATACTAGGGGCCCAGCGCACGAAATTTGTGCGTGGGGGGAGGGGTCCCTCAGCCTGACCTGCACCCTCTCCAGTCTGGGAGCCCTCAGGGGATGTTCTACTGATGGCTTAGGCTTGCTTCCTGTGGTTCTCTGCTCTCTGCAGACCTGCCTGCTTGACGCCACCATAGGCCCTGGTGTCTGCTCTCTGTGGGAGCCTGCTTGCCCTTTGCAGCCAGGGCCAGAAGCAAGCATGGCCCTGCTGTCTTCTCTCTGTGGGGGCCCTGCAGGAGACTGCTTGCCGCTCGCAACCATGGCCAGAGGCAAGCAGGGCCCTGCTGTCTGCTCGCTAGTTGTGGGGGATGTTCCCACCCCACCCCTAGACACTTGTACATGCCGGCTAGGAGTGCCTGGGTGCCGGGTATGTTCCTACTCTGCTCCCAGCTACTTGGCACCTGCACACATAGGCCTGGAGTGGCCGGGGGTTATTCCGGGACCCCAGCCACTCTAGGCCCATCCACGGCCCTATAGATTTAAAGCAACCTGGGTCCAGAGGATGCCCATCCCCAGGATCCAGGCTGCTTGGTGCTGGTGC
Source organism: Lasiurus cinereus (assembly GCA_011751065.1). Classification (NCBI taxonomy): domain Eukaryota; kingdom Metazoa; phylum Chordata; class Mammalia; order Chiroptera; family Vespertilionidae; genus Lasiurus; species Lasiurus cinereus. The sequence continues at coordinate 17,456,385 of JAAGEH010000015.1, read as the reverse complement.
ACATGCAAGCAGCCACCCCACCCCCAAATGCTCGGGGCGTGCATATGCAAATCAACCCAACATCTTTGCCGGTTAATTTGCATGCTCACTCCTAATTGGCTGGTGAGTGTCATGAAGTGACTGTCAATTTGCATCTTTCTCTTTTATTAGTGTAGATATCATGGAGATTTAACCCTAAATTTCTCTTCAGAAACTGAGATCCAAAAGATTTCCAGGAGTGCAAGAGACCATGAGATGGCAATCTATTATCAAGGCAGTGTAATCCCATCATCATACTGGTATCCTGGAAATGAATGTGCAGTTGTCTGCCATTCCACACCCTCCTCACTTGTTTTAACTATTGCACATGGTTCTGTTGGGCACAAAAACACCAGGAGCTACCATCTCTGTCTTCAGGTTGTTTACAGCTCCAAAGACACATGTGTGCCTGCACATACTATCCTATCTAATAAAAGAATAATATGCAAATTGACCATTACTCCAACACACAAGATGGTTGCCCCCATGTGGTCAAATATGACTGCTCCCCATGTGGACACAAGATGGCCAGCAGGGAAGGGCAGTTGGGAGGCACCAGGCCTGCAGGGCGGGGGGGGGGGTGCTCAAAGGGGCAGTTGTGAGCGATCAGGCCAGCACAGCAGTTAGAAGGGACCAGGCCGGCAGAGGATCATAGTTGGGGGTGACCAAGCCTGCAGGGAAGGGCAGTTGTGGGGGGACCCAAGCCTGCAGGGGAGAGCAGTTGGGGGGGGGGACCAGGTCTACAGGGGAGGGAAATTAGGGGTAACCAGGCCTACAAGAGAGGGAAGTTAAGTTAGGGGCAAACAGGCTGGCAGGGGAGTGGTTAGGGGGTGATCAACCTGGCAGGCAGAAGCAGTTAGGGGCAATCAGGCAGGCAGGCAGGCGAGCAGCTAGGGACCAGCAATCCTGGATCGTGAGAGGGATGTCCAACTGCCCATTTAGGCCCAATCCAGGGGTCCCAGATTGGAGAGGATGCAGGTTAGGCTGAGGGGCACCCCCTCCACCATGCACTAATTTTGTGCACCAGGTCTCTAGTTAACTATAATACAAGATAAGTGTGTGCAAAGACCATGGACCCAATTTAAGAAGGGAATTAGAAGAGAAATTCAGAAGTGACTCGATAAATATATCATTTTAGATACTTGAAGCCACTAGCTATCTTCCTAAAACAACTTTACTAACAACATTTATCTTCTCTGAAATCATCACTGGTTCCACATGGACCAGGAATTAAAATTTATATTGCTTCTATTATTAACAATAGATTATCTATGTCTGGGTATAACAAGTTGCCTGCAAAGGACAGAATTGGTTCCTCTCTACTACAGCATCACAATAGTGCTGTGATAATGGGTCATTTATTAGTTAACTGATGATCCCCTCACAGCTTATATTTCTAAAATTAGCCCTCATGGGAGTTGCAAAGGTACACTCTTGTCTTACTATCTGTATAACATAGCACAGACCATACTCTGGATCAGATAAGACTAGATTCAAATTCTACCTCTATCATTTCCCTAGCTGTGAGACTGAATATATTTAGAAGTCCCTTTGGATCTCAGTTTCCGTGTCTGTAAAATGGGGATGATGAAAGTAGTAATTCTGACTTCATATGGCTGCTGTGGATTTTAAATGGTCTCATGTAAAGCCCTTAGGGTGACCAGGTCCAGAAAAAGCACTCAATAGCTACTAGCCCTTTTCATGAGGCCAAAATGCATTTTTTGTAAACACATATGCAAACAACAACAGTGATAAAACAGTTACTGTTATTGGGGTGCCAGAGACTCACTTCTAACTGATTAGGTTAGCACTGATGTTATTTCCCTTGTAAAAACAAAAATTTCCTTTTTCATTCCTCAGTCTAGTCTCTAGCTAATCCTAAAATTACATGCAATCCAATGTGAATTAAAAAAAGGAAAATAGTAATTATGCTGAATAAAACATTTTATATTTGTATGTTCTAATGAGAAGTAGGGAGCTGCATAATACAGAATTTTTACTACGTTTTTTTATGAGCATGTCCAGGAAGTAGTTTCTATAGGAACTACCTGGGACAATTTCTATACTGACAGGCCCTGTGGCTCAATTAGACCCTCTTCTCAAGTGAATATTAATAAAAAAATAAAATAGCCCAAACCGGTTTGGCTAAGTGGACAGAGCGTCAGCCTGTGGACTGAAGGGTCCCAGGTTCGATTCCAGTTGAGGGCATGTACCTTGGTTTCGGGCTCATCCCCAGCGGGGAATGTGCAGGAGGCGGCTGATCGATGTCTCTCTCTCATCAATGTTTCTAACTGTCTATCCCCCTCCCTTCCTCTCTGTAAAAAATCAATGAAATATATTAAAAAATAAATAAATAAATAAATAAATAATGTTATTTTTTTATGAATGAACTAGCATTACCTAGCTAACACTTGAGTCCCAAATCCCTTCTCCCTCTGAACTTCCTGGGCACTTTCTTCCATCTGTACAAGTCACAGAGTACTTAACACAGACCATGTTTTATTCAGGGAGCCAAACTGATAATTCCAACAGAATAGAAGATCACAAGTTCTCTGTAAAATCCAAGCCATCTATTTAAATTGGGGAAGAGAGAATACATATCTTGAAGACGTATGTTTTGTGCCTTATGTATAATAATCAACTCAGTAGCAAAAAGTATTACTACCTCTCCCCTCATACACTTTTATTCCATGTAATCCTAACATAGCTTATATAGTTCCCAGAATCCTTTAGGGCAGGGGTAGGAAACCTTTTCTTCTGCCAAGGACCATTTGGGTATTTATAACATCATTCACAGGCCATAGAAAATTATCAATTTTAAAATTAACCTGCTATATTTGGTCAAACATTTAATGAACTCATCCCTAATGCCTTGGTAGGGCCAGACCAAATGGTTTTGCCTAAAGGACGGATATTCCCCACCCCTGCTTTAGGGCTTACATTTGTGCATGTGCCCACCAGCATACTCACAGGTGTATTGTTTATGGACATAGATGGGAAGAGGAAACAAAAATTCCAAAAATCACAACTATGACACAAAATTCTTATTGACATCATTCAATGTCACTATGGAAGAGACTTTTGGCAAACTTAAGAATATTTCTAACTGTCTCACTCTTAAAGACAATTTCAACAAAGATCAGATTAGTAATAAAATACCAATTGTTGCATATCCTTTATCCCATCTTTATGGAGGAAGGCACACGGAAAATGGTTAGATTTTAAAACTTCTTTTTAATATTATTTTATATTAGTGAACTAGCATTACCTAGCTAACTCTTGAGTCCCAATCCCTTCTCCCTTGGAACTTCCTGGGCACTCCTTTCTCCTCATCTGTAGCACTCACATAGTACTTAACACACACTACGTTTTATTCCAACTATGTGTGTGCATGGCTTATCTCTATTATCAGGAAAGGCTTTGGTGGTAGAGCCCTTCCTGCCTTTGTGCTTTCTTCCAAGCACAAAATATTGCACACAGTAGGCACTCCAAAAGATATGCCCATTGAAAGCTAACCAAAAACATATTCTTTGTGTTAAATATACCTTGTGATCATGGCATCTTAGCTACCCATTACTTGATAAGTATAAGGGTACATGCAAGACTTCAGTTGGAAGCCCTGTCAGCATGTTGTACTCCCTGACACCCTTGAGAGCATATTAAATTATCATAATTATGATCTAAAAAGACAGAGTAATTTAAGAACATGGAGCATTCTTATAGCCTGTTCAAACCTCTAAAAGGCAAGTGCAAGGCCCTTGGGAACAAAACCTTAACCTTGGGCTAGGCTCCCAGACATTATGCCCCTGGGCTTTTGTATTTAAATACACATATATACCCCAGCCACCACACACCAGGGAAAGTGCCCAACAATTCATTCATTCAAACATAAGCTCAATACAAGTCATTATACTGACTTTACTCCCCAAAATGACCAAAATTATATGAGTGTAGCCCAAGGAAGACAAGGCTAATGTATGCATCTGGAGAGGCCAGGCTGGCTGATGGTAAAGATTACCCTGTTTCTATACTGGCCGTCTAAAGGTATTTACTTGGGTCTGTCTGTGTTGTGACAGTGTCCTAGACTCAAATGAATGCCTCTAACACTCCACATTTTTGAGCCATTCAGTCATGCATTTTTGTTATTGTTGAAAGTAGTGCGAAATTGCACTGCATGAGCTAAAATCCTTGGTGGTCTTCCAAGGATTCCAGCTAAAAAGGCACTTCCTTTGTTCCTCAGGAGAATGCAGTCCAGTAGGTCATTCAAAATGGGAAATAAAAGCAGCAGCCCTGGGAGGGAGATGAAGGACAAGACAAAAAGAATAAAATGTTTTGGGTGTGAGCACATTAGCTTCCATTTCCTGCTGCTGGTCACTAATAACTCTCCTATCTTTGTAGGGAAAATGTCCAGATAGACATTCACACAAAAGTATTCCTCAGGTGTTTTCTAGAGATCATGACAATCAAAGGGAACACCTGGTACAGTCTCTGAGCACTCATCAAACTTCCTTTTTCCTGAGATGCTGCCTGGGGAAGATGTCTTGCAGCTTTGAGACTGCACAGAGCAAAGTTGGAGAAAGTGGGGAGGGCCATTTCACAACCCACTCCTTGAATACCTTCAGTCTATCTCAAAGGCACATATTGTTTGCATGAGAAGAAGATGAAAACTTGTCACACTCCCATTAAGTGCATCACTGCATCTATCCCTTCAAAATGTGGGAATGACAACTGTAACCTTCACGCCAATCATCTCCGCTGGGCCCAGGCCCAAATCATGCAGGGCACAAAGACCCCAGGTCTGACCTGTGGAGCCCCCAACCTTCAGTGGCTGCTGGTTCACTTCACTTTTTCTGCCTGGGAAGGAGGGACAGTGGAAAGAAAGAGGGCTTTTTAGAGCTCTACCGCCAATAAACTCGTGCCACTGTGAGGACATACTTGAGCTCCCCAAAACACAGGCAGCTCAAGGGCAAACAGTCTCTAATCAGTAGTGTGTGAGTTATTTGATAACTGCCAAGGTGCAGTGGACTTCTATGCTGCTTCAACAACTTCTTGGGTTCTATTTCTAGACAGTTGCTGATTACATTCGCAAAGTGCCCAGAAACTTCCCTCAATTACCTTTGTAATTTATATGTAATTGATGACTGCACTTAATCTCCAAGGTTATTAATAGTCCTTCCAAAATATAACCCCCAAGTCTTCCTAAGCCTTTGGGAGTGCCTGGTTGAAATTACAGTATTTCCTTTGCCAACTGCCGGCCCCCTGCCCGCCCACCCGAGTGACCAAAACCTAGAGGCAAAGGCGCGCTCTGCTTACTTCCATGAAAGGTTCGGAATGAAGGCTTGGCCCCTGAGCTCAAATCGCTCACTTCTCCGTTAGGTTATTCTGGCCACCAGCCAGCGAGATTCGTATTTCTTTCTGAACCCTCTGGGCAAACGGGGTACCTGCGCAGCCTCTGGCACCAGCGTGGCCCGCGGGGCTGCACGCAACAGTTGGCCTCTCAGAATGAGAGTGCAACCCAGAGGGGACTCGCCTGGCCATTGCCGGCCTTGGGAAGGGTGAAGGGCGCAGGCCTGAAAGCTGCCTCACAAGCTCCAAGAAGGGCTTTCACAAATACCTCCAAGTACCCCCAAGCGCCAAAATCCGGGGAACTTTTTCACAGGCTAAACAGTCTCTATTTGCATAACCGTCTCAGATTCAGGTTTCCTGTAATCAGTCTTTTCAAAGGTTTGTAATTAACCCTTAAAATGAGGCTAGGAAAAAGGAAAGGGGAAAAGTCTCGCCCAACACCTTCAGGAAAACAGAAGAGTCCCCAAAAGTCATGTTTGGAGGGGTGGAAAGTCTTTTGCTTTTTAAAGAGGACTAGGAAAGCCGCTGTAGCTACTAAAACTAATCCGTCTCACCAGTGGGAAAGAGGTGGGCAAAAAGGTTTTTAAATAACATCAATGAAACATCAATTCAAGTCCCGCGTTTTGAGCTCCCCGTACTCTGGCAACCTCTTAGAAGGTACCCCGCCACCATCCCACTGCCTACGTCCACCCCGACCCGGCCTCTTGTCATCTACACAACGAAGCTGGGAGCCCCGTAATAAGTTCAACCCGGAAAAGGCCAAGGAGCGGGTGGTGTGCTCTCTGCGGACCAGAGTCCTCTGGGACTTCCAGGGGCTGGGGGCGAAGGTGCCAGAGTAGCAACGGGCAATTCGGGGGCGCCCCGCCACTCGCACCGTCCCGCCACTCGCAGCGCCCCGGGGGCCCGCCGCGTCAGCGAGAACCTTCTACGCCGCCGGGACTCGCTCTCGAGTTCTTCCAGTTGGCTACCTGCGCCCGGCGCTGGGGACGGCTGAGCTTCTATGGCCCCTTTTCTCGGGTGCCCGTCGCTGCGTTCGCCCCCCCCAGACCTCCCACCTACCGTTGATCTCATGCATAGGAGCATCGTTCTTGTTGAAGCCTTTTGACACGTAGAGACGCCGCACTTCCGAGCAACTTTTCGACTTGAGCTCGGCAGCCAGGAGCGCGGCGCTGAGCGCGGCCAGGGCGCAGAGAAGGGCGGGCAAGCCGAACCTTGCCATGGTGCGGACAGGACTGACGCGTTCCCACCTTCGGGACAGGACGTAAAGTGGCCGGCGCAGGCCGTGAGGAGCGGAGCCGGGGTCTCGTGAGTGGAGCGAGGGAGTTGGAGAAGTTGGAGGAGGAGGAGGAGATCGGCAGGAGGAGACGCGGGGCGAAAAGTGGAGCTGGGCCTCGCGCGTCAGTCAACGGTCCTCGGTGCCGGCTGGGGAAGGAGTAGGAGGAGGGTGTAGAGGCGGTACGCGGCCCAATGGAGCGGAGGCGCGGACCGGTGACCTCGGGGCTCCGCGAAGACAGTGATTGGGGAGGGCTGACCGCCGGCGGGTCGGGGACGCAGGGAAGGAGCGGAAGGTGGCAGACGCCGCGGGGGCCGCGGAGGGTGTGAGCCGCGGCGAAGGCGCTCGCTGCGCGTGGCTCGGGCTGCCCGGCGCTGCTCCGCTCTCCACACTCCACTCGGCTCCTCACTCTGCCCTCGGCCTCGCGGTTGTGCCCTCCTCAGCTCTGCTGCTGATTGACTAGCCGGCGTGCACTGCGACGCACGGCAAACTTGGCCCAGCGGGCGGCACAAGGGTTAGGGGCGGGCGATGGGGGGGTGGGGGTGGGGGTAAGGGGATGCCGGAGACGGGCGGGAGCTGGTAGGGGCGGGATGGGAGAAAACCTGGAAGCGGGGTTGGATCCGGAGCAGCTAAATCCACTTCCTAGGGGGCCGCACCGGGCGCGCTGAGCTCCCTCCAGAGACACGCCCCGGCTGGACTCCTCCTTCCTCTCCTCCCCCGGAGAGGCGGAGAACTTGCCCACCGCCCCAGTCCCTAAAGGAAAGGCTAACTTCTCAAGGATTAAGGTCCCAAGCCCTGAGAGACCAAACAGGTGGGGGCTTGTCCTAAAACCCACGTCCGAGTCTTAGGCCTTCTGTGCGCGGCCACCTGATCCGGTACCCGCGGTCCACAACCGGGCGAAGCCCTCTGGCCTGCATTTCTGCCCCTCCCCGCCCCCGCTCAGCAGCCCCGCTAGAGGACGCTCCTAACCGCCCAGTTCCGGGGCCAGGAGGGAAAGGCATTACTCGCATTTGTTTCTCTGCAGGCACCAGGGGAACCTGAGACTCAGAACTGGCCCTAAAGCCTCCTCACCTGGGCTCTTCATACCTGCTTCCCATCAAATGGTGCTCATGGAACATCATCTGGCTCCATTCACCTCTCCACCTCCACCCCTCTCCACCACACCTGGTTCTGCTACCAGTCTAACAAAACCCTGAAGTGTGAAAGGAGGGAAAAAAAAAAAAAAAAGTCGAGGCGATGGGACAAAGTTAGGGTTGACCTTTTAAACCTGGCCCAAACCCTCCTTTGCATGTAGGAAACTGAGGTACAGAGAAGGGAAGCGACTTGCTAAGAACCTGCAGGTAGGTGGGGTGGGTCCAGAACTCTGGACTCAACTCCCGGGGTCACATGGACTAAAGGTAGCCCAAGACCCCCAATTTTTCTCTACCCTCATCTCTCTGGGACCCAAGCTCCCTTTAGCTGTCAGAAAACTGGAAATAGGCGAGTCTTCCTCCTTCCAAGCTTTGTCAGATTTCATTAATGAGTGTTTTTGAAACACCCATGTCTCCTTTAATGAAGGGAACTGTGCAGATTGGGAACTTGTCATTACTAGTGTTGTTACAATCTGCTTTAAGAGTTACAGTGAAAAGTGTCTCAGACACCTCGGGAGTGTGCTGGGAACTGGGCAGATAAAAGAGGCTGGAACTTATTATTTGGCTAGACTCTCAATTCCCATAAAATTACATAGGGTGAAGATATGAACCATCATTACAATTATCACCCTCGTAGGGTTTGTTGAGACTTCTTCCACTGTTGTTTGCAAACCACGGTGACAGGTTTGGCTATGAGGAGATGTAGAAAAAAAAAAAACTAGCATAACTATTGTTTTGAATGCCCACTGCAGAATCTTCTACATTTTATTAGCTCTTGGTGATTGTCAGCCTAGACATATAGACTGTGACCTGTCTATAAGTGGAACTTAAAATTTCTGTTAGTTGACAAAACAATTAACTCTGCAACTAGGAGAGGGGTTTTTCTAAATATACAAACTCAAATACAATTGAATTTCCAGCCATTTCACAGGGACCTTCAAATAGTTCAGGTTTTCCTTAAACTGATAACCATCAGGTCCTCAAGGCATTGTTATAGCTTAAATCAGCACTTTTAACTTTCATTGATTGATGCATTTACTTAAAGATATTCTTTACTAAAGAGAATATAACCTGACATGAAGCCCATATAGATAAAATGAAATCCAGCTCTTGCTAGGTATCTCAGTTGGTTAGAGTGTCACCCACATACACCAAGGTTGCTGGTTGGATACCACATACAGGAGCAACCAATGAAAGCATAAATAAGTGGAATGACAAATTGATATATCTTTCTTTCCCTTTCCCCTCTAAAATCAATACAGTAAGAAAGTACATTATTTAAAAATTAAAGTAAAATGAAATCTAGTGACCATAAGTGAGAAAAAGACACACCCAAACCATGAAGCCCCAATTAGCTTCTTTTCACACCAAGATCAGGGAGAAGTCATTCCCTTCCTCCCAATTTACTCCTGCTCTTCCTGTTCATATACTGTTAACCAAAACTTAAGCGTTTTCCACCAGAAACAGTAACCTCTGACTAAAAACGGATCTGGACAAGTCTAAACTTTACCAAGCAAGGCAGGAACCCCAGAGCTCTGCTCGGAGGCGGCACCCACTTCAAAGCCTCCTTTCATTTAAATACAAACAGGGTGAACAACTGGCAATCTGAGAAACAAATATCATCCAGGTTTTCTTTTCAGATGGCCTGTAGTTCCTCCTCCTTCCTCCCCCTACCCCCTGCCAGCTTCTCCCTTCCAAAGTGGCTCCTTAGTGGAGATGCACCCACTCTATAAATTCTCTGTTCAACACCAAAATTTGGGTTGGGGCTGCATGTTGAATGCAAGAATCTACAACTTCTCAGGATGATTAACCCTCATATAGCACTGTTTTGCTTTTTTATTGTGGTAAAACATACAAATATAAAATTTACCATTTTAAAGTGTACAGTTCAGTAGCATTTAGTACCTGCACAATGATGTGCAACAATCACCGCTCTCTAGTTCTAGAACATTTCATCATCCCAAAAGGAAACCTTATACCCATTCAGTAATGAAAGTTCCTTCCCTTCTCCCCACTAATGTTTCTTTTTAAAAAAAATTTGTATTTATTGAATTGAGAGAGGGGAGAGATGGAGAAAGGGAGAGAGAAACATTGATTTGTTGTTCCACTTATTTATGCATTCATTGGTTGATTCTTGATTGGGCATTGAACCCACAATCTTGGCATATCAGGATGGTGCTCTAATCAACTGAACTACCTGGCCAACACCTAATCTTCTTTCTGTATCTATTGATTTGCCTACTCTGGACATTTTATATAAACCGAATCATGCAACATGTGAACTTTTGTATCTGGCTTCTTTCACCTAGCATCATGTTTTTAAGATCCATCCATGTGATAGCATGTATTAGTATTTTCTTTCTATGGATGACTAGAATTCCATTTTATGGATAGACCACTTTGGATCATATAGTACTTTACAGTTTGCAAAGTTTTTCCAGGTGTACTCTCATGATCTTAGAAATGTTTGTGTTTTTTAAAGTAGATAAGCAAATTGAGTCTCGACATGTATGTGGCTTGTTCACAGCCACAAGGCTCTTTACTGGCTGAACCAAGACTGAAAAATGTAAGGCCTCTGACTAAATTCCATGCATTTTTTGTTAGAAAACACAGTACTCTGGGTCTCAATTAGAGTTAGCAGTGAATGTGCAACTGCCCAGATCCTGTAGAAATGTCCCAGTTTCAGATTAATAAGTGTTCATTGAGCACTTATTATGAACCAGAGGCTGCTCAACCTAAGAGGAAAGATGTACAAGCCAAAAGGAGTTTAGACTTTAATGTACTGGGTAAGACCTATATGTAAAGGCTTGCTCAAGTAGAATGCATTTACAGTATAATTGGGCAAACAGAACAAAGTATGCACTCATTGCTGCTGTCCTCCAAGCCAAGAACTAGTTGAGTCAGGTCCTGTCTCTCAGCTTTGGGAGTACTTCTCTTGGTCTTCTGAGGAGTTACCTTAGCCAATAATGGGGATAAGGAATAGAATTCGAATTCTCCCCTTAGGAGAGGTGGTTATCCTACAGCTCTCTAGGCTCTCTCTACCCATCCCATCCCTTCCACAGCCATCAGAATAAGCCTTTGACAACATCATCTGAACAATGTTCCTCCCTCCTCCATGGTATTCCATTGCTTTCCAGATCAAATCCCAAGTCATTCAATAGATCTGGATCTTTGCTATCGGGCCATACTCTACATTATAGCTTTCTTACTCATCTTTCTTTACCTTGTATCTTGTGATTGGCCCCACAATAACACATCATCATTTTCCATCATGCCATACATTTCTTGCAACCTTACCATGCCCCTGCTAAGAATACCTTTTTATTCCCCCCTCCACTCCTTGGAAAACTCCTTTATACTTATCCACAAATACTTAGCTGAGATATCACCTCTTCTGGAAATCCTGGATTTCCCCAAGCAGAGCTAATGGCTCCAGCTTCTAGGCCTCTAAAGCACTATCTACACAAAATGACTACCACACTTGCCACTCAGCAGATATCTTGCTTTCTCTGAGGATTCCTCTACCCCAGCCTCTAACAACTCTACTAGACTTTATTTTTATTTGAATGTCTATTGCCTGCCAAAGTACAGGTTTGCCCAGTAGACAGTTTACCAAGGGAATAAAAGACCTGGAATTATATCTGTAATCTCCTGGTTTTTAAATGTTAGTGATTACTTCAGAACACTTAAAAGCTTACTGGATAAACTCAACATATCTTCAGCCTAGATTTTACCAAGTCACTTTCCTCTGTCACTGCACACCTCCCCTTTTCAAGCAACCAAGCAGTTAGTATCTTCTGACCACTTTCTATGTACAAAGATTGGCTCTGTGAAGGCTCTGGAAACTTGAAATACCAGAGATCTTTGAGGATCTGACAAATTGCCTGGAGAGGTAGAATCCATATCTATATGGAGAAAGGCACTGGCAAAGATAACAAAAAAATACATATCCCCCAGGACAGTCAACCCAATGTGCTCTTTGCTTCACATTGCCAGTCTCCTCTTGGTCCCTCCAGGAATTTACAGAAGTTCCAGTGATTGAAGGATCAGTCACTTCGAAGGAGTTGATTTGTGTAGTCTGTTCCTATCTCCTGGTTTCTTACCTCCCTCCAGCATTCTTTCTCTAATTACTGAAGTTTGCTTTACATTTCCCTCTTCCTCAGAGAGCTCATCTGTGTTTATAGTTGTGACTGTCAGCTCTGGTACCCAGCCACCATTCTTTCCCTGTTTATACCAGTGTTGTCTATTAATTTGCCAGTTGCCATACTCCCTCTCTCTTCGTTAATCACCTGGACCAACTTAGTTCTCCATTTCATTCCATGGCAATCATCCCTTGCTCAGGTTCCATTACCTCTTGTCTGAACTGTAGATCCAGCCTCCTCACAGGTCTCTTGGCCTCCAACATCTCTCTCTCCATCCATCCCCCAAAGGACTGTCACAAAATCAATCTTTCTATAGCATCATTTGTATATATAATAATCCTTGGTTTAAAAGCCTTCCATGAGAAGACAGTATTACAATAATTACAGACATTTGCTTAGTACTGCAGAATTTAGGGATTGCTTCCGCATGTATTATCTAAATATGTATTATTTTCCATAATTTATGGATGAGAAAACTAGTGCAGAGTCTTAAATTGAAGTCTTCTGAGTCCAAGTTCAGTGACACAACTACTTCTCACTATGCCCCAAGCTCAAAACATACCAAGGAAAACTTTGGGTGATGGGTAAACACAAGGGTGATGGGTAAAAGAGTGAAGGTAAGACTTTCTTAGGGCCAGGAAGGATAAGGAGGTATCACTAGGCAGAGAGGTGTGAGGATATATGAAGACACTGTCTTGACTGAATACAGGTCATCTGGGAGACTATCATGCAATATGGGGGTGATGATAGTGTCATCTTGATCCTATCAATACTGAAAATTTATAAACAGAGAGTGAAAAGATGAAAGTAATGCATTAGAAAGAATGACCTGGGAAAATGAGGAGGCATAGGATGGACTGAAAAGAGGTAAGGAAGGCCACTGCAGTTTTCTCAATAAAGTGTTAAGGGACCAACATTTCTTCATACAGGCATTCTGTATGAAGAGCAGAAAGTAAGTAAATTAAAGATATCAGAAATAAGAAAGGCAGTGTTTATCAGAGAAAGAGGCTAGGCAATGAGGTCAAGCAGACTGAGATTTAAATTCTGGCTCTGCCATTTACTACTGTCTGTATGTCCTTAGATAAATAACTTACCCTCTCTGAGCCTCACTTTTCTCATGTGTCACAATTACACTGTGAGGATTACAAGAGAAAATATATGAAAAGCATTCCTCCTAGCCTGGAGCATGTCGAATTTCTTTTTGTGCTCTCAGCACCAGGCATGGAGTGGACAATACATACATATTGAAATAAAGCATTTAGCATGCTGCCTAGTACAAAGCATTCATTTATTTATCCATTCACTCATTCCTTCATTCAAAAAGTAGTTATTGGGGATCAACACTTTTTTAGGCTTTGAATAGTTATGAATAAAAAAAAATGCCCCTTCTCACATTGAACCCAAAAGTTGGGACTCAAGAAATATTAACTAATACTGTTATCATAGTTATTTAAATCCCATCTTCTTTACCATTTGCTCAAACCCAGTTTTTCCAGTATTGGAATAACCTTAGTATGATAGTATAGGTGTCTAATAATGGGACATATGAATTACATCTGTATTGGTCCATAATTGAATTAAGTTGTGAAACAAAGAGGAATCTGAGTTATTTTCTTATTATATGGTTCTCTCACTACAGGCAAGGTGTTTCTTTATCCCTATTTCCCTGTTGCCATATCTGAGGCCCAAAAAGTAACATGGATATTCTTATACAATAATTACATATCTACTGTTATTGATAATTTCTAATACTTTACTACTGGGGCAAAGGTTTCATGAAATACGTAGCTTTTATAAAAATTAAAAGTCAGGTCTCATATTAAAAGGAGAACCAAGACCAAAGTCTAATGAGAAGAAAGTTGGTTTGTCTTCTCTATAGATAAGCTTCTTTTTATAGTTGGATTTATAAAGTGTATTTCTAATTACTAAAAAAAGCCCTACTGATTATACTTCCATGTGATACTATACAGTTGCCAGAGATAGTCATTACTCTAGCTTGTTGCACATTATTTGACCTACAGCATTAGATGTAAAAGGTGAATTTCAATTTAATTAATAGAGAGTTTCTTCTCTAATTTACCCATTGGACATAAATGGTTCATTCATGGAAAGAAAATTACTTCTTCATATGCTTTTGATTAAATAATAGCACTGATTATTTGTGTTTGTACTTACATCAAGAAGCCACTTCTGGAACATTCATTTTTCAAAATTGCTTTGTAATACTCTTCCACTTCTCACCCAGGTGATGAAAAAATCACACAGGCTAAATGACAGGTTGGAGGTAGGGAACCCAGCATTGTCTGAGCAAAGACTACTAGAATATGAAATCTAGAAGAGACCTTGGCATTTGTCTAGTCAATCTACCTTAATGTTGACCTTTCTTATTTTGTTTGAAATGTCAAGCCTGTGAAATACTGTCAGAGGCAAAACATAGGTTCTGACTATAATTGTAGCAGTAGTAATGGTGTTTTTCCAACCTTGCTGCTTCTATTAAGGATTTTACCTGGTATCAAGGTCTCCTAGGTATCAGGAATATTGTGGTGGAAGGCTGCAGAGGACACCTAGTGACATGTGTTACTGAATATTGTATTTTATATTCATTTTCCAACTTGTTTGGAAAAAACAAACAAGCTATCCGGGTTTTAGATTCACTCTCAAAGGGATCCAAGTAGCTGAAGGGTACTCTCCCCAACTCTGGCCCTGAACATTATGAAACCTGTTCCTCCTCTGTAATGATCAGAAAACTGAGCTGCAAAATCCAGGCCCAGTTAAAAAAGCAATACAATGTTTTAAGTAACATAAGAAAGTTCTTAATGAAGTACTAATTTAGCCCAACAGGTTTTAGACTTGCACTTCAAACCTGAGAACTCACAATGAATTCCTTTTTTCTCTTTTTTCTCCTCCTCCTCTTCTCTTTATTCTTCCTCCATAGCACCATCATCTCTGTCTTTATGTGAGGAGACAGTGTGCATTTTTAAGAAGACCCAGCAGGGAGTAGTCATTTTTATTCCAAAGAGATACCACAGATAAAGAGTTGAAGAGAGTCAGGGTCAGACATAGTTTGACATTTGTCATTTTCTAACCACTGATGGGAGGTGTCTATGGATCTGCTGCTGTTACTGATGCTATAACAATAAAGCATTCAAATGACCAAGAAAACTATTAAACCTGGTCAGACATTCCATGCATCTAGCTGAATTCAGGCTGCACACACAGCACAGGAGGCTTGGCCTTTCCCATGTCCCTCTCTGCTGACATATACGAGTTTCTCTTACCAAGACTAACTTTTCCATAATTCTGACACTTTCTTAAATTTGTCTTTTAAATGTAATTTTAAGTTGTAAAGTGACGTATTTAAAAATATATTTTTTATTGATTTATGAGAGGGAGAGAGAGAGATAGAACAATGATGAGATAGAATCATTGATTAGCTGCCTCCTGCATAATCCCTACTGGGAATTGGGCCCAAAACCCAGGCATATGCCCCAAGTTGGAATCAAACTACAACTTCCTGGTTAATAGATTGACACTCAACTACCAAGCCACACTGGCCGGGCACTAACATTTTCCTAATTCTCAGCATACACAGTGCTGTATTCCAGCATACAAGAGGCTTGTGAGGGACAAGAGAGAATGCATGAAAGTTGGCATAAATGAAAAAGATGCTCTTCCACTTCCATCATCCCCAAGAGAAACCTGTCTTCCTCCCTTTAACTTCTGAGGGTCAAGGAGACAGTTGAAAATGTATAAAGAAAAATTTGTTTTCATAAGTCAATTTTTTATTTTAAACAATTGAATCTAAATTCTGTGACTCCTAAGTATATTTCCTTTAAAAGTATGGAGTCATATGAGTTTCTCTATATTTAATAAATATATACAAGTAATATGATTTTGAAAATTTGCTGATTTTAGTCAATATTTTAGTTAATATAAAGAAAGGATTTTCAGAAAACCTTCTGGCAGTGCTATTTCTATATTTTGACCCAGGGGATGGTTACATGAATGTATACATATGTAAATAGTCATCTGATTTATGCACTTCATTATATATATATTATGCAAAAGGGGGACAAAACAAATAACCACAATTTTTTAGGAGATGAGTTAGGGGTAGTAAATATACACACAGTGAGTATATACATTATATATGTGTATATTGGAGTGTGTGTACATACACATGCATATGTATATAATTTGAAGGTTTTTCTGCATTTTATAGTAAATATTATGTTACTTTTACATTCTCAAAAATAATAAATACTTTAAATGAACATCACTGTCCTAATGAAGAGAAACTCCTTTTTACTTGCTTTTTTCTTTCCTCCATAATGTTCCCTACTTTGAATTACATCACATTTCATCTCACAGAAACAAAGGTTTTCTTTCTTCTTGCGTTATTCTCAAACATTTACCAAGCAGCATAAAGCTATTGAATAATGCTGCTATGAATATGTATGAACATGTATGTGAGTACCCGTTTCCAATTCTTTTGGATATTGACATAATTTCTTTACCATGGATTATGACAAGTATTAGAAAAGAAGGCTCTAAATGGTTGCCCTCTGTGGGGCAGTAGCTGAGTAATCTGTCTTTGGCAGATTTTTGAGAATGGCATGGTAAGACATCATTGGGGTATGAATCTGAAGGCCTCTGACTGAATCCTAACTCTGCCACTTGCCAGTATCTTCACTCCAATTTTCTCATCTCTGATATTTGAACTCTAGAGTTGCTTCTAGCCCTGACACTTAGTTTTTAACCTAGACAAGATCTTGGCCATCTAAACACATTTTACTTGGGCAGACATGTCCCCCAACAGACAATTGGTGACTCACAACAGCATAGGTATGAAACACCAGTAATTATTCTTATAGGTGTTTAGAGAAAGAAGTTTTCCTTTGAGTTCACTTTCTCTACTCAACCTGAGGAAGCCTTTTTGATAATTTTCAAATTTCTTACTGTAACAGCTGCTGCTGCTGCCATTAATTTAGATATCTTGGGCACTGCTCAAGCAGGATATCACTTGCAGGACCAAGGGCAGAAATGTGAAAAGAGAAATGTTATAATAGTTGAAGTGCTGAGCTGTCAGAGATGCCAAATTATGGCTACACAAAACCAGTCTTTACTAGGATATAAGGAGCAGTTGTCACATTTGAAGGAAGAGCAGCAAAAGCTCCAATCCTACCCCAGACCCATGAATAAAACAATGTTTTACCACCTTCATTGCAGCTTCTCCATTCATTCTATGAAGAAACATAACTATAAACTGCGCCTCAGCCTCTTCATTCATTTCCATGTCCCTTCTTTGAATTCTATTTTAAATGTTACTTGACAATTGGATAAAATCATATTTCAAAGAATGCACTGGACAACATGCATTAGGGACCCATTAAAACATGCTATGGTATATACAAAAATATACTCATTTTCACAGATTTAAATACTTCTCAGCTCTCTCCAAAAGACTGCATGACAGATGGTTTCAAAGCAAGTCACATTTACAAACAGCAGACAAAAATATTATTTATCAAATTCTCTATGAGATTTTCTGAGCCTTCCAGAGCCAATCTTTTTTCATAGACTCTCTCATTGCTTATTTGTGGAGGCCCAACAAAAAAGTCTCTCTACTTCCTAGCAACCTTTATGTGTATATTTCTTGTGCTTAGAGAATATAAGAGCAGAAAGTAGTTCTAGAACTATAGATCTGGCTTTTTAAAACATATATATTTTTATTGACTTCAGAGGAGAGAGAAATAGAGACATCAATGATGAGAGAGAAACATTGATTGGTTGCCTCCTGTACACCCCTCTACTGAGGATCTAGCCTATAACCCAGGCATGTGCCCTTGATTGGAATTGAACCCAGGATCCCTCAGTCTGCAGACTGGGGCTCTATGCACTGAGCCAAACCATCCAGGACTGGCTCTTGTACTACCATAGCCTGAAAAATATAAATTATTCAACCATCACAAATGCCAAGCCAAAAACTGGAGTGGGGAGAGGAGAGGATTTGTGTGGAGGACAGAAAGAAATAAGAAAAGAATGAACTGATAGAAGAATTGTCACAGGACTTATGAATCATGTATAAAGCCATTTAATAAATTATGATTTGATTAAAATCATTAAAATAAGGATCACCTCTGGGCAATTCCTCTGCTCCTTTTTTAGTTTAATAAATCTTTACTGTTCAGATTATTACAAGTGTTCCTCTTTCCCCCCCCCCATAGCTCCCTTTTACCCATCTCCCACCCCACTCTCTGCCCTTATCTCCCCCCACATTATCCTCATCCAATGGTGTATGATTTTTTGTTCAGTCTCTCCTCACACCCCTCTTACCCCTTTCTCTCTGAGAATTGTCAGTCCACTCCTTTTCTGTGTCCCTGATTCCATTATATTCACCAGTTTATTCTATTCATCAGATTTTTTCATTCACTTGATTTTTAGATTCACTTGTTGATAAATAGGTACTTGTTCATAATTTTTATCTTTTTTTCTTCTTCCTCTTCTTAAAGAGTACCTTTCAGCATTCCATATAATACTGGTTTGGTGTTGATGAACTCTTTTAGCTTTTTCTTATCTGTGAAACTCTTTATCTAACCTTCAATTCTGAATGATAGCTTTGCTGGGTAGAATAATCTTGGTTGTAGGTTCTTGCTATTCATCACTTTGAATATTTCCTGCCATTCCCTTCTGGCCTGCATAGTTTCTGTTGATAAATCAGCTGACAATCGTATGGGTGCTCCCTTGTAGGTAATTAACTATTTTTCTCTTGCTGCTTTTAATATTCTCTCTTTGTCTTTTGCTGTTGACATTTTAATTATGATGTGTCTTGGTATGGTCCTCTTTGGATTCCTTTTGTTTGGGATTCTGTGTGCTTCCTAGACTTGTAAGTCTATTTCTTTCACCATGTGGAGGAAGTTTTCAGTCATTATTTCTTCAAATAGGTTTTCAGTATCTTGCTTTCTCTCTTCTTTTGGCACCTCCACAATTCAGATGTTGGTACACTTGAAGTTGTCCCAAAGGCTCCTTACACTATCTTCACATTTTTGGATTCTTTTTGCTTTTTGCTTTTCCATTTGAGTGTTTTCTGCTTTTTTGTATTTTAAATCTTTGACGTGATTCTTACATTCCTGTAGTCTGCTATTAGGTCTCTGTATAATATTTTTTATTTCAGTCAGTGTATGTTTAATTTCTAGTTGATCCTTTTTCATCTCCTCTTGGGTCTCCTTAAATGTATCCATCTCTTCTAGGAAATTCTTGAAAAACCTTATAACTATGGTTTTGAACTCTATAGCCAGTCATTTGTTTTCCTCCATTTTTTTCTTTGTGATCTGTTTCTTTGTCTCCACATTTTGGCTGCTTCCCTGAGTTGGTAGAGTAGCTTTGTGTGCTAGTTGTCCCATATGGCCCAGTAGCTCTGCTCTCCAATTACCTGAGGTGGACTCTCTTGGTGCACCCCTTTGTGGACTATGTGTACAGCCCTGTAGTTAAGTCTTGATTGTTGTTGGTATCACTGTGGGGAATTGACCTCCAGGCCAATTGGCTGTGAGGATCGCCTATGTTTATGCCAGGAGAACTTCTGTGCTGGAGTCAGCCTTATGAGACAAGACTTGCAAGATTCCAAAAGCCTCTGTGCTTGGCTTGGATGAGGTGGAGTCTCAGGGCTGAGCAGACAGCCTTGGCTTCCTGTCAGCCCTCTCCTACTAGGCCCCTGGGTCTCAGTATCCCTCAGTAATCGCTGCAACTCTCTCTGTTGCACTCCTCCAACCCTCTCCCTTTTGCGGCTCCCCTGAGTTTCCGTGCACTCCAGGGACCCATATGAGTCTGGGTTCCCGGGATCTCGCCCGAATTTGGGATTCAGTGCAATTGGGAGGTTCAGTCTTTCTCCCGCTAGAGAAAGCCAGCAGCATAATCAGCAGTTAGTCCTCTCTGCGTGCACTGGCGCACACACCTCCAGACCTTTGTCTTTCGTGGCTCTCCTGAGTTTCTGTGCACACCTTCCTTTTTTTGACAGTCCAGACTTCCCTCATATGAGTCTTGCCTGGAACTGAGGTTCAGTGCAGTTGGAACTGGAGTTCAGTGCATTCGGGAATTTCTGTCTCCCTCCCGCAAGAGGAAGCCAGCCAGGCTCTCTGCCGTCCATCCTCTCCATGTGCGTGTCTTTGTACTTCAGCTTTTTTCAGCTCCTCTGAGTCTCCATGAGCCTTTCTCTTTCCTTCTAGTTGTAGAATTTCCACTCAGCCAGCTTTCCTGTGGTTCTGGATGATGTCTATTCTGTCTTTTAGCTGTAGTTTTGAAACTGTTGTGTGAGGCAGCAGTTTAGGTGTTCATCTCTACTGTCATCTTGGTTTCCTAGTCCTCCTCTGCTTTTAAAGTTTTGGAAAAAGTCACACATCAGGTGTATTTTATGAACAGGCAATAACCCAAAGCCGTGGCCTGTCCTCCAGGAGTCCACTGTTGGCAGGGACCAAGTCATTAACTCACAAGGCAGGCAGTGTGTGTTAGATCCAGATAGGTGTTGGTTCTCATGATCAGAGGAGGGGTGAGGTCACTGAGCCTTCTGGAGTGGGTCTAGGCAGGGAAAGATATCCACACCAGAGAGATCAAGGGGATTGAAGGAGGGAAGAAAGCATGTCAGAATACCTTGAACAAAGGCCTGGAAAATGAGGATCATTTGAAAATGGGTAGAGAGAGGAGAGTGAGGGACATTTCAGCTTAGGGGAAGAGTGGAAACAGATGTAGGGATGAGTAAGTGAGGTGAAGCTATGAGGTTGGCAACATGGAACCCTGTCTGACTGGAAGGAAAGGATGCTTTTGACAATGTGTGACCCATCAGGTTATGTTCTCTTACTGTATCATGAAAACTATCTTCTTTCTCTTACTGTTATTCTTGCCCTGAAATCCAATAGTATTTATACCATCTCTAACATGTATTGACAAAGACGAAAAGGCCTGAGCAAAGCAACAATATATCTAATTAGGTTTCTGACTAATAGCACAATTGTGGGTTGTCAAAGTGAAGCCATCCTGCAAGGAATTGGTACATTTTCATCTCTTACAGTGAAATTTTACTGTTTATTCCTCCCACTCATGTTCTAGAATTTTATTTATAACACTTTTTGGCCTGCTCTTTAAATTGTGTGAGTACGTGCCTCTGTGTGTGAGAGACTAAGAAATTAAATTATTCTCTTAGACTTTGAACTTCTGGAAAGTAGGCCCCACATATATTCCAAGTATTATAATTATAATCCATTATGCATCAAGAAAAGCAATATAAATGGTACTCCTCTGTTCTGGCTTAATCTTCTTACACAGTTGCCTTTTTGGCTAATATTCATGAGCCCAGCAAAGCTGCCTGTCACCCAGGTTCTTGTGGCCTTCTGGGAATGTGATTCATTGTGCTGGAAGGGACTTCAGAAAGTGGCTAGGGCCATCCCCCTGATGCCAGGCAGGTTCAGGAACAAACTACCCAGTCAGATGGTAACAGGTGTCAAGAAAGAGGCCACCATCCCAGCTGGGAACCTGACCCAGAGCTAAATGAACCTGAGAAGCAAGAAGGACTTCCCCCAAATCCAAGAGAAATGAGTGGGCCTTCTTGTCCTTATTTGTGGCCTGGTAGTGATAAGCTATAGTAGGCCTGGCCCACATGAAAGCACGCAGAGGGATGGAAAAGAAGTAGGACTGGTCCACATGAAGTCCAAAGCAACCCAGGCATCTTTCCTAGGACAGTGCTATCTTTTTAGCCATGACCCAAGCCTGGACAGTCATGTGTTCTTTCACTGGAGTGAGGCACAGAGATAAGGCTGGGGACTCTTCCTCTGGCTCACAGAGAGACAAAGAGAAGCTCATTGGTGACAGGCAGCTTTGCTGGGCCCCTGAGCTGCTCTTTGTGTGGCACTGGTTAGACAAGACTGAGGTTTGTCCGCTATTGCTTCATGGTCTAGGTAAATACATTCATTACTAGAATGCACTACATGATGTAGTGCAAAGAATCTTAGATTTGGAATTGTACAGTCTTGTCTTTTAAGTCTTCCTTGGTGATTTTGCTCATATTGTGATCTTGGGGAAATTATTTAATTTTTCTAGGCTTCAGTTTCCTCAATTGGAAAATGGGAACAAAAATAGTGCCTTCTTGGTTGGGGATGAGGGAGGGAGGTAAGAGATCAACCTAAAGATTTGTATGCATTCATATAAACATAACCAATGGATCCAAGACACTGGGGGGTGAGGGCATGTATGGGAGTGGGGTGGGGGACAATGGGAGATATGGACACATGTAATACCTTAATCAATAAAAAAAATTACAAAAGGAAAAAAAAAAGAAAAACAAATAGGTGAAAGTAAAAAAAAAATAGTGCCTTCATGAAAGGGTTGTGAAGATTAAAGGTATCTTAATCATAACATACAGATGGCAAATATTAGCTCCTTTTACTTTTTTCCCCAATATACCATACTGATTTTAAAAATCCATTTCAAATAACATGAAAAATCTATTTCAATTTCTATTGATTTAAATATCGCTTTAAATAAATGTACCACTGACTAGAGGCTTGGCTAGCATGTTGATATAAGGAAATGTGACTGTGATGGCATGTTTTATAGCAGTATCTCATCTGTATATAGGGAACTTTTTATTCCTTTGTTTTTTTTCCTTTTTCATGCCATCATAAGATTTGTTTTTCACCATCCTGCAGAACTCCAGCTTGGACCCAGGCCTCTGGGTACACTTTTAACACTGCCAAGCAAAGTGGAAGAGCACCTTCTTGTTTTTGCAGATTAATGTTTCTGAACAAATAAAAGACCAATAGTACTAATTGTTTTTATTTAACTTATTCATTTCTGACACTATTGATATTCAATAATTAGCAACAGCTGCCATTATTATTATTATTACTTCTATTATTATTATAAAATAGGAAATGATAAGGGGAAGACATTCAAGGGGAGAGCTTTATCATTCACAGAAATGCTAAATTCCAAATTGATATACATTAAGTCAAAGGCCTATTCAGTCATCTCAGCAAGATATTGACATATCCCTTGTGAAGTCAATGAAGTCTCCATAATTGTCAACTTGATCCTTGAGCCTGAGACCAGAAAGAAAAAGGAGACTGTCCAGCTTAAAGTTATTTTTAATTGTTCCAGACAAAAGATAATGAGAATGTGGAGAGGCCTTTCCTGGGAGAGTTGGAGGGAAGCACAAAGGCAGGGCCTTCCCCTCAAGGAACTTAGAATCTCCTCTAGGCTCATTACTTTCCTTATTAAACCCACTTGTGTGTTGTTTTGTGAAGTGTCCTTAAGTCTTTTCTCAAGAGAGTCACTTAGAGATCACTAATTAGGCCTGTAAACCCATAGGAGCCAAGGGCCCCTGCCTTTTATTCCTTTTGTTTCCCTCTCCCTCTCACAGAGACTAGAACAGTACTCAGCACATGGTGTAGCCTCAATACAAGTTGCTGACTGTCTGACCTTGGAGACTTGGTCAACAGTCTAGTTAGAAGCCTCAGCTTAAGTTGTGTTAAGTGGCATTCACTAGTGGCTTGCCTGGCTGGTCGCTGGCACAGCCAGAGCAAAAGGATGCACAAAGGTCAAGCATGCCAAGGGCAGTGCAGTCAGGAAAGCCAGGCCATGAGCAGATGGGGGTGCGGAAAATGGCCAAGCGGGGTGGTTTTCTCATCTTCTTCAGTAGATTGGATATAATTACCCCTATAGCATGTGCCCAGATTACCTTCTGTGGAATTAAGTCTGACAGCAAACTCTGTTAAAAGTGATAGAAGCCAAATGGAAGGGGAAGTAGTGGGGGATTGAAAAACGTGACCTTTTAAGTTATATTTAATCAGTAAACATCTGATACTTTAGTTTTTATTACCACCACCACAGAAATGGCACTAGGGGTTTTGTGTGATATTTGCTTCTGTTGGCTAAGAATTCATTGACCACATATGCTAAACACAACATTTGGTTGACAATGTAAATCCAGAGCAGCTTTTTGTCTCCAAGGGATAGAGCGCACCTGGAATCAGAAACATTCCTAATGGAACCACTGAGATATTATGTAATGTAGAGACTGTCATGCTTCTAAAATAGGATTGGTTTGTTACTCACACGAAATCATAACACAGAAAAGCATCTAAACAACTGAATATCGCTATGGTTGGTACCCAGCCTAATCGGAGAGTCAGGGAACAAAGTTCCTAAGGCCTGTTTGGGGGAAGAGAGCATATTTAATGCACGTCGTTCATAAAGAAGGAACTGGGAACAAAAGGAAGAAGCAACAAGGAGGCGGATTTCAACTCAATATAAAGCAGAACTTTCTAACTGGATTGCCTGCTTAGGTAATGAGTGTGCCATGTGGTTACATAATTTTAAGTTTCTGATTTACTCCTCCTAACCACATATCCTGCAAAACAAAGGTCCTAAACTGTCCATGACCCAAAATGACTAAATATGAGACCCTGGCATCCTAACCTTGGTAGTTGTTAGGTTCAGGGCCACTGACAGTCCCAGTTGGTACAATGAGGATTTCTTCTGGAAATCATGGTAAATTCCCCCAGGTGGGTCCTCTAGAGGGGATGTGGCTCCAAACGAAGCATTTCCTAGAGTAAGTTAAGATGCTCCTGCTTTGGGTGCTCCAGGTGTTGGGTTTTCTTTCTGTTGTTGTTTTTTCTGGGTTCCAGGCAGGCCCTTGGGGCTAGTCCAGCCAAGCCAGGCACAGCTGTAGCATCCCACCTGTTCAGCCACTCTTTGAGGCAAGTCCTTTCTTCTGCTCCAAGGAAGAGCTGCCATCAAGTAAGCTTGGCAAGTAAATACAAGACCTTTACAAACACCAAACCATGTTTCACTATCTTGCTAGTCCCCTAAAGGTACTACAAGAGTAAAATACATGAAATTGGCATTCTTGACCTTTGACTCTATACAAATCATTATTTAGTTGAAAAAAATGGCTATTCCAAAGCAAAATTCAATTATTCAGGCCTGAGACAGTCAACCGGGATATGTGTGTGTCCTTTAAGAGGTAAATTTAGAGCTCAGCTCCATTTAAGTTTTTAAGTTTATTACTCTCTTAATAGAATATTCATTTTAAAGAAAGCATTTCAGACTTTCGAGTGCCATTTTCAATAATAATATGTTACATTGGGGGGATCCATCTACAAAGCATTTTCCAGAACCTTCCCTGCCCTTAAAGGAGCAAAGAGCACACCCAGAAACGTGCTCAAGGAATGTTAAGATTGAAACTGAAAACTCAATGTCACTGTGCCATTGGGGTACAGGCATATTAGGTATTGTCATCCATCCTCAGTTTACAGATGAGGAAACTGAGGCCTACAGATGTTCAAAGACTTATCATTTTGGCTCATTTGCCAATCTTGAGCTAAACAGAGAAAACAGAGACCATGAAAATGAATTGACCTCCCTTGCTGTTCTGTATAAAGCAGATCTATTGGAGGACAAGTGAGGCTTGTCCTCCATTCCTTTATATTGCTTTGTACCCTGCCTGTATCTGAGCTGTAGACTTGTGGCTGTCACACCACAGGTTTGGAAGATTTGGGGTCTGAAATGTCTTCCACCACCTTCAAATTTTACCACAGAAGTAAAAGAAACATTTTTGATTATTTTATTAACTCAACAATCCAAATATTTTTCTAAGTTTCTTGGCTATTTTGCTAGATTTGAGAAATATTTTATTATTGTCAGATTTTTTTATTTTTATTTTTTTAATTATTATTATTATTATTTTTTTGGTTTGTGAAGTGTTGTTTTGAAAGTTTCTTTTTCCCCTTCTTTTCTTTTTGTTTTGTTTTGGTTAAGAGGAAACACTCTAAAGCTGTTGACATCTCAACTTCTCTGTCTTTTAAATAAACCACCTGATTGTTTACCTCCTCTCTGGCTGGTTCAGGGCCCATTTCAATGAATTTCCATGAGTGGGTATAAAGATCCTGGGGGTCCTGTCCCAGCCACTACCACATCACCTATGACCCTTGAAGATATAAAGAGTTTCCTTTCCAGAAGTTCCTGTGAGAGGAGCAGACCTGAACTGATTGCCAACTTGGGCCAACCATATTCCAGGGCTGAACCCTTGAAGGAAAGCTGGAAGAGTGGCCTCAACCACCTCTACTCTGCCCCATATATACTAATGAGCATGGAGAAGGGACAGTATTAGGACAACTATTTCAGGGCATAGCTGGAAACAGTCAAAAATGAGAATTAGTGTCAAAATCTACTGAGGAAATTCTTGCCAATGTGGGTGGCAGACCAGGATGTTTGAGAGTGAGGGCTAGTTAGGTGTTACTTATTTGTTTCTAGGAACTTTTTTATGTTATCTCATTTAATCCTGTTAACAATTTCATGAGATAGATGTTACTACACCCTATGGTTCAAATGAAGAAACAAAGGCCCTGAGAGTTGCAGGCATCTGCCCAAGGTCACACAGCTGGCTCTCCAGGTACTCCTATGAATCTAAATTTAGTGCTCGTGTTCTTGGGGTTTTGCTGCAGCATGCCAGCTACCCCCAACACTGCCTGACAGGGAAAGGAGGAGTAGAGATAACAGGAGATGCTTTTCCTTCCTGGGTTTCTGCAGTTTCTATGTGCAACACTGTGCTTGGAAAGAGTATGGAGCTGCTCTACTCTGATTGGTGCCTGTTGGCCTCTTCCCCTATTGATTCCCCCAGGAACATACAGTCTTCAGTATAAATGTCTCCCCTCTTCCCTGCCCCCTCTCCTACAAGGCAGAGCTCTTATCCTAAAATTCAACCCTCCCCGGAAACAGGAATCTATGTGCTAATGTGTTAATCCTTCTATTCAAGAGGTTACTACTTCCCTACTGTGGGCACCAGCAGCAGTCTAAAACTCGCCCCATACAGTATTTCTGTCCTGGGGTGAGCCTTGTTCCAGCCTAATTATAGCACAAAGGGGAGTTTAGACCATCTCATGCAGTTGTTTAAATTCACTGGGAGCAAATGGGGCTAGAAAATTGGGAAGGTAGCAGTAGGGTCCTGACTTTCAAGTTACTGCAGACCATGTGTTGGCCAAGGCCCTTTCTTCTTCTCCTTTTTAAAAGATTTTTAATGGATTTTTAGAGAGAGAGGACGAAAAAGGGAGAAACATTGAAGTGAGAGTGGAACACTGATCAGCTGCCTCCTGCACACCGTCTATCAGGGATTGAGCCCACAACCTGGGCATGTGCCTTGACCAGGAATCAAACCAGCAACATTTCAGTGCACTAGACAATATCCAACCACTGAGCAACACTGGCTAGGGCAAAGGCTCTTAAAGAAACTAAGAGAGCATAAAAAGGATAGTCATGTGTGTGTGCCCTAGATAGAAGGGGTCCCCATAATGGGCAGAATACCTTACCCAGGGCCAGGACTGGCCTTCTGGACGAATGTGGCCATCCATGGGAGCCTTTAAGAAGAATACCTCCATATGGGAAACTTTCTTTCCTGTGTGATAAAGAACTGGGCTCAGGCTTCAACCTGGCAATTCTTCTTAAGAGAATGGTGGAAACAGGCAACCAGAAAGAAGAGAATGGTGGAAACAGGCAACCAGGGCCTTTTATAATGGCATTGTGGAGAAAGCAATATTGACTTCCCTATTTGGCAGGGGTTGCCAGAAGGATATAGGCCAAGTCTAGTTATGGGCACTTGCTCCTACTTTGTGGGCAAATGAAACAGAAGAGAACATCTGGGAGAGAATTTTTGCCTCATATTTGCCCCTTTCCTGCCTTTCCTCAGTAACTGTACCAGGAAGAGAAGAGTGGACCCTGATTACTGAATCTGCGAGGTTGCTGAAAAGGAGTGATTGAGGAGAAGGAGCCCTGGCCTAGGAGTCAGGAGTCAGGGATCCAATTATCTTACCGTCTCCAGCCTTGTATCTTTCTTCATCTATACTCTAAGTGGATTGGACTAGATCACTATTAGGAACCTTTCCAGCTCCAATATTCTAGATTTTACTTCCTAAGAAGAGTTTTTAGAAGTTAAAAGATAGGACAGGACATGAGACTGGAATCCACAGAGGAACCTTTCCCCTGGTGAATTAAAACTGGGATGCTGCCCTGGCTGGGTAATTCAGTTGGTTAGAGTATCATCCCAATATAGCAAAGTTGTGGGTTCAAACTCCCATCAGGGCACATACAAGAATCAAGCAATCTATGCTAATAAAAGGTAATATGCTAATTAGACTGGATAGACCGGACATCCTTCTGGACAAAGCCATGGTGGTGGGGGTCGAGGCAGAGGTTTTTAGGGGCAATCAGGCTGGCAGGGGAGAGCAGTAAGGGGTGATCAGGCTGGCAGGGGAGCAATTAGGGGCATCAGGCAGGCAGGCCGAAGTGGTTAGGGGCAATTAGCCAGGCAGGCGGAGGCTGTTAGGGGTGATCAGGCAGGCAGGGGAGCAGTTAGGAGCGATCAGGCAGGCAGAGAGGTTAGGGGCAATTAGGTCAGCAGGCAGAGGCGGTTAGGGGTGATCAGACAGGCAGGTGAACAGTTAGGAGCCAGCAGTCCCGAATTGCGAGAGGGATGTCGGACTGCCAGTTTAGGCCCAATCCTGCAGTAGGACATCCCCTGAGGGTCCTGGATTGGAGAAGGTGCAGGCTGGGCTGAGGGACTTCCCAACCTCCATGCATGAATTTCATGCACCAGGCCTCTAGTGAATGTATAAAACATAGAACAACAAATTTAAGTTTCTCTCCCTCTTTGAAATCCTATATAATAAAGAGGGAATATGCAAATTGACCATCATTCTGCCACAAAGATGGTGGGCAGCACCCACAGCAGAGACAGGGGTTTCTGTAACACAAGATGGCTGTACCCACAGCAGAGGCCGAGTTCCCATAATGAGCCTTAATGAGCAATCAGCAAGGACCTGAGGCTGCACGCCCCTGCCCATGGGGCTTGACAGGGGACCTCAGGCCACGCCTCTTGCCTTGGCACCAGGCTGGGGGACCTCAGGCTGTGCCCCCCACCTGGGAGGGCTTGATGGGGGAGTTCAAGCCATGGTCCCCACTCCAACACTGCACCAGGGGACCTGAGTCCACACTCCCTGCCTGGCGGGACTTGATTGGGGACCTCAAGGTACACCCCCTGCCCCAGTGCTTGGCTGGGGGACCTCAGGCTGTATTCCTCACCCAGCGAGGCTTGACAGGGGACCTGAGGCTGTGCTTCCTCCCCTCCCCTCCAACATGGGGCTGGAGGACCTGAGGCTGCACATCCCACCCAGTAGGGCTTGACAAGGATGGGACCAGCTGGGTCTGAGTCTTGTGCGATTCTGATGCTCATGTGGATGGGCGGGGACTTGGCTCTGGGTCCCATGGTGCAATCCAGACTATGACAGGAGGAAGATTTTCATATGCATTTTACTAATTCTCTTTTATCTCTGACACTTCTTTTATAGAGAAAGGCCAAATAGCAATATTAAATTATTTCCTCTAATTAATCCCCTTTTAATGTGCACAAATTTTGTGCACCAGGCCACTAGTAAATAAATAAATGTTAAAAACCACTGGAATACCATCATGGTTGCTGCTACTACAATGAGCAGTCTTACCCTGAATGTTTACTCCTCCTGAAGCACTCCTTTGAGGCCACAGATGACCAGCAAATGGCTGCCCAGATGGCCACTGGGGCCCACTGTAGAGTACAAATCTGTTGTTGTCCTACAAAGATTTTCCAACTGACTAAAGGCCCAAGATCCTAATGAGGCCAGAGGGGCAGAAAATGCCCCAAAATGTACCATTGGTTGTAATAATCATGAGATTAGGGATAATGATTTTTCCCCTTCTCCTTATTTTCTAACTTTTCAGGAAGGGGGTTATATTATTTTGTTTTCTGAAAATTGCTTTGCTAAAAGAAAGTTTTTCAGGAGCTATTATCTATAGATGGCAAGGTGTTAGGATCTTGATTGGGCTGAGGTTTACTTTGAAATAGTACTGTTAAATATGATAACCATTAGCCACACATTGCTATTTAAATATAAATTAAAGTTATGAAAAATTTTAAATATACTTCATCAATTGCACTAGCTACATTCCAAGTACTTAGCAGCCATGTGTGCTAATGGCTACTATATTGGACAGCATAAATATAGCCATTAAAATGTCTCAGGGCAGTTTAAACATCATTAAATGGGCTAAGATACTGAGACTTTGCCCTGTGATAGGCACCATGGGCTCAGAAACGAACAAGATCGAATCCCTGCCCTCGAGTAGATCACACTTTAGCAGGGGATGCAAACATCTAAGCAATGTATTTCAACCCAGTGTGGTAGGTGCTAAGTACAGACATGTACAGGGTGCTGCGGGAGCACAGAAAAGGGAATGCTACCCTCTCCTAGGCAATTTATCTGCCTCTGTTTTGGGACTTCCCAGGGAGGAAGTCAAATTCGGACTGACTGGTGTGGGAATGTGAACGTAAAAGCCTGTGCTCCATGACCATTAATGCCAAGAGGCATCTTTGTCTCCCCCAGGAGAGTGGCCAGAAAAACGGAGTGTTTCTGTTGAAATTCTATGTCTTTTTGTTGTTCGTTTAATTCGTTTGAAGATGGGGCAAGGCCCAGTTTGGGAAACCCAGTTATGTGTAGTAAGGCTAAACACATGACAGAGACTGCAGGAAAGTCCCAGCAGCTGCCAAGTATGTTTGATCTTGGGGACTCTCCATGATCTTCCCACCAGTGTTTCAGTCATAAGAAAGTCTCTGTCTATATATCCGAAATATAATTTTTGAGGGACTTTAGTTTACTCCCCTCTGGTTTATAAATATAGGCCTTCACATAATTTTCCAAAGTCGTTGATAACTTAAAGGCTTTGGAGCATTACTAGGTTAAATACTGAAACATTAATTAATCTAAGTTTACCCCCTCTGGAGAATCTAGAGAATGAAGTTGAATCTGTTAATAAATAAGTCTTGTATTTTATTTTAAATCTTTCTTAAAATATAAATGTATTGCTAATCTGAAAAATGTTAATTACTTACATATCACCTAAAAATTAAGGGTAAGAATTCTAATTAGAAGGAAAGTATGGCTTTAGTGCAATAGAGAAAGCAAAAGGCATAGAAATGCATTTTGAAGGTAGTTTCTAACCCTGGTTATTTCTGAAAGTTTTAAGAATGTTTGGGTCTAATACACTTTGATATATAATCTTTTGGTAAAAATCAAGTTTGACAATCCTTCAAGGGTTTAAATGTTAAGAAACTTTCTCTTGACCTAGAATTGGCTTTAGATTGTCCCAACAGGCTCTGAAATGCCTCAAATGTTTGTTTTCTCTCTCATGAAGGAAAATTTTATACTGAAGATACATAGGAACCTTTGTCAAATACATAGGAACCTTTGTCAAATACATAGGAACCTTTGTCAAATATTATAGAATATTGGGTTTTACAGAAAGAATTTGCTGTGAAACTAGTTCCCTGGAAATTAAGAAAATTCTCTGAATTAAAATGGCCAGCCCATGGTGTAGGTTGGCCCCCAGAGGAAACTCTACATGTCCCAACTGTCAGGGCCCTCTTTGAGATAATCATGGGTGACACTGGTTATCCTGATCATTTTCTTATATAGATCAATGGTTAGAAATAGCTCAAACCAGGCCTGCTTGGGTTTGGCTCTGCGCGAATGATCAGGGAAAGTGTAAGGTTTTAGTCATTCAGAAAAAGGAAGGACTGATTAGAAAGGACCAGAATCTGTTCATTCTCCAGGGTGACTCAGGAGGAGGCCCTTCCTCAGCCTCCACCACCTCCATATGTCCCCCTGGTGGCACCCAGTGCCTCTGTTGCCTGCCAGGAAAGCTTAGATACACCACTTCCTCCCATCTCTCCTTGGCCAGACAGTCCAGAGCCAGTTGGACAGTGCTTGTGCTCAGCAGACCAGGGACCCAGACCACCCCCAGCCTTCCAGATGCTTCTCAGAGAGACTCAGGGTTCCCAGGTCTTGGGGGAAAACAGGACCCTATAAGAGGAAGGATCAGTCTTATATTACCAGCCTTTTACCATGACTGATCTCCTGAACTGGAGGCATTACACTCCTACTTATTCTGAGAAGCTCCAGGTGATGCTTGACCTCCTAGAATCCATCTCCCTGACCCATAGCACCATCTAGGTTGATTGCAAGCAGTTTCTTCTCACCCTCTTTAACACTGAGGAATGTATGAGAATAATGACAGAAGTTAGAAAATGGCTTCAGACTCAGGCCCCAGCAGGAGTCATGGACACTGACAGATGGGCCAGAGAGGCCCTCCCAGACGAGGAACCCAAATGGGACCTAAATGGGACCTAAATTCAGGAGATGGAAGGGTCAGGCTGGAGTAATACCAACTAGCCTTCCTCCAGGGGCTCAGGGTCGAGGCCAAGAGACCAACCAATATGGCCAAGACCTCAGAGGTTTTTCAGAAGCCAGATGAAAGTCCAGTAGCTCCTATTTGCCTTTGAATTGAAAAACCCAACCATGGGGGACAAGGAGCAGTTTACCTGGACTAGACTGCCACAAGTGTTCAAGAACTCCCAACTCTCTTTAGCAGAGCACTAGTATCTGATCTATTCACTTTCTCAGGACAGGACTTGGGGGTGCATTCTACTCCAATATGCGAGTGACCTCCTACTGGTTAGCTCCATGTGAGCTCATTGTTGGGAAGGAATGTGAGCCCTTCTGCGACACTTAACTGAAACAGGTTACTTGGTGTCCAAGAGAAAGGCACAACTCTGTCAGAGAGAGGTCAAATACCTAGGTTTCCGAATCCCCTGAGGGAAACAAAAACTAGGGACTGAAAGGAAGCAGGCAGTATGTGCTATTCCAATCCCCAGCACCCAGCGGCAGATTCGGAAATTCCTGGAAGCAGCAGGGTTTTGTCAAATCTGGATTCCAAGGTTTTCAGATCTGGCTAAGCCTCTCTAAAGTACCTCATGTTTCAGTCACCCTAATGGAAGTGAGGAGACAACACTGGCTAACTCATGATCGAATGACTCAATATCAAAAGCTTCTATATGAGACCACCTTCTTATCCATCTCTAAAGGATCCCCTGAACATGATTTCTTAGAAGTCCTAGAGGTTTATTCCAGCCAGCCAGATCTAACAGACAGGTTTCTGCAGAATCCTGACCTGATATTGTTCATTGAACCCAAGGAGGTTGCAGTCATCCACTGTAAAGGGCACCATAAAGGAAAGGGCTCAGTATCAGAAGGAAACTGCCATGCAGACGCAGAAGCCAGGCTGGCTGAAAAGGAATAAGCAGAGCCATCATGGATCTTGTTGGCACCTGAGTTACCTGAACCTCCAAAATACACTCTGCAGGAAGAGGAATAGGCCCAGCAAGAAGGGGTAAAAAGACAAATGAAGATTAGCAGATGATCCCAGATCATAAGGTCTAAGTCCCAGAACAGTTAGCCCACAGAATAATCCTCCAGCAGCATGAACTTACTCCTTCAAGGAAAACTGCCCTAGAAGCTTTGTTAAGCCATACTACCTAATTGCCCATCTCCCCTCCTTGTGTGCCTCTTCTGTATACAAAACAATCCTAAACAGAGTCTTGAAGGACCAATCAAAGTTCAGCGCTGAGGGCAAACTTCCTTTGAAGACGTAGAGGTAGATTTTACAAAGGTAGGACCTAGCAAAGGGAATAAATATATTTTAGTTTGTGTCTGCACCTTTTCAGGCTAGGTTGAGGCATACCTTACTCACATATAAAAGGCAAGAGAAGTTACTAAGGCATTGTTGAAGGACGTAATTTGTGGTATGGAATGCCTTTAACCATAGGGTCAATAACAGCCCAGCCTTTGCAGCAGGTAGTCAAGGCTTTAGAAATTAAGTGGAACTTACATATAGCCTACAGGCCCCAGAATTCAGAGAAAGTAGAATGCATGAATCAGGCTATGGCTAAGCTATGTCAGGAGACAATGCCTCTTGCATTCCTGTGGGTGCATTGTACCCCAAGATTCAGGAAATGTTTCTCTCCCTTTGAAATTCTCTATAGCAGACCTCCTCCCTTAATTCTGCTGAAGGGAAATTTGGGGAAAATAGAAAACTTAGAAATTCAAACGCAATTACAGGTATTTGGGAAAACTATCATTGAAGTCCTCTGGTGGGTTACTGACCAATTACCCATCTCTCTAGGAACAGCTGTGAACCCTCATAAGCCTGGAAATCATGTTTGGGTAACAGATTGGAAAAAGGAACCCCTTAAGCCAACTTGAAAGGGATCCTCTCCAAGTTATACTAACCATTCCCACAGCTCTCAAGGTTGCAAGGCTGAACACCTGGATACACTACTCCCGGGTGAAAGCAGCCCACCAGTCAAGTGACACCCAGCCTGAATGGAAGGTGAACTCTGACCAAGAATACCCACTGTAGATCACCCTCAAGTAGCCGGTGGACTTGGCTGATCAACCTGCATAGAGATCTAGATAACACTCTGCTGGACTAATCCCTGCACTAATATTTTAGGATATCTCCTTCTATTAGCAATATTCATTATCTAGATTTTTGCCTTTCTAGTTTACTGCTACACCTGCCCCAAAGAACAAGGAACAAGATTCCACTCCTTCTACTCATTGTATTTCCGTGTATCTTTCTTTCGTATTAAACATACTTCCCTTACCACCTGTCATTGTCAGGGGAAGAGACTCTGAAGTTCCAGATGTACTCCAGACCAGAAACCCTGATAGTCATTACAACCCCCTTGATAGAGAAGACACAGGCTACTGACCCCATGACATCACCCCCATTCAGCAGGAAGTAGTTGAGAAAGAACTACGATGGCCTTGTTTCCATTCTTCAGCCTAAGGTTTTCCTTATAATCCCCAAGGCTGAAAGTCAGCTTGAGGATCCAGAGGGGGAATTATAATGGATAAGGACAGCACATAGGTGATTATAGAAACAGAGTAAAGACAGCTTTATCCAGCCCCCAGCAGAGACAGAATACTTGCTTATCTATAATCAGTCTAGCCCTGCATAGAGCAAACCCACATCCTGGAATAATAAGTTTTCAGAGGCTTGAACTAAAACCAAGGTATACATGTTTGCAGCTAATGTGTGGCAAGCGAGTGTCAGCTAGAAGATTTTTTTTATGACATGCTTTTCAGCAGAATAGCTTTTAGTTAGCCCCCCAGCCCCCGAAACAGAATTTGGGGGATATATATATATATATATATATATATATATATATCAGGATTCAGCAGAATAAGGTTGCTCAGCTTTTGGGAAAATGATTTCCCTGAGCCAGCAGCACTGCATTTGGAATAAAGGTGAACTTCTGCACCTCCTGAGAGCTTGCCTGGTTTGTTTCCTCTCTTTTGGTTACTTTGCCGTAACAGTATGGATGGTAAAAGTGCAAGGCACAGTGCTAATCACTCTGGAAAATATAAAGAAAATGGCCATTGCCCTCAACTCTCCTGCTTTTTGAATAATTGAGAAATATATCAGAGGGTTTGACTATAATTTAAACAGTAGTGAATACAACACTACTCTAAGACATCTAAACATATTTAGAATCATAATGACTTCTAATAATAACTTTAGTAATACAAATGTTTTTACCAGTAAATTATGAGTTTAGGCAGAAATTTGTTCTACCAAGACTAGAATGTGATATCTAGATTTTCTGATTGGCCCAGAGAAGTCAGACTGTGAACAGAAGTACAAGTTATCCAGTTTCTCTATGTGACCTTGGGTATATCTCTTCTCTGTATACCAGTTTGTTCTTCCGAAAAATGACTATAGCTTTAACAGTGCTTCTATATCTGACAAGTCTATGGCTATAAAATTTATTATTCAAATACCATTAATTATTTCAATATACATCTATATATGCAAGACATTTCTGTTTACATTCTCTCCATTTTTAAATTCCCCTAACTCTGTTTTTCAGGAGGATGCAGTTCTCTTTCCCCATATGATTTCCAGAACATTTCAAAACTCTTCAAATGAAAATATTCGAGTCATGACTTGTGGGTAGCAAGTTAGGACTTGTGGGGACAGTTGGGGGAGGGCAAACTCTGAGATCTGCCAGCAATTGTTCTTCCCTTTGCTTCAAATGAAGGAAAAGATCAGGTTATTTATATAGCATAAGGTTCCAGATTTTCAGGAATGAAATCTGAGCCCAGCATGTCAACATATTGGTCTGGTCTGTCTTGGAATCTACAGTAGATGGATGTCTTTGTGCTAGGAAACATTAAGAAGGTCAATATTCTTTTCTGATTTCTTTTTCTTTTACGAAAAGGGTTCATTCTCACACTCTAAAGTGGTGGTATTAGATATCATCCAGATAATACACTCCATGGTTATGCAGACTTCAGTTTCAAACATAAAGCCCCGGGGCAAACAGCTTTTATGTATTCAGTTACAAGTTCTTTACTTCACTGATAATGTTTTTCCACAAATACTCCCAGCCTGGGAAGAAATATAGAAGTGAGCAATCAGATGAAGTAAAAATAATAATGACGTTATTAATAACAGTGATTCCCAAATTGCAAAGAACCCAGAGAGACATCAACCTAAGCTTCTCAATAACCCATAAGTTGCTCCATAAAGGGGAACTTCATAGAAGCAGCACCTCCAGGCAAAGTTGAGCTTTGGAGTAGAACAGGCTGATGGTCTGCCACTGAACAGTGTGTATAACCTTGGGCAGTTAGTCTCTGTAAAATCTAGGACAATAATACCTTCCTGCCTAAACAATCCTAAGCATTAAAGAGATACGGTTTTTCAAGTGTCTGGAACACAGTTGGCAGCACTCGGAAAACTTGAGTTTCTTTCTGGCTTCTTTAAGTGTCTTCCAGCCCTGAAACATCCTGGCCCCAATCCCATTCCTTTGTTTCCGTAATCCAGTCCACGTCTTAGAAAAATTCCTAATTCCCAGTCTCTGCGGGAGCACACACACCTGAATTGTTTCTTTCAGTTTTCCAAATTGCCACTATAACTTTCTTCCTGAGAAGTATTTGCCCCAATTCACTGTCTCTTAGTGTGCAGCCACAGTTGTTTTTCTTCCCTAATTCTACTTAACTTCCTCCCTGCCCCCCACGGTGGCGGAGCAAGCTTAGGGGGAGGAGGACTGCCCAGGGACAGAGTTCCTCTCAGCTTCCTATTTCCGCTCCTCCAGGTGTTTCGTTGCAAGTCCTAGATTTAGCAAGTGTTTCCCATGTTGAAAGGGCACATGCCCAGCGCATTTTCCAGACTCTGGCTTTGGGATTAGTGGATCCCAAAATAGGTTCCCTTGGGGGGTTGTTTTCTAGGAGGTGTGATTACCGTAAGGTGGAGGGCTGCTGCGCGGTGGTCCTTCTTTGTGAAGGGAACTCCTTAATTCTAGACAGGCTTCATATATATATTTATAATAGCAATATAATCACATTACAGAATCTTTGAAAAGTAGACAAAAGGACAAAAAAAAAACCCTCCCTACTCTTAATTAGAACTCTTAAACATAGCCAACTGGTAGTATTTTGATGTTTTGTGTTTTTTTTCCTTAGTCCTTTCCCAGGGTTTGCTTTATTTGTTTGTTTGTTTGTTTGTTTTACTACACACACTTTTGGGTACTTTGCTTTTCACACTGTAAACTTTTCTAAATACCTTGAAAAGTTTCATAGTTTTTTAAAATATATTTTTATTGTTTATAGTGTTACAAATATCTCCCATTCCTCCTCCCCATTTCCCCCTTACCTCACAGTTTTTAGTTCTTATTATTTTAATAACTGCAGACTGCACCTATTGAATTTAGCTTCACTTATTTTACAATTTTCATGTTGGCCCTGTAGGTGGTTCCAATGTGTCCATTGTAATTAACACTGCAATGAATATATTTTAGCTTAATACCTTTTCACCCAAATTTTTTACTATTACCTTATTACCTTAAATCATCTAAAAATTGCAATATGGGGTTAATGAGTGTGAACATATTTATGGTTCTATAAATCTTGCTCAAATGCTTCCCAAAGGGTTGAACCAATATACACTCTTACCTGCAGCCAGTCAGGGTGTCCTTTTATCACATCCTTCCCAGCACAGGCTATCATCTATTTAAAAATGTTGGTTGCTGGGTTTTCTCAGGGTAACTATGCTTTGATTTACAGTGAGGGGAACACTTTTTTCCCCCTTGATTTTGATAACTATTTTTTTTTCTGGTTTTGTTTTTTAAGCAAGCCTTTTGAAGTGAGTGGAATTTGAGTGAAGAAAGAGGGCTTAGTGAATAAAAACTGGGAGGTTTTACCTGTGATGAGGTTAAAAAACAAATGGTGAATTGGAAGAAATGCATGAAAATTCTCCATGGAAAGGAAAAGAAAGGGGAAAAGAGGATGACTTTGGGAGGAGCTAATCGTGGAACCAAGCCCCTTGATATGGTCTAAACTCCAGGTGTGAGAAAGATGTATTTAGAAGCAGTGGTTTGGACCAATTGAAAGCAAAAGAGGCTGGACTCCAGACATGAAATCAGCATCAAGGATTTGGCAAAGAGATGAAATATAAGTGAATTTTGGATTAGTTAAAGAAAGGACAGTCTATCAGGTATGAGGGAAGGGAATCCTCTATTCTGACTTATTTATTGAACACTTTCCCTGTGCTCAGACACTTTTTGGAGGTTGTCTCAATAAATCCTCAAAATAACTGAAGGAGATGCATTATACCCTTATACTCATTTTACAGATGTGAAAACTGACAATATGAGAGGTCCAGTGTTACAGTCAAGGGCTCACTTGTAATATGTATTACAAGTAGCAGAGAAGATTTGAAACCATGTCTTCATACTTTAAACCTAGCATCTTCAGTTTCAAGAACAAGATTTGGTTGAAGGAGAAAGAGAAACAGCATTTATCCAGAGCATGAAAGTCTAGGGTTCAGGCCTGGGCATAGAAAGACTGGAGAGACCAATAGCCCATATACTCAAATTATTTTGGGAGGTGGGACTGAAGATCCCAGGACTCCCAGTCTGAATCTGAAGAGGTTGTCCCTGAAACCTGCTGAGCAAGGCCTAACAAGAATTCTGATTCCTAAATCCTCAACTATTTGAAGGCCCAGTGTTTTAGAGCTTCACCACTGCCTGCTTCAGGATACCAACTCTTCTTTGGGCCAGCATAGTGATTGTGAAATTTCAAGAATTTCTGTTTGGCTAAATATGATTTACTCTCCCCTAGATCAATGAAATAATGTGTCTCCTGCTCAATTTCCAGTACTTCCTCTTACCCAATTAAAGTGGAAACTCTGGCCTGGCTGGTGTGGTGCAGTGGTTGAGCATCGACTTATCAAGCAAGAGGTCACAGTTCAATTCCAGGTCACGGCACATGTCCAGATTTCGGACTCAATCCCCAGTAGTGGGTGTGTAGGAGGCAGCTGATCAGTGATTTTTTTTTTATCATTGATATTTCTATCTCTCCCTCCCTCCCACTTCCTCTCTGAAATCAATAAAAATATTTTTAAAAAATACATATTTTTAAAAAAGTAGAAACTGCCAAGCTTGGAGTGTTTGTAGTAGACAAAGCCAAGGTTAAATTTTCAAAGGCACTTGTCTCTTAGCCCCTTATTTCAACTCATTATTTCACTAAAAAAATGTTGGGTTTTAAATATAGATTATGTTTGGTCACCAGTACAAATGTGTTCTTATTTTACCATATCTGTTCTGTACAGAGTCTTTGAAAATGTGGTTGTATGGTATAGATTTAGAAATTGGAGTAACAGAGGTGAGCTGTGGAACCAGGAAAATATCTTATTTTGGTTGTTTTAAAGGTGCAGGTTTCCAGAAGCCCCAAACTCAGTAATCAGCAAGGAAGGAAACCCAGCTTGCCTTCAGAGATAGTAATAACAGATAACTATTATGGTCCAAATACTCCAAAATGTTAGTATCATACTATATTGCTGGGTAAATATATTATAAACTATTTTTTAGACTTTTATTTTTATTTTTTTAATTTATTTTATTTCATTATTTTTTAAATTTTATTGTTCAGATTATTACAATTATTCCTCTTTCTCCCCGCCCCCCCCCGTTATCCCCTCCACCTGGTTCCCACTCCACCCTCTGCCCTTACCTCCCCACCATTGTCCTCATCCATAGGTGTATGATTTTTGTCCAGTTTCTCCCTGCACCCCCCCTCACCTCTTTCCCCCTGAGAATTATCAGTCCACTCCCTTTCTATGCCCCTAATTCTATTATATTCACCAGTTTATTCTGTTCATCAGATTTTCAATTCACTTGATTTTTAGATTCACTTGTTGATAGATATGTATTTGTTGTTCATAATTTTTACCTTAACTATTTTCTCCCTCTTCTTAAAGAGTACCTTTCAGCATTTCATATAATACTGGTTTGGTGTTGATGAACTCCTTTAGTTTTTCTTATCTGTGAAGCTCTTTATCTGACCTTCAATTCTGAATGATAACTTTGCTGGATAGAGTAATCTTGGTTGTAGGTTCTTGCTACTCATCACGTTGAATATTTCTTGCCACTCCCATCTGGCCTGCATAGTTTCTGTTGAGAAATCAGCTGACAGTCGAATGGGTGCTCCCCTGTAGGTAATTAACTGTTTTTCTCTTGCTTCTTTTAATATTCTCTCTTTGTCTTTTGCTCTTGGTATTTTAATTATAATGTATCTTGGTGTGGTCCTCTTTGGATTCCTTTTGTTTGGGGTTCTGTACGCTTCCTGGACTTGTAAGTCTATTTCTTTGACCAGGTGGGGGAAGTTTTCAGACATTATTTCTTCAAATAGGTTTTCAGTATCTTGCTGTCTTCTTCTGGTACCCCCATAATTCTGATGTTGGTACGCTTGAAGTTGTCCCAGAGGCTCCTTATACAATCTTCACTTTTTTTTTTTTTTTTTTTTGCTTTTCCAGTTGAGTGTTTTTTGCTTCTTTGTATTTCAAATCTTTGACTTGATTCTTGTGATCCTCTAGTCTGCTGTTAGGTTTCTGTATAACATTTTTTATTTCAATCAGTATATATTTAATTTCTAGTTGGTTCTTTTTCATCTCTTCTGGGTCTCACTAAATTTATCCATTTTTTTCTAGGAAATTCTTAAAAAACCTAATAACCATGGTTTTGAATTCTATACGGTCATTTGTTTTCCTCCATTTCTTTTGTTTGTGATCTGTTCTTTAGTCTCCGCATATTTTGCTGCTTCCCTGAGTTGGTAGAATAGCTTTGTGTGCTAGCTGTTCTATGTGGCCCAGTAGCTCCACCTCCCCCATTTCCTGAGGTGGACACTCTTGGTACACCCCTTGGTGAACTGTATGTACTATCTTACTGTAGTTAATTCTTGATTGTTGTTGTTATCACTGGGGCGGATTGACCTCCAAGCCAATTGGTTGTGGGGATCAGCTGTGTCTATGCATTCGGGCTTGCCTCTAGACTTCTGCCTTTCATGTGCCCGCACATGAGTTTCAGGAACTCTGCCTTTTGGTTCTCCTGAGTTTCCGTGCACTCTAGGGACCCTTATGAGTCTGGGTCCCCAGGGTCTTGCCCAAAACTGGGGTTCAGTGCACTTGGACCTGGATTTCAATGCTGTTGTGAGGTTCTGTTTTTCTCCCACTAGGGGAAGCCAGGCACAATCAGCAGTCAGAGCTCTGTGTGTGCACTTTCATGAGCACCCAGACTTCTGTCTTTCATGGCTCCCCTAAGTTTCCGTGCACTCCTTCCTTTTTACAACAGTCCATACTCCCACTATGAGTCTTGCCTGGAGCTGGGGTTCAGTGCAGTTGGGATTTTCTGTCTCCCTCCCGCTAGAGGAAGACAGCCAGACCCTCTTCCGCCCATCCTCTCCACAAGCATGTCTCCATACCTCAGCTTTTTACAGTTCCTCTGAGTCTTCGTGAGTCCCTCTCTTTACTTCTAGTTGTAGAATTTTCACTCAGCCAGCTTTCCTGTGGTTCTGGATGAATGGTGTCTGTTCTGTCTTTTAATTGTAGTTTTGTAATTGTTGTGCGAGGCAGCAGCTTAGGTGTTCACCTGTGCAGCCATATTGGTTTTCTCCTCTAGACTTTTTTTTTTTTAGACACAGGAGCCAAGTATTTTATTTGTTTATGTCTTGCATTTGAAGTACTCCTGGATGACATCCTTGGCCTAAGACTCTTGTTTGTAGTCCTTAACTATCATACAACCACAACCAACCAGTTTATGTGGGTTTCCCTCTCAGTTTTACAGAGGACTATTCACTTTCCTAGTTTCTTGTTGTCATCAACCTTAATTAGGTTGATTTGGTGTTCAACACAAAGGGTCTCCACTAACTTGACATATACAGACTCACTGAAGTTGGATGGTTGCAAACACACACACATGGGCTTGGCACTGGTCTCAGGCTTTGGCAACTTCACAAATTTTTCATGCTAGGCCCCTGTGGATGATTCTGGTATTCAGTACAGCTTGTAAATTAATACTAACATCTATTATACCCCTAGCAACAATGTCTTCCTCAGCCATGGTGGTGGGTTACAAGTGAAGCAGGATTTTTAAAAAAAATTCTTTTTCAACCACAGCTTACAGTCAATATTATTTTGTATTAATTTCAGCAAAACAGCATAGTGATTAGACAAGCACATATTTTACAATGTGTTCCCCCCAATATTTCCAGTACCCACCTAGCACCATACATAGTTATTACAATATTATTGACTATGAGGAGTTAGATGGGATCAGGTAGTTTAGGGTAAGGGTCCAGGGGAGGGAAGATGGTAGTTAAAGAAGAGATGAGCCACATGGTCAGGATGTGAGCATAGTAGGTGGAATGTACAAGTCAACCACAGAACTATCCTTCCCACTGAACCC
Organism: Lasiurus cinereus; assembly: GCA_011751065.1. Classification (NCBI taxonomy): domain Eukaryota; kingdom Metazoa; phylum Chordata; class Mammalia; order Chiroptera; family Vespertilionidae; genus Lasiurus; species Lasiurus cinereus. The sequence continues at coordinate 17,413,761 of JAAGEH010000015.1, read as the reverse complement.
AAGAGCTGTAACTAAAAGTGGGGAGATGAGGGTAAAAGGAGATTAGCTGGTGTTTTTGGTTGTTTTGTTTGTTTTTGAAAGAACCAATAGAGGGCAAGAGCAGGAAAATATAAACTCCTAGACTGATGAGCTTTTGCAGCAACCTCTCAAGTGCTGAGAGCTTTGTTATTTTCTCTGTAATAAACTTCGCTTCCCTTTGCTTACCCTCCTTTGTCCATGAATTCATTCATTAACTTCTCAAGACAATAAATCCAATAGCTCAACTATATTCCCTGTGCTGTACTTTATATCCCTGTGAATGTTTTGTAACTACCAATAAGTACAAAATGGAACATAAACTTGAATGCAGCTGAGCATCATCCCCCAGCCACTTGGTGGCAGAAAGGGAAGTTCTTAAGTTATAGTTACTTTCCCGTGTTTTTCAAACATTTCCATAACAAGAATGATTTGCTTTGATATTTGGAAAAACAGTAAGAAAACATTCAGTGTTGATTACTTAAAATGCATTTTAGTCAGAACTGTTAAGATAATCAATCATCTAGCATATTGTTATTTAGCATTTAGAATGAGCTTGAGTCAGAGAAAGACAAGTATCACATGATCTCACTTATATATGGAATCTAAGGACAAAATAAAATGATGAACAAATTAGGCCTGGAGGCATGGGAATATGAAACCTACTGAAGGATCTCAGAGAGAAGGAGGAGGAGGAAAGGAAGAGTTTAACCAAAGAATTTATATGCATATATGCATAATCCATATACACAGACAATAGTGTGGTGAAGGCCTGGGGCAGGGTGGTAACTGGGTGGAGGGGGTCAATGGGGGAAAATGGGAGACATCTGTAATACTCTCAACAATAAAGATTAAAAAATAAAATAGCCAAGACCGGTTTGGCTCAGTGGATAGAGCGTCGGCTTGGGGACTGAAAGGTCCTGGGTTCGATTCCAGTTGGGGGCATGTACCTTGCTTGTGGGCAGGTCTCCACTGTGGGGCGTGCAGGAGGTGGCTGATAGATGTCTCTCTCTCATCGATGTTTCTGACTTTCTATCTCTCTCCCTTCCTCTCTGTAAAAAACCAATACAATATATTTAAAAAAAAATCACAGGGCTCCCACACTGTGAAAAGGCACAGGCATGAATTTAAAAAATAAAATAAAATAAAATTTGCTAGGCTGGAGCTAGGCCCTGGTGGTGGTGGTGTGTGTGTGTGTGTAGAGAGAGAGAGATTCAAAAGGAAAGGTGTGACTGTTTCATTGAGGGCCTGTTATGTAACAGGTACATTTCTGCTATTTACTCATTTCATCCTCCAACAGTGCTGAGAGGTAAGTTTTCACTAGCACTAGCAATATAAATGAAAAAACTGAGGCTCCAAAAGACCATGCATAATGGCTAAGAACACACAATCAATCAGTGGAAATTCTGGGCCCAGAAGGCAGGTCTGTCTACTTCAGAACTTGTGCTCAGTTATTATTGAAAGGAAATGGACTTCCCTCCATCTTGTCCTATAGGGCTGGGACCCCTGCCTAAACCCCCTCCCTTTTCTGGGAGTGGCCACAGGTGTGCCAACAATGTCTTAACTTCCCTGACCCCCACCCGAATGGACCAATGAAGCTCCAGGAACACAGAGAAGGTCCTAATTAGGCTTAACCACAGAAAGACCCCAATTCAAGTGACCAATCTCTGTAACCCTCGTCACTTTCCTGCCCTCCTAATTATCCTACCCCATATAACTCATTGTCCCCCTTCCCCCCCCTCTTCCCCCCCCCCCCCCCCCGCTCGCTCTCTCGTCTTGCTGCTGCGCCAGAAAGAGGCTGGGAGCCAAACCCGGGTTTGAATAAAGACTCTTTGCTTTTGCATCGGAAAAGGCTCCTTAGTGGTTGATTATTGGGGACCCCAGACTCCAGGCACAACATTTATATATCATTGTTCTTCCATAATATATACACTCATACATATACAATATGGTTACTGTCCTTTCAAGCCTTACAGTCTAGGTGAGAAGATAAACACAAACACACACACAAAGGAAGTGCCTGATTTATGAACACTCATCACGGACAGAAACTCCAACTCTTGGGCCTCTGAGAAGTCTGGATTGGGCTGCAGAGGATGAGACTTTCATCCATACCTGCCTTGCCTCTGAAATTTTATGCTTTGACCATGGCTATAATCTACCATTGCTTTCCCAATTCATCAGATTGAAAATCTAGGTTTCATTCCATTCCACCTTTAACAATTAAGGCAGTGCTTCTCAAACTTTAATGCGATTAGGAATCACCTGGGGATCTCATTAAAATGCAAATTTTGAAGGAGTAGGTGTAGGGGTGGGGGTTGAGAGTCTGCATTTCTAATAAGCTCCCAGGTGATGCGGATCTTGTGAGTTTGAGGTTTTTGAGGAGTTAAAAGAGCTAATAGGCCTCAGTCTCCTCTACCCTGCCCCAGGCAAAGTGCTGAGCTTCTCTTTGTCTCCATGTGGGTCAAAAGAAGAAACCCCAGCCCTAAGCTTCCCCAGTGAAAGGCAAATGATTGTTTAGGCGTGGGCTAGGAAGGCAACCTGTTCCAGGAAAGATGTGTGCCATATCTCCTCTTCTTCCTGCCCCTCTGTAGTTTGTCACTACCACCATGAGCAGCAGGCCACAAACAAGCACAAGAAGGCCCATTCATTCTTCTTGGCTCTGGGGAAGTCCTTGTAGCCCAGTGGTCAGCAAACTCATTAGTAACAGAGTGGCAAACCGTGACTTGTGAGCTGCATGTGGCTCACAGATTGCCCACCACTGTTCAAGCCTCTCAGGCTCATTTAGCTCTGGGCCAGGTGCCCAGATGGGCTGGTGGCCTCTTTCTTGACACCTGTTACAATTTGATTGGATAGTTTGTTCCTGAATCTGCCTGGCATCAGGGTGCTGGCCTTGGTTACTCTCTATATCCCCTTCTAGTACAATGACTCATATTCCTAGAAGGCCCTATGAACCTGGGTGACAGGCAAGTTTGTTGGGTTCATGAATATTAGCTGAAGAGGCAACTATGCAAGACTAAGCCAGAACAGAGGAGCACCATTTATATTGCTTTTCCTGATGCATAATGGATCATAATTATAATATTTAGAATGTATGCAGGAACTACTCTCTAGAAGATGAAAGCTGAGTATAATATTGAGCACACTGTTAGTCTATCATCTATAACATTGTGTCCATAGGAAATGGTTTCCAGTTCCCAAACAGTGCCTCATTGTATGCTGGGAACTGACTACATAGGAGAAGCAATGTAAGGCAGTACTGTACTCACTAATAGAGTAACTGTTTAAAGAATGTGTGTTATAGGAACTCAGAGGAGGGAGGGTAGACAGAAGTGTTGACAGAAGACTTTTTGGAGCAGGGGAGCATGAGATGTGCCTTTCAGGAGGAATAGGTTTTGGTAGGTAGGGTAAAGGGGTGCAAAACACTGAGTAATGACATGCTGGAAAAATGGATTAAGGCATTCTGGTTGGAGTCAATGGATGTCAGGTCAGGTAGGATTGGAAGAATTATCTACAGAGCTTTCATATGAGAGCAAAGTAGGAGGAGGTGAGAGGGAGAGAAGAAGAGACACAATTTATCATCACTGCTGTGGGCCCAGCACTTTATCTACATTATCTCTATTCTACAAAGGACTCTAGAAATATAAGCAGTATCCTCATTGCTTTGATGAAGAAATAGCATTGTAGAAGTTAAGTGAGGTTCTTGGATCTACTACCTAGATGATAAGTGCTAGAACTAGAATTTGAATCCAGGACCCTGTGTTTTCTTACTTCTACACACGTTCCTGACTCATATGTTGGGCTTAAAAATACCCAGGGACCCATTTCGGAAGATGTTACAAAGGCTACCTGTCCCAGATGCTTGTAATGTTAGAGGCCACAGTAACTGTCCTAGTTTCCTCAGACTATCCAAAGAAATTGCCACAAACTGGATGCTTTAAAACAATGAACATGTATTTTCTCACAGTTCTGGAGGGCAGTAGTCTTGAAATCAAGGTGTTGGCAGGACCATGCATCCTTTGAAGCTCCAGGGGAGGATCTTCCTGTGTAATCAGCCTTCTCCACAGAAACAGAACTAATAGGAAATGTATATCAAAAAATGAGAGAGAGAGAGAGAGAGAGAGAGAGAGAGAGAGAGAGAGAGAGAGAGAGAGA
>JAAGEH010000015.1:17367668-17409581 GCA_011751065.1 Lasiurus cinereus | reverse complement strand
AGAGAGAGAGAGAGAGAGAGAGAGAGAGAGAGAGAGAGAGAGAGAGAAATTATGAGGAATATGGAGGCTGGCAACTCTAAATTCTGCAGGGTGGACAATGTAACATTGTAGGCTGGAAGCTGGAGACTTAGGGGAGCCAGTGTTCCAGTCTGCTTCAAAACAAGGAAGAGCCAAAGTCTCAGGTCAAGGCAGAATTTTCTCTTGCTGGGGTGGAGCGGGGTGGGGTTGTGGAGCGGAGGGTAAGAAGTTCAGTCTTTTTGTTCTATACAGGCTTTCAACTGGTTAGATGAAACCTACCTGCATTATGGAAGGCACTCTGCTTTACTCAAAGTCCACTGATTTAAATGTTAATCTTAGCCAAAACAACTTCACAGACATATCTAAAATAATGTTTTAGCAATTATCTGGGCTTCCTGTGTCCCAACAAAGTTGACACAAAAAAATTAACCATCACACCTTCCTTATCTCTTTCAGCTTCTGGTGGCTTTAGGCATTTCTTATCTTGGGACTGCATATTCTAAACTCTGCTTCCATCTTCACATGTTTTCTCCCCTATGTGTCCGTGACTCAAATCTCCCTCTGCCTTTCTCTTATAAAGCCATGGCTTATTGGATTTTGGGCCTAACCTAAATTTAGGATGATCTCATCTCAAGATCCTTAACCCAATGACATCTGCAAAGGACATTTTTCCAAATAAGGTCACAATTATAGTTTCTGGACATTATGACATGGACACATATTTTTGAGGGACTACCATTCAATCCAACAGTGTTCCCCATGAGAATATGAATTCTGCTAGTATGGCCACTTCCTACTTTCAGGTTAAAAAAGATTCCAGGTTATCAATAATAATACTATTTCAAGGGCTAAATCAGCCACGGTCTGGGCTAGTAATATGTATATTTTTAAATTTATCTTTATTGTTGAAAGTATTACAGATGTCCCCTTTTTTTCCCCATTGACCCATTCCCCCCACCTTCACCACACTATTTATTGTCTGTGTCCATGGGCAATGCACATATGCATATAAATTATTTGGTTAATCTCTTCCTGCCCCCAACCCCCTTTCACTGATTCTTAAGTGTGGTGTCATGCTGGGAGACCAGAAGATATTGGTTTCCACTTAGGGGAGTTGCCTGCCTCCTCTCTAAGTGAAGCAAGAAGGGGTAAGAATGTCTAGCGAAACTTTTTATTTTCACTAAATTTTTTTCTTTATTTTTACAACATATTTGTGGTTTGTTTCATATAAAGCTTTCTCACAGTGGCCAGATATAGAAGGTTTCATTTTTACATCTTCAGTTTTTTATTATAAAAACATTTAACATTATAAGAAAGTTGAAAGTGCAAAGATAAATGACTCCTAACCTCCCCACTCTAATACAACTAATTTCTTCATGTTCCTTTTCATTATTGTCCACATATGTCATGTCCCTTTGTGAAGTTTTTCCTTACTTTTTCAGCAGGTTTAATGTTTCTTCCATCATCCAGAACATTTTGTGAATTACAACTTTTGGTTTGTTTGTATGACTTATACTTAGATTGAACCTTCTTCAGAACAGGGGATCAGATATTCTCACCTTTGTGTCTATTATACATAGTATAATAACTGGTATATAGGTTTCTCTAACTAATACATATATGTGCATAGTTATAATCATAATATGCAAGTAATTTTGTGATTTGCTTTGGTTACTGAGCATCAAAGTATGCATATTATTTTTCACATAATATATTTCAATAACTTCCTAATGTTCTATTCCATTAAATGGACAGTCCATTTGCTTAATCATTCCCCTCTTACTAGAAATGGTTTTCAGCTTCACACTATTCTATTATACTGAATTGAATACCTTCAGATGAAGTGTTTCTTGTGAGTTTTTCCAATGAATGAACTTTCTAACTGTGGGATGAACATTTTTTTAGTTCTTGTTAATATTTTGTTTCTCAAGAAGGTTAAACCTATTTTCATTAACATTGTATACATGTAACATTTTAGCCACAATTCTGTCAGTACTATATTTTAAAATTATTTCATAATTGCTTAAATCTATTATTTCACCTTTTGTTTCTTTCATTTGAATTCAATAAAATTTAATGAACACATTTAATCTGAGTTCTATATGTAATTCATACTTCAAAACCAAGAGGTCTACAGGTATCCAGGTTTGTATGTATACCCTCCATGGAGGTATAAAAGCAAAGTTTAATATTTAGTAAAAAAAAAAAAAGGCCCTGAAGAGAGAAGTTGTCATTCTATTACATACAACACATCATAAGCAAGACCTCCCTGAAGGACATATTAAGTGATCCACTTTGGACTAGCTCTGAAATACCTCCTTTAGCCACACCAGTTAGAGCCTCTACATATTTATAGTAAAGAAGAAGGGAATTTAACCATGCCTTCTATAGTAGGGAACTGGTATTATGGCTTTACTGATATTGTGTGAGCTCTGTCTGTCTTTTCAATAAATTATTCTGCTACCTTATTGAAGCCCTTCAATCTACTTTCCATATTTTATATCTAGATATTTGACTACATAAATACTACTGAGTGTTATTGTGATGATCTTCATTTTTTCCTAATATTTGAGTTTCCCTCTGATATTATTTTCCTTCTGTCTAAAGAACTTATTATAATGCAGTTCTACTGACAATGATTTTTTTTTAACTGAAAATATCTCTGTTTCATATTCACTCTTTAAAGATTCTATCACTGTTTACAGAATTTGGAGTTGACAAATTCTGTCTTCTGGCCTTTGTGGTTTCTGATAAGAAGACCATGGTAATTTCAATCACTATTCTCCTATATTTAGTATTTTGTTTCTTTCTGGCTACCTACAAAATGTATATTCTATCCTTGGCTTTCATTCATTTGATTATGATTTATTAGACATGGATTTCTTCATATTTATCCTTTTACGGTTCACCTAATTTTGGAAGTTTTTAATCATTATTAATTTTTTCTTCTCTCTTTTCTCCTGTGATAGTTACCTGTCTTTTGATGTTGTGAGACAGATCCCTGAGGCTCTGCTCATTTTATTTTCTGTTCTTTGTTTCTTATCTTCTTTTTATTGGAGGATTTCTATTTATATATCTTTATGTTAACTGACTCTCTGTCTTTTCCATCCTGCTCTTGAATCCATTCAGGGCATTTTCCCTCCCAAAATATTATATTTTTCAGTTTTAAAATTCATTAATTTTTAAATAATTTCTATTTTCCTTCTTGAGATATCCTACTTTTTTCCCATTCAATACAAGCATATTTCTCTTTGCCTCATTGACTACAGTTATCATAGCTCTTTAAAGTAATTGTCTGATAATTCTAAGGTCTAGGTTATATCTGTGTTGAACTCAATTGTTTGTCTTTTGAGAATGCCTGGGTCATATTTTCAGGTTTTATTTATTTTTGTATGTTGGGTAATTTTCGATTGTATACTGGGTATTATAATTGTTAGGTTGTGGAGACTCTGGATTCTACTATATTCCTCCAAAAAATGTTGACACTCTGTTTTAGCAAGCAATTAACTTGCTTAGCCATGGACTGTAAACTCTGTCTCACCTATGGAGGACATCAGCTCAATTATCAGTTAAACTCTTTTAGCCTTAGCTGCAATGTGATTTGATTCTACCTCAGGCATGCATGGTACAAGGTCCCAGGGGTCAGCAAGAGACCTTGTCTAAGTCTGTGCACAGAATATATTCGATTTCTTGCTCTACTTTTGTTCTTTCCAGGATTCCTTCAGCATTCTCAAGTGATGTAGTTTCCCTGGGTTCTTATATCCCTGGTCTTCAAACTAGACAAATGGCAAGTTTTCTGTTGGAATTTTAGCTGTCTTGTGTCATGCTGCAACAGTACTTTGTACTCAGGCAATAGCTGTAAAAATGGAAACTCACCCCATGCTAGTTTTTCTGCCCAGTTTTAGTTCCCATACAAAATTTGCCTGTATTTTTTTCACTTTCCAGAATTTATTTTTTAATTTTCCTCAGAGTTTATAGTTGCTACCAGCTTATTGCACCATACTGGAAATGGAAACACTTTACTATTTTTGAATTAAAAAAAAATGGAGATTTGCCCTTTGTTAAAAAATTTATATATATTAAAATGATATAACATTAAAAATAAAAAGAATAAAATAAAACTACACAATCTTATTTCTAAAAGATATATATGCTGTTAACATTTTGGTATATTTCCTTCCAGTTTTTTTCATATATATAAAACCAAATATATATATATATATATATATCCAAATGTGCTTATATAAGTATATGTGTGTATATACATAAATAAATAACTAAAATAAGAACATATTATAACCTACTTCTCCCCCCAAACCAATTTAGCAATATATAATAAACACTAAAGAAGAGCTATTCTGGGTTTAAAAATAAAGAGTTGGAAAGCTTACTGAAGGATTGGAAAATGAGAGCTTGGATCTAAAAGGGGATAGTGCTGAGAGGTAGTATCTTTGAGGGTGAAGGTCACAGAAAAGCCTAAAGACACTGCACTTGCTGGCATTATAGAGTAGAGGGTACATTGACTTTTTTCAGCACTAAATACCTGGAAAGGAGCTGAGGATTTATGATACAGCCTGTTTTCTTCTGCTAACTACTAGCTATTAGAGACTCTGATGGGAGGAAGTCCCAGCCCTAGAGTCTGCAGTGGATTAGGCAGGCCACACAAGTAGCTCTGAGTAGCTCTGCAGGACTACTACTAAATGCATATGAAAGAGGTGAGGAGTGGGAAGCTGAGTTAGTGGAGCATAGCTAATAATTGCTGTAATGATTTGAATTTTCAGGTGTTATCAACTATAGTAGGGGGTATTTCCTTCAGATTCAAATTACCTGATGAGAATTCACTCTTTGTTTTTCAGAATGGGTCTCCTTTTGTATAGGTCTGGCATGAGGTATTCACTACTCTTCCCTATTTCTCCATCCCCCCGATCCCCGCCCCAGTATGCCGACTCTTTGATTAGATCTTTAGATGTGGCTCCGCTACCTAATTTTGTTAGCCACTGACTTCAAACTCACTTTGTTCTCTTTTTAAAATGTTATATTTATTGATTTTTAGAAAGGAAGCGAGAGGAGAGAGGGAGAGAGAGAGAGAGAGAGAGAGAGAGAGAGAGAGAGAGAGAGAGAGAGATTTGTTTTTCTTATTTATGCATTCGTTGGCTGATTTTTGTATGTGGCCTAATGGGAATTGAACCCCAAACATTGGTGTATTGGAATGATACTCAAACCAACTGAGCTACTCAGCCAGGACAACAAGTAGAGATACTCAGCCAGGACAACAAGTAGAGATACTCAGCCAGGACAACAAGCAGAGAAACTCTTAAAAGTTGAAAAGATGAGCAATATTCAAGACAATACTTCTGTTAATAAATTTTCATAAACTGAACACACCTGTGTAGCTATTACCTAGATTAAGAAACAGCATTACCAACATTGGAAATGCCCACTCCCAGTAATTTATTCCTCTATAATGGTAGTCACTCATCTTGTTGCAGAAGACCAAAGAAAACCAAGAACGCTTTTGAGAAAAAAAGGAGGGACAATGTTTAATATGCTGGGACACTGTTTAATATTTGGAAGGAACAGCCTTCCAAATCGGAGTGAAGGAAGATGCACGGGGCTTTCCTTTATATCTCTCTCCCTGTGGTCTTTGTCTCACAAACATGGATTATGCTTCCGGTATTTTTTGTGGGCCTTGCAAGAAGGCTCCCAGGTGTTGGGGCTCTCCAGGCCATATCTGATGGTCTGGCCTGGTGCCAGTGTTAATAAGCCTCCCTCCAGGACAGTGCACTGTCACAGTAACAGGTTCTGCAAGACCAATACTGGGAAGGGGAGAGGGACTTAATTATGGGTTATCAGGAATGTACACTGAGTTTGCTGGCTTAGATTCATATCACTAGCCCCAAATATTAGGATTACATTGAAATTAGCCCTTTTTAGCCTTCTCATTGCCTCAGCTTGTCCCACAAGCTTCTCTTAGACTTGTAGTACAACTATAGGATGTTATGGTGAACATGGACGAGGACTGCTCTTAACTGCTTCCAGCTGGAAAGGGGTGATGACAAAGGAGTTAGCATCCTGTGAGGGGTTTGTAGGGAATTCTGAAGTTTAAAGGCATTCCCATCCAGTTTGCAGGCAGACAGAGGTAAGCAGTGGTCCCACACACATAGAATGTTCCTGCAGGGGAGTACCAGGGGTAGATAGTGTTTTCAGCCTTGAGGATAGAGTTGCATAGTTCATCTGGGTGGTGACCTGTTAGATGTTGGCCCTGAGTACTGCTGAAACAAATAGGAGCAACATTAATTAGCTGCACATTGGCCGTGATAGGTCCTATCATTTTTTCCATCCAATACAATCCCTCCCTCCACCCATGTGCATTTGGTAGTGGAGTTCTAACATGCTGCAGGCTGATAAGTATAGCTAACAAACATCTGGCTTGATGGGGCTTTCCCATAGGCTACCTGGTCTAACATATTTGGGTAGTGAGTTTCTAAGCAAGGACAGTGGGGTCACTATGGGAGGCAAGTATTTGCTAGCTAATATTATTAGTGGGAGCGTGTTATTCACTCTATTTCTGTTCAGTGGGGATCCACAATAGTGAACCGCTAGGACAAAGAGCAGTATTATGGCTATTCCTGACAGGCAGATGTAGCCAAGGATAGCATGGCAAGGTTCAGTCCAGCAATCTATGATGAGGCCTTTGTTTCCTTGCTACGTGGAAAGCAGTAATTTTACGGCGCTTCTGTGTACCAGCAAGAACAAATGAGTTCTCTTCCTTGTACTAGTCTCGGGTTCCGGTGGCACCCTTTAGGAGGAGATAAGAAAGAGAGATGAGTGTTAGGGAGAATTCAGCAGGGTGTTTCTTAATTCATTGGAGCAGGTTGATTGGCCAGATCCACTGTCTTCTTGAGAGTGATCCTCAGAGAGTGTTTCTGGTCAGGGGTCACCTTCCACTCAGGCTGGGCATCACTCAGCTGGTGGGCTGCCTTCACCTGGGAGTGGTGGATCCAGGTATTCCGTCCTGAAACATTAAGAGCTGTTGGGGGTGGTTAATATGACTGAATAGGGTCCCTTCCAGGTAGATGTAAGGAGCTCCCTTTTCCAGTCCTTTACCCAAACCCGGTCCCCAGGTTTATAAGGATGTATAGCTGTTCCTAGAGAGTTGGGTAGTTGGTCAGTGACCCATCTGTGTACCTCAAGGACAGTTTTTCCAAATCCTTGCAGTTGTTTCTAAGTTCCCTATTTCCCCCAAATATCTCTTTGGCCAAATTAAGGAAAGGGGTCTACCATATAGAATTTCAAAGGGAGAGAAACCTACCCTGGCCTTTGGGGCACAGCATACCCACAGAAGTACAAGAGGCAAGATATCTGTCCAGGGTAAGGTTGTCTCTTGGCATAGCTTAGCCATAGCCTGCTTTAGAGTCCAGTTCATGTGTTCTACTTTCCCTGAACTCTGAGGCCTGTAGGCTGTATGTAGGTTCCATTTAATTACTAAAGCCTTAGTTATCTGTTGTACTATTTCAGCTACAAAGGCTGGGCCGTTATCAGACCCTATGGTCAGAGGCATTCTATACCATGGAATTATATCCTTCAGCAATGCCTTACTGCCTTCTCTCACCTTTTCTGTGCAAGTGGGATATGCCTCGACCCAGCCTGAAAAGGTGCAAACAAAAACTTAGCAGATATTTATTTCCTCTGCTAGGCCCTATTTATGTTATTTTTTAAAATATATTTTATTGATTTGTTACAGAGAGGAAGGAAGAGGGATAAAGGGTTAGAAACATTGATGGGAGAGAAACATACATCAGCTGTCTCTTGCATGCCTCCTACTGTGGATGTGCCCGCAATCAAGGTACATGCCCTTGACCAGAATCAAACCTGGGACTCTTCAGTCTGCAGGCCGATGCTCTATCCACTAAGCCAAACCAGTTAGGGCAGGCCCTATTTCTGTGAGATCTACTTCTAAGTCCTCAAAAGGAGCTTGCCCATAGCGCTAAACTCCTATTGGTCCCACAGGACCCTGTTTGGCATTGTTCTGAGCACAGAGGAGGCAGCGTTGAGAGACTGAGGCACACAAGGAGGGAAGACAGGCAGTTAGATAGTACAGTGGTACCTCGAGATACGAGTGCCCTAACATACGAGATTTTTGAGATATGAGCCATTGAGCGAGCGATTTTTTGCTTTGAAATACGAGCAACATTTAAGATAGGAGTAATCGTGTGAATCGGCCTCTGCACAGTTTACCACAACTCCAGCATCTCATAGTTTCCCATGCCTCAGTCAGTGTGCTTGTTTACCTCATTGTCGAAGCATTTTTTGTCCATTTACATACTTTATCACATTTCTTTTTATAACCATGGGTCCAAAGAAAGCGAGTGGAAAGGTCAGTGCTTAGAAGAGGATGATGTCTATTGAATTAAAGCGTGAAATCATAGAAAAACATGAGCAAAGTGTGCGAGTGACTGACTTGGGGAGGCAGTACGGGCATAGTACTTCAACGATATGCACTGTGCTTAAACAGAAGGAGTCGATGAAGGGTATAATGCCAGCTAAGGGAGTTACAATAATTTCTAAGCTCCGTAGCTCTCTCCATGAAAAGATGGAGAATCTACTGATGGTGTGGGTGATGGAAAAGCAGATTAAAGAAGATACATTAACACAGGGCATCATATTCTAGAAGGCGCAAGCAATTTACCGTGATTTGCTGGAGCAGACCCCGCGCACTTCCATGGACAAAGCATTGAAAGACTCATTTAAAGCCAGTAGAGGCTGGTTTGATAACTTCAGGAAAAGGTCCGGCATTCACTCCATTGTCAGGCATGGTGAGGCAGCAAGTTCGGATGTGAAGGCAGCTGAGGATTACCTCAAAACTTTTTCCGAACTGATAGAAGCCAAAGGATATATCCCCCAGCAAGTCTTCAACTGTGATGAGACAGGGCTTTTCTGGAAGAAGATGCCGAATAGGACTTATATAACGGCAGAGAAGAAGGCGATGCCAGGCCACAAACCCATGAAGGATAGGCTAACTCTCGCACTGTGCGCCAATGTGAGTGGCGACTGCAAGATCAAGCCTCTGCTTGTACACCAATCGGAAAACCCCAGAGTCTTTACGTCACATAAGATTTTAAAAGATAAACTGCAAGTTATGTGGAGGGCAAACCCGAAGGCATGGGTCACCAGGCAGTTCTTTGTGGAGTGGGTAAACTTGTTTTTCAGCCCTTCTGTTAAGAAATATCTACAAGAAAACAGGAGCGAATCCAAGATGGCGGCATAGGAAAACACCTACACTGCTGCCTCGCACTACAATTTCAAAGCTACAACTAAAAGACAGAATGGACATCATCCAGAACCACAGGAAAGCTGGCTGAGTGGAAGTTCTACAGCTAGAAGGAAAGAGAGGGGCTCACAGAAACCCAGAGGAGCTGCAAAAAGCTGAGGTATGGAGACGCACGTGTGGAGAGAGTGGGTGCCAGAGTACCTGGCTGGCTTTCTCTGGCGGGAGGGAAATGGAGACTCCCAACGGCATTGAACCCCTTATCTTACAACACTAAACCCCAGATCCAGCCGAAACTCATACGGGCGGAGTTTGGACTATGAAAAGGGAGAGGTGCACAGAAATTTAGGGGAGTCGCAAAAGATCAGAGTCCTGGTGGTGGTGCGCATGGCACTGTGCAGAGGACAGATTGCTGATTGTACCCCTGGCTTTCACCAGTGGGTGGGAGACAGACCCTCCCAACTGTGCCACTTGAGTCCACTAAGCCCCTGTTTTGGGCGAAACCCTGGAGACCTAGATTCGTGTGGTCCTGGTGCGCAGGGGAGCTGGAAAGGCAGGGTTAGAGGCACTGCGGGCTCTTGCACACACAAGGACTGCTCCAGCGATTACCCAGTCACGTGAGACTCAGGGTCCGTGGAGGGCAGGGCTGACTGGAAGGCAAGGCGGTCCCTTAAGCCCTGAGACTCCACCCATCCCAAGCTCAACAGAGGCTTCTTCGGTTTTGCAAGTCTGGTACCATAAGGCTGAATTGAACACAGAAGTTTCCCTGGCATAGTGAAAATGCCAAGACAAGGGAAGGGATCACAAACAAAAGAAATGGAGGGAAAAAAATGACTGGATATATAGTTCAAAACCATACTTATAAGGTTTTTCAAGAATATGCTAGAGAAGTTGGATAAAGTTAGTGAGAGCCAAGAGGTGATGAAAAAGGACCAACTAGAGATGCAAAAGATCCAACTAGAGATGGAAAAGGTCCAACTAGAAATTAAACATACACTGACTGAAATAAAAAATATTATACAGAGTCCTAACAGCAGACTAGAGGAAGGCAAGAATCAAGTAAAAAATTTGAAATATAAAGAAGCATTTACTCAACTGGAAAAGCGAGAAGAGAAAAGAATCCAAAAATGTGAAGATAATGTAAGGAGCCTCTGGGACAGCTTCAAGCGTACCAACATCAGAACTGTGGGAGTGCCAGAAGAGAGAGCAAGATACTGAAAACCTATTTAAAGAAATAATGACTGAAAACTTCCCACATCTGGTGAAAGAAATAGACTTACAAGTCCAGGAAGCACACAGAACCCCATATAAAAGGAATCCAAAGAGGACTACACCAAGACACATCATAATTAAAATACCAAGAGCAAAAGACAAAGAGAGAATATTAAAAGCAGCAAGAGAAAAACAGTTCATTACCTACAAGGGAGCACCCATACGACTGTCAGCTGATTTCTCAACAGAAACAATGCAGGCCAGATGGGAGTGGCAAGAAATATTCAATGTGATGAATAGCAAGAACCTACAACTAAGAATAATCTATCCAGCAAAGCTATCATTCAGAATTGAAAGGCAGATAAAGAGCTTCACAGAGAAGAAAAAGCTAAAGGAATTCATCAACTCCAAACCAGTATTATATGAAATGCTGAAAGGTACTCTTTTAGAAGAGGAAGAAGAAAAAGGTAAAAGCCAAAAAATTATGAACAACAAATACATATCTATCAACAAGTGACTCTAAAAATTAAGTGAATTAAAAATTTGATCAACAGAATAAACTGGTGAATATAATAGAATCAGGAGCAGAGAAAGGGAGTGGACTGATAATTCTTAGGGGGAAAGGGGTGAGGTTTGTACAGGGAGAGACTGGACAAAAATCATACACCTATGGATGACATCAATGGGAGGGAGGGAAGGGTGGGAGCTGGGTTGAGGTGTGCTATGGAGGGGAAAAAAGAGAAACAAATGTAATAATCTGAATAATAAAGATTTAATTAAAAAATATCTACAGGAAAATAACCTAACCATGCAAGCCCTCCTCGTCCTCGACAATGCTCCTGCTCACCCACTGAACCTCAAAGATGAACTCCTTGAAGAGTTCAAGTTTATAAAGGTTGTCTACCTTCCTCCCAACACCACTCCTATCCTGCAGCACATGGATCAGGAGAGGTGATTTCTAATTTTAAAAAGCTGTACATCAAGCACCTGTTCCTGCACTGCTTTGAGGTGACGGAGAACACAAACCTCACCCTTCGAGAGTTCTGGAAGAACCACTTCAACATGGTGATATGCCTCAGAATTATTGATCAGGCCTGGCTGGGTGTTACAATGAGGACTTTGACCTCTGCATGGAAGAAGCTGTGGCCTGAGGCTTTAGCCGAAAGGACCTTCGAAGGATTCGAACCCCAGGTGCCAGTGGAGGAGGAGATAGTGTCTCTGGGAAAATCCGTGGGCCTGGAGGTGGATGAGAGAAACGTGAATGAGCTCGTCAAGGAGCACTCTCTGGAACTCACCACGGAGGAGTTACAAGAGTTGCAGTCTCAGCAACATGCGGAGGTTCTCCAAGAAATTGGTTTCGAGGAGGAGCCAGAGGTGGAGGAGATCTCTACGAGTGAGATAAAGGAGATCTTAGGAATGTGGGAGAGGGTGTCACACTTCGTGGAAAAAAAACACCCCGAAAAAGTTGCTACTGGTCGTGCATCGGAGCAGTTCAATGAAACTTGCCTCACCCATTTCAGAAACATTCTGAAAGGGAGGAAGAGGCAAACCTCATTGGACACGTTTTTTTTTTTTTAATTGGCCAAAAATGCAAAAACCAGTAGCAATTAAGATCAGTGAAGATTAGTTAAGTTACATTCAGTTTAGGGATAAAGTGTAGCATTAAGAGTGTAACGAGTAGGTAAATACACTTTATAAAACCAGTTTATTCCTTTACATTCTCTTTTATTATGTTTTTAAACAATATTTGTCATTTATAAATACATTTTTCTTATTCAAAAACATGTAACACGAACAACTGGGGTGGCATTTTGGGGGCTGGCACGGATTAACAGCATTTCAATTGATTTCAATGGGAAATTTGCTTTGAGATACGAGCAACTTGATATATGAGCAAGGTTACAGAACAAATTAAACTCGTTTCTCAAGGTACCACTGTATCTGCCTAACAAAGCTTCTAGAGCAATCTTCTCTAAATGAGTAATTTCATGCTGCTGGAGGACTACTTTATGGGCTAAGTGTTCTGGGACATAGACCCTATGATCTGGGAATATTCACCAGCTTTCCTTTGTTCTCTTGCCCCCTTCTTGCTGGGCCCATTCCTCTTCCTGAGGAGTGTACTTTGGAGGTTCAGGTAATTCGGGGGACAACATGATCTGTAAAGGTGGCACTTGTTCTTTAGCAGCCAGCTTGACTGTGGCATTAGCACGTTGGTTTCCTTCTGACACTGAGTCTTTCCCTTTCTGGTGACCTTTGCAATGGATAATGGCTATTTCCTTGGACTCCAAGACTGGTTCTAGTAACTTTAAAATCTCATTCTGATTTTTTATTCCTTTTCCTCCGGCCATCAAGAACCCCCTTTCCTTATATATGGCCCCATGGCAGGGTAGCAAAGGCATAGCGCGAGTCAGTGTAGATGTTGGCACGCTTATCTTTATTGAGTTCTAAGGCTCTGGCAAAGGCCCAAAGTTCTGCCCTCTGTGTAGACCATCCTTCAGGCAGGGCCTGTGCCTCGATTATCTCAAACTTTGATACCAATGCATCTCCAGCTCATCTTTTTCCTTCATCTTAGAAGCTGCTGCCATCTGTGAACAATACAAAGTCCAGTTTTGGCAGGGGCCTATCTGTTGGATCTGGTCGGCTGTAATAAACCTCTTCTAGGACTTCCAGGCAATCATACTCAGAGACCCCCTCAGCAACAGGTAGAAAGGTGGCAGAATTAAGAGTTCTCACTACTTCTAATTGTACCTGTGGGTTCTCACTTAACAGGCCTTGATATTGAGTCATCTGAGCATGAGTCAGCCAGTGCTGCCCCCTTGCTTCTATCAGGCTGACAACAGCATGAGGTACTTTTACATTTAAGTTTTGTCCTAAGGTGCACTTATTTGCTTCCTTGACTAACAATGCAGTGGATGCAAGGGCCCTGAGACATGGGGGCCACTCGGAGGCTACTGGGTCAATCTGCTTGGAGAGATAGGCTACTGACCTTTGCCAGGGTCCAAACTCCTGGGTTAGAACTCCTAGGGCTACCCTGCTATTCTCGTGAACAAAAAGATTAAAGTCTCATGTCACATCTGGTAGCCCTAGTGCTGGAGCCTTAGTGAGCTTTGCCTTTATGATGATGAAGGCTTTCTCCTGTTTGGGACCCCAGTTGATGGGTGCCTTCTCTTCTCCTTTTAAAGCTTCATAGAGAGGCTTAGCCAGGTCTGAAAACCCTGGGATCCAAATTCGACAGAACTCTGCCGCTCCCAGGAATTCCTGAATCTGCCGCAGGGATGGCACATACTGCCTACTTCTTTCAGTCCCTAGCCTTCACTTTTCTTGGGTGTTCTGGAAGCATAGATACTTTACTTCTTTTTAACGTATCTGTGCCTTTTTCTTAGACACCTGATAACCTGTTTCAGTTAATAGTCTCAAAAGGGCTAGTGTTTCCTCCCAGCACTGAGCTCCTGTGGAGCTAGCCAGTAAGAGGTCGTCTACATATTGAAGTAGAACACACCCTAAGTCCTGTCCTGAGAACTTAGACAGATCAGATGCTAGTGCTCCACTAAAAAGAGTAGGGGAGTTCTTGAACCCTTGTGGCAGTCTGGTCCAGGTGAACTGGCCCCTGTAGTTGGGTTTTCCCATTCAAAAGCGAAAAGAGGCTGGCTGGAAGGAGCTGATCTAAGGCAGAAAAAGTCATCTTTCAGATCTAGGCATGTAAACCATTCCTCGCCTCTGATGGGATGAGTCCCAGAAGAGTGTAGGGGTTCGGCAGTGCTGAATGCAGGGTTATAACACCCTCATTAACAGCCCGTAGATCCTGGACAGGATGGTAGTCATTAGTTCCAGGCTTTTTGACAGGCAAGAGTGGCGTGTTCCATGGAGACCTGCATCGTTTAAAAAGTCCCCACTGAATCAGCCGGTCTAATTGGACCTGGATTCCTAGGCATGCTTCTCTCAGAATTGGATATTGGCAGATTTTAACAGGCTGCGCCCCAGGCTTTAAGTCAATCAGCACTGGGCGTGGTCCTTAGCCAGGCCTGGAGGATTTCCTTCAGCCCAGACCAGTGGGAATTCTTTTTCTAATTCAGGTTCTAATGGTGAGGCCTTTGACTGGGGTGTATAAAGTCTCTATTTTTCCTCCCTTTGCACTGCTAGGGACAGGATTATTGGGGAGGTTTCCTCACTTAGGCAAAGCAGTGCTCCATCTGAAGCAAAAGTGATTTCTGCACCCATTTTGGCTAAAAGGTCTCTACCCATTAGAGGCCCTGGGCAGTATGGCAAGTACAGGAATTCATGAATTACTTGATGACCACCAAGTTCGTATCAGCGCAGGTGGCAGAATGGTCTACGAGTCTGATCCCCAGTAGCTCCAATAATGGTGACCTCCTTTCCCGAGAGAGGTGCTATTTTCTGTGTGACTACTGAGTGCTCAGCTACAGTATCAACCATAAAGTCCACAGTCTGGCCCCCAATTTTCATTCTGACCATGGGCTCCTGGGGGCCTAGCTGAAAAGAGCCCTGTCTGTCCTAGTCGGAATCAGCCATTGCTAGCCCAATGAGATCTGCTTCAGGTGGCTATGGTTGATAGCGACTGGGTGAAAAAGGGGTCCAGTTTTCTTACTTTGTCGTTTGGGACATTCATTCTTCCAGTGTCCTGTCTCCTTACAATAGGCACACTGGTCCCATCTCAGGTTCACTCTTCCTTTTCCCCCTGATCTGTGTTCTTGCTTCCCTTTCTGATCTGTCTGGGAGCTTGAGCCTCTAAAAGCTGCTGCTACTATATTGGCCCTTCTTTGTCTTTTCTTCCTCCCTCTTTGCCTCACTGTCTCGGTTGATGAAAACCTTGTTGGCTATCTCCAGCAGTTTGATGGCATTTTTTCCCCTGGAAATCCTTCCAGCTTCTCTCATTTTCTCTTGATATCAGGCTGGGCTTGGCCTACGAAAGCGGCATTTACCATGGTGTGATTTTCCAGGGCCTCAAGGTTAAAAGGGGTGTAGATTCGGTATGCCTCACATAGTTTCTCATAAAAAGCTGCTGGACTTTCGTCAGGCTTCTGGAAAACTTCATAGATTTTAGCCATATTGGTGGGCTTCTTGGCTCCAGCCCTGACCCCCTGGAGGAAGGCTAGCCGATATATTTCTAGCCTGGCCCTTCCATCTTCTGAGTTTGGGTTCCAATCATGTTCCTCATCTGGGAGGGCCTCCCCTGCCCATCTGTCTGTATTTAATATTCTTGCCGGGGCTTGGGTCTGGAGCCACTTCTGAGGCTCTGATACTACTCTCATGCACTCCTCAGTGTTAAAGAACGTGAAAAGGAGCTGCTTGCAGTCCACACAGGTGGGCTTCTGGGTCTGGAAGATCATTTCTAGGAGTTCTACCATGGCCTGAGGTTTTTCAGGATAATCTGAGATGTGATATTTCCAATGCAGGCTGTCACTTGTGGTAAAGGGCTGATAATAATAGAGTGGCCTTCCCACCTGCAAGGTCCCATCTTCACCAAGCACTTGGGCACCCTGAATCTCCCTGAGAGGCATCTGACATGTCGGTTGTGGCTTGGGCCCTTGATCGGCTGAACGCAAGCACAGCCCAACTGGCTCTGGAGAGCCCTGTTGAGGAGAGATAGAGGTGGGTGGGGTGGTATTTCTAGACTTTCCAGACCAGTAGAGGGAGCACTTGGGGCTGCTTGTGGCACATATGGAGGTGATAAAACTGGCGGAACTTCCTCAAGGGGTCCTGGCAGAACAGGGAGTTGGGTTCCCTTCTGAGGGACCTGTTTCTTTTCTCCTGCCTGCTTCTCTTCTGCTTTCTTCTCTCCTGCCTGTTTCTCCTTAGCCTGCACCTGCCCTGTCTGCCTCTTCACTCCTGCTATTAAAACTTTACTCTGTCCCTTGTTACACATGCAAAATGGGTCCCAAGGCAGCAAGGTTTGAGCAATTTCTAACCAGCTGTCTATGTAGGGAAACTGACCTGAGTGTCCAGGGTCTTTCGTGACTACATTCCAGACTGCCTTGACCAGTCCTTTATCTAAGGAGCCTTCTGAGGGCCAGCCAACCCTGAAGGCTGGCCATTCTACTTCACAGAATTTCTTCAGTGTTTTGGGGTTCATTTTAATACCATAGTCTCCATTGAAACCCTTTTCAAAATTTTTCAACATGCAATTGAGAACAGTGGGTTTACTTTGTCCCGACCCCATGATGATTGGTGGTGAGAGACAGACAAGGGAAGGGGTAACCTGTTTTCACAGATCCTCACTCAGATGCCTGCCTGGCCACGTCCCTTGGGAGCTTAGATTCGTCTTATCTACAGTGCACCCGTATAAACCCCTGGCCTGGTCACCTCCACGTGCGGGTGAGTAGCCGTTATGCCATATGACAAATCACGGAACCACAGGTTGGGGCCCACTCAGACTCTGTAACCAAGGTCGTGGAGCCATACAAAGGATAAGAGAGGGCAGGCCCTCTCCCTCCACATTCACATACTTTCACCAGACATTCACTCAGAGTTTAAAAAAACAGTGCACTCAATTCCTGACAATTTAACTGATGAAGTCCTTTGACTTCCGGGGAGGTGATTCAGCTCCCCCTCCCACTCACTGGAGTGGGCCTGACTGACTGGGGCCCCTACATTACCAATTCTGTCAACAGGTCCAGAAGTGTCCATCCACTTTCTCCAGATGCCGGCCTGGTCTTAGGCTGAGGTCCCAGAGCGCCAGGAGTGCCCTGGTTCAATTCTGTTAAAATCAGCAGGACGCGCCTTCTGGAGGCCTATCCCACATCCCTGGACCCCAACCAAGCCCTGTTCCCTCACCGGAGGCCAAAAAAGCCAAGCGTGGTTGGTTTCCCGGGGTCAGGGAACCAGCTGTTGCAGAAGACCAAAGAAAGCCAAGAACGCTTCTGAGAAAAAAAGGAAGGACACAGTTTAATATGCTGGTAGACTCAGGGAACAGCCTTCCAAATCTGAGTGAAGGAACATGCATGGGACTTTTATTTATATCTCCCTCCCTGTGGTCTTTGTCCCACAAACATGGATTATGCTTCCGGTCTTTTTCCTGGGCCTTGCAAGAAGGCCCCCAGGTGTTGGGGCTCTCCAGGCCATATCTGATGTTCTGGTGTGGCGCCAGTGTTAATAAGGCTCCCTCCAGGGCAGTACACTGTCACAGTAGCAGGTTCTGCAAGACCAATGCTGGAAAGGGGAGAGGGACTTAATTATAGATTATTAGGAATGTACACTGAGCTTGCTGGCTTGGATTCAGATTACTAGCCCAAATATCAGGGTTACATTGGAATTAGCCCTTTCTTAGCCTTCTTAATATGACAACTAAAAATAGGGATTTACTTTGCCTTTTAACTTTATCTGAACGGAATTCTATAGTATATACTCTTTTGTGTCTGGCTTCTTTCACTCAACGTTATGTTTGTGAGATTCTTCCATGTAGTTTTTTTTTTAATAGAAATAGTTCTTTTCTTCTCAATGCTGTATAGTATTAGTTCTATTGTTAATGGACATTTGCCTTGTTTCCAGTTGGGGATAATTTGCTTGTCCATAAGATATCTCTATCAATTTATCTATCTATCTATCTATCTATCTATCTATCTATCTACCTACCTACCTATCTATCTTCTAATCTATCATCTATCTATCTGAGTATAAAATACCTATGGGTTATCTAGTAAGCATTTAAAAATATGGGCCTGGAGCTCATAACAACATGATGGGAGAGAACTATGGATATTATTTAAAGGATAGTTGGTGTTTGGGAGTTAATTTTTAAATTACATTTATTTTTGTAAGTATTACAAATGACCCCTTTGTTTTTTTTAAGGGGAGTGTTATTTGACCAATGAGAATACATGAGATCAATAAGGAGGTCATGAGCAAGCTTAGAACAATAAACTGTCTAACCCTGCTTTTAAAGGGCAAGTAGAAAAAGATGACAACCCCCCAAATTAGATTTAAGCATAATTATTGGTTGTGGAGTAAAGGGGAGAAGCAAGCAGAGAGAGAAAGATTGAAGACATTGGTGGTAGATATGATGAGCTCTGTAGCAAGGACACACACGTAGAGAGAAATTGGCATTAAGATACTGCAGATAGAGAAACCAAGATGGAGGTATTGATAATCACCTAACCTGCTGCTTCACACAACAATCTCAAAGCTACAACTAAAAAACAGAACGTACACCATCCAGAACCACATGAAAGTTGTCTGAGTGAAAATTCCACAACTAGAAGGAAAGAGAAGGGCTCACAGATACTCAGAGAAGCTGCAAAAAAACTGAGATACGGAGACATGCATGTGGAGAGAGTGGGCAGTCGTGTGCCTGGCTGGCTTCCTCTGGTGGAAAGAAGATGGAAACTCCCAACTGCACGAAACCCCTTATCCTACAACATTGAACCCTAACTCCGGGCAAGACTCACACAGGGGGAGTCTGGACTGTGAAAAGGGAAGAGTGCATGGAAATTTAGGGGAGTTGTGAAAGGGCAGAAGTCTGGGGCCCGCAAACCGATGTGCGCAGAGAGGACGGACTACTGATTGTGCCGCTGGCTCTCTCTGGTGGGTGGGAGACAGAACCTCTCAAATGTGCCACTTCTAACTGAATTGAACCCCAGTTTTGGGCAAGACCCTGGGGACCCAGACTCATATGGGTCCCGGAGTGCAAGGGAACTGGAAAGACAGAAGTCTGGAGGCAAATGTGCGTGCACACAGAAAGGGCCACAGTGATTACCGATTACCGAGAGACACTTAAGACCCATGTAGGGTGGGGCTGACTGGAAGCCAAGGCTGTCTCTGCTCAGCCCTGAGACTCCACCCCACCCAATCTGAACAGAGAGGCTTTTATAGTTTTGCAAGTCTTGCATAATAAGGCTGATTCCAGCACAGAAGTTCTCCTGGAATAGTGAAAATGCAGAAACAAATGAACAAACCACAAACGAAAGAAGTGGAGGAAAGCAAACAACTGGACATAGAGTTCAAAGCCACACTTATAAGGTTGTTCAAGAATTTCCTAGAAAAGATGGATAAGGACCAACTAGAAATTAAAAATACACTGACTGAAATAAAAAATATTATAGAGAGCTAACAGTAGACTAGAGGAAGACAAGAATCAAGTCAAAATTTGAAATACAAAGAAGCAAAAACACTCCACTGGAAAAGCAAAAAGAAAAAAGAATCCAAAAATATGAAGATAGTGTAAGGAGCCTTTGGGACAACTTCAAGTGTACCCACATCAGAATTGTGGGGGTGCCAGAAGAAGAGAGAGAGCAAGATACTGAAAACCTATTTGAAGAAATAATGACCAAAAACTTCCCACATCTGGTGAAAGAAATAGACTTATAAGTTGAAGAAGCACACAGAACCTCAAATAAAAGGAATCCAAAGAGGACCACACCAAGACACATCATAATTAAAATACCAAGAGCAAAAGACAAAGAGAGAATATTAAAAGCAGCAAGAGAAAAACAGTTCGTTACCTAGAAGGGAGCACTCATACGATTGTCAGCTGATTTATCAATAGAAACTATGCAGGCCATATGGGAGTGGCAAGAAGTATTCAAAGTGATGAATAGCAAGAACCTACAACCCAGAATATTCTACCTGGCAAAGCTATCATTCAGAATTGATGGGCAGATAGTTTCACAGATAAGAAAAAGCTAAAGGAGTTCATCAACACCAAACCAGTATTATATGAAATGCTGAAAGGTACTCTTTAGGAAGAGGAAATAGTAAAAGGTAAAGATAAAAATCATGAACAACAAATATGTATTTATCAACAAGTTAATCCAAAAAGTTAATTAAAAATCTGATGAACAGAATAAACTGGTGAATATAATAGAATCGGGAAAGGGGTGAGGGGTGTACAGGGAGAGGCTGGACAAAAATCATACACCTATGGATGAGGACAATGTGGGGGAAGGTAAGGTAGAGGGAGGAGTGGGAGCAGGTAGAGGGGAGCTATGGGGAAAAAAAAGAGAAACAAATGTAATAATCTGAACAATAAAGATTTATTTAATTAGAATAAAGAACAAAAAGACACTGCAGATGAGGAGGAACAACCTTTGATGACACTGGGAGGAAATGAAGAAAGGATATGTTGGGAAACACATACATATTAGGTATGTTTAAAGACAGGAGAGTGAAGTAAAGAGTTCACACTTGATGGTATGTGTCTCTGTAAGGACATCTACAAGGCATCCTCTTAAGATTGAGGGAGGCTAAAGCAGGGCTGGATGAGGAGTAGTAAGGTTTATATCAGTCATTATAGTAAATGGGAGGCATTGGTGATTAGAGGCAAAAATATGATTGCAGCATGGCTCAGTGGTTGAGCATCGACCATCGACCTATGAATCAGGAGGTCATGGTTCCATTTCCAATCAGGGCACATGCCCCAGTTGTGGGTTCCATCCCCAGTGGGGGGTATGCAGGAGGCAGCCTAATAATGATTCTTTCATCATTGATGTTTCTATCTCTCTCTCCTCTTCCTTCTTCTTGGAAATCAATATAAACATTCTATCTAATAAAGGAGTAATATGTAAATTGACCATATCCCCGCTACACCCACCAGCCATGCCCACCAGCCAATCAGAGTGAGTATGCAAATTTATCCAACCAAGATGGCTACGGCCACAGAGAGAGCAGGAGGTAAGCTTGGGTTACTTCTGGCGATGGAGGGAGCCAAGCTATCCACAAATCCTGGCCTTCCCAGGCCTCTGCTTAAGGCAACAAAGTTTCAATTGTAGAAGATAAATAAATCCCAGATACCAGGGCCTCCAGTTGGGTCGCTAGGGGGCATGGCCGGCCTACAAACCACCATAGGCTCCTTGCCCAGGCTATCCCATGCCTCAAGGGAACACCCACCCTGATCCAGAACACCCTTCAGGGCAAACCAGCTGGCCCCCAACCTTGTGCCAGGCCTCTATTCTATCTAATAAAAGAGTAATATGCAGATTGACCATCACTCCAACACACAAGATGACTTCCCCCATGTGGTCAAAAGATCCTGCCCCCATGTAGACACAAGATGGCCACCACAAGATGTCCAGCAGGGGAGGGTATTTGGGAGGGATCAGGCCAGCAGAGGAGGGAAGTTGGGAGTGACTGGACATGCAGGAAAGGGCAGTTGTGGGGACCCAGGCCTGCAACGAACGGCAGTTAGGGGTGACCAGGCCTGCAGGGGAGGGCAGTTAGAGGCAAAGAGGCTGGCAGGGGAGCAGTTAGGCATCAATCAAGCTGGCAGGGGAGTGGTTAGGGGGTGATCAGATTGGCAGGCAGAAGCAGTTAAGGGCAATCAGGAAGGCAGGCAGGTGAGCAGTTCTGGATTGTGAGAGGGATGGACAGGACACCAGCAGTTCTGGATTGTGAGAGGGATGTCTGACTGCCCGTTTAGGCCTGTTCCATGTAGGATCAGGCCTAATCGAGCAATCAGACATCTTTTGAGGGGTCCAAGATTGGAGAGGGAGCAGGTTGGGTTGAAGGACACTCTCTCTGTGCACAAATTTCCTGCACCAGGCCTCTAGTATTAACAATATGATTGCACAGTAGCATTGAAGTCTTTATGAAGGCCAGCTACCAAGTCAATTAAGATTCTCCAAGGAAAGGAGAGCCATGGTAAAAACAATCTGGCTGGTGTTGCTCAATGGTTGAGCATCAACCTATGAACCAGGAGGTCACAGTAAGGAATGTGCCCGATGTAGCTTATTGCTCTCTCTCTTCATTGATGTTTCTATCTATCTCCCTCTCCTTTTCTCTCTCTGAAATAAATAAAAAACATTAAAAACAAACAAGCAACTCCCTTAGAGCCAATACCCTAGCAATCCACTTCATGTTGAGCTTCCCTAGCCTTATCATTTTGTTGAAGGGGTGTCAAGAGAACATGTGTTTAGGTGGGTTGTAAAGCAGACTGGGGGAATTCTTAATGTATTATTAATTGAATGATGGGAATGGGAAATGAAGCCATGTCAGATAGCATGTCCTTCAGCTAGATTTTTCATCAGTAATCCTCCTCTGGTCACTTCCTCCTTCTTATACTTGGGGTTACATTGTCTTACCTTGTATTACATCTTGGGATCCAGCCAAATCACTTTTTGCCCAGGGTAGTGACAGCAAGGATATAGTAGAACTCCCAATTCTCTTAGTTGACACCTGGGGAATTTTTAGCAGTGAAGTCAGAATGAATTCAGTTAGCCTTTGCCTCCATATTTTATTTGCTTTTTATGCTGGCTGGAATCCTCACTCAGCCATCAGCACATCCTGTTCTTGTATTTAAAATTAGACAGTGATAAAGTGAAGGCACCTTAAAGACCATAGGTTACACTTGAGAATCAGAGGCCTGGAAGCATTATCTTTCCAATTAGGTGGGGAACAAGGGAAAGATTTTGATTCATGGGACCTCCAATGAAGATCTCATTACAGTGTTAGCAAAATTTTGGATGTTAACCAAAGACTGTCCATCAACTTGCAACTCTAGCAATTATAGCTTCCGCATGGGAATTTTACTCTAGATGGAACTGCATTTCACCCAGGGAGAACTATGTGGATGGCTTTTATTCACGATGCAGGTGTGTTAAAAGATTTAAGTAGTGAACTTTGTGAAACACACTGTGTTCTTTCAATGAAAGGTGTTTCGAGACTAGTCTTCTATTGTTAACTTCTTTTTGAGACACTTTAGGAGTCAAAGTGCTTAATTTCACACTAGTTTTAAGAAAGAAAGATGTTGGACTATATTTCTACAAAATGCCCAAGGAGCCGGCATGAATTGGAAAATGAGTGACAGAGGGAATCATTTGAAGATTCAAAGACCACTCAACACCAGTTATTCCAAGAAATGCTAAGCAAATTAGCACTTTGGCTAATTAAAAAATACTCAAAGGAAGTAGTCAGTGAAAATGAACCATCACGTGCATAAATAGTCAATCTGTTTAAGTAGTATTTCCAGTGTTATTCGAGATCTGGGTGACTCAATGCCCTGGTGGCCAAAAAATCAGTTCTGAAAAAAAAAAAAAGGTACTCAGAGGTCAGGTCATGGCTTTTCACATCTGCACACAGCCCCCATGCCAGCCCTTTAGAACACCAGATGTTTATGCTTCACTTCCTGACCTCCCTTCCAAATGGCAGTTCTTGGAGTCCCACTAAAATAGTTTGCAAGCTGTTTGTTATTTGTGTGGAGTGCCGTGGATTTGATTTTTGCCTGAAATGACTTACTGACAAGACTTCTTTCTCAAAATGATATTTCACCAGGAAAAGTTTTGAAAACAAGGACCAAGATATGGACATGGACTTCAATGTTCTCTGGAGGCCTAAGACCCTAACAATGGCTTGGGAAGGTGTGCAGGCATTGAGATAGAGATTCCTGTGAACCAAAGAAAATCTTAAGTTTAAGGTAAGGTAAATTTTAGAGTCCCTAGGGAGATGTCAGCCTGGGAGAGTTCTGCCTTCCCCAATGTGGAAACCATGCCAAAAGTAACTAGAGGAGTAAACCAAAATGTTGAGCCTGGCAACATGAAAGATTTAGTAAACCCATAATTCACTCATTTGCAAAGTGGCTGTAGAAATCTTCCTCTTGTTGGCAGAGCAGTCCCATGTAGGCGATGACATGTCAATAGTGAAGTGTCTGTCACTTCCACTGGTGCCAGGCCTTTGGGTTGTGGATGCCACAAAGAAGGGACTGCTTAACTTAATGAAACAGACAAAATCATTTGATTGAAAAGCCTGATCTAGTGCTTTCAGCTCTCTGAACAGCTAGCTCTGTCTGTTGTTGAGATGCTATCATTGCTGTGGAAAATGTAGTTGCTTTTGTATGAGTCACATCCCTTCTCATAAAGCCCTCCTTTTTGGGAATTCCCATTATCATGGCACTTTAGAGAATCATGTCAAAACAAGGAAGAAACTTTTGGCTACCTATTCTGTGTCCATCATGGTGCCAGGTACTAGAGGAGAACCATCACTTTGTAGTGGGGGAGAAGAGAGACACACAACACAATTAGAAAATGTAATGACAGAGTATAAACCCAAACAGTGGATTTTATGTTGGAAGAGGGCTCATATCTCTGTGGAATCATTGTTGAAGGTTTGGGAAAGAGATAAAGAGGGTAAAAGGCATACCAAGTGGAGGATTACAGCATGAGCAAAGATACTAAAGCAAAAATGAGCATGGCTAGTGCAGGGTAAATGAAGATGAAGTGAGGGAGGATAATTTTTGGAGAAAAGTTGTAAAGTTAGACTCAGGGAAGTTGAAAGCCATAATAAGGATTTTTATCAGGCAATAAAGAGTACCATAGAAAGACAGGAATATCAAAGAAGATGCCAATGGCTCTGTGTGCAGGAGTTGGAGTTATTGGGCTGAGGATGTTGCAGCATTACAGACATTCAATGGTTAGTACTTAGCCTATGCTGGGGCCGGGGAATGGAGAGATAGAACAGGTAAGAACTTTGGAGCCAGAGACACTTAGGTTAAAATACTTCCATTCACAACTTATGAGCTATGTAAGCTTGAGCAAGAAACCTCACCTCTTTGAGCCTCAGTTTAATTCTCTGTAAACTGGGGGTAATCCCTTTGCTTGCCTTATGGGAAAATGATTAGATGAAAGGAAAAGTGTCTATAGCACATAGGCAACCCCAATAAGCAGTAGCATCTCATGTTTGTACTCATTGGAAGAGACTTTGAGAAAGAGCTAACAGGATTTGGTACCAGGTAGGACTAGAGTTATGGGAGATGGGGAAGTCACTGATGATTTCCATGGTTCAACATAGTTCAACATAGGAATAATAGTGACCCAAATACCTGAGCCTGGATGGGACAGTGACAAGCCAAGTTCTATTTTAGTTAGCACTTGTGAAGGCAAGAGGAACTGCCTCCTAGCCATTTTTCATTTGTATATTCATCTTTGGCTGTGCTCAGGCTCCAAGAGGGCCTTGTTTAGAGAAATGCTGCAGCATAGCAGAGAAGGTATATTTTAAAGTGACAGTTCTAAAAATACTGCTCTCTCCTTGCCCTTTCACAGCTGCAGATTCCCAATCTTGATCCTCACAGGGAGAAATAATAAAATGCATATGTTTATAATAAAAATCATATTTCTCTCTTCCTGTGATATCTCCCAGTTGTAGGTTCCCATCCGTTTGCTGTTTTACCTATCATTTAACAAATGTATTTTTAAAAAAGTAATCTTTTCCACTGACATGTCCTATAAACCTCACATCCTCAGCTTTGGTTCTCATTGAGGAACAGAAATGCATGTTTTGAATATTTCCAAAAATGCTTTTGACTCCATTTCCAAGCAAGGATTTTTAGAGAGAATATATACTTAAAATGCACTACACAGTGATGTGGGTCCTTTGGGATGGATTATAAGAAAACAAGACACGAGTTTGAGTTCTGGAAAAATTAGCTCTAATTAGTAGCTGAAATCTAGGGCTCAGTTCTTCTGTGGGTCATCACTGAGTTATGCTCAGTGCAAGGTATTCTGGGAAGTCAGAGCTTGGTTAGTATATATGAGTGGAGTGAATTGGACTCTGGAAAGTTTTCTCATGAATGCACTGGAGTGGGACCATGAACTATAAGGCCAAGATTAGACAGTTAGCCAGCTCAACATTCTGTGTGCAAAGAGCAGAGAAAGCACCCCTACCTTGTTCTGCAGGTGGAGGTCCAATCTGAGGGCATATAGAGAGTATCTGGCTTTTTTTAAAGATACCTATCTATGTGCTGGTCTATAGGTTAAATAAAATATGTATAATGCATTTTGTATGGCACCTGACACATAGTAGGTATTCAAGTTAGCAGTATATGAGGACTATTGTCAAGATCTTCATATATAACAGTGCTGGAACTCTTGGCATGGCTTGGGTTTGGAGCTGATAATAAGGAGGAGACATGGACAAAGTATAGTATAAGGCAGAACACAAGACAGAAGAAAATTAAAGGAGCCAAGCCAGGGAGAACCAACAGGTTAGGGGAGAAATGTGTAGGGAGAGATGTGATTAGGGGATAGTGTGCTTGGTCATTTCATTGGTTCTTTCATTCATAGAACACATATTTATTGAGCATTTAATATGTTTTTAGCACTGGTCTAAGTGCTAGGGATACAGCAGTGAACAAAACAGAGAAGGATCCTTCTCTAACAGAATTTACAGACTCATAGTAATAGACAACAAAACAGATTTGGGGGTGAGGCAACAGTGTTGAAGTCTAGAGTTGGACTACCCAAACCCAAGAATCCTCTGAATGGGAACCCAGAAATTGTTCATCTCAGTCCTTCTCAGTTGTGATTTGTCCTAAGTAGCAGTAACCAACCCTCATCCAACCTCAAACTTCTTGGCAGGGCTGACTTTAAAGCAGATACCTGAACCTAAGGAATATTTTGGGGGAGAAATGTAGGTTTCCCTTCCACTACTTCCTATTTGCTGTGGCCATAAATGCCTTTTGCAGAGAATGAAGAGTAACTTTTCCCATCTGAATGCCTAAACACACTAGAGAAAGAAAAGCTAAACTAAATAATAAATGATGATCACTGTAGAGAAAAATAAAGCAGGGGAAAGGGAAATGGAATCTTGGGGAGAGGGTTATAAATTTAAACAGGCAAGTCAGGAAATCATTTAAATAAGAGTACATTTTAGTGGAGAACTGAAGGAGGAAACAGGGCAAGCCATACAAATCTGGGGTAGGGGAGAAAATTCCAGCAAGAGGGAACAGCCTGAACTAAAGGCTCCAAAGTAAAAACGTGTCCGGCATTTTCAAGGAAAAATATAGCAGTTTTGGCTGAAGTGGAATATATGAGATGGGAAGCAGTATAACATGGTATAGTGGGAGGCAGGTCATGATTAGGACTTTGAATTTGACTCTGAATAAAATGGAGAACCATGACTGGGTGCTGAGCAGAGGAGTGACATGATTTGACCTACAATTTAAATGGGTTAGTCTGGCTGCTATGTTAAAAATAAAAGGTGGAAATGGTAGAGGGTATAGAGGGGATAAAAGTTGGAGGTAAAAATAAAATAAATTTTAAAAGTTAAAAATAAATAAATAAAATTTAGTGTAGAAGAATAAAGGTAGAAGCATGGAGGGGGATATTGCTATAATCTGGGCTAGAAATGATGGCAATTCAGGCTAAAATAGTAGAGGTACAGGAGAAGAGAATTGGTTAGATTCTGGATATGGTTTGAAGCTAGAGCAAACTATTTGCTGATGGATTGGATCTGGGTTTTAAGAAAAAATGAGGAGTCAAGAATAATACAAAGGTCTTTGATCTATGCAATTGGAAGCACAGAGAGCTTCATTAAGAGAGACTGAGAAGATTGTGGGTGGGTTTGGGGAAGGAGGTAGACAAAGATCAAAATTTTGGGTTTTGGAAAAACCAAGATGGAGGCATAGGTGAACACCTAAACTGCTGCCTCACACAACAATTTCAAAACTACAACTAAAAGACAGAATGGACATCATCCAGAACCACGGGAAAGCTGCTGAGGGGGAAATTCTACAACTAGAAGGAAAGAAAGGGCCTCATGGAGACTCAGAGGAACTGCAAAAAGCTGAGGTACGGAGACACGCTTGTGGAGAGGCCAGGAGGTGAAGTGCCTGGCTGGCTTCCTCTAGTGGGAGGGAGCCGGAAACTCCTGACTGCACTGAGTCCCAGTTCTGGGCGAGACTCATATGGGGGGAGTTTGGACTGTCAGGAAAAGGGAGGAGTGCACAGAAACTCAGGGGAGCCATGAAAGGCAGAGGTCTGGAGGCACACACTTGCAAGTTCACACAGAGAGGACTGTCTGCTGATTGTGCTGCTGACTTTTCTCTAGCACAGTGGTTCTCAACCTTTCTAATGCCGCTTACCCTTTAATACAGTTCCTCATGTTGTGGTGACCCCCAACCACAAAATTATTTTTGTTGCTACTTCATAACTATAATTTTGCTACTGTTAATGAATTGTAATGTAAATATCTGTGATTTCTGATGGTCTTAGGCTCTACAGCAGCAGTTTTCAACCCACAGGTTAAGAACCACTAGCAGGGACACCAAAGACCATCAGAAAACACAGATATTTACATTACAATTCATAACAGTAGCGAAATTACAGTTATGAAGTAGCAACAAAAATAACTTTATGGTTGGAGGTCACAACAACATGAGGAACTGTATTAAAGGGTAAGCGGCATTAGAAAGGTTGAAAACCACTGCTCTAGCAGGAGGAAGATGGAACCTCCCAACTGCACTGAACTCCAGTTCAATAGCACTGAACACCAGTTTTGGGTGAGACCCTGGGGACCCAGACTCATACAGGTCCCCGGAGTGCATGAAAACTCGGGGGAGCTATGAAAGGCAGAGGGCTCGAGGCATGTGCGTGAGAGTGCACACAGAGAGGGTTGCAGAGGCTTAGCCAGGGACAAAGACCCAGGGACCTCATAGGGCAGGGCTGACTGGAAGCCAAGGCTGTCTGCTCAGCCCTGAGACTCCACCTCATCCAGCAGAATACAGAGGCTTTTGCAATTTTGCAAGTCTTCTCTCATAAGGCTGTCTCCAGCACAGAAGTTCTCCTGGTGTAGACACAGCTGATCTTCACAGTCAATTAGCCTGGAGGTTAATTTCCCCCAGTGATACCAACAACAATAAAGACTTAACTACAACAAGGCTGTACACACAGTCCACAAAGGGGTGCACTAAGGGTGTCCACCTAAGGTAACTGGGGATGAGGAGCTACTGGGCCATATAGGACACCTAGCACACAAAGCTACTCTACCAACTCAGGAAAGCAGCGAAAATGTGGAGACCAAGGAACAGATGACAAGTGAAAGAAATGGAGGAAAACAAATGACTGGATATAGAGTTCAAATCACAGTTATTAGGTTTTTCTTTCTTTTTTTAAAATATAATTCTATATTGTTCAGATTATTACAATTGTTCCTCTTTTTTCTCCCCATAGCACTCCTCCACCCAGCTCTCACCCCATTCTGTCCTTACTTTTCCCCATTGTCCTGATCCATAGGTGTATGATTTTTATCCAGTCTCTCCCTGCAACCCCTTCACCCCTTTCCCTTGAGAATTGACAATCCACCCCCTTTCTATGCCCCTGATTCTATTATATTCACCAGTTTATTCTGTTCATCAGATTTTTAATTCACTTGATTTTTAGATTCACTTGTTGATAGATACGTATTTGTTGTTAATAATGTTTATCTTTACCTTTTTCTTCTTCTTCCTCTTCTTAAAGAGTACCTTTCAGCGTTTCATATAATAATGGTTTGGTGTTGATGAACTCCTTTAACTTTCCCTTATCTGTGAAGCACTTTATCTGCCCTTTAATTCTGAATGATAGCTTTGCTGGGTAGAATAATCTTGGTTGTAGTTTCCTGCTATTTATCACTTTGAATATTTCTTGCCACTCCCTTCTGGCCTGCATAGTTTCTGTTGAGAAATCAGCTGACAATGCTGCTTTTAATATTCTCTCTTTGTCTTTTGCTCTTGGTATTTTAATTATGATGAGTCTTGGTGTGGTCCTCTTTGTATTCCTTTTGTTTGGGGTTCTGTGTACTTTCTAGACTTGTAAGTCTATTTCTTTTACCATATGGAGGAAGTTTTTGGTCATTATTTCTTCAAATAGGTTTTCAGTATCTTGCTCTCTCTCTTCTTCTGGCACCCCCACAATTCAGATGTTGGTACACTTGAAGTTGTCCCAAAGGCTCCTTTACACTATCTTCACAATTTTGGATTCTTTTTTCTTTTTTCTTTTCCGGTTGAGTGTTTTCTGCTTCTTTGTATTTCAAATCTTTGACTTGATTCTTGTGTTCCTGTAGTCTGCTGTTAGGACTCTGTATAATATATTTTTTTTAATTTCAGTCAGCGTATGTTTAATTTCTAGTTGGTCCTTTTTCATCTCCTCTTGGGTCTCCTTAAATTTATCCATCTTTTTTAGAAAATTCTTGAAAAAAACCTTATAACCGAGGTTTTTAACTCTATACAGTTTTTTGTTTTTCTCCATTTCTTTCGTTTGTGATCTGTTCTTTTGTGACCTGTTTCTTTCGTTTGTGATCTGTTCTTCAAAATATCTCCACATTTTGGCTGCTTCCCTGAGTTGGTATAGTAGCTTTGTGCTAGGTGTCCTATATGGCTCAGGAGCTCTGCCTCCCCAGTTACCTGAGGTGGACACTCTTGGTGTACCCCTTTGTGGACTGTGTGTACAGCCTTGTTGTAGTTAAGTCTTGATTGTTGTTGGTATCACTGGAGGGAATTGACCTACAAGCCAATTGGTTGTGAGGATCAGCTGTGTCAGTGTTGGAAGAACTTTTGTACTGGACTCTGCCTTAAGACTTGCAAGACTGCAAAAGCCTCTGTGCTAAGCTTGGATGTGGTGGAGTCTCAGGGCTGAGCAGACAGCCTTGGCTTCCAGTCAGCCCCTGATCTTAGTGTCCCTTGGTAATTGCTGCAGCCCTCTCTGTGCGCAGGCATTTGTGCCTCCAGATCTCTGCCTTTCTGTGCACTCTGGGGATATGTGTGATTCTGGGTCCCTGGGGTCTCACCCAAAACTGGGGTTCAGTGCATTCCAATCTGGATTTCAGTGCAGTTGGGAGCATCTGTCTTGGATGGGGTAGAGTCTCAGGGCTAGGCAGACAGCCTTGGCTTCCAGTCAGTCCTACCCTACGCAGGCTCTGTGTCTCAAGTGTCTCTCAGTAATCACTGCAGCCCTCTCAGTGCACATGCACATGTGCCTCCAGACCTCTGCCTTTTTGGTTCCCTTGTGCTCTGGGACCTTATGAGTCTGGGTCCCCACGGTCTCCCCAAAACTGGAGTTCGGTGCAGTCAGAAGTGGAGTTCAGTGCAGCTGGGAGGCTCTGTCTCCTTCCCACTAGAGAAAGCCAGTGGAACAATCAGCAGTCCATCCTCTCTGTGCACAGTGGTGTGTGCACCCCCAAACCTCTGCCCTTTCATGGGCTCCCCAAATCTCCATGCACTCTTTCCTTTTCATGACAGTCCAAATTCCCCCCATATGAGTCTTGCCCAGAACTGGGGTTCAGTGCGGTAGGATAAGGGATTCAATGCAGTTGGGAATCTGTCTCCCTCCCACTAGAGGAAGCCAGCCAGGCACTCTGCCACCTGCTCTCTCCACACGCATCTCCGTACCTCAGCTTTTTGCAGCTCCTCTGAGTCTCTGTGATCTCCTCTCTTTCCTTCTAGTTGCAGAATTTCCACTCAGCCAGCTTTCCTGTGGTTCTGGATGATGTCCGTTTTGCCTTTTAGCTGTAGTTTTGAAATTGTTGTGCAAGGCAGCAGTCTAGGTGTTCACCTATGCAGCCATCTTGGTTTCTCATTTATAAGCTTTTTAAAGAATTTCCTAGGAAAAGTTGATAAATTTAATAAGATCCTTGAGGATATGAAAAAGGACCAACTAGAAATTAAACATACACTGACTGAAATAAAAAAATATTATACAGATACCTAATAGCACATTAGAGGAACACAAGAATCAAATCAAAGATTTTAAATACAAAGAAGCAGAAAACACTCAACTGGAAAAGCAAAAAGCAAAAAGAATCCAAAAGAATCTCTCAGTAATCACTGCAGCCCTCTCAGTGCACATGCACATGTGTCTCTAGACCTCTGCCTTTTTGGTTCCCTTGTGCTCTGGGACCTTATGAGTCTGGGTCCCCAGGGTCTCCCCAAAACTGGAGTTCGGTGCAGTCAGAAGTGGAGTTCAGTGCAGCTGGGAGGCTCTGTCTCCTTCCCACTAGAGAAAGCCAGTGGCACAATCCTCTCTGTGCAGAGTGGTGTGTGCACCCCACTGTGTAAGGAGACTTTGGGACAACTTCAAGTGTACCAACATCTGAATTATGGGGGTGCCAGAAGAAGAGAGAGAGAGCAAGATACTGAAAACGTATTTGAAGAAATAATGACTGAAAACTTCCCCCTTTGGTAAAAGAAATAGACTTATAAGTCTAGGAAGTGCACAGAACCACAAACAAAAGTAATCCAAAGAGGACCACACCAGGACACATCATAATTAAAATGCCAAGAGCAAAAGACAAAGAGAGAATATTAAAAGCAGCAAGAGAAAAACAGTTAATTACCTACAAGGGAACATGGATATGAATGTCAGCAGATTTCTCAACAGAAATTATGCAGGCCAGATAGGAGTGACAAGAAATATTCAAAGTGATGAATAGCAGGAAGCTACAACCAAGATAACTCTACCCAGCAAAGCTATCATTCAGAATTAAAGGGCAGATATAGAGTTTCACAGATAAGAAAACCTAAAGGTGTTCATCAAACCAAACCAGTATTATATGAAATGCTGAAAGATACTCTTTAAGAAGAGAAAGAAGAAAAAGGTAAAGATAAAAATTGTGAACAACAAATACATATCTATCAAGTGAATCTAAAAATTAAGTGAATTAAAAGTCTAATGAACAGAATAAACTGGTGAATATAATGGGATCAGGGGCATAGAAAGGGAATGGACTGACAATTCTAGGGGAAAGGAGTGAGGGGGTTGTGGTAAGAGACTGAACAAAAATTGTACAACTATGGATGAGGACAATGCAGGAGAGGTAAGGGTAGAGGGTGGGGTGTGATCTGGGTGAAAGGGAGCTATGGGGGGGAGAAAGAGGAACAATTGTAATATTCTGAACAATATTAAATTTAAAAATACAATATAAAAAAAAACCTTTGGGTTTTGCCATGTTAACTTTAAGCAACTTATCTGACATCTAAATGGAAAAGTTAACAAACAAGTTGAATATATCAGCTTGTAATTAATAAGAGAAGCCTGAATGGGCCTTTGATGGGCTAAAGGTAAGGGTTTAGATAGCTATGTGGAGGCAGGGTCTTAGCTAGCTTAAACCTCTTCTCCTTTACTTCTGTTCTCAGGGCTGGAGCTGGACCTTTCTTGGTACAGGATCCATCCTTAATAAGTGAAGCTGATTTTTCTCCTCCTTTTGTTGTTCCCTTGGCCTATCTTGGTTTGTATTATTCAGATCCTTATTTCTATATGCTACTTTGGCTGCTCAGAGTTGTCCAACTTTAGGTCCCTCTCACATGTACTTTTCCTTTAGGAAGCTCTAGGAGAGAAGGAGCAGGCTATACTACAAAGCTGGGTGGAGGGTGTTTGTAGTCAATCTAGAATTCTCTCAGGCTCACTAGCTATTGGCACCATCTTTGGAAATAGTTTGTAGAAGTAAAATGTCAGGGATACTATAATTAGTGAATTCTTTGAACATATATGTACAATTAATATCTTTTTTGGAGGTCATATTTC
The DNA here is from genome assembly GCA_011751065.1 of Lasiurus cinereus. Taxonomy (NCBI): domain Eukaryota; kingdom Metazoa; phylum Chordata; class Mammalia; order Chiroptera; family Vespertilionidae; genus Lasiurus; species Lasiurus cinereus. The sequence continues at coordinate 17,375,870 of JAAGEH010000015.1, read as the reverse complement.
TCATTCTCATGTTTCCAGAAGGGATTTGCTGTGATAATGTAGCAACATGTAATAGTCAAGTAAAATAATGTATTAATACAGGAGTCTTTCTGGAACATTTGCCTGTCTTCTTTTCTGAGTCTCCATTTTCTATCATGGTGCTGTGAGGTCCCATTGGACACTACCTATTCTCAGTCATTCCTAAGGCAGAAGGTCACTTGGTTTTTCCACATCCAGAAAATGCTTGATGACTTACCTCTTATAATTTCCTAGCAGCCCAATTTGGTACCTATGGGTTGGAGAATGAGTTGTTATTTCCTAGGTGTGTGGCAATATCACAAATTCTCTTGCCATGTGGCTAACAACCAATCACAGAGAAATTAAAGTTGTGGTGCCCTGGTGCACATGCAAAGGCTCTAGTTATTAATCAGAACGAACTCCTTTATCCCTTGACAACCAGTACTATTCCTTAACCCTGTTCTTATGAAGTGCACATTGTGTACATGGATACACTTTTAGGAAGTATGGAATTGTTTATTTTATCATCAAGTTTTTCTGACGTGATTGCACAGAAACATTATGAAACTTTGGAGATCTTCTGTTTATGAGTCACAGAAATTAACTTTCTTTTCATGAAAGCTCTTTTTAAAAAAATAAAATAGAGCCAAATGCCTGTTCTTTGAACTTAAGTTGCCTTTCTGTGACTTGCTGAAACCTGAACCTAAATGTCTTACTTTACCTTTGAATTTCAATTTTAAGCCTTTGTGCCCAAGAGAAGGCCTGAAGCAAATGTCCCAACCCGGGTCTGACTAATTTTAGAACTAAGTCTTTTCCTTCCCTTGTCCCCACCATCAAGGTGGCCCCTAAAGTGATGATGGGGAACCCATAGAACTCCATAACCAAGTAGCCAGCCAGGGTTTTATAAAAGCTTTTAGAGATCCTAGATGCTTTTAACTAATTTTTTTGAGGTGCCTAACTTCACAGAAATCCTAAGCATGAGTTGAATTTGTCTTTGAGATAAACCATTGATGTTGCCAATGAATATTTTATGACCATGTTTAGCTTCAAAAGTAACCAGGGGGGAAACATGTTCTTGGGATGTTAATCATCACTATAATTTGAGGCTTCCTGAACAACCTTTACAAGATCTATTTTCCATATAAAAGGATTAAACTTAAAGCTTGGTTTCATTGCCACTAGGAATAAGTAGGTATCTTTTATCATAGCTAGGACCATAGGAAACTGCTGATCATTGAATGGTTTGGGAGAGATGAAACTTTCAGTTGAATTAGAGCTCAGGGTCTGAAGCAGGTGAGTGGAATAGAGTGAAGATACCCAGGACAATATGCATACATAACACAGTGAGGCAAAGTTCAGAGAATCCAGATCAGAGTCCATATCAGCCTGGTGGCAAGAGTAAGCAATGAGACTGAGAACAGGTGGGCATATGGGACCTTCCCAAAATTGAAAAGGAGAAGGAATTTGAAAGTAGTTCCCTGGGTAACATAAGGTACCATAAGCGAGAAGATTAGGAATCCAGGCAGGCATTTCACTCAGCAAATACAAGACTCAAATTAGAAGAGAATTATTAGAGAATGTAGTCCAAATGTCAATTTTGTCCAAAATTTGTTATATTCCCTAGTATTATAAGAACCAGTCCTGGTATGTGGACAGCCCCAAACAAGCAGGTGCAAATAGATAAGTGGTAACTTATTAAGTGAAACTGAGAGACTATTATATATCTGAGATTAAAATGAATACAGAAACTCTTATTTGGCCATGGCCATCTTAGAATACGGGACAGTACAGGTCCTGAGTGGTAACCACATGGTAAACATGTTCACAAAACACCCACTGGCAATGGTGCTGGTTTATGCACTAATAGATTCAATCCATATTTAGAGCATTCTATGTAATAAAAGCCTAATATGTTAAGGGTCCATTTGTCGAGTTGTCGATTCAACCAATCAAAGTGTAATATGCTAATGATAAGGCTGCTCAACCACTGACTATGATATGCACTGACCACCAGGGGGGCAACACTTGATCAGTCAACCAGTTGCTATGATGTGCACTGACCACAAGGGGCACATGTTCAGACCAGTAGGTTAGCTTGCTGCTGGGGTCTGGCCGATTGGGACTGAGTAAGACGGGCAGAATGAGATGGCCTGACACACCCTGGAGCCCTCTTGCAGTCCTTCCCTGGCTGGTCAACTTCCCACGTCACTACCTGGCCCATATTGTGCACCTGTGGGGTCCCTTGGCCTGACCTGTACCCTCTCACAATCCAGGATCCCTTGGAGGATGATGGAGAGCCAGTTTTAGCCTGATCCTGCAGGCCAGGCCTAGGGACCCTACTGGTGCATAAATTTGTGCACCATGCCTCTAATATAGCATATAACTCTGAGATCCACTTAGTCTGATATTTGGAAATCTAACTCTTAGACTTCACAATGGGTCATGAGTGGTTGAGATTCTTCTTTTTTTAAATATTATTTAATATTTTATTTTATTTAAAAAATTTTTATTAATGTATTACATGTATACATATCTTCCCATTGCCCACCCCAAATCCCATGCATACACTAACCACCCAGTATCTTGTGTTCATTGGTTATGCTTATATGCATGCATACAAGTCCTTTGGTTGATCTCTTATCTACCCCACCTCTCCATAACCTTCCTGCTGTAGTTTTAGTCTGTTTGATGCTTTACTGCCTACGTATCTATCTTTTTGTTCCTCAGTTTATAATGTTTTTTATTATCCATAAATGAGTGAGATCATGTGGTATTTTTCTTCCATTAACTGGTTTATTTCACTTAGCATAATGCTCTCCAGTTCCATCCAGGTTGCTGCAAATGGTAAGAATTCCTTCTTTTTTATGGCAGCTAGTATTCCATTGTGTAGATGTACCATGGTTTTCTGATCAACTCATCTGCTGACGGGCACCTAGGCTGTTTCCAAATTTTAGCTATTGTAAATTATACTGCTATGAACATAGTGGTGCATAAATCCTTTCTGATTGGTGTTTCTAGTTTCTTAGGATATATTCCTAAGAGTGGGATTGCTAGGTCAAGTGGGAGTTCCATTTTTAGTTTTTTGAGGAAACTCCATACTATTCTCAACAGTGGCTGCACCAGTCTGCATTCCCACCAGCAGTGCAAGAGGGCTCCTTTTTCTCCACATCCTCACCAACACTTGTCATTTGTTGATTTAGTGATGATTGCCATTCTAACATGTGTGAGATGGTATTGCGTTATCGTTTTGATTTGCATCTCTCCGATAATTAGTGACTTTGAGCATGTTTTCATGTGTCTCTTGGCCTTCCTTCTGTCTTCTTTTGAAAAGATTCTATTTAGGTCCGTTGCCCATTATTTCATTGGATCGTTTATCTTCCTTGTATTAAGTTGTATAAATTGCCTGTAAATGTTGGAGATTGAACCTTTATCAGTGATAACATTTGCAAATATGTTCTCCCATACAATGGGCTTTCTTGTTTTGTTGATGGTTTCTTTTGCTGTGCAAAAGCTTTTTATTTTGATGTTGTCCCAGTTGTTTATTTTCTCTTTAGCTTCCATTTCCCTTGGCGCAGTATCAGTGAAGAAGTTTCTTCAGCATATGTCTGAGATTGTGCTGCCTGTGGATTCCTTTAGTATTTTTATGGTTTCCCATAAAAATGTTTAAATCCTGCATCCATTTGGAGTTTATTTTTGTGTATGGTGTAAGTTGGTGGTCTAGTTTAATTTTTTTTGCATGTATCTGTCCAATTTTCCCAACACCATTTATTGAGGAGACTGTCTTGACTCCATTGTATGTTCCTGCCTCCTTTGTCAAATATTAATTGAACATAGTGATTTGGGTGAATATCTGGATTCTCGATTGTATTCCATTGGTCTATGTGTCTGTTTTTGTTCCAGTACCAGGCTCTTTTGAGAACAGTTGCTTTGTAATACAGCTTGAAATCTGGTATTGAGATCCCACCTATTTTATTCCTCTTTCTCAGGATTGCTGAGACTAATTGGGGTCTTTTTTTTGTTCCAGATCAATCTTTGGAGAATTCTTTCTAGGTCTGTGAAATATGTTGTTGGTATTTTAATAAGTATTGAATCTATAGATTGCTTTGGGTAGTATGGACATTTTAATGATGTTGATTCTCCCAATCCATGAGCATGGTATGCTCTTCTGTCTGTTTACGACTTCCTCTATCTCTTTTTACAGTGTCCTGTAGATTTCTGCGTATAGGTATTTTACCTCTTTAGTTAAGTTTATTCCTAGGTATCTTAATTTTTTTTGGTGCAATGGTAAATGAGATTGCTTTTTTAGTCTCTCTTTCTGTGAGTTTACTATTAATGTACAGAAGTGCCATAGGTTTCTTAGCATTAATTTTTTATCCTGCTATATTGCTGAATTCATTTAAGTCTATTAGTTTTTGGATGGAGTCTTTCGGGTTTTTTATGTACAGTATCATGTCATCTGCAAATAAAAACAGCTTTACTTCTTCTTTTTCACTTTGGATGCCTTTTATTTCTTCTTCTTGTCTAAATGCAATGGTTAATACTTCCAGTACTATGTCGAATAGGAGTGGTGAAAGTGGGCATCCCTGTTTTGTTCCTGTTCTTAGGGGAAATGGTTTTAGTTTTTACGCATTAAGTATGATGTTAGCTCTGGGTTTATCATATATGGATTTTCTGATGTTGAGGTATGAACCTTCTATTCCCACATTGCTGAGAGTTTTTATCAAGAAAGGGTGTTGGATTTTGTCAAATGCTTTTTAAACATCAATTGATATGACTATTCCATTTTTTTATTTTATTGATTTTTCACAGAGAGGAAGGGAGAGGGATAGAAAGATAGAAACATCAATGAGAGACATCGATCAGCCATCTCCTGCACACCACACACTGGAGATGTGCCAGCAAGCATGGTACATGACCCTGGCCGGAATCGAACCTGCGACCTTTCAGTCCACAAGTCAATGCTCTATCCACTGAGCCAAACCCATCTCAGTGACTATTGCATTTTTATTTCTCAATTTGTTTATGTGATGTATCACATTTATTGATTTGTGGATATTGTACCATCATTGCATTCTTGGGATAAATCCTACTTGGTCATGGCAAATGATCTTTCTTATGTACTGCTGGATCCAATTTTCTAGAATTTTGTTGAGGATTTTGGCATCTATGTTCATGAGGGATATAGGCCTGTAATTCTCTTTCATTGTGTTGACTTTATCTGGTTTTGGTATAAGGGTGAATCTGGCTGCATAGAAGGTGCTTGGAAGTGTTCCTTCCTCTTGAAATTTGGAATAGTCTGAGGAGGATAGGTTTTAATTCTTCCTTGAAGGATTGATAAAAGAACCCTGCATAGCCGTCTGGCCCTGGACTTTTGTTTGCTGGAAGCTTTTTTTTTTAAATAAATCTTTATTGTTCAGATTATTACAATTGCTCCTCTTTTTTCCCTCCATATTTCCCCTCCACCTGGCTCGCACCCCACCCTATGCCTGTAACTCCCCCACCATTGTCCTCATCCATAGGTGTATGATTTTTGTCCAGTCTCACCCGGCACACTCCCTCACCTCTTTCCCTCTGAGAATTATCAGTCCACTCCCTTTTTATGCCTCTAATTTTAGTATATTCACCAGTTTATTCTGTTCAGTGGATTTTCAAATCACTTGATTTTTAGATTCACTTGTTGATAGATATGTATTTGTTGCTCATAATTTTTACCTTTACCATTTTCTTCTTCCTCTTCTTAAAGCTTTCAGCATTTCATATAATACTGGTTTGGTGTTGATGAACTCCTTTAGCTTTTTCTTATCTGTGAAGCTCTTTATCTGCCCTTTAATTCTGAATGATAGCTTTGCTGGATAGAGTATTCTTGATTGTAGGTTCTTGCTATTCATCACTCTGTATATTTCTTGCCACTCCCCTCTGGCCTGCATAGTTTCTGTTGAGAAATCAGCTAACAATTGTATGGGTGCTCCCCTGTAGGCAATTAACTGTTTTTGTCTTGCTGCTTTTAATATTCTCTCTGTGTCTTTTGCTCTTGGCATTTTATTATTATTATTATTATTATTATTATTATTATTATTATTATTTTGGCTGGGTACAGTGAACTTTATTGATGGTGCACAACAACAAAGTACAGCTCCCTATGCCCTCCCGTTCTTCAGGGGGTCTGGGATGGAAACGGTGGCCAGGAGATTCTCAGTGTGTCGGGGAACTGATCTGGGGCAAGAACTCCCCAGCAGTGGAGGGCCTCTCTTCCTCTTGCTGGGGCTGGTGGTCCAGGGGGCTCTTACTCCTTGGAGGCCATGTGGACCATGAAGTCCCCCACCCTGTTGCTGTAGCCAAATTCATTGTCATACCAGCAAATGAGCTTGAAAAATTGGTCATTGAGGGCAATGCCAGCCTCAGCATCAAAGGTGGAGTAGTGGGTGTCACTGTTAAAGTCGCAGGAGACAACGTGGTCCTCAGTATAGCCCAGGATGCCCTTGAGGGGGCCCTCTGCTGCCTGCTTCACTACCTTCTTGATGTCATCGTATTTGGCAGCTTTCTCCAGGCGGCAGGTCTGATCCACAACTGACACATTGGGGGTGGGCACACGGAAGGCCATGCCAGTGAGCTTCCCGTTCAGCTCAGAGATGACCTTGCCCACAGCATTGGCAGTGCCAGTAGAATCAGGGATGATATTCTGGGCAGCCCCTCGGCCATCACACCACAGCTTCCCAGAGGGGCCATCCATGGTCCCTGGGTGGCGGTGATGGCGTCGACTGTGGTCATGAGTCCCTCCACGATGCCAAAGTTGTCATGGATGACCTTGGCCAGGGGGGCCAAGCAGTTGGTGGTAAAGGAGGCATTGCTGACAATCTTGAGGGAGTTGTCATACTTTTCATGGTTCACACCCATCACAAACATGGGGGCATCCACAGAAGGGGCAGAGATGATGACCCTCTTGGCTCTGCCCTTCAAGTGAGCCCCAGCCTTCTCCATGGTAGTGAAGACACCGGTGGACTCCACAACATACTCAGTACCAGCATCACCCCATTTGATGTTGGCGGAATCTCACTCCTGGAAGATGGAGATGGACTTTCCATTGATGACAAGCTTCCCGTTCTCAGCCTTGATTGTGCCTTTAAACTTGCCATGAGTAGAATCATACTGGAACATGTAGACCATGTAGTTGAGGTCAATGAAGGGGTCATTGATGGCGACAATATCTACTTTGCCATAATTAAAAGCAGCCTTGGTGACCAGGAGCCCAATGCGGCCAAATCTCTTCACTCCGACCTTCACTATCGTGTCTCAGGGTTGTGGCTGCTGGCCCAGCGCAGGAGGAGAGGCTGTCTGACTAACAAGAGGAGCAGAGAGCTGGCATTTTAATTACGATGTGTCTTGGTGTGTCCTCTTTGGATTTCTTTTATTTGGGGTTCTGTGTGCTTCCTGGACTTGTAAGTCTATTTCTTTCACCATGTAGGGGAAGTTTTCAGTCATTATTTCTTCAAATAGGTTTTCAGTATCTTGCTCTCTCTCTTCTCCTGGCAACCCTATAATTCTGATGTTGGTACGCTTTAAGTTGTCCCAGATGTTCCTTATACTATCTTCACATTTTTTTCATTCTTTTTTCATTTTGCTTTTCTATTGTATTTCAAATTTTTGACTTGATTCTTGTGATCCTCTAGTCTGCGGTTAGCTTTCTGTATAATATTTTTTATTTCAGTCAGTGTATGTTTAATTTCTAGTTTTTTTTTTCATCTCCTCTTGGGTCTTGCTACATTATCCATTTTTTAAAATATATTTTATTGATTTTTTACAGAGAGGAAGGGAGAGGGATAGAAGGTTAGAAACATTGATGAGAGAGAGACATCGATCAGCCATCTCATGCAAGCCCCCTACTGGTCATGTGCCCACAACCAAGATACATGCCCTTGACCAGAATGGAACCTGAGACCTTTCAATCCCCAGGCAGACACTCTATCCACTGAGCCAAACTGTTTTTGGCATATTATCCATTTTTTTTAAGAAAATTTTTAAAAATCCTTATAACCATGGTTTTGAACTCTATTTCCAGTCGTTTGTTTTCCTCCATTACTTTCGTTTGTAATCTGTTCTTTTGTCTCCACATATTTGGCTGCATCCCTGAGTTGGTAGAGTAGCTTTTTTTTTTAATTTTTTATTAATTTTTTATAAATATCTCCCCATTGCCCCCCTCCCTCCCAG
>JAAGEH010000015.1:17348032-17367568 GCA_011751065.1 Lasiurus cinereus | reverse complement strand
GTATCTATCCTTTTGTTCATCAGTTTATAATGTTCTTTATTATCCCCTAATGAGTGCGATCATGTGATGCTTCTCCTTCATTGACTGGCTTATTTCACTAAGCATAAGGCTCTCCAGTTCCAACCAGGTTGCTGCAAATGGTAAGAATTCCTTCTTTTTAATGGCAGCATAGAATTCCATTGTGTAGATGTACCACAGTTTTCTGATCCACTCATCTGCTGACGGGCACCTAGGCTGTTTCCAAATTATGGCTATTGTAAATTGTGCTGCTATGAACATAGGGGTGCATAAATCCTTTCTGATTGGTGTTTGTAATTTCTAAGCATAAATTCCTAAGAGTGGGATTACAGGGTCAAATGGGAGATCCATTTTTAGTTTTTTGAGGAAACTCCATACTGTTCTCCACAGTGGCTGCACCAGTCTGCATTCCCACCAACAGTGCACAAGGGTTCCTTTTTCTCCACATCCTCGCCAACACTTGTCATTTGTTGATTTGTTGATGATTGCCATTCTGACAGGTGTAAGATGGTATCGCATTGTCGTTTTGATTTGCATCTCTCAGATGATTAATGACTTTGAACATGTTTTCATGTGTCTCTTGGCCTTCCTTCTGTCATCTTTTGAAAAGGTTCTATTTAGGGCCGTTGCCCATTTTTTTTATTGGATCCTTCATCTTCCTTTTATTAAGTTGTATAAGTTGGCTGTAGATTTTGGAGATTAAATCTTTATCAGTGATAGCATTTGCAAATATGTTCTCCCATGCATTGATCTTTCTTGTTGTTTTGTTGATGGTTTCTTTTGCTGTGAAAAAGCTTTTTATTTTGATGTAGTCCCATTTGTTTATTTTTTCTTTAGCTTCCATTGCCTTTGGAGCATCAGTGAAGAAGTTCTTTCGGCATATATCTGAGATTGTGCTGCCTGTAGATTCCTCTAGTATTTTTATGGTTTCCCTTCTAATGTTTAAGTCCTGTGTCCATTTCGAGTTTTTGTATTTGGTGTAAGTTGGTGGTCTACTTTCAATTTTTTGCATGTATCTGTCCAATTTTCCCAACACCATTTTTTTGAAGAGGCTATTTTGGTTCCATTGAATGTTCATGCCTCCTTTGTCAAATATTAATTGAGCATAGTGGTTTGGGTGGATATCTGGGTTCTCTATTCTATTCCATTGATCTATATGTCTGTTCTTGTGCCAGTACTAGGCTGTTTTGAGAACAGTTGCTTTGTAGTATAGCTTGAAGTCTGGTATTGAGATCCCACCTACTTTATTCTTTTTTCTCAGAATTGCTGTAGCTATCCGTGGTCTTTTTTTGTTCCAGATGAATCTATGAAGAATTCTTTGTAGGTCTGTGAAATATGTCGTTGGTATTTTAATGGGTAGTGCGTTGAAACTGTAGATTGCTTTGGGTAGTATGGACATTTTAATGATGTTCATTCTCCCAATCCATGAGCATGGTATGCTCTTCCATCCGTTAACATCTTCCTCTATCTCTGTTTTCAGTGTCCTGTAGTTTTCTGCATAAAGGTCTTTTACTTCTTTAGTTAGGTTTATTCCTAGGTATCTTAATTTTTTTGGTGCAATGGTAAATGGAATTGCATTTTTAGTTTCTCTTTCTATAATTTCACTGTTAGTGTATAGAAATGCCACAGACTTCTTAGTATTAATTTTGTATCCTGCTACATTGCCGAATTCATTAATTAAGTTAATTAGTTTTGGAATGGAGTCCTTTGGGTTTTTTATGTACAATATCATGTCATCTGCAAATAAGGACAGCTTTACTTCTTCTTTTCCAATTAGGATGCCTTTTATTTCTTCTTCTTGTCTAATTGCAATGGCTAATACTTCCAGTACTATGTTGAACAGGAGAGGTGAGAGTGGGCATCCCTGTCTTGTTACTGTTCTTAGGGGAAATGGTTTTAATTTTTGCCCATTGAGTATGATGTTAGCTGTGGGTTTATCATATATGGCTTTTATGATGTTGAGGTATGATCCTTCTATTCCCACTTTGCTGAGAGTTTTTATCAAGAAAGGATGTTGGATTTTGTCAAAGGCTTCTTTTGCATCAATTGATATGACTATGTGATTTTTATCTCTCAATTTGTTTATGTGATGTATCACATTTATTGATTTGCGGATATTGAACCATCCCTGCATTCCTGGGATGAATCCTGCTTGGTCATGGTGTATGATCTTTCTGATGTACTGCTGGATCCGGTTTGCTAGAATTTTGTTGAGGATTTTGGCATCTATGTTCATGAGAGATATTGGCCTATAATTCTCTTTCATTGTGTTGTCTTTATCTGGTTTTGGTATTAGGGTGATGCTGGCTTCATAGAAGGTGTTTGGTAGTATTCCTTCTTCTTGAATGTTTTTGAATAGTCTGAGGAGGATAGGTTTTAATTCTTCCTTGAATGTTTGGAAAAACTCTCCTGTGTAGCCATCTGGACCCGGGCTTTTATTTGCTGGAAGCTTTTTGATTACTGCTTCAATTTCTTCTATAGTTATTGGACTATTGAGATGTTTGGCTTCCTCCTCATTGAGTTTTAGGAGGTTATATTTTTCTAGGAAAATGTCCATTTCTTGCAGGTTGTCCAATTTGTTGGAATAGAGTTGTTCATAGTATTTTTTAACAATCCTTTGTATTTCCACAGGGTTTGTTGTTATTTCTCCCCTTTCATTTCTGATTTTGTTTATTTGGGTCTTCTCTCTTTGCTTCTTGGTGAGCCTGGCTAGGGGTCCATCAATCTTGTTTATCTTTCAAAGAAGCAGCCCTTTGTTTTGTTGATCTTTTGAATTGTTTCTTTGGTCTCCAAGTTGTTTATCTCCACTCTGATCTTCACTATTTCCTTTCTTCTGAGTACACTGGGTTTTTCTTGTTGCTCACGTTCTAGCTCTTTGAGTTGTAGGTTTAGGTAATTTATTACCATTGTTTCCTGTTTTTTGCAGTAGGCTTGTAGGGCTATGAACTTCTCTCTCAAGACTGCTTTCACTGTGTCCCATAAATTTTGTATTGTTGTGTTGTCATTGTCATTTGTTGCCATGATATTTTTTATTTCTTCCTTGATCTCTCTGGTTACCCAGTCGTTGTTTAAAAGCATGCTGTTTAGTCTCCATGTGTTTGATTTCTTTCTATTGTTTTTATTATAGTTGATTTCCAGTTTTATGCCACTGTGGTCTGAGAAAATGCTTGATATGATTTCTATCTTCTTGAATTTGAAGAGACTTTTCTTATGACCCAACATATGATCTATCTTTGAAAATGACCCATGTGCACTGGAGAAGAAAGTATATTCTGTGGCTTTGGGGTGAAATGTTTTGAAGATGTCAACTAATTCCATCTGGTCTAGTGAGTCATTTAGGATTGATGTTTCTTTGCTGATTTTTTGTTTAGAGGATTTGTCCAATGGTGACAGTGGGGTATTAAAGTCTCCTACTATGATTGTATTGCTGTCAATCTCTCCCTTAATATCCTCCAAGTGTTTTTTTATGTATTTAGGTGCTCCTATATTGGGTGCATATATGTTTACCAGAGTTATTTCTTCTTGTTGGATTGTTCCCTTTAGTATTATGAAGTGGCCTTCTTTATCTCTTGTTATGTCCTTCACTTTGAGATCTAATTTGTCAGATATAAGTATTGCAACCCCAGCTTTTTTTTTCATTTCCATTTGCCTGAAATACCATGTTCCATCCCTTCACGCTCAATCTGTGTGCATCTCTTTTCCTAAGGTGGGTTTCTTGCAGACAGCAGATATATGGATCATGTTTTCTTATCCAATCGGTTACCCTATGTCTTTTGATTGGAGCATTTAATCCGTTTACATTTAAAGTTATTATTGATAAGTACTTATCTGTAGCCATTTTTAGTCCTTACCCCCGAGTTCCTTCTTCGCTTCCTCTTTCTTTTTATTATAGCAGACCTTTTAACATTACTTGCATTGCTGGTTTGGTGGTAATATATTCCCTTAGTCCTTTTTTGTCTGTGAAGCTTTTGATTTCACCTTCAATTTTGATTGAGAGTCTTGCAAGGTACAGTATTCTTGGATTCAGACCCTTCCTTTGCATGACTTTGTATATTTCATTCCATTCCCTTCTGGCCTGACGAGTTTCTGTTGAGAAGTCAGTAGCTAGTTTTATGGGGGTTCCTTTGTAGGTAACTTTCTGTTTCTCTATGGCTGCTTTTAAGATTCTTACTTTGTCATAGGTGTTTGCCAGTTTAATTATAATGTTCCTCGGTGTCGGTTTGTTGGGGTTCATTTTGCTTGGGACTCTGAGAGCTTCTTGGATTTGTGTGGGTTTTTTCTTTTCTGTATTGGGGAAATTTTCTGTCATTATTTCTTCAAACACATTCTCTAATCCTAGTTCAGTTTCCACTCTTTCTGGAACCCCAGTTATGCAGATGTTATTTTGTTTCATGTTATCCCAAAGTTCCCTTAGACTCTCCTCTTGCTTTTTAACTTTTTTTTCTATAAGCTGCTGTACTTGGGTATTTTTTCCTACCATGTCTTCTAGCTCACTAATGTGGTCCTCTGCTTCTTCTAGTCTACTGTTAATGCTTTCTATTGAGTTCTTTATAGCAGTGATGTCATTATTCATTTCTTCTTGTTTATTCTGCACCTCCTCTAGGTTCTTCTGCATTTCTTCTTGATGCTTCTTCACCTCCTCTAGGTTCTTCTTCATTTCCTCTTGGCTCTTACTCATTTTGTCAAATTAGTCTTCCATTCTTTTCAACCACATGATGATAATTTCTCTGAACTCTTTCTCTGGTATGCTTATTTGTGGTTCTATTTTGTTTACTTCCTTTTCTGGTGAAACCTGCCTTTCTGTCTTTTGTGGGCTGTTTCTTTTTCTGCCCATGGTCTTTCTTCTCTGGGTGTTTTGTTATGTAGTTCTCTCTCCTACGTTGATTGAAAGGCACACACTACAACATGACCAGGTACAGCACACAAGGCACTGAGTAGAAATGTATTCAAGATGTTAATAATCACAAATAAGGTGACCACCAATGAAGGACTAATTAGGGGTAAATAGAGAAAGAAGAAGAGGTAAATGAGGAAGAAAGAAAAGAAAGAAGTGCCAAAATTAATTTGGGAGAGTGAGAAAAAAAAGATAAATAAATATACAATAAAATAAAATAAGAAAATAAAAAGGAGAAAAAGGAGAAGAAAAGAGGAAGAGAAAAAAATCAGAGAGAAAAGAAAGTGTATAAGAGAGAAAAGAGGAACAAAATATAGATGTCAGGAGCCAACTCCAATAAAACAGTCACTAATCCCAATAAAGGCCAGCAACCAGTACCTAGAGATTAAGGCAACTTGCAAATAGCAACTGGTATCGAGGGAGATGAGGGAAAAGAGAGGTAGAAAACAAAGCAAGCAAAAAGCAAAATAAAACAAGTAGAATAAACTAAAACTATCTCTAAAAATAAATTTTCAAAAAATCGCTGTAATCACTTTTCAGGCAAATAGCAACAAAAGGACACAGAGAAAAAACAACTTTTTGGCTAGTGAAGACAAGAGGGGAGAGGTTTGTGTGGACTTGTAGTAGGGGATTTGAAATTAGATATATAAATGGGGTGAAATTTTAACAAGGTAAAGAGAAAAATAAGGAGAATCTAAAGTTGGAAAATGGAAAGAGAAACAAGACAGCAAAATGGGGAAAGTTAGGAGGAAAGTGTTGGCATAAAGGTGGAGTTGAGTTGGAGTAAAATTATGCTAAAGGGAAGATGAAAATAGAATGTAGAACTCTAATCCCGAAATAAAATGAAGAGAAAACAAAATGACACTTTTTCCCCCAAATATGGTAAAGTATTAGTAGTAATTAATAATACTAGTTTAAAACAAAAATGTAATAATTAAAAAGGTAAAATCAATTGAGGTAGAAAGAAAAAAATATTCTTTTAATTAAAATATGTGAAAATGAAAAATAAAGAATTAAAAATTAAAAAAAAGAAAAAAGAAAAATAAAAAAAAAAAGAAGAAAAATAGAATGGTCCTTCACTTCCACTATAATTCCGCTTGGCACTCCTGTTTCCCAGTAGGGGAGGTATTGCAGTTCCCTGTGTTCCCCTCTTGGTGTTTTAATCTCTTTATTCTCTTGTGGTTATGGGAGAGTCAATTTGTGTGTCATCCATTGGGTGGCAGTGTTTCGGAATTGATCTCTGAGACAAAGCACAGGACCTCTCTAGGCTGTGCTCAGATCCTGCTACTCTGTGGTTCCCAAAACCAGTTTGTGGGGGTTTTGCAGCCTGGACACTGCAATAGCTCCCAGGTTGTCCCTCTGCCCCAGAGAAAAAGAAAAAAAAAAAGAGTCGTTTTCTGGAGCTCTCCTCTGTCAACAGCTCAGAGGGTCTGCCTTCACACTCAGGGATCACGCGCTGACCACCTCTGCGGACCTCTCCAGAGGCAGCTTTCCCGCAGCCCGGCTCCCACAGTGTGCGCATCTCTGCCCTGCGGGGGTAGGAGACCGCACCCTGGCCCAGGCGAAATCTGACCCTTCCGCGCGCACCCTGTGGATCTCTGAATCCTCCGCCTGCGCATCTGTGTCGCCTGGGAAGCCACGCTCTGGGTCCTGGCTGCTCAGTGGGTGCCTCCGTCAGCCGCAGCTTTCAGACCTCGGTAGACATCCACCTCCCACTGCAAGATGGCTCGGGCTCCGCGTTCGCGCTGGTGGCTCCGGCAGACAAAAACCCCGTGGCAGTGTGGTTGCCTGGCCGGGAGAGCCCCTTCCAGCAGTTCCCCGCCTTCCCCTGGAGGACAACTGACTCCTAGCTTGCCAACAAACACTCCCAATGCAACTCTCAGCCGCTCTCTCTCCCTCTGCCCAGCGACAAAGCTCCAGACGCGTCCGTCTACTCCGCCACCATTTTTTCCTCCGGTAGAGTAGCTTTTTGTGCTAGATGTCCTTTGTGGCCCAGTAGCTCTGCTTCCCCAGTTACCTGAGGTGAACACTCTTGGTACACTCTTTTGTGAACTGTGTGTAAAATTTTGTTGTAGTTAATTCTTTTTTTTAATTAAATCTTTATTATTCAGATTATTACATTTGTTTCTCTTTTTTCCCCTCCATAGCTCCCCTCCACCCAACTCCTACCCTTCCCTCTACCCTTACGTCCCTCCCATTGACCTCATCCATAGGTGTATGATTTTTGTCCAGTCTCTCCCTGTACACCCCTCACCCCTTTCCCCCTGAGAATTATCAGTCCATTCCCTTTCTGTGCACCTGATTCTATTATATTCACCAGTTTATTCTGTTGATCAAATTTTTAATTCACTTAATTTTTAGATTCACTTGTTGACAGATGTGTATTTGTTGTTCATAATTTTTTGTCTTTTACCTTTTTCTTCTTCCTCTTCTAAAAGAGTACCTTTCAGCATTTCATATAATACTGGTTTGGAGTTGATGAACTCCTTTAGCTTTTTCTTCTCTGTGAAGGTCTTTATCTGCCCTTCAATTCTGAATGATAGCTTTGCTGGATAGATTATTCTTGGTTGTAGGTTCTTGCTGTTCATCACGTTGAATATTTCTTGCCACTCCCGTCTGGCCTGCATCGTTTCTGTTGAGAAATCAGCTGACAGTCGTATGGGTGCTCCCTTGTAGGTAATGAACTATTTTTCTCTTGCTGCTTTTAATATTCTCTCTTTGTCTTTTGCTCTTGGTATTTTAATTATGATGTGTCTTGGTGTGGTCCTCTTTGGTGTGATTCCTTTTATTTGGGGTTCTGTGTGCTTCCTGGACTTGTAAGTCTATTTCTTTTACCAGATGTGGGAAGTTTTCAGTCATTATTTCCTTAAATAGGTTTTCAGTATCTTGCTCTCTCTCTTCTTCTGGCACCCCCACAATTCTGATGTTGGTACGCTTGAAGCTGTCCCAGAGGCTCCTTACATTATCTTCACATTTTTGGATTCTTTTCTCTTCTTGCTTTTCCAGTTGAATGTTTTCTGCTTCTTTATATTTCAAATTTTTGACTTGATCCTTGTCTTTCTCTAGTCTGCTGTTAGGACTCTATAATAGTTTTTATTTCAGTCAGTGTATGTTTGATTTCTAGTTTGTCCTTTTTCATCTCCTCTTGGGTCTCACTAAATTTATCCATCTTTTCTAGCATATTCTTGAAAAACCTTATAAGCGTGGTTTTGAACTCTATATCCAGTCGTTTTTTTTCCTCCATTTCTTTTGCTTGTAATCCCTTCCCTTGTCTCGGCATTTTCACTGTGCCGGGGAAACTTCTGTGCTGGATTCAGCCGCAGAAGCCTCTGTTGAGCTTGGGAGGGATGGAGTCTCAGGGCTTACGGGACCGCCTTGCCTTCCAGTCCGCCCGGCCCTCCACGGCCTCTGAGTCTCACGTGACTGGGTAATGGCTGGAGCGGTCCTTGTGCGCGCGCCCGCAGTGCCTCTAACCGCTGCCTTTCCGGCTCCCCTGAGCACCAGGACCACAGGAGTCTAGGTCTCCAGGGTTTCGTCCGAATCAGGGGCTTAGTGGAGTCAGAAGTGGCGCAGTTGGGAGGGTCTGTCTCCCGCCCACTCGAAAAAGCCAGCAGCACAATCAGCAATCTGTCCTCTGCGTGGTGCCGTGCGCGACCAGACCTCTGATCCTTTGCGACTCCCCTAAATTTCTGTGCACTTCTCCCTTTTCACAGTCCAAACTCCCCCCGTATGAGTTTCGGCTGGATCTGGGGTTTAGTGTCGTAGGATAAGGGGTTCAATGCCGTTGGGAGTGTCCGTTTCCCTCTTGCCAGAGAAAGCCAGCCAGGTACTCGGGCACCCGCTCTCTCCTCGTGTGCGTCTCTGTACCTCAGCTTTTTGCAGCTCCTCTGGGTCTCCGTGAGCCCCTCTCTTTCCCTCTAGTTGTAGAACTTCCACTCAGCCAGCTTTCCTGTGGTTATGGATGATGTCCGTTCTGTCTTTTAGTTGTAGTTTTGAAATTGTTGTGCAAGGCAGCAGTGTAGGTGTTTACCTATGCCGCCATCTTGGATTCTCCCCTTTTCCTCCATTTCTTTCGTTTGTGTTCTGTTCCTTTGTCTCTCTGCATTTTTGCTGCTTCCCTGAGTTGGTAGGGTAGCTTTGTGTGCTAGGTGTCCTATGTGGCTCAATAGCTCTGCCTCCCTAGTTACCGGAGGTGGGCTCTCTTGGTGCACCCCTTTGTGGACTGTGTGTACAGTCTTGTAGTTAAGTCTTTTTTTTAAAAAATATATTTTTATTGAATTTTCACATAGAGGAAGGGAGAGGGATAGAAAGTTGGAAACATCGATGAGAGAGAGACATTGTTCAGCCACCTCCTGCACACCCCCTACTGGGGATGTGCCCGCAACCAATGTACGTGCCCTTGACTGGAATCAAACCTGGGACCTTTCAGTCCGCAGGCTGACGCTCTCTCCACTGAGCCAATCCAATTTCGGCTATAGTTACGTCTTGATTGTTATTGGTATCACTGAGGAGAATTGAGCTCTAAGCCAACTGGTTGTGAGGACCATTGGTGTCTATGCTGGGAGAACTTCTGTGCTGTATTCAGCCTTATGAATACAAGACTTGCACAATTGCAAAAGCCTCTGTGTTCAGCATGGATGGGGCGGAGTCTCAGGGCTGAGCAGACAGCCTTGGCTTCCTGTCAGTCCTGCACTATGCTTCCCCTGAATCTCAGTGTCCCTCAGTAATCATGGTAGCCCTTTCTGTGTGCCTCCATACCCCTGCCTTTCCAGCTCCCCTGAATATCCATGTGCTCCGGGACCGGTATGAGTCTGGGTCCCCAGGGTCTCACTCAAAACTGGGGTTCAGTGCAGTCAGAACTGGATTTCAATGCAGTTTGGGCATTCTGTCTTTCTCCCACTAGAGAAAGCCAGAGGCATAATCAGCAGTCTTCTATGCACTTGTGCGTACCTCCAGACCTGTCCCTTTCATGGCTCCCCTAAGATTCCATGCACTCTTCCCCTTTCACGATGGTCCAGACTTCCCCCTTATGAGTCTTTCCCAGAACTGGGGTTCAGTGCAGTCAGAACTCGGGCTCAGTGCAGTCAGGAGTTTCCATCTCCCTCCCACTAGAGGAAGCCAGGCAGGCTCTCCGCTGCCTGTCTTCTCCATGCATGTGAGGAGCTTTTTGCAGCTCCTCTGGGTCTCCGTGAGTCCCTCTCTTCCCTTCTAGTTGTAGAATTTCCACTCAGCCAGCTTTCCTGTGGTTCTGGATGATGTCGTTCTGTCTTTTAGCTGCAGTTTTGAAATTGTTCTGCAGTTTAGGTGCTCACCTATGCTGCCATCCTGGTTTCTCCTTAGCTCCTAAATTTAGATCTTTAATCTGTTTAAGTTAATTTTTTTGCATATGATGTAAACTAAGGAACTAACTTCAGTCTTTTGCACATGGATATCCAGTTTTTCCAGCACCATTTGTATTTTTATATTTTGATTTTTGACACTATTACAGATGTTATCCATTTCCCCTCTTTGTCCCCATCCACCTAGCCCCCAGCCTCACTTCCCTCTGGCCATCACCACAGTGTTGTTTGTGTCTATATTGAATGCATATACAGTATGTTCTTTGGCTAAACTTTTCACCTTCTTTCACCCAGCCTCCTTATCACCCTTCACTCTGAAAGCTGTCAGTCTGTTCCATGTACCCATACCTCTGTTTCTATTTTGTCAGATTATTTTGTTCATTAGATTCCATATATTAGTGATATCATATGGCATTTGTCTTTTTCAGACTTAGCATAATAATATCCAGGTTGATTCATGTTGTAGCAAAGGGTAGTATTCCAATGTGTAAATGTATTATAGCTTTTTTTTTCATTCATCTACTGATGCGCAGTTAGCTATTATGAATAATGTTGCTATGAACATAAGAGTTTTTTTCTGATTAGTGTTTTAAGATTCTTAGGATATATTCCCAGAAGTGGAATCACTAGGTAAAAAGGCAGTTCCATTTTTAAAATTTTAAAAATATATGTTATTGATTTCTTTTTTATAGTGAGGAAGAGAGAGGACGAGAGAGTTAGAGGGAAACATCAATAAGCTTCCTCCTGCCCACCTCCTACTGGAGATGTGTCCACAAACAAAGTACATGCTCTTGACTGGAATCGAACCTGGGCTCCTTGAGTCTGCAGGCCTATGCTCTATTCACTGAGCCAAACCCGATAGGGCCATTTTTTATTTTTTTTAAATTAAATCTTTATTGTTCAGATTATTACCTTTGTTTCTCTTTTTTCCCCTCCATAACTCCCCTCCACCTGGCTCCCACCCCTCCCTCTACCCTTACCATCCCCCGCATTGACCTCATTTGTGGGGAGCTGCCCCGGGCATACGGGGGTACCAGAGACCTGAAAGCAGGCTCTGTACATAGCTCTCTGCTTTCTCACCCTTCAGTTTAATAAACAAGAATTCTGAATGCAAAGTCTAGACATAGCTCTCTGCTTTCTCACCCTTCAATTTTTAAACAGAGATGTGAATGCAGAGTTTAGACATAACTAAACAGCTTGGCTGAAAAAATGTTGATGCCTATGTGCAAGATCTTGCAAGGTCTTGATTACTTAGGTCAGTGACTGTGTTTGCAAATACGTACTTG
Source organism: Lasiurus cinereus (assembly GCA_011751065.1). NCBI lineage: Eukaryota > Metazoa > Chordata > Mammalia > Chiroptera > Vespertilionidae > Lasiurus > Lasiurus cinereus. The sequence goes on along the minus strand of JAAGEH010000015.1, from coordinate 17,356,031 downwards.
ATTTGTGTAACCCCCTCCTCTGCTTGTGCTTAAATATTATGCTGGAAATAAACTCGGGGCTGCAGACTCAAGTCTCAGACCTCCCAACCCCATCTTTTCTTGTCTGTCTTTTTCTTATCCTCACCCCCTCAATCAAGTACTGTTCAATTGCCAGCAGGTTCCAGCACTCATTCATAGGTGTATGATTTTTGTCGAGTCTCTCCCTGCACGCCCTTTACCCCTTTCCCCCTGAGAATTGTCAGTCCACTTCCTTTCTATGCTCCTGATTCTATTATATTCACCAGTTTATTCTGTTCATCAGATTTTTAATTCACTTGATCTTTAGATTCACTTGTTGATAGATATGTATTTGTAGTTCATAATTTTTATCTTTACTTTTTCTTCTTCTGCTTCTTAAAGAGTATCTTTCAGCATTTCATACAATACTGGTTTGGTGTTGATGAACTCCTTCAGCTTTTTCTTATCTCTGAAGCTCTTTATCTGCCCTTCAATTCTGAATGATAGCTTTGCTGGATAGAGTATTCTTGGTTGTAAGTTCTTGCTATTCATCATGTTGAATATTTCTTGCCACTCTTGTTTGGCTGAATAGTTTCCGTTGAGAAATCAGCTGACAATCCTATGGGTGCTCCCTTGTAGGTAATTAACTGTTTTTCTCTTGCTGCTTTTAATATTCTCTCTTGAGAGAATCCAAGATGGCAGCATAGGTAAACACCTACACTGCTGCCTCACACAACAATTTCAAAACTACAACTAAAAGACAGAACGGACATCATCCAGAACCACAGGAAAACTGGCTGAGTGGAAATTCTACAACTAGAGGGAAAGAGAGGGGCTCACGGAGACCCAGAGGAGCTGCAAAAAGCTGAGGTACGGAGACGCGCGAGTGGAGAGAGTGGGTGCCAGAGTACCTGGCTGGTTTTCTCTGGCAGGAGGGAAATGGAGACTCTCAAAGGCATTGAACCCCTTATCCTACGACACTAAACCCCAGATCCAGACAAAACTCATATGAGGGAGTTTGGACTGTGAAAAGGGAGAGTGTCTTGGTGTGGTCCTCTTTGGATTCCTTTTATATGGGGTTCTGTGTGCTTCCTGGACTTGTAAGTCTATTTCTTTCACTAGGTGGGGGAAGTTTTCAGTCATTATTTCTTCAAATAGGTTTTCAGTATCTTGCTCTCTCTCTTCTGGCACTTCCATAATTCTGATTTTGGTACACTTGAAGTTGTCCCAGAGGCTCCTTACATTATCTTCACAGTTTTGGATTTTTTTTCTTCTTGCTTTTTCAGTTGAGTGTTTTCTGCTGCTTTATATTTCAAATTTTTTACTTGATTTTTGCCTTCCTCTAGTCTGCTGTTAGGTCTCTGTATAATATTTTTTATTTCAGTCATTGTATGTTTAATTTCTATTTGGTCCTTTTTCATCTCCTCTTTGAATCTCGCTAGATTTATCCATCTTTTCTAGGAAATTCTTGAAAAACCTTATAAGCGTGGTTTTGAACTCTATATCCAGTCATTTGTTTTCCTCCATTTCTTTTGTTTTTGATCTGTTCCTTTGTCTCCGCATTTTCATTATGCCGGGACAACTTCTGTGTTGGAATCAGCCTTGTGATACAAGACTTGCAAAACTGCAAAAGCCTCTCTGTTGAGCTTGGGTGGGGTGGAGTGTCAGGGTTTAGCGGATCACCTTGCCTTCCAGTTAGCCCCACTCTACATGGCCCCTCGGTCTTGCGTGTCTCTGGGTAATTGCTTGAGCCGTCCCTGTGTGTGTGTGTGCATGCACGGTGCCTTTAGACTGCTGCCTTTCCAGCTCCCCTGTGATCCAGGACCCGTATGAGTCTGGGTCCCAGGGTCTCGCCTGAAACTGGGGTTCAGTGCAGTTAGAAGTGGCACAGTTAGGAGGCTCTGACTCCATCCCACTAGAGATAGCCAGTGGCACAATCAGCAGTTCATATCTGTATGCAGCGGTGTGTGACCCCCCACCCCAGACTTCTGCCCTTTCACAGCTCCCCTAAATTTCCATTCTCTTCTTCCTTTTCACAGTCCAAACTCTCCCTGTATGAGTCTCGTCCAGACTTGGCGTTCAGTGCCATAGGATAAGAGGTTCAGTGCAGTCTGGATTCTCCGTCTCCCTCCTGCCAGAGGAAGCCAGCCAGGCACTCCAGCTCCCACTCTCTCCATGAATGCATCTCTGTAACTCAGCTTTTCGCAGCTCCTCTGAGTCTCCATGAGCCCCTCTCTTTCCTTCTAGTTGTAGAATTTCCACTCAGCCAACTTTCCTGTGTTTCTGGATGATGTCTGTTCTGTCTTTTAGTTGTAGTTTTGATATTGTTGTGCAAGGCAGCAGTTTAGGTTTTCACCTATGCCGCCATCTTGGTTTCTCCCATTTTTTCATTTTTTGAGGAAACTCCGTACTGTTTTTCACAGTGGCTGCACAAGTTTGCATTCCCACCAGTAGTGCACTGTGGTTCCCTTTTCTGCATATCCTAGCCAGCACTTGTTTGTTGATTTATTAATGATAGCAATTCTGGCAGGTGTGAGGTGAAATCTCATTGTGGTTTTAATTTGCATCTCTCTGATTAGTGATGTTGAGCAATTTTTCATATGTCTATTGGCCATCTTTATTGTCCTCTTTGGAAAAGTGCCTCTTCAGGTCCTTTGCCCATTTTTAAATTGGATTGTTTGTTTTCCTGGTGTTGAGTTATATAAGTTCTTTAAATAATTTGGAACCATTTGTTGAATAGACTCTTTTTTCTCCATTGAGTGGTCTTGGCATCCTCAAGAAAAATCAATTCACTATATATTTAAGGACTTACTTCTGGACAAAGATGGTACTTCTTTAGAACCATTAGTGGAGAGAACGCTAAACTCAAGACATGTTTTGTAGGTTTTTTTCCATTAACAATACTTATCAAGTTGTGTTGATGCTTGCTTTTCCTCTCTGAAGAGAAATCTTTAGCTCTTACTCTTACCTACAGTATATGCTTGTGGATTTAATTTACTCATAGTTTCCTCCTTTAGCAGCTTCATTTGGTTTGGAAACCATCTAAACCCTGCCTGTCTCTTTCTGCATTGTTGATTTTATCTTCTCTTAGAAGATCCTTTGATATAACTACTCCTGACTAATGAAACTTATTTTGCCCTCCAATTTGTCACCTCACATACATTCTTAGAATCATCAAATCTTAATACTGGTATATCAGAGTTGGACGGTAGTTTATTGGCATCTCATCTAGATGATTATATACTGTTCCATGGTGACATGAAGATGCCTCAAGGACTATAATGAGTGGAGCTTTACAGGAAGATATTTGGTCTCCACCCCTATTCCACCAAAGTTACCCAACTTTTTTCTCATTTATAGTTTGGGGCTTAGTGTATGGTTTTGCTTGGAGAAGGAGTTGATTGCTGTGTCATTTCGGTTCCAGGCTATAGAGTTTGTCCCTGGATAATAACTGAAAGGAATGGGGGATAACATTTTTTGGAAGGAAATCGGAATGGCTGCAGTAAAAGCTAAACTACCAGGTATCAAATAAGAATAGGAACAGAGCAGCTCTAGTGATCTCAGATGTGGGAACTCAGGAACAGTTTTATCAAGCTATTTCTGCTAGGTGAATCAGATCCTACTGCTCTTCCCTACTTTGTTACTTTACTTTGCTCCATATCTATAGAGTTTAGAGAGAGACTGGTTTAGCTTGATTCAGAGGAAGGCAACAAAGCTTTATTGACATTCTCACCATGACAACTTGAAATTAGAGAGAGGTAGCTCCTCAAAAGAAAATCCAGCCATGCAAGAGTGGCTCAGTGGTTGAAAGTTGACCTATGAACCAGAAGGTCACGGTTTGGTTCCTGGTCAGGGCATAGTCCCTGATTGCAGGCTTGATTCCCAGTGGGAGTTGTGCAGGAGGCAGCCAATCAATAATTCTCTCTCATCATTAATGTTCCTATCTCTCTTTTCTCTCTTTCCCTTCATCTCTGAAATCAATTTTCAGAGAAATGTGTTCTTAGGAAGGTAAAACAATAGATATTCACTACAAGCAGTAAAAAAAGTTTGAAAATCCACAATCTACTTTAGGACTCAGCAAACTACAGTCTGTTGGTCAAATCTTGCCAGTGGCAATGGAAGCCAGTTGTCTGTTTTTTTAAGGCCTGAGTAATTAATGCATTTTTAAAGGATGTTTTTTGAAAATCCAAAGAATGGAATAAAATATTTGCAAATCGTATGTTTGATAAGGGAATTGTATCAAGAATATTAAAGAACATTTACAACTCAACAAAAATAGGACAAATAACTCAATTTAAAAATAGACAAATAATTTGAATATATTTTTTTCCAAAGAAGATATACAAATAGCCAATAAACTCATGAAAACATGTTCAGCATCTTAAGTTATTAAGGAAATGCAAATCAAAGCCTCAGTGAGATACCACTTTACCCTCACTAGGATGGCTTTAACCAAAAGGACAGATAATAACAAGTGTTGGTGAGAACATGGAGAGATTGGAACACTCATACATTGCTAGTAGGATGGGCAAATGGTGCCATCAATTTTTAAAACAGTCTGGCAGTTCCTCAAAGATTAAACATAAACTTTCCATATGACACAGTAATTCTACTCCTATATATGTACACAAAAGAATTGAACATGTCTGGCTGATGTGGCTCAGTAGTTGAGCATTGACCCAGGAGCCAAGAGGTCACTGGTTCGATGTTTAGTTAGGGCACATGCCCAGGTTGCAGGCTCAGTCCTCAATAGGAGATGTGCAGGAGGCTACAGATCGATGACGTTTTACTCTCATTGATGTTTCTCTATATATATCCCTCTCCCTTCCTCTTTCTCTCTAAAAATCAATAAAGGGGGGGGGGAGAATTGTATGCACTGAGGTCCACATGAACCTTGTACATGAAAGCTCATAGCAGTATTAGTCATAATAGTCCAGAGGTGGAAATGACCCAAATGCCCATTTATTGATAAAATTATAAGGAAGGATGTTATATCCACACAATAGACTATTATTTGGTTATAAAAAATGAAGTACTGATACATGCTACCTCATGTATTTTCATTGAAACAGTATGCTAAGTAAAAGGAGCCATTCACAAAACACCACATATTTTATAATTCCATTTGTTTGAAATTAAAAAAAATAAAAAATATAGAGATAGAAAGCAGGTTAGCGGTTGCCTAGGACTGGTTGGGGGAGGGGAATGGAAATGACTACTAATGGGTAAATGTTGCTTTTTTAGTGGTAATATTTTAAAAATTTATTATAGTGATGGTTGCACAACATAGTTAATGTACAAAACCCCCACTAAAATACTTCAAATGGGTAAATTGTTTGATATACAAATTATATCTCAATAAAAATATTAAAGTGAAAAAAAGAGAACATGTTAAAGACCATATGTGGTCTACATTATCTAATTTATTTACTATGTGTTCTTCCCTAGAAAAAGTTTGCTGCTCCTGCTCTGGTTAAACTCTCTTAGTTTACATCCAAGGTATCTGTGGCCCAGAGAGGACACAGTGTCACCTGCCCATGCTCATTCAGCTTCATGAATCCACTGATCATTCTTTAACTCACCCTTGTCAACACAGAGCAGAATGCCAAAGTGAGCAATCTGTTCCCACGAGTATTTTGATATAAAACTTGAAAACCTTATTGCTAAGGGTTTTCCAATTCAAAATAACAAACTTAGTTAAACTCAAATAAGTGAGAAACCTTCCCTTCCCATCAGATGTGTCCAGTAACATGCTAATTGGGACTTAAAAACACAATTTATTACTATTATTATTATTATTATTATTATTATTTGTTAAACATCATACTTCTAACACCTTGAAACATTTATAAATTGCTTCAGTCGAAGAATTCCTTTAGTAAGTGTGATAAGTAAGACTTTGCATTCCTTATCATGAAACATTTAAAATGACTTTTAAGAATGGGTTCAGAACTTTATTGAAGGGCATTTCATTTTGCTTCTACAGGATAGAAGGTGCACAAGAGCCTTTTGACATGAAAATAACCCACAGTAATGCTTAACTCTGCTCTATAGAATGTTGGTGAATAGGCCTTTGTTTCTGCCTCTCCATTACTAGTCTGGTGTTGGGTGCTTTTGGGTTGCACTTCCCCAAATTAAATTATGATCTCTTTCTGGGGACAGGATTCACAACATGTAATAATGTGTTGGTGATGTTATTATCCAAATCCAGAGTGTATCCTTCACCTTTTTCTCAATGGAGAGAGATAAGGGCCCCAGAAGCAGAGCCTTGGGTAAAGGCACCAGTGTCTCTGGAATATTTCTGGCTTTGCTTCTGGCACACCTTCTGGTCACTACTGTTGCTTACAGTGGGAGTCAAGATCTGTTCCACCCCTGGATCCACTTCTTTGTCCCCCTCCTTGTACCAGCCCCGATCTATTCCATCCAGTTGTCGCCAAGCTTTTGGACCTTATGGACCACCAGTGGTCTGCACTGGTTGGTGACGCTTAAATTCTGATTAACATCTGGGTCACTGATTACTGGAGGAGGACTTCCACAGCTATCCTTACCACTTTCTCCCACTGGCCTCCCAGCCCTGGGCTCCAGCTGAGAACTAGTGTCCAGAATGAAGAGAGGGAGTGGTCCAGGTCTCCAAAATTGAAAATTTGCTTTTGATAATTTTTCTAGCTTTGGGGTAAATTCAATATAATGGGATGCTGATTGTATTGGTCCCTCTCCTCTTTCCCTTGTGAAGTTTCTGCTGGAAAATCAGTTAATTCCTACTTAGAGTATTTTGGGTAGGTTTTGTTTTTGAGGCAAAGGAGATAATAAACTTAAATCCATTCCTGCACAACAATGGGGGCTGAGAGAGTATAGGTCCAACTAGAGCTGCAAAAAACTGTATACCTGGGACACACTTGGCCCTCATATAATCTTGAAGATTAGGGTAACTGTGTCTGTAGCACCCAAAACTGAAGTATAAAACCCCAGATACCAGACTTGAAACATTAACTTCACAACTTTCAGTTGTGTTTTCTGAGACTGAAAAACACAGAGACAGTTGAGCTATTTGTTTAGAGATTCTTCAGTGAAGTTGATGAGCCACTCTCTTTCCAGGAGTGCTTGAAAATGCCAAGAAACTTCATGGATCATTTCACTGCTCTCAATTCTCTCTTGGGTCATTGTTGGCCTTTATCCCAGGCCTCCTCTGGTAGCCAGCTCCCTCATTCCAGCAATCATTTCTTTGCAGGGGTTTGCTTCTAACCTTTCAGTGTGTGTCCCAAATATTTAGTGATGGACTCAATCCAGTAGAATAGTTTTTATTCCTTTAACTCATTTAAATAACTTAGGAAAATGAAAGCTGTAAGCTGAATAAACATTACCATAGTCTCGGCCCAGTCATTCCTGGGTGGAGCTTCCCCAATCTAGCAGTTCCTGGGGCCCCTTTCTTTCTGCCTGTCACCTTCCTTGCCTATCCAAGGGCAATTGGGATTTAACGATCCAGTCCCACGTGCAGAGCTTCTTTGTATCGTGCCAGCCAGCACTTCTCCTTGAGCAATCAAACCTTGAGTTTTCTGTATGATCCTCTTTGTTTCAAGTTTATTATGGGGCATGACACCTGCCATTGATTATCTGAGCCCATAGCCCGGCTTAGCTGTATAAGGATGGAAAGAGTTGGCTTCCCCCCAGGGAAGCAGGGCGAGGGCTGGCACAGAGCAAAGATGTATCAGGCTCCCTGGCTCTGTTTACTACTTGCTATTTTGAAACTTTCTTCCCATGGAACTGTCGCATGGCTCCAATGCTAGAAAGAAGTGTGATTTGAGATCCATGTGAAGAAAACATTTTGAATGTGTTGACACATCATGTTTATCTTCCAAGATTCTCATGGTGGTGTTTGCCCATGCAAAGTGAGGAGAAATGGAGGTATGTGGAGATTAGATTACGTGGCTCCTTCTCCTTGAAGGCCAAAAGTAAATGAGAGAGAGAGAGAGAGAGAGAGAGAGAGAGAGAGAGAGAGAGAGAG
>JAAGEH010000015.1:17314038-17348022 GCA_011751065.1 Lasiurus cinereus | reverse complement strand
GAGAGAGAGAGAGAGAGAGAGAGAGAGAGAGAGAGAGAGAGAGAGAGAGAGAGAGGGAGAGAGAGAGAATGAGTTGCTCCCATTTTTCTTCATAGTTCAAGGCAATATATATATTTTGCCTAAATTAGATATCTAACTGCTTGCATTCTCCTCAGCCCTCAAGTTGTTTGTGTGGAAACAGCCCTAGTGAAACCCTTTCTACTTAGTGGTTATTTCCCAGTTGAGGCTCTGGGAAAACTATGAGAAGGGGCTTGTTTTGACTCTAGGATAATTTTATGGTTTCTGAGAGATAGAAATTTTATTCACATAGCTCTGACTACTTGTAAAAAGGAAAACACATCCAGGATTTGCAGACAAAAGAATCCACTCCAACATGGGAGAAAGAGCAGGGAGCCATGGGCAATAAGCAAATTAATCAGAGTGCCCTCGGCTAACTCCAGGAAAAATAGAAAGCATATTAAAAACAGAAAGAAGCCACTTCAGACTAATTCTCCAATCTTTGGAGGATTTACTTTAATCATATCTTTCAGCTTTTTCAACATTTCCAACACTTTCTGACTTCTCCTTGAACAGATCTAGGTGTCTCACTCTGCAGTCTGAGCTGTTCTCACATGGGCCCTATTGCCCTGAGTATGATAAGCTATTCCATATGGTTGGGCTCTTTGTTCTCAGAGTGCTAGGTTTTACAACTTCCCATTGACTTGGAGTTTCTTATTTTTCCAATGGGCTCTTTGGGGATTTACACCTCTTTCTAATATACAAATTATTTTCTCAGTTGCATCACATTTGTTCCCAATTTTGAAAAAAAAAATTATAAGGAGCTCTCCCATGTAAATACCTGCCAGAGGAATACAGGAAGGAACCTACACAGAGTCTCAATATCTCAGGGAAACCGATCAGACACCATCTTGGGCAGCCTGCTCCAAAGAAAATTTATCCCAAGATTTTTATCCTGGTAAGTCAAAGGAACACAGGAATGCCCTGCCACAGCTAAGAATGTTTAGGAAACACCTGTAGTTTCTTCACCCAGTAGGTAGGCCAGGCCTGTCTTTTGGAATTAAAGATAGTCAGGGGGAAAGCACATGGTTCAGAGAAATGAACTGCAGAAGTTTCAAGGGGTCGAAGTTAGAACAGAGTTTAGGTGGCTGTCCTCACTTCCCCATCAGAACAGGAAGCTGCCAGTTTAGTTCTCTCCATTACCATTTGTTTGATGTTAGTGCCTTAAATAACTTATCCTTGCTTTTTGAAGCAACCAGTGCTAAAAATATATAGACCCTAATAGTTGGGTTCACATCTATGGCAGACTAATGTACCTAGGAAATAACATGGTAGAAAGCTGTGGTTTTCCTGCTATATATTAGAATCACCTAGGGGGAACTTTTAAACCTGTTCATGTCCAGACACATCTCCAGGAACTCTTTCTGTAATTGGTCTGGGGTTGGGCCTGGGCATTGGGTGACTTTCGAGTTCCCTATATGATTCGAATATGAAGCCAAGATTAAGAACCACAAGTGTAAATGAAAGAAAATGGCCTTTGGAATTAGTCAGAACTAGGTTCAAATCCTCGCTCTTCTTAATAACAATGGAATCTCTTAAGCCTCGATTTTCTTGTCTATAAATCAGGAATAATAATCCTACCTCTCACAGAGGGAATGAGCTATATATATAAAACACTTAATGATGTCTGGCATTCATTTAATAAATGCCACTCTCCCGAGGGCACACATGCTATCTTTTAAACCATTAAACCCCAACAGTTTTTAGAAATTATTTCTATTTAGTTTTCATATAGATCAAAATATGTTGGTTAGAAAAAAAAGTTAATGTTGTAAAAGAACATTTAGCTCAAGGTTCAACATTTAGACATAGGCTTTGTGACCTAGAAGAATTTGGCATCGTCCTTAAGCAATCAGAACTTGGAAAGTGGGGCACACACAAAGTACTGTGGGTAGTTTAAAAATGCACAGTTGTGTTCTACACAGACTATAGGAAGGAGACACGATTTAACAATCATTCATATGAAAAAGACCTTGGGGGCTTGAGCTGACCACAGGTTAAATAAGGGTGGACAGTGCCACATGACTGCTAAAACAGCCAACACAATCTGATAACAGCAGAGGAAGGAGAAAGTAGCCCAATAGTCTCCTTCAGAGGGTGACACCCACCTCTGGGTATCACTGTCGTTGGAAAGAGTATCACATAGAGAACAGTTGAAGGAACCCGGGATTTGAAAAGGCTGTGCTGTCATCAATTCCCTATCATATAGGAGGATTTGGCTTCTTCTGTGTTATACTAGAGAGCAGGATAAAACCATAGGATGGAAATTATTAGCATCTAGAGCTCATCATTGGGCACTAGGTTCATGGAAATCGCTTTGGCAATTGAAAGAGATGATGATTCTAGAAAGATCTTATATTTCAAAAATCACTCTTTGATATAAAAACACCATTGGTGACTTAGTGGAGGCTCTATTACTGACCAGCTGTGAGATCCTGGACAAGTCATTTAATCTCTCTGGTCTTTAGTAAAATGACATAGGGCTAACTGATATCCAAGAAATTTACAGCAAATATTTATTGAGCATTTAGTATGTTCTGGTCATTATACTCAGATATTTCTGCCACCTAGCATATTTCAGTACTAATTCACAGCATTTACACTTTGTCACATTCACCACAGCCTCCCCAGATCATCTCACCCTAAGCCTAGATGTTTGGGTTGAACTAAAGGAAGACACACAGTGGTTTTAGACCAGAACACTATGAGATTGAGGCAATTTAACTGTATGGATTGATAAAGCTGAGTGGAAATTAAATCCAGATTTACCCTATAAGAAGATAAATGCTCCTGAGAGGAGGGTTTTTTAAGAATGGATCAAAAGCATTTTGTACGCATGCATATGCTTATATATGTAGGCATATGGCAGACTATGGGAACCTCTGGTCCCATGCCTAATTATATCCAGTCCTGGCAAAATTCAGTCAAAACTAGGTTCCCATGTTAAAAAGTTTGTGAATCTGTGGAAAGAAGGTTAGGCTGTGTTTCCTAGTGAATTGCCAAGTACTTTGAGGCAACCATGAAGTACTTTTGGAGCAATCAAGCTTGAGGGACCTTAATAGAAAGACAAAGCTGAAGTTGGCCTGGATCTCTCTCTTTTATTTATTTAAATATTTTATTGTTGACCCTATTGTAGATATCCCCCATTCCCTGCCTTTGCCTACCTCCACCCAGGCTCTGCTTCCCTTCCTTTGGCCCTCCTCAAACTATTGCCTGCGTCTATGGGCTTTGCATATATGTTGTTTAGCTAATTCCTTTACCTAATTCTTTTACCTTCTTTATTTAGTCTCCCCTCACCCCACCTCTGACAGCTGTCAGCCTGTTCCATGTATCCATGCTTTTGGTTTTATTTTGTTCATCAGTATATTTTATTCATTAGATTCCATATATTGGTGATATCATATGGTATTTGTCTTTCTCTGACTGGCTTATTTCACAGTATAATAGTAATCTCCAGATCCATCAATGCTGTCACAAAGGGTAAGAGTTCCTTATTTTTTATTGCTGTGTGGTATTCCATTGTGTAAATGTATCATAGCTTTTTTATCCACTCATCTACTGATGGGCATTTGGGCTGTTTCCAGATCTTGGTTATTGTAAATAATGCTGCTATGAATGTAGGAGTGCATATATTCTTTTCTGATTAGTGTTTCAGGATTCTTAGGATAGATTCCCAAAAGTGAGATGGCTGGGTCAAAAAGCAGTTCCACTTCTAATTTTTTTTTTTTTTTTTAGGAAACTCCATAGAGTTTTCCCACAGTGGCTATCCTAGTCTTCATTTCTACCAGCAGTGTACCAGGATTCCTTTTTCTCCACCAGCACTTGTTGTTGATTTATTTATAGTAGTCATAATGACAGTTGTGAGGTTATACCTCATTGTACTTTTAATTTGCATTTTCCTGATGATTAGTGACCTTGAGCATTTTTTAATATGTCTCTTGGCCATCTGTGTATCATCTTTGGAAAAGTGTCTATTCAGGTACTTTGCCCATTTTTAAATTGGACTGTCATTCATCCTGATGTTGAATTGTATAAGAACTTAATATATTTTGGAGATTAACCCCTTATCAGATGAATTATTAGCAAATACATTCTCCCATATAGAAGCTTTATAGTTTGATGTCATACTATTTGCTTATTTTTTCATGTGTTTCCCTTGTCCTTGGAGACATTTTGGCCAAAATATTGCTGAGAGGTGTCTGAGATTTTATTGTCTACTAAAGGCTCAGTGCACAGATTCATGCACTTGTGTGGTCTCTCGGCCTGGCCTGTGCCCTCTCACAATCCGGGACTCCTTGTGGGATATCGGACTACCAGTTTTGACCCAATCCCCACAGGCCAAGCTGAGGGACCCCATTGGTGCACGAATCCATGCACCTGGCCTCTAGTATGTATATAAGATCTTTTGTTAATTTCTTCCCGCCCTCCCCCCCCCCCTTTCTTCTGAGATTCATCAGTCTGTTCCATGTTTCCATGCCTTCGCATTGAGTGTCTGCCTCCTGGAGGTCAGTCCATGTCATAGCTACCAGTTGAACAATCAAATGGTCAAAGGGTTGCTTAGGCTTTTACATGCACATACATACATACAGTGGTACCTCAAGATACGAGTTTAATTCATTCCATAACCTTGAGGCATGGGAAACTATGAGACGCTCAAGTCGCAGTAAACTGGTGGGTCGTGTGCAGCTGGCCAATCCGAGCGATTACTTATATCTCAAATGTTGCTCATATTTCAAAGCAAAAATTGCTCGCTCGATGGCTCATATCTCAAAAAACTCATATGTTAGGGCACTTGTATCGAGGTACCACTGTATATAGATGTTTTCTTTTAGAATTTTATGGTTTCATGACTTACCTTTAATTTTTTTATCCATTTTGTTTTATTCTTGTATATAGTGTAAGTTGGTGGTGGTCTGGTTGCATTTTTTTTTGATATACCTACCCAATTTTCCCAATACCATTTATTGAAGAGACTTTGCCTTTCATTGTGTATTTTTGCCTCCTTTGTCAAATATTAATTGACTATATTGACATGGGCTGATTTCTGGGATCTCTGTTCCATTCCACTGATCTATATGTCTGTTCTTATGCCATTACCAAGCTGCTTTAATTACAATGGCTTTGTAGTATAGTTTGATACCTGATATTGTGATCCCTCTAACTTTGTTCTTCTTTCTCAAGATTGCTGATGCTATTCTTTGGTTCCATATAAATTTTTGGAATATTTGTTCTGGATCTGTAAAATATGCCATTGGAATTTAATAGGAATTTCATTGAATCTGTAGATTGCTTTGGGTGGTTTGGACATTTTAATGATATTAAGTCTTCCAACCCATGAACACGGTATATGCTGCCACTTGTTTGTACCTTCCTCTATTTCTTTCTTCAATATCCTATAATTTTCTGAATACAGGTCTTTTACCTCCTTGATTAATTTTATTCCTAGATATCTTTGTTGTTGTTGCAATAGTAAATGGTATTGTTTTTTTCTCTTCCTAATAGTTTATTATTGGTATATAAAACTGCCACCAATTTATGAATATTAATTTTGTATCCTTCTTGTTTGCTAAATTCATTTATTAGGTTTAGTAGATTTTGGTGGCATTTTTAGGGTATTTTCTGTACAATATCAAGCCATCTGAGAATGACGACAGTATTACTTCCTCTTTTCCAATTTGGATGCTTTTATTTTTTCTTCTTAACTGACCACTGTGCTAGGATTTCCAGCACTATCTATCTATCTCTATATATAAAAGGCTAATATTTAAAGTGTCTCCTCAGGACTTTGCCTGGGAGACTGGGAGTTTGATCGCTCACTATAACATGCACTGACCACCAGTGGGCAGCGCAGAAGATGGTAGGTGATCAGTGGCAGCAGAGGGGCACTCAGGGAGTGAGGGAAGGAGGAGGCAGGGAGGTGGTGGTGGGGGACCACATGGTGGTGGCACACGGGTGGGTAGCGAGTGAAAAAGGAGGAAGGAATATGGGGATGCAGAAGGTGGAGAGATGGGGAATCTGATCAGCCCTGATCACTGGCCAGGCCTAGATATCCTACTCATGTATGAATTTTGTGCACTGGACCCATAGTATTGAATAAGAGTGATGAAAGCTGACATCCCTTTCTTGTTTCTGATCTTAAGGGAAACAATTTTAGTTTTTGCCCATTGAATATGTTGTTGGCTATAGGTTTGTCATGTGTGGTCTTTATTATGTTGAAGTATGACCCCTCTATTACTACTTTATGGATAGTTTTCATCATACATGGGTGCTGGCTTTTATCAAATGCCTTTTCTGCATCTATTGATATGATCTTGAGATTTTACAACTTCGTTTTGTTTATGTGATGTCAGACATGTATTGTACCAGCCTTGTATTCCTGAAATAAATCTCAATTGGTCATGATCTATGATCTTTTTAATGTATTGCTGGACCTGGTTTGCTAATATTTTGTTGAAGATTTTAGTATCTATGTTCATCAGGCCTATTTTTCTTTCTTTGTAATGCCTTTACCTGGTTTTAGAATTAGGATAATGCTGATCTCAAAAAAAAGTTTTTGAAAGTCTTTCATCCTGTTGAATTTTTTGGAATGGTTTGAGAAGAGTAGTTGTTAGCTTTTCTTTGAAGGTTTGGTAATTTTAGCTATGAAACCATCTGGTCGAGGACTTTTGCTTGCTGGGAGTTTATTTATTTATTTTATTATTACTGCTTCAATTTCATTAATTGTTATCAATCTATTCAGGTTTTCTGATTCGCCAGATTATTTTTTTCAATATTTTTTATTGATTAAGGTATTACATGTGTCCATATCTCCCCATTGCCAAATTCATTTTTGGTAGGAATTTGTCTGTTTTGCCCAGGTTGTCCAATTTGTTGGCATACAGTTGTTCATAGTTTTTTTTTCTTACAATCTTTTGTATTTTTGTGATATAAGTTGTTACTTCATCTCTTTCATTTCTAATTTTATTTATATGAGTCATCTCTCTTGTTTCTTGGTGAGTCTGGCTAAAGGGTCATCAATCTTTTTTACCTCATCAAAAAACCACTTTTTGGTTTCATTAATCTTTTATATATTTTTAAAAGTCTGTCCTTTAGTTCTGCTCTAATCTTTGTTATGTCCTTTATTCTACTTATTTTGAGCTATATTAGTTGTTCTTTTTCAAGCTCTTTTAGGTGTTGGGTTAAATTGTTTGCTAGCGATTTTTCTTGCTTCTTGAGGTAGGCCTGTAATGCTATGAACTTCCCTTTCAGGACTGCTTTCTCTCTGTCTTATAGATTTGGGGTTGTTGTCTGCTCATTTTCATTTATTTCTAGGTATTTTTTTATTTCTTCCTTTATTTCCTTGGTAACCCATTCATTGTTTAATAACATACTATTTAGCCTTCATATGTCTGAGTGTTTTTGATTTTTTTTTAAAATTATAGTTGATTTCTAGTTTCATGCCATTATGATATGAGATGATGCTTGGTATGATTTTAATCTTCTTAAATTTGTTAAGACTCATTTTATATCCTAACATGTGATCTATCTTTGAGAATGTTCCATGTGCACTTGAGAAAAATGTATATTCTGCTGTTTTGGGATAAAATGTTCCGTGAATATCAATTAAATCCATCTGATCCAGTGTGTCATTTTTTGTTTTTGTTTTTAATTTTTTAAAATTTATTTTATTTTTTCCCTATTGCCCTCCCCAGCCCTCCCCACCCGCTAGTACATACCCTCACCCGTCTCCCCCCTTCATCCCCTCGCAATGCCCTGCATTTACTAGCTATGCCTACACACATGCATACAAGTCCTTCGGTTGATCCAGTGTGTCATTTAAGGTCACCATTTCCATGTTGATTTTCCCGGATCTCTCTTTTAGTCTGAATTGGTATAGTGGAATGAGCCAGACAGTCCAGACCAGAGTGAGCCAAGAGTCAACTTACGGCATGGGAGACTTAACTTATCCCCAATTTCCCAGGAACTTATAGTGTTTTTGGATTTCTACCTCTATGCTTAGAATTTGTAGTGGATGTGTAGATGTGTTCTGAGGAGGAACAGATATCCAACCTGTGATTTTGGTTCCTCCTAGCTAAGAAAATCCATACATAGGCAATTTCAGGGAGCTGATGACTCCAGGAAGTCCCTTCTAGGTGCCCCATCATTCTTTAGTACCTAGTGCACCTGATACTTCCAGTTGTGATGATGCTGTTTCTCTCAGTTGTCTCAACTTGGTCTGGTGGGATCTAGGGCTTTCTGATTTCTTCCAGAGATTCAGATTCATTATGTAAATTCTTGCCAGAATAAATGATACTCTTCTTTCTAAGAAAATCTGGAATGTAGGCTGCCTGTGTTATGATAGATGTGTTCCTGAACTCAGAATCAGGAGACCAAATTTTGAGCCTCAGCTCAAGCATAATGGGCAGGAAAACTTTGGCCAAATCCTTTCCCCTCTCTGGGCCTCAGTTTTCCCCTCCATAAAATTAAGGGGTTAGCCTGGATAATACCCTTATTTCTCTCCCCTTTTGTATCTTTCTATCTCTCTTTTTTGCACTGCATCCATTTACCTTAGCTGCCATTTTATTTTGCTTTTGTTTTTTTCAGTTTCCTGAAACCAACCTTTGTCTCTCTTTCCCCTTTATCATTTTTAGTCATCTTCCATTTTCCTTTTCCCTCCCAGCAGTCCTGCTTTCTAGTACCTAGTGACTTGATATTTCCAGTTTTATTACATTCCCACTCTGTTATATGCCTTCTTTTTTTCTTAAAATGCCACCAGAGTGAATAAAACATATTTGTGAAATAGAATGCATATTTTAATCAGGTGTTACGGTCCACTTCATTAATTATCTGGTGTGGGTTGCTTGAAGGTTAAAACCGGGCCCGAATACCTTACCCTTCCTTAAGAAGCAGTCATTGCAAACAGAAGTTGCTCTGTATAATTGTGTGTGACCTACAATTGATATTTGTTTTGTGGGTCAGTAGTCGCCATGGAGGAGAGTTTCCCTACCCTTGACTGTGGCATCTGACCCACTTGGTTGGCTCAGGCTGTCAGTGGGGCATTGCTAAAGATAGTGAGCCTGGGTGAGGGCATCTTATTTGTAGCTTGGAACTTGAGCCTGTGAGGAGAGAAGGGAGTGCCTTGCTTGCTATATAAAGCACTGACATTTCAGACTTTAGTTTTATCTAAGACAGAACTCCTGTGATGCCCAAAGCATCGACCTCCTTGAATCACTAAAACTGGGAGGGAAGGGCACTTGTACTTTGTAAAAAAAATCCAAACTTCAGATACTTTAAAAAAAATCCTCATCAGAAAGAGGATTACATAAGTGAATAGACTTAGAGCACTAAACATATTCTGAGTAAGCAGCACTGGGAGGGTGGGTACTGCCGACTTCACAAAGCCCTGGTTGTCTCCAGGCTGGAGAACTTCCTTCTGGTGACCCTCCAAATGTGAAGTTATTCTCTTGCTGGTCCATCCCTACTTTCCCATATGGAATGCAAAGGTTGAAACTATTACAATTCTAGATTAGTGGAATGGAAATGAAGCTTGACTGTACTAGTGTTCACTTGAATTTCAACCTGATTCCTTCTAGATCCTTTTCTCTACTCCCATTCCCAAACCTTTGAGGTTTGCTTTCACTATCTGAGATTTTCTATAGCTGAACATTCTTTCTACCCGAAGGGAAATTGTGGGTTCTTTAGCATTTGGAATTCTATTGTACTCAATAAAGTTCACTAGCTCTTTGCACTCTAGTGTCTGCTCCATTTACAAATGTCATCTTAACATCCACCAAAAATGTACTAGCTCCTCAATCAGATGAACTAAGAATATAGTCAGCAGAAGAACCTGTCAAGGGGAGCAGTAGTAACTCAAGTTTTCAATTATGATAGGAGTTTGTGATGTGCAAGTATACTCTCATCAAAATAAAACTCATTAAATTGTACATTTAAGTTTTGTACATTTTCCCCAGCCAGAAGCTCAGTTAGTTAGAGCATTATCCCAATACACCAAAGTTGTAAGTTCAATCCCCAGTCAGGACACATGCAAGAATCAACCAATGAGTTCATGGATAGGTGGAACAACAGGTCCATGTTTCTGTCTCTCCATTCCCCTCACTCTAAAATCAATAAAAACAGTGTGGTTAAAAAAGTTTTGTACATTTCCAGTGTGTAAATTCTACATCTGTGAAAGAACAATAAGCTCATTTTGCAATCTAGTTAATTATATAAATGCTAAGTGTTGAGGAGTAAAGTATACTCAGTCTGAAGCTTATTTTGAAAAGAATAAAAAAATAAGATGGATTCATGCATGCACTGATGGATGGATAAATGGATAAAATATGATGTAAATCAAATATTATTAGGCTGGCAAGCAGACGCGGTTAGGGGCCATCAGGAAGGCTTATTGTGCTAAGTGAAATAAATTAGAGAAAGACAAATACCATACTATCTCACTTATACGTAGAATCCTATCTAATAAAAGAGTAATATGCAAAAAAAAGTTTTGTACATTTCCGTATTTCTGTCTCCGTGGCCGTAGTCATCTTGGTTGGGTTAATTTGCATAGTCACTCTGATTGGCTGGTGGGCTTGTCTGATGGGCATGGCTTGTGGTGTAGCAGAGGTATGGTTATAGAAAACCTCAGATAGTGAGAGCAAACCTCAAAGGTTTGGGAATGGGAGTAGAGAAAAGGATCTGGGAAGAATCAGGTTGAAATTCAAGTGAATACTAGTACAGTCAAGCTTCATTTCCACTTTACTAATCTAATTTAATTTATTAACTAAAATCAGAGCTGTCACCTGGGTGACTTAAAGGCTCATCATACCCAAGGCAATATTTTTTCTTCTCCTCATTACCATTCCACTCAGGCACTGAGTGATGAATGCCCCAAACCAAGTGAGAGAACATTTGGTCCTGATGAGCCTTCACCTAGCTTGCAGAACTCTTCTCTGCTTCTCACAGTCTGCATTTGTCAAAGACAGTGTGGTTCAGTGCATTGGCCATACGTTGAGACTCCTGGATAATATCAGGTACATTTTCTTCTTAATCTTCTCCTCACGCAATTGCCAAATGTTAACCATGAAAGCATAGGAAGACTGGATCCTTTGGATCTCACTCCCTGCAACCTGCCTGACTTCAACACACTAAGGGATAGGAGTGAAATAAACATCTCATTTTCCCAAATCCTACTTTGTCATTCTTTTCCAGGAACATGTTCTTCTCTAGCCTTTATCTGATCATGCCAAAACTGATTACAGCATGAGGCTGGTGGCAAAGGGATAGTGTTGACCTCAATTGCTTGCAAGCTTTTTGAGTGGAACTTCTACCTCTGTTTTTTGATGCCCTTTCTCTGCTGAGCTCTTTCCCTCAAAATGGTTCTGTGTTTCATCCAAAGGTCCCGAGATCCTTAATAAGATCACTGAAAACAAACACTAATGTTAGTGTACTGTCCTCCTCTCTCACAGCTATAGCCACTTGATACCCACCACTCATCTCAGTGACTATTATTCAAGTATTTAGAAAACAGGAATTGGGTGCCAAATCTATGCCTGGCAGTACTAGTAAATGAGATGCTGGGGAAGGTGTATAAATGCTGACATAAGCAAGCACCAATCTATTTCTTTGAGTTTCACTCAACCTAGAAGTTGAATTACACAGAATGGGAGAGATGTAAGCACACAACAGTCCATGGTAAAGGAGCCAGTTATGCAATCAGTCTCCTTCCAAGCCTCACCTCCTACCCATTCCCAAGGTTTCTACTGCCACTAAGTGCTGACATCTCTTGAATCCACATCACCAACTTACAGCTCTTCTGAGATACAGATACTTAGTATTTCCAAGTACCAATTAATATCTCCTTGATGATTTACAAGGTCCCTCAAACTCAACATATTTTAAATAAAATTCAGATTTTTTTTTCTAAAGCTCACTCCTGCATCTTCTGAGACACAGTTCACAATTCATCTCTTCACTGTATCTTCCTCTTACCCCTCCAGGCAGGTTTATTGACTGCCTCCTAGGTATTTCCATTGTCCTTTGTGTAAACCCCTATCCACAGCATTTACTATACTATAATCAAATTATTTTTTTATTTTGAAAAATTAAATTTATTAATATAACACTGGTTTGCAAAACCATGCAGGTTTCAATTATACAACTAAACAAAACATCATGAGCCTATCACCCCAAGCAAAGTCTCTTTCCATCCCCATTTCTGCCTCTTTTTCCCACCTCCACCTAGTCCTACCCCCTTTCTCTCTGCTTATCACCACAATGTTGTCTGTGTCTTTGTGTTAGGTATATAAGTTTTTAAGCTAATCCCTTCACCTTCTTTCATCCAGCTCCCAACTCTCTTTTTCCCTCTGACAGCTGTCAGTCTATTCCATGTTTCCATGTTTCTGTTTTAATTTTGTCAGTTTTTATTCATTAGACTAGAGGCCTGGTGCATGAAATTCATGCACGGGGAGGGGGAGGAATGTCCTTCAGCCCAGTCTGCTCCCTCTCCAATCTGGGACCGCTTGAGGGATGTCCAGGATCAGGCCTAAACAGGCAGTTGGACATCCCTCTCACAATCCAGGACTGCTGGCCCCCAACTGCTCACCTGCCTGCCTTCCTGATTGCCTCTAACCACTTCTGCTTGCCAGCCTGATCACCCTCTAACCACTCTCCTGCCAGCCTGATTGATGACTAACTGCTCCCCCGCCAGCCTGTTTACCTCTAACTGCCTTTCCCTGTGGGCCTGGTCACCCATAACTGCCCACCCCTACAGGCTTGATTGCCCACAACTGCCCTCTCTTGCAGGCCTGGTCCCTGCCAACTGCCTTCCCTGCTGGCCATCTTGTGGTGATCATCTTGTGTCCACATGGGGGCAGGATCTTTTGACCACATGGGGGCAGTCATCTTGTGTGTTGGAGTGATGGTCAATCTGCATAGTACTCTTTTATTAGATAGGATAGAGACCTGGTGCATGGGTGGGGGCCAGCTGGTTTTTTCTGAAGGGTGTCCTGCATCAGGGTGGGTGTTCCCTTGTCAGGGAGTAGCCTGGGAGAGGGGCCTATGGTGGTTTGCAGGCCAGCCACACCCCCTGGTGACCCAAGTGGAGGCCCTGGTATCTGGGATTTATTTATCTTCTACAATTGAAACTTTGTAGCCTGGAGGAGAGCCAAGCCTTCTGCTTGCTCAGCGGTGGCAGCCATTGAAACTTTGTTGTCTTAAGTGGAGGCCTGCCAGCCAGGGTGTGCAGAAAGCTTGGCTTCCTCCATCTCCAGGGGCAAACTAAACCTCACTCCCTGGTGGAAGCTATTGAAACTTTGTTGCCTTAGGCGGAGGCCAGGGTTTGCGGAAAGCTTGACCCAAGCCTCCTTCCTGCTCTCTCTGTGTCCGTGGCCATCTTGGTTGGGTTAATTTACATAGTCACTCTGATTGGCTGGTGGGCATGTCTGGTGGGCATGGCTTGTGGGTGTAGTGGAGGTATGATCAATTTGCATATTACTCTTTTATTAGATAGGATTCCACATATAAATGAGGTAGTATGGTATTTGTCTTTCTCTAATTTATTTCACTTAGCACAATAAGCTCTAGATTTATCCATACTCTCGCAAAAGGTAAAATTTTCTTCTTTTTCCAACTGCATAGTATTCCATTGTATAAAGGTACCACAGTTTAAAAAAATTAAACAAATATTTATTAATTACATTTTAGTAGGCATTATTAACATTATAATTTTTTAGTTAAATTTTTATTATTCAGATTATTACATTTGTTTCTCTTTTTCCCCCTCCATAGCACCCCTCCACCCAGCTCCCACCCCTCCCTCTGCCCTTAGCTCCCTCCCATTGATCTCATCCATAGGTGTATGATTTTTGTTCAGTCTCTCCCTGTACACCCCTCAACCCTTTCCCCCTGAGAATTATCAGTCCACTCCCTTTCTGTGCTCCTGATTCTATTATATTCCCCAGTTTATTCTGTTGATCAAATTTTTAATTCACTTAATTTTTAGATTCACTTGTTGATAGATATGTATTTGTTGTTCATAATTTTTTGTCTTTTACCTTTTTCTTTTTCTTCTTCTAAAAGAGTACCTTTCAGCATTTCATATAATACTGGTTTGGAGTTGATGAACTCCTTTAGCTTTTTTCTTCTCTGTGAAGCTCTTTATCTGCTCTTCAATTCTGAGTGTTAGCTTTGCTGGATAGATTATTCTTGGTTGTAGGTTCTTGCTATTCATCACGTTGAATATTTCTTGCCACTCCCATCTGGCCTGCATCGTTTCTGTTGAGAAATCAGCTGACAGTCATATGGGTACTCCCTTGTAGGTAATAAACTGTTTTTCTCTTGCTGCTTTTAATATTCTCTCTTTCTCTTTTGCTCTTGGTATTTTAATTATGATGTGTCTTGGTGTGGTCCTCTTTGGATTCCTTTTATATGGGGTTCTGTGTGCTTCCTGGACTTGTAAGTCTATTTCTTTTACCAGATGTGGGAAGTTTTCAGTCATTATTTCTTTAAATAGTTTTTCAGTGTCTTGCTCTCTTTCTTCTTCTGGCACCCCTACAATTCTGATGTTGGTATGCTTGAAACTGTCCCAGAGTCTCCTTACATTATGTTCACATTTTTGGATTCTTTTCTCTTCTTGCTTTTCCAGTTGAATGTTGTCTGCTTCTTTATATTTCAAATTTTTTACTTGATTCTTGCCTTTCTCTAGTCTGCTGTTAGGACCTGTGTAATATTTTTTATTTCAGTCAGTGTATGTTTAATTTCTTTTTGGTCCTTTATCATCTTTAGTTGGACCTTTTCCATCTCTAGTTGGCTCTTTTGCATCTCTAGTTGGTCCTTTTTCATCTCCTCTTGGCTCTCGCTAAATTTATCCATCTTTTCTAGCATATTCTTGAAAAACCTTATAAGCGTGGTTTTGAACTCTATATCCAGTCGTTTTTTTTTTTCCTCCATTTCTTTTATTTCTGATCCCTTCCCTTGTCTCGGCATTTTCACTATGCCAGGGAAACTTGTGTTGAAATCAGCCTTATGATACCAGACGCAAGGCCGCAGAAGACTCTGTTGAGCTTGGGATGGGTGGAGTCTCAGGGCTTAAGGGACTGCCTTGTCTTCCAGTCGGCCCTGCCCTCCCTGGCCCCTGAGTCTCACGTGACTGGGTAATGGCTGGAGCAGTCCTTGTGCGCACGCCCGCAGTGCCTCTAACCGCTGCCTTTCCGGCTTCCCTGCGCAACAGGACCACACGAGTCTAGGTCCCCAAGGTTTCGCCCGAAACAGGGGCCCAGTGGACTCAGAAGTGGCACAGTTGGGAGGGTCTGTCTCCTACCCACTCGCGAAAGCCAGCGGCACAATCAGCAATCTGTCCTCCGCGCAGCATCGTGCGCATGCGCGACCAGACTTGATCTTTTGCTACTCCCCTAAATTTCCGTGCACCTCTCTCTTTTCACAGTCCAAACTCCCCCGTATGAGTTTCGGCTGGATCTGGGGTTTAGTGTCGTAAGATAAGGGGTTCAATGCCGTTGGGAGTCTCCGTATCCCTCCCGCCAGAGAAAGTCAGCCAGGTTCTCCAGCACCCGCTCTCAGCGCGCGCGTCTCCGTACCTCGCCTTTTTGCAGCTCCTCTGGGTTTCTGTGAGCCCCTCTCTTTCCTTCTAGCTGTAGAACTTACACTGGGCTAGCTTTCCTGTGGTTCTGGATGATGTCGATTCTGTCTTTTAGTTGTAGTTTTGAAATTGTTGTGCGAGGCAGCAGTGTAGGTGTTCACCTATGCCGCCATCTTGGATTCTCATCTACAGGCTAATCTAACATTATAATTTTGATTGAGAAAAATTATCTCAGTAGCTCTTATTTATTTTTATCATTGGCAGTATTAGATGTCCCTCATCACCCCTTTTTCTCTCTTCCACCCAATACTTGCCACACCTCAGACCTTCACCACATTATTGCCTAAGTCCATAGGTAATGCAAATATGTTCTTTGGTTTATCTCTTCCCATCCCCCTCAGTCCCTTGCCCTCTGCCATCTGTCAATCTCTTCCATGTATCCATGACTCTGGCCATACATTTTTTATTATTTAAAGTATTACAAATAGTACAATGTTTGCTTTTCCCCCAATTGACCTCAACATGGCCTCTCCTAATCTCCAGCACATGGGCTCACTCTCCTTGTCTCTGTGTCCATTAATTATGCTCATATGCATGCACGTAAGTCCTTAAGATGAGCCCTTACCTCACCCCTCCCTTCCCTGCCTTCCTACTGAAGTTTGACAGTCTGTTCCATGCTTCTCTGTCTCTGTCTCTATTTTTGTTTATCAGTTTATTATGTTCTTTATATTCCACAAATGAGTGAGATCATGTGATATTTACCTTCTCTGACTGGTTTATTTTGCTTAGCATAGTGCTCCCAGTTCCACCCATGCTGCTGCAAATGGTAAGAATCCCTTCTTTTCTGAAACCGGCTTGGCTCAGTGGATAGAGTGTCAGCTTGTGGACTGAAAGGTCCCAGTTTTGATTCTAGTCAAGGGCATGTACTTGGTTGCAGGCATGTCCCCAGTGGGGGGCATGTGGGAGGCAGCTGATCGATGTTTCTAACTTTCTATCCCCCTCCCTTCCTCTCTGTAAAAAAATCAACAAAATATATTTATTTTAAAAAGAAAATTCCTTCTTTTTTACAGCAGCGCAGTATTCCATTGTATAGATGAACCACAGTTTTTAATCCACTAATCTGCTGATGAGCTGTTTCCAAATATTAGCTATGGTAAATTATGCTGCTATGAACATAGCGGTGCATAAATCCTTTCTGATTGGTGTTTCTAGTTTCTTAGGATATATTTCTAAGACTGGGATTGCTAGGTCAAATGGGAGTTCCATTTTTAGTTTTTTGAGGAAACTCTATATTGTTCTACACAGTGGCTGCACCACTCTCTGCATTCCCACCAGCAGAGCTCGAGGATTCCGTTTTGTCCACATCTTCACCAGTACCTGTCATTTGTTGATTTGTTGATGATAGCCATTCTGACAGGTGTGAGATGGTACTTCATTGTCGTTTTGATTTGCATCTCCCCAATAATTAGTGACTTTGAGCACGTTCTTATATGTCTCTTTACCTTCCTTCTGTCTTCTTTTGAAAAGTATCAATTTAGGTCTGTTGCCCATTTTTTTGATTGGATTGTTTATCTTCCTTTTGTTAAGTTGTATGAGTTCCCTGTAAATGTTGGATATTAAACTCTTACTATTGATAACATTGGAAAATATGTTCTCCCATGCAGTGGGATTTCTTGTTGTTTTATAGATTGTTTCCTTTGCTGTGAAAAGCTTTTTAATTTGATGTATTTCCATTTGTTTATTTTCTCCTTAGTTTCCATTGCCCTAGGAGCAGTATCAGTGAGGAAATTGCTTCAGCATATGTCTGAGATTTCACTCCCTGTGGATTCCTCTAGTATTTTTATGGTCTCCCATCTTAAGTCCTTTATCCATTTTGAGTTTATTTTTGTGTATGGTATAAGTTGGTGGCCAAGTTTCATTTTTTTTTTGCATGTATTTGTCCAATTTTTCCTGCACCATTTGTTGAAAATATTGTCTTTTTCATTTTATTTTATTTTAATAAGTCTGTATTGTTCAGATTATTACAATTGTTCCTCTCCTTCCCCCCCATAGCTCCCGTCCACCTGTATCCCACCCCACCCTCTGTCCTTACCTCCCCCCATTGTCCTCATCCATAGATGTATGATTTTTGTCTAGTCTCTCCTTGCACACTCCCTCATCTCTTTCCCCCTGAGAATTATAAGTCCACTCACTTTCTATGCCCCTAATTCTATTATATTCGTTTATTTTCAATTCACTTGATTTTTAGATTCACTTGTTGATATGTATTTGTTGTTCAAAATTTTTACCTTTCCTGTTTTCTTTTTCTTCCTCTTCTTAAAAAATAATTTACAGCATTTCACATAATAATGGTTTAGTGTTGATGAACTCCTTTAGTTTTTTCTTATCTGTGAATCTCTTTATCTGCCCTTTAATTCTGATTGATAGCTTTGCTGGGTAGAGTAATCTTGGTTGTAGGTTCTTGCTATTCATCACTTTGAATATTTCTTGTCACTCCTGTCTGGCCTGCATAATTTCTGTTGACAAATCAGCTGACAATCATATCCATGTTCCCTTGTAGGTAATTAACTGTTTTTCTCTTGCTGCTTTTAATATTCTCTCTTTGTCTTTTGCTCTTGGCATTTTAATTATGATGTGTCTTGGTGTGGTCCTCTTTGGATTCCTTTTGTTTAGGGTTCTGTGCACTTCCTGGACTTATAAGAATATTTCTTTCACCATGTGGGGGAAGTTTTCAGCGATTATTTCTTCAAATAGTTTTTCAGTATCTTTCTCTCTTTTTCTGGCACTCCCATAATTCTGATGTTGGTACACTTGAAGTTGTCCCAGAGGCTCCTTACACTATCTTCAGATTTTTTTTTCCTTTTTTCCTTTCCAATGGAGTGTCTTTTGCTTCTTTGTATTTTAAATTTTTGACTTGATTCTTGCATTTCTCTAGTCTGCTGTTAGGTTTCTGTATAATATTTTTTATTTCAGTCAGTGTATGTTTAATTTCTAGTTGGTCTTTCTTCATCTCCTCTTGGGTATCACTAAATTTATACATTATTTTTCTACAAGATTCTTAAAAATCTTATAACCATGGTTTTGAACTTTATATCCAATTGTTTGTTTTCCTCCATTTCTTTTGTTTGTGATCTGTTCTTTTATCTTTGCATATTTCACTGTTTCCCTGAATTGGTAGAGTAGCTTTGTGTCCTAGGTGTCCTATGTGGCCCAGTAGCTCTGCCTCCCCAGTTACCTGAGGTGGACTCTCTTGGTGCACTCCTTTGTGAACTGTGTGTACAGTCCTGTTGTAGTTAATTCTTGATTGTTGTTGGTATCACTGGGGGGAATTGACCTCCAAGCCAATTGGTTGTGAGTATTAGCTGTGTCTGCGCATGGGTGCTTGCCTCCAGACCTCAGCCTTTCTGATTCCCCTGAGTTTCCATGCACTCTAGGTACCCGTATGAGTCTGGGTCCCCAGGATCTCGCCTGAAACTGCAGTTCATTGCCATTGGACATGGATTTCAGTGCTGTTGGGAGGTTCTGTTTTCCTCCTGCTAGAGAAAGCCAGCAGCACAATCAGCAGTCAGTGCTTTGTGTACGCACTTTCACGTGCCCCCAGACCTCTGTCTTTTGTGGCTCCCCTAAGTTTCCATGCACTCGTTCCTTTTCACAACAGTCCAGACTCCCTAGTATGAGTCTCACTTGGAACTTGGGTTCAGTACAGTCAGAAGTGGGGTTTAGTGCAGTCAGGATTTTTCATCTCCCTCCTGCTAGAGGAAGCTAGCCAGACCCTCCTCCACCCGTCCTCTCCACAAGTGTGTCTCCATACCTCAGCTTTGTATAGCTCCTCTTAGTCTTCGTGAATCTCTCTCTTTACTTCTAGTTGTAGAATTTTCACTCAGCCAGCTTTCCTGTGGTTCTGGATGGTGTCTGTCCTGTCTTTTAGTTGTAATTTTGGAATTGTGCTAGGCAGCAGTTTAGGTGTTCACCTATGCTGCCATCTTGGTTTCACTCCTCTGAAGAGACAGTATTGTTCATGCCTCCTTTGTCAAATATTAATTGGGCATAGTGGTTTGGTTCAATTTCTGGGTTCTCTATTCCATTCCATTCGTCTATATATCTGCTCTTGTGCCAGTATCAGGCTGTTTTGAGAACAATGGCTTTGAAATACAGCTTGATATCTGGTATTGAGATCCCACCTACTTTGTTCTTCATTTTCAGGATCACTTCAGCTATTTAGGGTCTTTTTTTTTTTTACTCCAGATTAATTTTTGGTGAGTTTTTTGTATGCCTGTGAAATATATCATTGGTATTTTAATGGGAAGTGCATTAAATCTATAGATTGTTTTGGGTAATATGGACATTTTGATGATTTTGATTCTACCAATCCCTGAATACGTTCTGTTCTTCTATCTGTATATGTCTTCCTCTATCTCTTTTATCAGTATCCTGTAGTTTTTTGCATATGCGTCTTTTACCTCCTTAGTTAAATTTATTCCTAGGTATCTTAATTTTTTTTTGGTGTGATGGTAAATGGGATTGCTTTTTTAGTCTCTTTTTCTGAAAGTTCACTTTTAGTATAAAGAAATGCCACAGATTTCTTGGCATTTGTATCTTACTACATTGCTGAATTAATTTATTCAGTCTACTAATTTTTTGATGGTGTCTTTAGGGTTTTCTATGTACAGTATCATGCCATCTGCGAAGGACAGTTTTACTTCTTTTCCAATTTGGATGTCTTTTATTTATTATTCTTTTCTGATCTCAATTGCTAATTCTTCCAGTACTATGTCGAATAGGAGTGGAGAGAGTGGGCCTCCCTGTCTTGTTCCTGCTCTTAGGAGAAATGGTTTTAGTTTTTGTCCATTGAATATGATGTTGGCTGTGGGTTTGTCATATGTGGTTTTTTATTATGCTGAGGTATGATCTTTCTATTACCACCTGCTGAGAGTTTTTATTATCAACGGGGGTTGGATTGTATCAAATGATTTTTCTGTATCAATTGATATGACTATGTGCTTTTTATCTCTCAATTTTATTTTATGTATTACGTTTATTGATTTGCAAATATCATACCATCTTTGCATTCCTGGGATAAATCCTCCTTTGTCATGGTATATGATCTTTCTGATGTACTGCTGGATCCAATTTACTAGAATTTTGTTGAGGATTTTGGCAACTATGTTCATGAGGGATATTGGCCTATAATTCTCTTTCATTGTGTTGTCTTTATCTGGATTTGGTATTAGGGTGATGCTGGCTTCATTGAATGAGTTTGGAAGTGTTCCTTCCTCTTGAATTTTTTGAAATAGTCCGAGGAAGATAGGTTTTGGTTTTAGTTCTTCCTTGAGTGTTTGGTAAAACTTTCCCGTGATTCTGTTTGGTCTCTTTTTTTTTTTTTTTTTTTTGGTTTACTGGAAGCTTTTTGACAGCTGCTTCAATTTCTTCCATAGTTATCAGCCTACTGTGATTTTTAGATTCTTCCTCATTGAATTTTGGAAGGTTGTATTTTTCTAGAAACATATCCATTTCCTCCAGGTTGTCTAGTTTTTTTATAATAGAGTTGTTGAAAGTATTTTTTTTAACAATTCTTTTTATTTCTGTGAGGTTTGTTGTTATTTTGCCTCTCTCATTTCTGATTTTGTTTATTTGAGCCCTCTCTTTGTGAGCCTGGCTAGAGGTTCATCATTCTTGTTTGTTCTTTCAAAGAACCAGCTCTTGTTTCACTGATCTTTTGTACCTTTTTTTTTCTCTCTCTATGTCATTTATTTCTGCTCTGATCTTTATTATCTCCTTTCTTATGGATAGTGTTGGCTTTTTTTGTTGCTCTCTTTCTCATTCTTCAAGTTGCAGTGTTAGTTTATTACCAGCTTTCCAGCTTTTCTTGTTTTTTTTTTTTTGAGGTAGGCCTGTAGTGCTATGAACTTTCCTCTCAGTACTGCTTTTACTGTGTCTCACATTTTTTTGGATTGTTATGTTTTCATTGTCATTTGTTTCTAGGACATTTTTTATTTCTTCTTTGATGTCTTTGGTAACACAATCATTGTTTAATAACATGCTATTCAGCCTCCAAGTATTTGAGTTTTTGAAATTGTTTTTACAGTAGTTTATTTCTAATATTATGCCATTGGGATCTCAGAAGATTTTTGATATGATTTTAACCTTCTGAATTTGGAGAGACTTTGCCTGTGTCCCAATATGTGTTCTATTTTTGAAAATGTCCCATGTGAACTTGAGAAGAATGTATCTTCTGTATCTTTGGGATGGAATGTTCTGAAGATGTCAATTAAGTCCATCTTATCTAGTAAGTTGTTTAGGATTGCTGTTTCTTTGATGATTTTCCGTCTAGAGGATTTATCCAGTGATCTTAATGGGGTATTAAAGTCTCCTACTATGATCATATTGCTGTGAATCTCTCCCTTGATATCTTCCAGAAGTATTTTTTAAATCTATTTGTGTGCTCCTGCTTTGAGTGCATGTATGTTTACCAGAGTTATAGCCTCTTGTTGTATCGATCCCTTTAGAATTATGAAGTGGCCTTCTTATCTCTTGTTTTGGACTTCACTTTGGGGTCTATTTTTTTCAGAGTATTGCTACCCCAGCTGTTTTTCATTTCCATTCACCTGAAAGATATTTTTTCATCTCTTCACTCTCATTCTGGGTGAGTCTTATGTTCTGATGTGTTTCTCTTGTAGATAGCATATACACTCAGTGGCCAGATTATTATGATCTCTGAATGCATAATAATCTCTCCATTTAGTGTATAACCCACATAATAAAATGCTAATATGCAAATTGTCCCCTCGAACAGGAGTTCAACCAGCAGGCAGGCTGGCCAACTGCTCATGTCCTCTGCCCCTGGCCAGGCTGGCAGGACCCCACCCATGCACAAATTAATGCACCAGGCCTCTAATGTATACACACTAAGTGGCCAGATTATTATAATCACCCCATCAGTACTTCGTTGAGCCACCTTTTGTCTTCAATATTGCTGTGATTCTTTTTGGCATTGACTTCACGAGATGTTGAAAGATGATGCAAGGAATCTGACACCATTCCTGAGGAATAGCACTGTCCAGTTCTGTGAGATTTGATGGTTGTGGAACCAGTTTCCTGATGGCTCTTTTAACTTCTTCCCACAAATGCTCAGTTGGATTGAGATCTGGTGAATGTGTGGGCCACCTAAGTAAGGTAAAGTCTCCCTCATGTTCTTGAAACCACTCCTGCACAATATGAGCATCATGGCATGGCACGTTGTCTTGTTGGAAGAAGGCATCTCCATTGGGATATGCCGTCAACATGATAGGATGAACTTGATCAGCAAAGATACTCAAGTATGCTGTGCTATTCATTGTTTCACATGAATTGAAGAACCCAAATCATGCCAGGAAAACATACCCCAAACCATAACACTGCCCCCACCAGCATGAAGGGTTGTACTCATGCATGTGGAGTGCATGCTTTAATGCTGTTTCCATGAAATTCTCACTCTGCCATCTGCATCATGCAACTAGAAACATGATTCATTGGACCATATGACTTTTTTCCAATGCTTGTTTGTCTAATCCTTGTGTTCCTGTGTGAATTGGAGACGTTTTATCTTGGTAACTGCAGACAGCAAAGGTATTTGAACAGGCCTTCAGCTTCCATATCCCATATGATGCAGTGTATGGCTAATTTGCCTACAAGTATCAGGTGGTCATAATAATCTGGCCACTTGATGTGTGTGTGTGTGGTGTTCTCTTATCCATTCAGCCACTTGATGTCTTTTGATTGGAACATTTAGGTCATTGACATTTAAGGTTATTATTGGTAGGTACTTATTTGTAACCATTTTTATTCTTTATGACTCTTCCTATGTTTTCTTTTTATAGCAGTCCCTTTAGCATTTCTTGCATTGCTGGTTTGGTAGTGACAAACTCCCTTTGCTTTTTCAGTCTAGGAAACTCCTGATTTTGAATGGTAGCCTTTTTAGATAGAGTATTCTTGGATTCAATCCCTTGCTTTGTATCACTTTGTATTCTTCATTCCATTCTCTTCTGACCTGATGTGTTTCTGTTGAGAAATCATTTGACAATCTGATGGGATATCCTTTGTAGGTAACTCTCTGTCTCTCTCTTGCACCTTTAAGATTCTCTACTGGTTGTTAATGTTTGCCATTGTAATCATGACACATCTTGGTGTGGGTCTTTTAGAATTCATCTTGTTTGGAACTTCCTGTGCTTGTGTGAACTTTTTCTTCCCCACACCAGGGAAGTTTTCTGTCATTATTTCTTTAAATAGGTTCTCTAATCCTTGCAGATCTTCTTGTCCTTGTGGCACCCCTATTATTAATATGTTACTTAATTTTATGTTGTCCCAAAGCTCCCTTAGGCTCTCCTCCTGCTTTTAATTTTTTTTTCTCCAATTGCTGTTCAGCTTGGGCTTGTTTTTGTACCTTATATTCTAAATTACTAATTCCTTACTCTGCTTTTCCTAGTCTACTGTTCAAACCTTCCATCTCATTTTTTATTATAGTATGTCATTTTTTATTTCATCCTGATTTTTGTATAGGTTGTTGATTTTCTTGTCCATCCAATTTATGAACTATATGCGGATTACTCTGAATTCTTCTTCTGACATTTTGCATGTCTCCATTTCATTTAGTTCCTTTCTTGACAATTCTTCCTTTCCTTTGGGGATTGTTTCATTGTTTCCCCATTCTAGCTATCACCAGAAGGTCCAAATGCCAAGTTGTGGGGGCCTGTGAGCTGTGTGCAGCAGTAGCATTGCATCACTCGAGTGTCACTGAAGAGCTCAGGCACCAAGATGTGTCACAGCTGTGGGTCAGCAGGAGCCGTGGGTCAGCAGGATATGTGGATGCTGAAATTCAGAGTCCCTGCACATTGCACTGAGAATCAGAGTCATGGGAGTTCATTATGGTCTCATGTGCATGCCATGAATCAGAGTCCCTGTGAGCATGCTGGGAATCAGAATCCGTGCATGCACACACTTAGAATTGGAATCCCTGGCTCTTGGTGCAGCCTTGTGCACCCACCAAGATTCAGTGTCCCTGCAAGCACACCAAGAATTGGAGTCACTGGAGCTTGGTGTGACTTTGTGCACGTGCTGAGAATCAGAGTCCCTGTGTGTACTTGCAATGAGAATCAAAGTCACTGGCACTCAGTGCAGCCTTGCATGCATGCCAAGAATCAGAGTCTTTGGCTTGCTAGGGGCACTGGCTGCACAGCCACCCTGTGTCAGTAGGAGGCACACTCATATGCCATGGGTCATGTGAACCCTATGTCACTGTGCTGGGCTGGGGGGTGAGGGGGATGCGCTCTGTGACTCACACTAATCTGCAGCCAGGATGTCTGGAGTCTCGGTGTCCATGCATCTGCAGTTGTGGTAGCAGGACTTTGTCCAGAGTGTAGAGTCCCAGTTTGTGTCTGAGGCCAGTCTGGGTGGTGGTGAGCAAAGTAAGCCAGTCAGAGAAAGACAAATATCAAAGTACTTCACTTATATGTGAAATCTAATGAAGTACTTCACTTATATCTGGGATCCTAGTCACAGAAGTTCTGCTTTTCAAGATGGCATGGTTTCTGTACCAGTGCTAACCATCAGGGAGTGTTGCAACAGCAGCAGGGTCTCACAGTCTAAGACTGCCTGGTCTGCCAACTCCTGAAAGTCCTACAGGATGTAACTGTCACTAACTCTCTCTCTCTCTCTCTCTCTCTCTCTCTCTCTCTCTCTCTCTCTCACACACACACACAAACCAAGTTCACACACTCCCCTTTTGCTCCCTCATTCTCTCCCTCAGTGACATCCTGCCAGGTGCCATTTTCAGAATTGACTCTGGACCTATTTTCTTCATCATTTTATTTTATTAATTAGATTCCATATATAATTGAAGTACTTTGATATTTGTCTTTCTCTGATTGCTTACTTTGCTTATCATAATAATTTCCAGGCCCATCCATGCTGTGACAAAGGGTAAGAAATTCCTCCTTTTATAGCCAGATACCATTTCATTGCATAAATGTACCACAGCTTTTTTACCCACTCTACTAATGGGCATTTGGGTTGTTTCCAGATCTTAACTATTATAAATTATGCTGCTATGAACATAGAAGTGCATATAGTCTTTCTGATTAGTGCTTTGAGATTCTTAAGATATATTCCCAGATGTGGGATCCTTGGGTCAAAAGGTAACTCCATTTTTAGTTTTTTGAGGAAACTCAATAGATATTTCCCACAGTGGCTAAACAAGTCTACATTCCCACTGGCAGTGTTCTACGGTTCCCTTTTCTCCTCACTTGATTTATTGATGGTAGTCATTCTGGCAGGTGTGAGGTGATACTTCATTGTCATTTTAATTTGCATCACCCTGTTGATTAGTCAGCATTTTTTCATATGTCTATTGGCCATCTCTATGTCTTCTTTGGAGAAGTGTCTATTCAGATCCCTTTTCTCATTTTTAAAATAGATTATTTGTCTTCCTGGCATTGAGATTTATAAGTTCTTTACATATTTTGGAAATTAAACACTTATCAGATATATTATTGGCAAATATGTTATCCCATTCTGTGGTTCCCATTTCATTCTGTTAATGGTTTTCTTTGATGTGCAAAAGCTTTTTAGTTTGATGTAGTCTTATTTATTTTTCGCTTGCCTAAGGTTATATATCTGAGATTGTACTACCTATTTTTTCTTCTAGGATTTTAATTGTTTTGCAACTTACATTTAAGTCTTTTACCCATTTTGAGTTTATACTGTGTATGGTGTAAGTTAGTGGTCTAGTTGCATTTTTTTTGGATATACCTGTCCAATTTTCCCAACACCATTTATTGAAGAAAATGTTTTTATTCCATTTTATGCTCTTGCCTCTTTTGTCAAATATTAACATACTAGATGCCCAGTGCATGGAATTTGTGCACAGAGGGTGGTGGTGTGTGTCCCTCAGCCCAGCCTGCACCCTCTCCAATCTGGGACCCCTTGAGGAATGTCTGACTGACTGTTTATTCCCAATCCTGATGAAATTGGGCCTAAACAGGCAGTTGGACATCCCTCGTACAATCCGGGACTGCTGGCTCCCAACTGCTCACCTGCCTGCCTGCCTGATTACTCCTAACCACTTCTGCCTGCCAGCCTGATCACCCCCTAAACACTCCCCTGCCAACCTGATCAATAACTAACTGCTCCCCTGCTAACCCAGTTATTCCAAATTGCCCTCCCCTGCAGGGCTGGTCTCCCCAAATGCCCTTCCTTATAGGTCTGGTCCCCCCCAAACTGCCCTCCCTTGCAGTCCTGGTCCCCTCCAACTGCCCTATCCTGCAGGCCTGCCCCCCCCCAACTTTCCTCCTCTGGAGACCTGGTCCTTCTCAACTGCCCTCCCTGTAGGCCTGGTCACCCCCAACTGCCATTCCCTGCAGGCCTGGTCTCCCCCAGCTTCCCTTCCCTGCAGGCCTGGTCCCCCTCAACTGCCCTCCTCTATAGGCCTGGTCACCTCTAACTGCCCTCCCCTGTAAGCCTGCCCCCCCAACTCTCCTACCCTGCAGGCCTGGTCCTGTCCAACTGCCCTCCACTGTTGGCCTGATTGCCCACAACTGTCCTCCCCTGCCGGCCATCTTGTGTCCACACGGGGGCAGCCATCTTTGACAACGTGGGGGGCGGCCATCTTGTGTGTTGGAGTGATGGTCAATTTGCATATTATGCTTTTATTAGATAGGAGGAGGTATATATGACTAATATGCTAAGTGTCTAACAATCCAAGTAATGATGTCACATAGCAATGCCCAGCTTCCTCTCCCTAGCAACTAGCCTCCTTATAGTTTCTTCAGCTCAGGAACACAACTTGTTTTATATCCAGAGGGAGACATTTCACAATTTAACCAAATGTCTGTGAAGTGTTTTCCAATGCTTCATTTTATTTGATCCTCACAGAAGTCCTGGAGTAGGTAGATAGGAGACTCGGTGGAATCCTATTTTCTTTTCATTAGTCAGAAAACAGAGATTTAGAAAGCTTAGAAACTTGATTCAACTGAAAACCAGTAAGAAATGGTGGACCTTGAAAATGACTTCAGGTTTTCTCACTGTGCAGAATACAGTCAAACACTGCTGCACTTAAAATATTTTGCCTTTTATTCTATCTACGTGACCTACAATAATAATTTGCTTCATGTTGATATTTACTGCTGTGTTTCTAACAATTACCTGAAAGAGAAATTGAGGTGCTTCACTGGGCTGGAAAAAATTTAACTAAATAAGAGAGCAGGTCTAATTAAGCAAGTTTATTCTATACCTATAAAAGGTTAAGTTGACTTGTGCATACATAATATATATAAAGATCTCACTGGTGTCAATTGCACATGTGTATTTCCATTTGTCATTGTCAACTGTGAATTTGGTTGACACTTCTATTATAGAGAACGGACAAATAATGATATTAAAATATTTCTTCTAATTAATTTTCTTTCAATGTGCATGAATTCATGCACTGGGCCACTAGCTGACTATAAAGGCATGAGTTGATTTGTGGGGTCTCTGCAGTGTTCCATTGGTCTATATGCCTGTTTTTGTGCTAGTACTAGGCTATTTTGATTACAATGGCCTTGAAGTATAGTTTAATATCAGGTACTGTGATCCCTCCACTTTTGCTCTTCCTTTTTAAAAATTGCTGATGCTATTCAAGGTCTTCTTTTTGTTCTAAATAAATTTTTGGAATATGTGTTCTAGATCTATGAAATATGTCATTGTTATATAAATAGTAATTACATGGAATCTATAGATTGCTTTGGCTAGTATGGACATTTTAACTATGTTAATTCATCCAATCCATGAATATGGTATATACTACCACTTATTTGTATCTTTCTCAATTTCTTTCTTTAATGTCCTATAATTTTCTGAGTACAAGTCTTTTACCTCCTTGATTAAGTTTATTTCTAGGTACTTTGTTGTTGTTGTTTCAATAATAAATGGAATTGTTTCTCCTTTTGATGGTTCATTATTGGTGTCTAAAACTGCCACCAACTTCTGAATATTAATTTTATATCCTGATATTTTGCTAAATTCATTTATTAGGTCTAGTAGTATTTTTGGTGGAATCTTTAGAGTTTTCTCTGTACAATATCATATCATTTGAGAATAATAACAGTTTTACTTCTTCCTTTCCAACTTGGATACTTCTTATTTCTTCTTGACTGATTGTTGTGGCTAGGATTACCAGTACTATATTGAATAAGAGTGACAAAAGCCAACATCCCTTTCTTGTTTCTGATCTTAAGGGAAACATTTTTAGTTTTTGCCTGTTGAGTATGTTGTTAGTTGTAGGTTTGTCATATATGGCCTTTATTATGTTGAGATATGATCCTTGTGTTTTCTTTTTGCTGAGAGTTTTTATCATACATGGGTGCTGGATTTTATCTAATGCTTTTTCTGCATCTATTGATATGATCATGTGATTTTTATCTTTCATTTTGTTTATATGACTTGTCACATTTATTGATTTGCAAATATTGTACCAACCTTGCATTCCTGCAATAAATTCCACCTGATCATGGTTTATAATCTTTTTGATGGACTTTGCTTTACTAATATTTTGATATTGGCCTATAATTTTCTTTCCTTGTAGAGTCTTTATCTGGTTTTGGAATTTGAATAAAGCTGGCCTCATAAAAAGAGTGTAGGTGTCTTTTGGAGTAGTTTAGAAGAGTAGGTGTTAGTTGTTTTTTGTATGGTTGGTAAAACTGCCTTGTGAAGCCATCTGTTCCAGGCCTATTGTCTGCTGGGAGTTTTTTGTTGCTATTGTTAATCCTTATCCAAGCATATATTTCCATTGATTTTTAGAAAGAGTGGAAGGGAGGGAGGGGGAGAGAGAGAGAGAGAGAGAAACAATGATGCGAAAAATACATATCAATTCGTTGCCTTCTGCATACATCTTAACCAGAGCTGTGGATTGAACCTGAAATGCCAGTATGTGCTCTTGACTGAGGATTGAACACATGACCCTTTGGTGTGTGGTCTGAGGCTCTGATCACTTAGCATCACCAGACAGGGTTGCCGGGAGTTTTTATCACTGCTTCTATTTCACTAGTTGTAATCATTGTATTCAGGTTTTCTGATTCTTCCTGATTCAGTTTTAGCAGATTATATGTTTGTAGGAATTTATCTGTTTCACCAAGATTGTCCAATTTGTTGGCATATAATTATTCATAGTATTTTCTTACAATTCTTCATATTTCTGTGATGTCAGCTGTTACTTCAGCTCTTTCCATTTTAAAGAAATCTTATTTATTTATTTTTATTGGTTTCAGAGAGGAAGGGAGAGGAAGAGAAAGATGGAAACATCAATGAAGAAAGAGAGAACCACTGATTGGCTGCTTCCTGTACGCCCCCTACTGGAGACCAATTCTGCAACCTGGCCATGTGCCCTTGTTCAGAACTGAACCTGGGATCATTCAGTCCACAGGCCAAGGCTCTATCCACTGAGACAAACCTGCTAGGGCTCCAGTATTTTCTCAACATGGCCTTCTCTGTACTATGAGCTTTTTAGCACAGGACATGTACAGTTTATTATTATTGTATCCTGTGCCTAACATTGCATGACATGTAACAGGAGCTGTGTGCTAGCTGAATGAAATGAAATTGAGTGACTCACCCTGCCCAGGAAAATTCAATAAAGCTTCACAGGCAAGATTATATTCATACAGGGTCTTGGAGAATAAAAGTTTGTCAGTTGTTGGCTAAGTGGAGCAGGAAGGGAAGAAGGGAGAGCTGCCTCATCCTAGACAGAACAAGAAGGAGAACAAAGGGCAAGAGGGTAGTAAAGTATAGTATGTTTTTGGCATGCAGGTAATTTGGTGCAGGTTGGAGGGCCAATAAGTTAGTATGGGAGAGCCAGTATAGTCCAAATCACGAAGGATCTTTAATACTTGCCTAGAAGTTTAGATTTCAGCCTATGTGTGTAGTCAAAGGGGAACTGTTGAAAAGTGCTTTTTAAAATGGGTGCAACATAATCAGAGCTGTGCTTTCTGAAAGTGTAGAGAATAGATTTCAGGACTAGGAGAGATTTGAAGCATGGAAACCAAGTAGGAGTCTCTTGTAGTATTCTGGAGGTGATATAATGAGAGTATGGACCATGGAGGGAAAGCAGGCATGGGAAGACATAACATTAAACCAAGAAATATGGTTCCCATCTCTCATGCTTGACCTAGGAAAGAGATTTCAAGCAGGTCAAAGTACTTAGTCAAATTCAAAATGTTTTATGAGCATGCTCAATTTAAGTACTTTATTACCTAGATTTTAGGCCAGAAAAAAATCAGTATCTTAAGTTTTGTTGGGCTTGTGGTATATTTGGAAATATTCATAGAGCAGAATCTATAAGCTATTGTACTGATTAAAAGTTTGAAATGAGGAGGAGAAAATGGCGGCGGAGTAGACGGACGCGTCTGGAGCTTTGTCGCTGGGCAGAGGGAGAGAGAGCGGCTGAGAGTTGCATTGGGAGTGTTTGTTGGCAAGCTAGGAGTCAGTTGTCCCCCAGGGGAAGGCGGAGAACTGCTGGAAGGGGCTCTCCCGGCCAGGCAGCCCCACTGCCACGGGGTTTTTGTCTGCCGGAGCCACCAGCGCGAACGCGGAGCCCGAGCCATCTTGCAGTGGGAGGTGGATGTCTGCGGCGCTCTGAAGCCTTCGGCTGGGCACCCATCGAGCAGCCAGGAACCCGGGGACCCAGAACTCCGCTCTCCAATCGGCACAGACACGCGGCGGAATCAGAGATCCACAGAGCACACGGAAAGGTCAGATTGCGCCTGACTTAAGGGGGAGGTGGATGTCTGCCGAGGTCTGAAAGCTGCGGCTGACGGAGGCACCCACAGAGCAGCCAGGACCCAGAGCGCGGCTTCCCAGGCGGCACAGACGCGCAGGCGGAGGATTCAGAGATCCACACTGCGCGCGTGCTTGGAAGGGTCAGACTTAGCCTGGGCCAGGGTGCGGTCTCCTACCCCCGCAGGGCACAGACGCGCACTGTGGGAGCCGGGCTGTGGGAAAGCTGCCTCTGGAGAGGCCCACGGAGGTGGTCAGGACGTGATCCCTGAGTGTGAAGGCAGACCCTCTGAGCTGTTGACGGAGGAGAGCTCCAGAAAACAACTCTTTTTTTTTTCTTTTTCTCTGGGGCAGAGGGACAACCTGGGAGTTATTGCAGTGTCCAGGCTGCAAAACCCCCACAAACTGGTTTTGGGAACCACAGAGTAGCAGGATCTAAGCACAGCCAAGAGAGGTCCTGTGCTTTGTTTCAGAGATCAATTCCGAAACACTGCCACCCAATGGATGACACACAAATTGACTCTCGCATAACCACAAGAGAATAAAGACATTAAAACACCAAGAGGGGAACACAGGGAACTGCAATACCTCCCCTACTCTGTGTGTCAAGCAGAATAATAGTGGAAGTGAAGGACCATTCTATTTTTCTTCTTCTTCTTTTTTTTTATTTTTCCTTTTTTCTTTTTTTTTTAATTTTTAATTCTTTATTTTTCATTTTCACATATTTTAATTAAAAGAATATTTTTTTTCTTTCTGCCTCAATTGATTTTACCTTTATAATTATTACATTTTTGTTTTAAACTAGTATTATTAATTACTACTAGTAATTTACCGTTTTTGGAAAAAAAAGTGTCATTTTGTTTTCTCTTTATTTTATTTCGGGATTAGAGTTCTACATTCTAATTTCATCTTCCCTTTAGCATAATTTTACTCCAACTCAACTCTACCTTTATGCCAACACTTTCCTCCTAACTTTCCCCATTTTGCTGTCTTGTCTCTCTTTCCCTTTTCCAACTTTTGATTCTCCCTATTTTTACCTGGTTAAAATTTCACCCCATTTATATATCTAATTTCAAATCCCCTACTACAAGTCCACACAAACCTCTCCCCTCTTGTCTTCACTAGCCAAAAAGTTGTTTTTTCTCGATGTCCTTTTATTGCTATTTGCCTGAAAAGTGATTATATCGATCTTTTGAAATTTTTTTTTGAGAGATTGTTTTAGTTTATTCTACTTGTTTTATTTTGCTTTTTGCTTGCTTTGTTTTCTACCTCTCTTTTCCCTCATCTCCCTCGATACCAGTTGCTATTTGCAATTTGAATCAATATCTAGGTACTGGTTGCTGGCCTTTATTGGGATTAGTGACTGTTCTATTGAACTTCTCTCCTGACATCTATATTTTGTTCCTCTTTTCTCTCTTATACACTTTCTTTCCTCTCTGACTTTTTTCTCTTCCTCTTTTCTTCTCCTTTTTCACCTTTTTATTTTCTTATTTTATTTTATTTTATTGTTCATTTATTTATTTTTTTTTCTCTCACTCTCCCAATTTGATTTTGGCACTTCTTTCTTTTCTTTCTTCCTCATTTTCCTCTTCTTCTTTCTCTATCTACCCCTAATTTGCCCTTCATTGGTGGTAACCTTATTTGTGATTATTAACATCTTGAATACATTTCTACTCAGTGCCTTGTGTGCTGTACCTGGTCGTGTTGTAGTTTGTGCCTTTCAGTCAACGTAGGAGAGAGCACTACATAACCAGACACCCAGAGAAGAAAGACCATGGTCAGAAAAAGAAACAGCCCACAAAAGACAGAAAGGCAGGTTTCACCAGAAAAGGAAGTAAACAAAGTAGAGCCACAAATAAGCCTACCAGAGAAAGAGTTCAGAGAAATTATCATAATGTGGTTGAAAAGATTGGAAGACAAATTTGACAATATGAGTAAGGGCCAAGAGGTAACGAATAAGAACCTAGAGGAGGCGAAGAAGCGTGAAGAAGAAATGCAGAAGAAACTAGAGGAGGTGCAGAATAAACAAGAAGAAATGAATAATGACATCACTGCTATAAAGAACTCAATAGAAAGCATCAAAAGTAGACTAGAAGAAGCAGAGGACCGCATCAGTGAGCTAGAAGACACGGTAGGAAAAAATACCCAAGTACAGCAGCTTCTAGAAAAAAAAGTTAAAAAGCAAGAGGAGAGTCTAAGGGAACTCTGGGATAACATGAAACAAAATAACATCCGCATAATTGGGGTTCCAGAAAGAGTGGAAATTGAACAAGGATTAGAGAACGTGTTTGAAGAAATAATGACAGAAAATTTCCCCAATATAGAAAAGAAAAAACCCACACAAATCCAAGAAGCTCACAGAGTCCCAAGCAAAATGAACCCCAACAAACCGACACCGAGGCACATTATAATTAAATTGGCAAACACCGACGACAAAGTAAGAATCTTAAAAGCAGCCAGAGAGAAACAGAAAGTTACCTACAAAGG
The DNA here is from genome assembly GCA_011751065.1 of Lasiurus cinereus. NCBI lineage: Eukaryota > Metazoa > Chordata > Mammalia > Chiroptera > Vespertilionidae > Lasiurus > Lasiurus cinereus. Next base: position 17,314,127 of record JAAGEH010000015.1, on the reverse strand, counting down.
AACCCCCATAAGACTAGCTACTGACTTCTCAACAGAAACTCGTCAGGCCAGAAGAGAATGGAATGAAATATACAAAGTCATGCAAAGGA
>JAAGEH010000015.1:17270944-17289038 GCA_011751065.1 Lasiurus cinereus | reverse complement strand
TTCACTTCCACTATTATTCTGCTTGGCACTCCTGTTTCCCAGTAGGGAAGGTATTGCAGTTCCCTGTATTCCCCTCTTGTTGTTTTAATCTCTTTACTCTTTTGTGGTTATGGGAGAGTCAATTTGTGTGTCATCCACTGGTTGGCAGTTTTTCAGAATTGATATCTGAGACAAAGCACAGGTCCTCTCTAGGCTGTGCTCAGATCCTGCTATTATGTGGTTCTCAAAGCCAGTTTGTGGGGATTTTGCAGCCGGGACACTGTAATAACTCCCAGGCTGTCCCTCTGCCCCAGAAAAAAACGAGTCGTTTTCCAGAGCTCCCCTCTGTCAACAGCTCAGAGAGTCTGCCTCCACACTCAGTGATCACGCCCTGACCACCTCTGCGGACCTCTCCAGAGGCAGCTTTCCTGCAGCCCGGCTCCCACAGCGTGTGTGTCTCTGCCCTGCAGGGGTAGTATACCTCACCCTAACCCATAGTAGGAGATTTTAGTACTCCACTATCACCATTGGACAAATCCTCTAAACAAAAAATCAGCAAAGAAACATCAATCCTAAATGACTTATTAAATCAGATTTAATTCATTGACATTTTGAGAACATTTCATGCCAAAGCCACAGAATATACATTCTTCTCAAGTGCACATGGGTCATTTTCAAAGATAGACCATATATTGGGTCATAGGCAATGACTCTTCAAATTCAAAAAGATAGAAATCATATCAAGCATTTTCTCAGATCACGGTGTCATAAAACTGGAAATCAACTATAATAAAAACAATCCAAAGACAACAAACACATGGAGACTAAACAGCATTCTGTTAAATAATGACTGGGTAACGAGAGAGATTAAGGAAGAAATAAAAAACCTCATGGAAAATATAACAATGAAAACAAAACAATACAAAATCTATGGGACACAGTGAAAGAATTCTTGAGAGGGAAGTTCATAGCTCTACAAGCCTACTGCATGAATCAAGAAACAATGGTAATAAATTAACTAACTCTACAACTCAAAGAGATAGAAAGAAAGCAACAAGAAAATCCCAGTGTAAGCAGAAGGAAGGAAATAGTAAAGATCAGAGTAGAGATAAACTACATATAGACAAAAGAAACAATTCAAAAGATCAAAAAAACCATGAACTGATTCTTTGAAAGGATAAACAAGATCAATGAACCTCTAGATAGGCTCATCAAAAAGCAAAGAGAGGATTCAAATAAACAAAATCAGAAATGAAAGAGGAGAAATATCAACAGAACCCACAGAAATACAAAGTGGTATTAAAATATATTATGAACAACTCTATTCCAACAAACTGGACAACCTAGTGAAAATGGACATATTCCTAGAAAAATATAACCTTCCAAAACTCAATCAAGAAGAATCTAAACATCTCAATAGGGCAATAACTATGGAAGAAATTGAAGCAGTCATCAAAAAGCTTCCAGTAAACAAAAGTCCAGGGCCAGATGTCTTCTCAGGAGAGTTTTACCAAACATTCAAGGAAGAATTAAAACCTATCCTTCTCAGAGTATTTAAAAATATTCACGAAGCCAGGACCAGTTTGGCTCAGTGGATGGAGCATCGACCTGAGGGCTGGGGGGTCCCGGGTTCGGTTCCGGTCAAGGGCATGTACATTGCTTGCGGGCATGTCCTCTGTGGAGGGCGTGCAGGAGGCTACTGATCAATGTCTCTCTCTCATCGATGTTTCTGGCTTTATATCCCTTTCCCTTCTTCTCTGTGAAAAACCAATAAAATAAGAAAAAAATATATATTCACGAAGAAGGAACACTTCCAAGCACCTTCTATGAAGGCAGCATCACCCTAATATCAAAACCAGATAAAGACAACACAATGAAAGAAATTACAGGCCAATGTCCCTCATTAACATAAATGCCAAAATCCTCAACAAAATTCTAGAAAATTGCATCCAGCAGTACATCAGAAAGATCATACACCATGATTCAGTAGGATTTATCCCAGGAATGGAAGCATGGTACAATATCCACAAATCAATAAATGTGTGGAAACCGATTTGGCTGAGTGGATAGAGCGTCAGTCTGCGGACTGAAAGGTCCCGGGTTTGATTCCGGTCAAAGGCATGTACCTTGGTTGTGGGCACATCCCCAGTAGGGGGCGTATAAGAGGCAGCTGATCGATGTCTCTCTCTCATCCATGTTTCTAATTCTCTATCCCTCTCCCTTCCTCTCTGTAGAAAATCAATAAAATATATTAAAAAAATCAATAAATGTGATATATCACATAAATAAATTGAGAGATAAAATCACATAGTAATATCGATTGATGCAGAAAATGCATTTGACAAAATCCAACACCCTTTCTTGATAAAACTCTCAACAAGGTGGAATAGAAGGATCATACCTCAACACAATAAAAGCCATATATGATAAACCCACAGCTAATATCATACAAAATGGGCAAAAACTAAAACCATTTCCTCTAAGAACAGGAACAAGACAGATTCTCACTTTCACAACTCCTATTTGACATAGTACTGAAAGTATTAGTCATTGAAATTAGACAAGAAGAAGAAATAAAAGGCATCCAAATTGGAAATGAGAAAGTAAAGCTGTCTTATTTTCACATGATATGATACTGTACATAAAAACCAGAAAAACTCCATCTAAAAACTAATAAACGTAATAAATGAATTTTTCAGTATAGCAGGATACAAAATTAATGCCAAGAAATATTTGGCATTAGAGAATAAGAAACAGCTATCAAAACATCAAACCTCGGGGAAGGTGAGGATAGGTGGGAATAAGGGGGAGAGATCAACAGAGGGATCTTCGTACATGTGTATGAGCATAATCATTGGGCACAGACAATGGGGAAAGTGTGGCATGAGAGGGAATCCATACAGCAGTCACCATAACCTTAAGGGAAATTGCTTCATGAGACAAAGGTTTTTAAATGAAACTCTATAACATGAAAATCATTTTGGAAGGAAATAAAGAGAAGTTTCCTTTAAACGTCATAAGGATCGTAATTGAAAGTCAATATATTTGGCCTCTTGAGCTAAGGTAAGTAATCTGTGTTTTTGTCTGCCTGAAAAAGTTTATATAAAGTTACAAAAAGAAATGGTCAGCCCGTTTGAAAGTGAATTGCATGGCCTCGAGCAAAGAATATCCTTACATGATATTATCCTACAATATCATTTAATTTTTGATATTTCACAACAGCATATTGTACAACTATTCCAAACAAACGTACAAACTAATTCTTTGAATGTTTAGCAGCAATTTAAAAAGAGGACATGAAAGAATTTAATTCCTTTCAGAAGGAATTGAGGCACTGGGAAGGCACTTGAGCATTCTATACTGACTCTCTCCTCTTTTGCCAAGAGGGATTCTCTTCCCACAACCCAAAGGCCTTCAGCTATAGCCTGAGCTCTCTATTTACCCTGAGGTCGAAACCTCAAGGCGGTTAGTATAATGGCTCTGTCTCTCCCCAAATGGTGTGAGCTGGGTCCTCCTGGAGCAGGAACCTGAATTATGAGATAAGTGAGCTTTGCCTGGGCCCCGCCAGCAGTAGGCGAGGGGATCCCCAAGGCAGGTGCTGGGTGTGGAGGCCATGGGGCATAGGCTACCATGGAGACAGAACTGAACCTCACAAGACCCTGTTTGGCCCCTGAGGATGACTGGTTAGCCAGAGATGGGTAAGATTCTGTAGTGAAGGAACAACCTAAGACAGGCACAGTTGCAGAGGGGCCATCAGGAGAGATCTTGGGGATCAACAGAGGTGGGGCACAGACCCTCACCCCCCCCCACCAAACTTGCAGAGGTCTGAACCTTCACCCCTTCTGAGGGAGGTCTTCTGTCCCCATGACTACCTCGCTTCCCATGCTCAGCACAGATCAGGACCCAGGTAACAGACAGAAACATGCTGAGAGCAGCTGCCTTATATCTAAATTCAGACTAGCACTAGGAATGCTCAGTACCTACTCAATGCAAATAAACCTTTCCACTAATATATACAGGGTAATCTAAGATTGTTGGTAGAGTATTAAATTTGACGTAAAAAAGTTATCAAGCTCTCAGATTAATTTAAATTGGCGAACTGAAATAAGCGAACACCCAAGAAAATTTAAGTGTACTGGATAAAAAGCTGTTTCTAAAGTATTAATTAAAATTTCTAATGATAGCTCATCTCATGGTAAAATTGCTTAATATGTAATGAACATAAAAGAGGCATATTTGTGTGCAAAAAGTTAAAATTTAAAGTTATCAAGAGTGCATTAAAGGTCGTGGGCCGCGCGGCGGTGAGTGTGCGCTTTTCCCTGGCCTGGCCGCACTGCTCGTTAGCATGAGCTACGACCGCGCCATCACCGTCTTCTCGCCCGACGGCCACCTTTTCCAAGTGGAATACGGGCAGGAGGCCGTGAAGAAGGGCTCGACCGCGGTTGGCGTTCGAGGAAAAGACATTGTTGTTCTTGGTGTGGAAAAGAAGTCGGTGGCCAAACTGCAGGATGAGAGAACAGTGCGGAAGATCTGTGCCCTGGACGACAATGTCTGCATGGCCGTTCGCAGGCCTGACTGCTGATGCAAGGATAGTCATCAACAGGGCACGAGTGGAGTGCTAGAGCCACCGGCTGACTGTGGAGGACCCAGTCACCATGGAGTACATTACCCGCTATATCGCCAGTCTGAAGCAGCGCTACACGCAGAGCAATGGGCGCAGGCCGTTCGGCATCTCAGCCCTTATTGTGGGTTTCGACTTTGATGGCACCCCCAGACTCTACCAGACTGACCCGTCGGGCACATACCATGCCTGGAAGGCCAACACCATAGGTCGGGGTGCCAAGTCAGTGCGTGAGTTTCTGGAGAAGAATTACACTGACGAAGCCATCGAGACAGACGATCTGACCATCAAGCTGGTGATCAAGGCTCTCCTGGAAGTGGTTCAGTCAGGCGGCAAAAACATCGAACTAGCTGTCATGAGGTGAGACCAGCTCCTCAAGATTTTAAATCCTGAAGAAATTGAGAAATATGTGGCTGAAATTGAAAAAGAAAATGAAAAGAAGAAACAAAAGAAAGCATCATGATCGATCAAATCTAGTTGGGAGCAATTTTTAAATATGCAAATCATGAGTGATATGAGAACTGACCAACGTGCCAGCACTGACATGCCATTGTCTATGTCCTACAATAAACTCCCATGTTTTTTTTTTAAAAGAGTGCATTAAAAAAACTTTACCAAATCCTCCATTAATCAAGAAAAAGGAGGGGAGTAGGATAATATCATGTAAGGAAAAATATCCGGTAAGTAAATTACATTTAGAAAATTTTCACTTTAGAAAATTAATTTCCATTTGTAATACTAACAAAACACCCATGAAAAACACACATGGTGTCAAAATAAGCCAAAAAAAAGCAGGTAGGCAAAAATAAAAAGGACCCCAAGTCAATTTTATAGAAAAGATTGCTTTATTAACTCTTGGTCGAGAATATGTTTATATACTTTCAGAAAACAACTCCAAGACCAAGTGGACTCCTGCAACAGAGAGGAACTGACAGGTCTGCGCCAACCACGAAGGCAAGAGGAGAAACAGTCCAGAGATGGAAGATGCTGACAACGCCTTGCCATGTGAGCAGTCAGCAGCTGAGCATCGCTACAGGATGCCCAGGATCAAACTAGAGAGGGTCGGACTGGCATCGCCACAATTTGTCCACTATCTGGATACCATCCATGACATGTATACATAAGGAACTGTTTGACATTGAAACTGGGACTCAAAGCTATCGGACATTGAAATTGGGACTCAATCATTTTCCTTTTGCTTTGGTGAGTTTATTTCTAGCCTACAGTGGCAAGATATTTTTAAAGACAAAATCGTGGGTAGTGGGCAAGCAGATGCAGAGGCAAAGAAGCAATGAACAGACTGTCCTGCTACAGTGGGAAGGCAGGGGAAGTTGGGGGGGAGGGGCCTATAGGAGATCAACTGAAGAACTTGTATGCATGTGAGTGCCGGCATAGCCAGTGGATACAGGGCAATGGGGGAGGATGGTGGAGGGGAGATGGATGGGGGCATGTACAGGAGGGTTGGGAGGCCAATAGGGGAAAAATAAATAAATAATTTTTTTTTAAAAAAAAAGAAGTCTTTGGCATTTCTATACACTAAAAGTGAACTTACAGAAAAAAGACACTAACAAAGTAATCCCATTTACCATCACACCAAAAAAATTAAGATACCTAGGAATAAACTTAACTAAGGAGGTAAAAGATCTATATGCAGAAAACTACAGGACACTGAAAAGAGAGATAGAGAAAGATGTAAACAGATGGAATAGCATACCATGCTCATGGATTGGTAGAATCAACATCATTAAAATGTTCATACTACCCAAAGCAATCTATAGATTCAATGTACTCCCCATTAAAATACCAACGGTATATTTCGCAGACCTAGAAAGAACTTTCCAAAGATTCACGTGGAACAAAAAAAGACCCCAAATAGCCACAGCAATCCTGAGAAAGAAGAATAAAGTAGGTTGGATATCAATACCAAATTTCAAGCTGTATAACAAAGCCACTGTTCTCAAATCAGGTTTGTACTGGCAAAAGAACAGACATATAGACCAATGGAATAGAATAGAGAATCCAGATATTGACCCAAACTACTATGCTCAAAGGACACATGAACATACAATGGAGTCAAGACAGTTTCTTCAATAAATTAAATAAACCACCAACTTACACCACACACAAAAATAAACTCAAAATGTATCTAGGTCCTAGATAAAATGGGAAACCATAAACAAACTAGATGCATCCACAGGCAGCAAAGTCTCAGACATATGCCGAAGGAACTTCTTCACTGATACTGCTTCTAGGGCAATGAAACTAAAAAGAAAATAAACAAATGGGATTATATCAAAATAAAAAGCTTTTCGCAGTAAAAGAAACCATCAACAAAAACAACAAGAAAGCCCACTGTATGGGAGAACATTTTTGCAAATGTTATCACTGATAAAGGTTTAATATCCAACATCAACAGGCAGCTTATACAACTTAATAAAAGGAAGATAAATGATCCAATAAAAAATGGGCAACAGACCTAAATAGAATCTTTTTAAAAGAAGACAGAAGGAAGGCTGAGAGACACATGAAAACATGTTCAAAGTCACTAATTATCTGAGAGATGCAAATCAAAATGATAATGCAATATCATCTCACAAATTTCAGAATGGCAGTCATCCACAAATCAACAAACCACAAGTGTTGGCGAGGATGCAGACAAAAAGGAATCCTGTGCACTGCTGGTGAGAATGCAGACTGGTGCAGCCATTATGGAGAACAGTATGGAGTTTCCTCAATAAACTAAAAATGGAACTCCCATTTGACCCAATATTCCAATTCTTAGGAATATTTCCTAAGAAACTAGAAACACCAAACAGAAAGGATATATGCACCCCTATGTTCATAGCAGCACAATTTACAATAGCTAAGATGTGAAAACAGCCTAGGTGCCTGTCAGCAGACACCTAGATCAGAAAACTATATCATATCTACACAATGGAATACTATGCTGCCATAAAAGAAGGAATTCTTACCATTTGCAGCAACCTGGATGGAACTGGAGAGCACTATGCTTAGTGAAATAAGCCAGTCAATGGAAGAAAAATACCATATGATCTCACTCACATATGGATAATAAATAATATTATATACTGATAAACAAAAAGATAGATACAGAGGCAGTAATGCATCAGACTGAAATTACAGTGGGAAGTTTAGGGAGAGTTGGGGTAGATAAGAGATCAACCAAAGGATTTGTATGCATGCATATAAGCATAACCAATGGACACAAGACACTGGGGGTTTAGGGCATGCATGGGAGTGGGGGCAGGGCAATGGGAAAATGTGTACACATGTAATACATTAATAATAAAAAATAAATTTAAAAAATGGGAGGAGAGCCCTGACTATTGTCACTCATCTGGTTAGGCATTGTCCCATGCACCAATGGGTTGTTGGTTTCGATTCCCAGTCAGGGCACATGCATGAGTTTTGGGCTTGATCCCTGGTATGGACCTGCAGGAGGCAGCTTACTAGGTGTACTGGTTAATAATGTGGATTTTTTTTAATAGATGGAGTTACACATACTTTGATATATATGTGATTTGATATTATGCTATTTTGTTTTATTGATCCTTCAGATTACTGCTTGTTCTAATCAATAGTACACATACTTTCTGAGCAGCACTTCAGAACATACAAAGAAGTAGAAAATTGGATCTCTGAATGGTCTGCCTCAAAACACAAAAAATTCTATTGGGACAGTACCCACAAGTTACCTGAAAGATGGGGGAAATGTGTAACTAGCTATGGGCATTACTTTGAATAAAGCACTTTTGATGTTTTTCTTGAAATTATCGTGTTTTCTTTTATTACAGAATCTGTATTAACCTGTTAATGATATGAGTTAACTATTAACCAGTTAATGCAGATTAAATATTTACTGGTTAAAAATGCAGATTAATCATTAACTGTTTAATATGGATTAAACATTAACCAGTTAATAATGTGGATTAACCATTAACTGGTTAAAAATAATATGGAGCCAGTACCAGAATAGTTCCATCTGCCCTGAACTCTACAGGGTAAGTGAGAGTTTTTAATCAGGGCAAGAGACAGGATTTCAAGAAGTTGGGGACAATCTAGGAATTGGAATTGAAACAGGATAAAGTGGTAGTTATAAATATTTCTCTCATTTCTGAGTCCAGTGTGGCTAGAGAGCGATCCGGTTCCTGAGTAGGAGTTGCTGGGGATTGAGAAAATGAAAAAAAGAGACAGACACTGAGATAGAAGGAAAAATCTGGGGCCAGGTGGGACCACTGTCCTCTGACATGGACAGGGACAGGAACAGTGACCCCAAGCCAATACTGGGTGTTTATTTTATACAGCAAAACAAAACAAAACAAAACAAACAAAACAAAAAAAGAAAAAAAGAAAGAAAGAAAAAAAGAAAGAAAGAAAGGAAAGAAAGAAACAAACAAAAAACAAGAAGTTTTACCAAAAGTCAAGACAAAGGAGATTATGCACATTCTAGGGTGGGCCCAGATCGTATTTATTCCTGGTGTGTGGCTGGATTTTAATAACAAAACCTATCCTCTGGCACCTGGGCTGAAGGTCAAACTGACAACACTCCTGCATTTTGGTAAAGCATGTTTCCAGGATGTGGCTTTGCCAACACCAATGGATTCAGTTGACAATAATAAAAGAAATGGGGGGTTAGGATATGCATGGGAGTGGGGGGGGGGCAATGAGAAGATATGTATACATGTAATACATTAATAAAAAATAAAAAAAAATAATAATAAAAGAAATGCCCATGTGCCTTCCCAGGTGCTCTCTACAGGTAATGAATTATATCTGCGTTGAGTAAATTGGTAGAGGGCTCAGCTCATTGGCACTGGGTACTGGCATTGTGGAATAAGATGAGGTTAACATGTTAAAAACTTCACAGCCAGGTGAGAAGGGTAACAGTTTTTGTAGGAACTAAGAAACATGAGGACATGTTAAGCCTATATCTCTGGACTTCCAGGTGGAGATGGCCAAAGTAAGTGGGTAGAATTAGAGCCTGAGATAAAGGCTGAGATCAGGACTGGAGGTAGAGAGCAAGCACTGGCATAGGGATGGTAACAGAAACCACGGGAGTGGATGAACTCATCAGGGAGAGGGGGCAGAGAAGATAAGAGTCCTGGATCCAAACTCTGGGAAGCACCAATCTTTAAGGGGCTGGCAGAGAAAGATGAGATTGAGGAAAGTGGCCTGAGTAGGGGGAAGAATGAGGAGGGAGTAGTCAAGAGTGACAAAGTTGAATAGATGAGTAAAAAGAGAACTTTTTATTTTATTTTATTAAATCTTTATTATTCAGATTATTACATTTGTTTCTCTTTTTCCCCTCCATAGCACCCCTCCACCCAGCTCCCACCCTTCCCTCTGCCCTCACCTCCCTCCCATTGACCTCATCCATAGATGTATGATTTTTGTCCAGTCTCTCCCTGTATACCCCTCACCCCTTTCCCCCTGAGAATTATCAGTCCACTCCCTTTCTGTGCTCCTGATTATATTATATTCACCAGTTTATTCTGTTGATCAAATTTTTAATTCACTTAGTTTTTAGATTCACTTGTTGATAGATATGTGGGGGAAGTTTTCAGTCATTATTTTTTTCAAATAGGTTTTCAGTATCTTGCTCTCTCTCTTCTTCTGGCACCCCCATAATTCTGGTGTTGGTATGCTTGAAGTTGTCCCAGAGGCTCCTTACACTATCTTCAAATTTTTGGATTCTTTTTTCTTTTTGCTTTTCCAGTTGAGTGTTTTCTGCTTCTCTGTATTTCAAATCTTGGACTTCATTCTTGTGTTCCTCTAGTCTGTTGTTAGTTCTCTGTATAATATTTTTTATTTCAGTCAGTGAATATTTAATTTTTAGTTGGTCCTTTTTCATATCCTCTTTGGTCTCACTAAATTTATCGATCTTTTCTAGGAAATTTTTGAAAAATCTTATAACCATGGTTTTGAACTACATATCCAGTCATTTGTTTTCCTCTATTTCTTTAGTTTGTGATCTGTTTCTTTGTCTCCGCATTTTCGCTACTTCCTTGAGTTGGCAGGGTATCTGTGTGCTAGGTGTTGTATATTTCCCTGTGGGTCAGCCTCCCCAGTTACCTGAGGTGGACACTGTTGGTGCACCCCTTTATGGACTGTATTTACAGCCTTGTTGTAGTTAAGCCTTGATTGTTGTTGGTATCACTGGTAAGAATTGACCTCAAGGCCAGTTAGTAGTGAGAATCAACTGTGTTTACGCCAGTAGAAGTTCTATGCTAGAGACAACTTTATGGTTCAAAACTTGAAAAATTGCAAAAGCCTCTGTGCTTAGCTTGGATGGGGCAGAGTATCAGGGATGAGAAGACAGCTTTGGCTTTCTGTCAGCCCTGCCCTACACAGAAATCCCTGGGTCTCAGTGTCTCTGGGTAATCTCTGCAGCCCTCTCTGTGTGCATGTATGCTTGCCTCCAGACTTCTGCCTTTCTGGTTCCTCTGAGTTTTTTATGCACTCTAGGGTTTTGTATGAGTCTGGGTCTCCAGGATCTCATCCGAGACTGGAATTCAGTGCAGTCAGACCTGGATTTCAGTGATGTTGGGAGGTTCTGTTTTCCTCCCGCTAGAGAAAGCCAGTGGCACAATCAGCAATCAGTGTTCTGTGTGCGCACTTTCGCGTGCACTTTTGTGTGCCCCCAAACCTCTGTCTTTTGTGGCTCCCCTAAGTTTCCTTGCACTTCTTCCTTTTCACAACAGTCCAGCCTCCCCCATATGAATCTCGCCTGAACTGGGGTTTAGTGCAGTCAGAAGTGGAATTCAGTGCAGTCAGGATTTTCTGTCTCCCGCCTGCTAGAGGTAGCCAGCCAGACCTTCCTCCACCCATCCTCTCCATAAGTGTGTCTCTGTACCTCAGCTTTTTACAGCTACTCTGAGTCTTTGTGAGTCCCTCTCTTTACTTCTAGTTGTAGGATTTTTACTCAGCCAGCTTTCCTGAGAACCTGGATGGTGTCCCTTCTTTTTTTAATTGTAATTTTGAAATTGTTGTGCGAGGCAGGAGTTTAGGTGTTCACCTATGCCGCCATCTTGGTTTCTCAAGAATTCCTTCTTTTTTATAACAGCATAGTATTCCATTGTGCAGATGTACCATAGTTTTCTAATTCACTCATCTGCTGATGGGCACTTAGGCTGTTTCCAAATCTTAGCTATGGTGAACTGTGCTGTTATGAACATAGGGGTGCATATATCCTTTTAGTTTGGTGTTTCTAGATTCTTGGGACACATTCCTAGAAGTGGGATTACTGGGTCAAATGGGAGTTCCATTTTTAGTTTTTTGAGCAAACTCCATACTGTTCTCCACAGTGACTGCACCAGTCTGCAATCCCACTAGCCGTGCACAAGGGTTCCTCTTTCTCTACATCCTCGCCAACACCTGTCATTTGTTGATTTGTTGATGATAGCCACTCTGACAGTGTGAGATGGTATCGCATTGCCATTTTGATTTGCATCTCTTGGATAATTAGTGACTGAGCATATTTTCATATGTTTCTTGGCCTTCCTCTGTCTTCTTTCAAAAACTTTCTATTTAGGCCCATTGCCCATTTTTTTTTATTGGATCATTTATCTTCCTTTTTTTAAAAAAAAAATATTTTTTATTTATTTTTTACAGAGAGGAAGGGAGAGGGATAGAGAATTAGAAATATCAGTGAGAGAGAAACACCGATCAGCTGCCTCTTGCACACACACACCCCTGCCCCCCCCGCTACTGGGGATGTGCTTGTAACTAGGGTACATGCCCTTGACCAGAATCAAACCTGGGACCTTTCAGTCTCTAGGCCGATGATCTATCCACTGAGCCAAAATGGCTTCAGCCATTTATCTTCCTTTTATTAAGTTGTATGATTTCCCTGTAAATGTTGGAGATTAAACCTTTATCAGTGATAACATTTGCAAATATGTTCTTCCTTGCAATGGGCTTTCTTGTTGTTTTGTTGATTGTTTCTTTTGCTGTGAAAAAACTTTTTATTTTGATGTAGTCCCATTTGTTTATTTTCTCTTTAGTTTCTATTGCCCTAGGAGTGTTATCTGTGAACAAATTGCTTCGGCATATGTCTGAGGTTTTTCTGCCTATAGATTACTCTTGTATATTTATGGTTAGTCATGTTATGTTTAAGTCCTTTATCCATTTTGAGTTTATTTTTGTGTGTGGTGTAAGTTGGTGGTCTAGTTTAATTTTTTGCATGTATCTGTCCAATTTCCACAAAACCATTTATTTATTTATTTATTTATTTATTTATTTAAATTGTTGAAAGTAGTACAAATAATAGAACATATGTCTCCTTTTATTTCCCCATTGACCACCCCCTGGTATTCTCTACCTTCAACTCTTCCTCCCCCCCCTACTCCAGTTTCTTGTATCCATTGGTTTTGCTTATATACATGCATACAAATTCTTCGGTTGATCTCTTACAATCCTCCTCCCCTACCTCCCCTGCCCTCCTGCTGTAGCATGGCAGTCTGTTCACTGCTTCTTTGCCTCTGTATCTTTTCCCCCCCCTGATTCTTTTCTTTAAAAACATCTTGCCTCTGTTGAGACCAGTTTGGCTCAGTGGGTAGAGCATCAGCTTGCAGACTGAAAGGTCCCAGGTTCGATTCCGGTCGGGGGCATGTACCTTGCTTGCGGGCACATCTCCACTGTGAGGCGTGCAGGAGGCCACTGATTGATGTCTCTCTCTCATCGATGTTTCTGACTTTCTATCTCTCTCCTTTCCTCTCTGTAAAAAATCAATAAAATATTTAAAAAAAATATCTTGCCTCTGCAGGCCAGAAATAAACCTATAAGAACAAAAAAAATGTTTGAGTCCCAATTTCAATGTCCAATAGTTCTGAGTTCCAGATTCAATGTCAAACACTTCGTTATGTGTACATGTCAGCAATGGTATCTAGATGGTAAACAAATGGTGGCAATGCAGGTCCAACCCTCTGTGGTTTGGTCCTAGGCATCTTGTAGTGATGCACAGCTGCTAACTGCTAGTATGGCAAGGCGTCATCAGCGTCTTCCATCTCTGGACTGTTTCTCCACTTGTCTTCGTGGTTGGAGCAGACCTGTCAATTCCTCTCTGTTGCAGGAGTATACTTGGTCTTGGAATTGTTTTCTGAAAATGTATAAACATATTCTCTACCAAAAGTTAATAAAGGAATCTTTCTATAAATTTGACTAGGGGTCCTTTTCATTTTTGCCCAAACGATTTTCCTTTGGCTTATTTTGACACCATGTGTGCTTTTTATGGGTGTCTTGCTGTTATCATTACAAATGAAAATTAATTTTCTAAAGTAAAAATTTTCTAGATTAATTTACTTACCAGGTATTTTTCCTTACATGATATTATCCTAATATCTCCCCTTTTTTGATTAATGGAGATCTTTGTAAAATTTTTAATGCAATCTTGATAACTTTACATTTTAATTTTTTGCATAAAATATGATTGTTTTATGTTCATTACATGTTAAGAAATTTTACCATGAGATGAATTACCAATAGACATTTTAGTTAATACTTTAGAAACAGCTTTTTGTACAGTACAATTAAATTTTCTTGAATATTCATTTATTTCAATTAGCCAATTTAAATTAATCTGAAAGCTTGATTACGCTTTTACTGTCAAATGTAATACTCTACCAACAATCTTAGATTACCCTGTAAATATTAGTGGAAAGGATTATTTGCATTCTTGAGTAGGCCCTGAGCATTCCTGGTGCTAGGTTGGATTTAGATATAGGGCAGCTGCTGTTGGCCAAATTTCTGTCTGTTACCTGGGTCCAAATCTGTGCTGGGCATGGGAAGCGAAGCAGCCATGGGGGTAGACCTCCCTCAGAAGGGGTGAGCATCCAGGCCTCTGCAAGGTTGAGGGAGTGAGGGTCTATGCCTCACCTCTGTTGACCCCTAAGTTCTCTCCTGATGGCCCCTCTGTGATTGTGCCTGTCTTAGACTGTTCCTTCCCTGAGGAATCTTTCCCATCTCTGGTTAACTAGTTATCCTCCGGGGCCATGCTGGGTGTTGTGAGATTGAGTTCTTTCTCCTTGGTAGCCCATGTCCCCGTAGCCTCCACGTCCAGCACCTGCCTTGGGATCCCCTCGCCTGCTGGCGGGGCCCTGGCACTGATCACATATCTCAGGGAACTCAGGATCCTTCTCCAGGAAGAGCCCAGCTCACACCATTGGGCAAGAGACAGATCCATTATACCAGCCACCTCAAGGCTTCAACCTCAGGGTGAATAGAAAGCTCAGGCTACAGCTGAAGGCAATTAGATTATGAGAAGAGGGTCCCTCTTGGCAAAAAGGGTAAGAGGAGCCAGTATAGAATGCTCAAGTGCCTTCCCAGTGCCTTAATTCCTTCTGAAAGGGATTAAATCCTTTCATGTCCTTTTTTAAATTGCTGCCAAACATTCAAAGAATTAGTTTGTCATTTTGTTTGGGATAATTGTACAATATGCTGTTGTGAAATATCAAGAATTATACTGACATTGTAGAATAATATCATGCAAGGGTATTCTTTACTCTAGGCCATGGCAATTTAATTTCAAACTGGCTGTCAATTTCTTTTTGTATTTTTATATAAACTTTGTCAAGGAGGCAAAAACACAAATTACTTACTTTACTTCAAGAGGCCAAATATATCGACTTTCAATTACAATCCTTAAGACATTTGAAGGAAACTTCTCTTTATTTCCTTCCAAAATAATTTTCAGGCTACAGAGGGTCGCATTTAAAAATCTTTGTCACATGAAACAATTTCTCTTAAGGTTATGGTGACCACTGGTATGTATTACATTTAATATTTTATTTTTTTCTTATAATTTTTTTAATTTTTATTTTTTACATGTGTCCTTATTTTCCCATTACCCTCCTCTCCCCGCTCCCCACCCTTGCCCCAACCCCCTTTTGTCTGTGTCCATTGATTAGGCTCATTTGCATGTATGCAAGTCCCTCTATTGATCTCTCTCCCTTACTCCCACCTACCCCCACCTTCCCTGAGGTTTGATGTTCTGATCAATGTTTCTCAGTCTCTGGATCTGCCCTTGTTCATCAGTTTATATCATTCATTATATTCCACCAATGAGTGAGATCATGTGATATTTATCTCTCTCTGCCTGGCTTATTTCACTAAGCATAATGCTTTCCATCTCCATCCATGTTGTTGCAAATGGTAGGAGCTCCTTCTTTTTTACTGGAGTGTAGTATTCCATTGTGTAGATGTACCACCGTTTTTTAATCCAGTCATCTGCTAATGGGCACTAAGGCTGTTTCCAAATCTTAGCTATGGTGAATTGTACTTCTATGAACATAGAGGTGCATATATATCCTTTCGGACTGGTGTTTCTTGTTTCTTGGGATATATCCCTAGAACTGGGATCACTGGTTCAAACGGGAGTTCCATTTTTAGTTTGTTGAGGAAACTCCATACTGTTCTCCACAGTGGCTGCACCAGTTTCCATTCCCACCAGTAGTGCAAAAGATATCCTTTTTCTCCGCATCATCGCCAACACTTTTTGTTTGTTGATTTGTTTATGAGAGCCATTCTGACAAGTATAAGATGGTACCGCATTCACAACACCATTTATTGAAGAGACTCTTGACTCCATTGTATGTTCATGCCTCCTTTGTCAAATATTAATTGAGCATAGTGGTTTGGGTGGATTATCTTGAGTTCTCTATTCTATTCCGTTGGTCTATATGTCTGTTCTTGTGCCAGAACCAGGCTGTTTTGATGTCAGCGGTTTTGTAATACAGCTTGAAATCTGGTATTGAGGTCCCACCTACTTTGTTCTTCTTTCTCAAGATTGCTACAGTTATTCAGGGTCTTTTTTTATTCCAGATTATTTTTTGGAAAGTTCATTCTAGGACTGTATTATATACCGTTGGTACTTTAATGGGGATTGTATTGCATGTATAGATTGCTTTGGGTAGTATGGACATTTTGATGATGTTGATTCTATCACTCTATGATCACGGGATGTTCTTCCATCTGTTTATGTCTTCCTCTATCCCTTTTTTTAGTGTCCTGTAGTTTTTCGTATATGTGTCTTTTACCTCCTTAGTTAAGTTTACTTCTAGGTATCTTAATTTTTTTGGTGTGATGGTAAATGGGATTGTTTTTTTAGTCTCACTTTCTGCAAGTTCACTTTTGTTGTATAGAAATGCCATAGACTTTTTGGCATTAATTTTGTATCCTGCTACATTGCAGAATTAATTTATTCAGTCTAATAATTTTTTTTTGATAGAGTCTTTAGGGTTTTCTATGTACAGTCATGTCATCTGTGAATAAGGACAGTTTTATTTCTTCTTTTCCAATTTCGATGCCTTTTATTTCTTCTAGTTGTCTAATCGCAATGGATAATACTTCCAGTACTATGTCGAACAGGAGTGGTGAGAGTGGGCATCCCTGTCTTGTTCCTGTTCTTAGGGAAATGGTTTTAGTTTTGCCTGTTGAGTATGATGTTGGCTGTGGGTTTATTGTATACAACTTTTATTATGTTGAAGTATGATCCTTCTCTTCACACCTGGCTGTGAGTTTTTATTATGAAAGGGTGTTGGATTTTGTCAAATGATTTTTCTGCATCAATTGATATGACTGTGATTTTTATCTCTCAGTTTGTTTATGTGATGTATCACATTTATTGATCTTCCATCTTTGCATTCCTGGGATAAATCCCACTTGGTCATGGTGTATGATCTTTCTGATGTACTGCTGGATCTGATTTGCTAGAATTTTGTCGAGGAATTTGGCATCAATGTTCATGAGAGATATTGGCCTGTAATTCTATTTCTTTGTGTTCTCTTTATCTTGTTTTGGTATTAGGGTCATACTGGCTTCATAGAAGGAACTTGGAAGTGTTTCCTTCTCATGGATTTGTTGGAATAGTCTGAGGAGAATAGGTTTTGGTTCTTCCTTGAATGTTTGGTAAAAATTCCCTGTGAAGCTTTTTGTGACTGCTTCAATTTCTTCCATATTTTTTGGCCTATTGAGTTGCTTAAATTTTTCCTGATTGAGTTTTGTGAAGTTGTATTTTTCTAGGAATATGTCCATTTCATCCAGGTTGTCTAATTTGTTGGAATAGAGTTGTTCATCGTATATATTTATTTTAAATTAAATCTTTATTATTCAGATTATTACATTTGTTTCTCTTTTTTCCCCTCCATGGCACCCCTCCACCCAGCTCCCACCCTTCCCTCTGCCCTTCCCTCCCTCCCATTGATCTCATCCATAGGTGTATGATTTTTGTCCATTCTCTCCCTGTACACCCCTCACCCCTTTCCCCCTGAGAATTATCAGTCCACTCCCTTTCTGTGCTCCTGATTCTATTATATTCAGCAGTTTATTCTGTTGATCAAATTTTTAATTCACTTAATTTTTAGGTTCACTTGTTGATAGATATGTATTTGTTGTTTATAATTTTTTGGCTTTTACCTTTTTCTTCTTCCTTTTCTAAAAGAGTACCTTTCAGCATTTCATATAATACTGGTTGGGAGT
>JAAGEH010000015.1:17246390-17270934 GCA_011751065.1 Lasiurus cinereus | reverse complement strand
TTCAGTCAGTGTCTCTAGTTGGTCCTTTTTCATCTCCTCTTGGGACTCGCTAAATTTATCCATCATCTCTAGTTGGATCTTTGGCATCTCTAGTAGGTCCTTTTGCATCTCCTTTTGGGACTCAATAACTTTATCCAACTTTTCTAGCATATTCTTGAAAAACGTTATAAGCGTGGTTTTGAACTCTCTATCCAGTCGTTTTTTCCCCTCCATTTCTTTTGTTTGTGATCCCTTCCCTTGTCTCAGCATTTTCACTATGCTGGGAAAACTTTTGTATTGAATTCAGCCTTATGATACCAGACCTGCTAAACAGAAGAAGCCTCTGTTGAGCTTGGGATGGGTGGAGTCTCAGGGCTTAAGGGACTGCCTTGCCTTTCAGTCGGACCCGCCCTCCACGGCCCCTGAGTCTCACATGTCTGGGTAATCCCTGGAGCAGTCCTTGTGTGCGCGAACCCACAGTGCCTCTAGACCGCTGCCTTTCCAGCTCCCCTGCGCACCAGGACCACATGAGTCTAGGTCTCCAGGGTTTTGCCCAAAACAGGGGATTAGTGGAGTCAGAAGTGGCATAGTTGGGAGGGTCTGTCTCCCGCCCACTCGCGAAAGCCAGCGGCACAGTCAGCAATCCGTCCTCTGTGCAGTACCGTGTGCACCACCAGGCCTCTGATCTTTTGCGACTCCCCTAAATTTTTGTGCACCTCTCCCTTTTCACAGTCCAAAGTCCCCCTGTATGAGTTTCAGCTGGATCTTGGGTTTACTGTCATAAGATAAGGGGTTCAATGCTATTGGGAGTCTCCGTTTCTCTCCTGCCAGAGAAAACCAGCCAGGTATTCCGGCACCCACTCTCTCAGCGCAATCGTCTCCGTACCTCAGCTTTTTGCAGCTCCTCTGGGTTTCTTTGAGCCCCTCTCTCTCCTTCTCGATGTAGAACTTCCACTCAGCCAGCTTTCCTGTAGGTTTGGATGATGTCTGTTCTGTCTTTTAGTTGTGGTTTTGAAATTGTTGTGTGAGGCAGCAGTGTAGGTGTTTACCTATGCCGCCATCTTGGATTCTCCTCTTCTCCATTTCTTTTGTTTGTGATCCCTTCACTTATCTCAGCATTTTCACTATGCCAGGAGAACTTCTGTTTTGGATTCAGCCTTATGATATCAGACTTGCAAAACCGAAGAAGCCTCTGTTGAGCTTGGGATGGGTGGAGTCTCAGGGCTTAGGGGACTGCCTTGCCTTCCAGTCAGCCCCGCCCTCCACGGCCTCTGAGTGTCACGTGATTGGGTAATGGCTAGAGCGGTCCTTGTGCACGCATGCCTGCAGTGCCTCTGGACCTCTGCCTTTCTGGCTCCCCTGCGCACCAGGACCACACGAGTCTAGGTCTCCAGGGTTTTGCCCAAAACAGGGGCTTAGTGGAGTCAGAAGTGGCACAGTTGGGAGGGTCTGTCCCCCGCCCACTCGCAAAAGCCAGCAGCACAATCAGCAATCTGTCCTCTGTGCAGTGCTGTGCGCGCCATCTGACCTCTGACCTTTGTGACTCCCCTAAATTTCCGTGCACCTCTCCTTTTCCACAGTCCAAACTCCCCCCGTATGAGTTTCAGGTGGATCTGGGGTTTAGTGTTGTAAGATAAGGGGTTCAATGCCTTTGAGAGTCTCCGTTTCCCTCCTGCCAGAGAAAACCAGCCAGGTATTCCGGCACCCACTCTCTCAGCACGCGCGACTCCGTACCTCAGCTTTTTGCAGCTCCTCTGGGTCTCCGTGAGGCCATCTCCTTCCTTCTAGCTGTAGAACTTCCACTCAGCCAGCTTTCCTGTGGTTCTGGATGATGTCCGTTCTGTCTTTTAGTTGTAGTTTTGAAATTGTTGTGCGAGGCAGCAGTGTAGGTGTTTACTATGCCACCATCTTGGATTCTCTATTTTTTCTTTTTTAACAGTCCCTTTAGTATTTCGTGAATTGTTGACTTGGTAGTGATAATTTCCCTCAGCCCTTTTGGTCTGTGAAGCTCCTGATTTCCCCTTCAATTTTGAATGATAACCTCGTTAGATAGAGTATTCTTGGATTCAGTCCCTTGCTTTGCATCTCTTTGTATTCTTCATTCCATTCCCTTCTGGCCTTATGTTTTTCTGTTGAGAAATCAATTGATAATCTAATGGGAAATCATTTGTAGATAACTGTCTTTCTCTTACAACTTTAAGATTCTCTCTTTGTCGTTAACATTTGCCATTGTGATTATGACATGTCATTTTAAAAATATATATTTTATTGATTTTTCACAGAGAGGAAGGGAGAGGGATAGAAAGTTAGAAACATTGATGAGAGTGACATTGATCAGCCACCTCCTTCACATCCCCTACTGTGGATGTGCCTGCAACCAATGTACATGCCCTTGCCCAGAATTGAACCTGGGACCCTTTAGTCCTGTGGCTCTATCCACTGAGCCAGACCAGTTTCAGCTATAACATGTCTTGATGTGGATTTTGGGGTTTATCTTGTTTGAGACTCTCTGTGCTTGTGTAACTTTTTTCTTCCCCAAATCAGGAAAGTTTTCTGTCATTTCTTCAAGTCGGTTTTCTAATCCTTTATGCTCTTCTTGTCCTTCTGGAACCCCTATGATATGTATGTTACTTCATTTAATGTTGTCCCAAATCTACTTTAGGCTCTCCTCCTGCTTTCTAATTTTTTTTTCCAATAGCTGTTCAGATTGGGTGTGTTTCTTTGCCCTATCTTCTAACTCACTAAGTCTGTCCTCCACTTCTATTCTACTGTTGACACCTTCTACCATGTTTTTTTTTTGTTTGTTTGTTTGTTTACTGTAGCTATATAATTTCTGATTTCCCATTGATTCTTACATAAGTTCTTGATTTTTGCATTTATCTGTTTTCTGAAGTAAATGACTCTTATGCAGAATTCCTTTTCTGGCACATTGCATGCCTCATTTCATTTAATTTGTATTTTGGTGATTCCTTCTTTCCTTTCTTAGGGGGGTTGTTTTTTGTGTTCCCATGTTCCTATCTCTTTCTGGTCCTGAACCTGCTGCATGGGGCTTGAGAGGTTGAAGACCCTATCAGGGAAATGGTCTGGAAATTGTTGGCCCAGAGGCTGGGTTTGCCTTGAGTCTCACCTTTATTTTCTCTACTTTGAGTTGTATCCCCTTCTCCCATGCATCTGGTCCCTCAGTTTTCTCCTTCAGATGCTCGGGGTGGTGGGAGTGTGTGCACAGCTCCTCTGATGTGTGATTCCCTATGAGTCCCCAGAGCCCTCCGGCATGCAATTTGCTCTGTGGCCTCAATACTGTGGAAGGATGGCACCCTAGGTTCCTCTGGCATTGCACTTGTGGTGTGGTCCTGTGGCCCCTGGCTGGGCACACCAGCTTGCTCCAGATCATCCTGGCAACACTTTCCTATTGAACAGAGTGAGGCATGTGCTGTGTTGCTCCAGGTATCCCCTGCAGGACTGTCCCTGGGACCAGGGAGAAGCAGGTGCAGTTTGCTCTGGGTTATACAGTCCCGGGTTTCTTATAGCCAGGAGTGATATGTGCACTGGGTTGTTCCAGTCTGTACCTCCTCAGTATGGAGTGGGGGCGGGTTGCCCTGGGTTGCTCAGTTTGTGCTCTACTGTGTCCTGAGTGTGGCACATGCTGAGTTATACCAGGTTGCCCTAGCAGCAAGACCCTGAGATCAGGGTGAAGTGGGCACAGGTTACTCTGGGTCACACAGTCAGAGCTCCCCTGTGGCATGCTCTGGGTTGTTCCGGATTGCCTTGGTAGTGGGTCCCAGAGCTGGGGGTAAAGCAGATGCCACGTGGCTTCGGGTCAGGCTAACATCAGAGTCCTGGGGTACTGGGAAGGGGTGGGGCAGCGCGATGCCCCTGGATTGCAATCACTGCTGAGTCTTGGAGATGGATCCTAGGAAGCCAGGTCCCAGCAGGCTGGTGATGAGGCCTGGTGTGGGAGCTCACTCTGGTGGCGCATTCTCCCTGCAGACATTAGGGAGCCTACTGTGAGGTACTGTACCACTCACTGCTGGGGCATGATGGTGGTTCTACAGGGGTTATGGCTGGCAAGCGGCATTCTCTAGGCATCCCCTGCCCTTCCTTATTGAAAATCATCTCCTCAGCTGTGTCTAATTTGTTAATTCAGGGTGGATGTTTTTCCATTTAGTTGCTTTTCTAGCCTGGCTGCCTATTCAGCCACCGTTTTCTCTGTCCTCTGTTTATTTTCTTTCTTGTATTCTTTTTATTACAAAATACAACTCAGATACAAAAAATTACAAAAAACCAATGCATGGATCAGTAAATGATTACAGTATGAATACCCTTGTAACCACCACCCAGGACATGAAATTGAACTTTGCCAGCTACCCCAGAAGTCCTTCTACATCTCCCATCCCAATAAAAGCCTTCCCTCTCCCCCAAAATGCAACCACTGGAGTTTACCCTTGTACATAGAGATAAGAGTTCCCATTTGTTGTACAATTATTTCCTGCTAGGACTTTACTAAGAATTGTTCATGTTTCACAAAAACACAAATTATGTACTATTATCCCCACTTAAGAGATGTGGAAATTGAACATCAGAAAGGTGCAGAAATGTGTCCAAGGTCACATGGTGCCAGAGCCAGGACTGTAACCTAGATGTATCTGACTTCTAGTCCTATCTCCACCCCACTATATGCTGTACCTCCCAGCTGAGCATTGAATAATGCCTTATGCAAGAGGTGCCTGAATTTATGAGGTTAGTGGTTGTTTGTCACAGTGGCCACGCTTTAGCAGAGAGAAAGAAAGTAACTTGGCAGGGAGTGTAGGGGAGAGAGAGAGAGAAAAAAAGAGAGAGAGAGGGGGAGACAGAGAGAGGAGAAGAGAGATTTGCAACTTTCTATATTTTTTCCTTGTCATCTGATGCTAACATCCTTCCATTACCCAATGAGAAAATAAACAGTAAATGACCACACCAGTTAAACTGTTTAATTATGTAAGTTAGGAAGAATGACATTTGTGTACATTCCCCAAACACATGGATTAAAGAAATGACCTTTGCCTCGGTGTGAAACTAATTTGTTGCATATTGGAACTCTGATGGCTTCACTCGGGCCAGGCATTTTATTGTCCTGATGTTTATGTCTAAGACTGGAGATGAGGCTTAATGAAGCTCCATCTTAGGCTGGACTGATTTGTATATTAGTGTTTTCTAAAACATCCCCATCTGAAATATATTTTCAAAGAAGTGTGTCTTCCTGTAGTCATTCCTGGTATTTTGTACATTTGTCCAAGTGTAAATATATCTAAAACATCAAAAGAATAAGAAAAATGACCTGTGCTGATTCAGAGTGGGGAAAAATTCCCAGGGACCAACAATAACTATTCAAAAGATAAAGGAGCATCATTTATAGGGCTGGCACTCTTTTTATAATTAAAAAACATCTTAGTATAATAAAAAAAAACATGGAACCAGAAAAAGAAACCATGGAACTAAATGTCATATGTCACATTACAAGAGCTGTATTAATTACTAACTTGATTCTCAATTAACTTTATTATAATGTTTCAGATAGTGTTAGGACTAGCTAAAATACAAATATATTCATATTTATTCGTATCATATTCTCTTCTTTCAGTGTTATTTTGAAATATGTTGTGAATATTTCCATAGTTATTGAAACATTAAAAAAATTAATGTACCAACTCAACTTCTAATTTATTTAAACACTGGGAAGTTTGAGCTGAATTTTCTTTTTTGAGTATGGAAAAAGTCAGTTAAAATTGGTTATGTCTATGAGGGAAGATTTATTGTTAACATGTACACCTTTGAATTTCAAAGGAAACATGTAGCATTATAAGCTCCTCAAACCTTAAATTTCAGGAGGAAAAATAATGATGATCAAACAAAATGTGTCTCTGAAACTTCAATGAGATCCACCTGCCACCACCAAAGATAGGAACACTCTGATTTTCATCATGATGGATTTGGGGCTGCAAGTTTAGATTTAAAAAAAAATGAAATGCCTTTTGAATGGTAAAATTCACTAAATAAAATGTATTTGCTATGAAATTTAAAGAAAAAAATCTGCGGGAGAGAAAATGGCGGCGGAGTAGACAGATGCGTCTGGAGCTTTGTCGCTGGGCAGAGAGAGAGAGAGCAGCTTAGAGTCGCACTGGGAGTGTTTGTTGGCAAGCTAGGAGTCAGTTAACCTCCAGGAGAAGGCGGAGAACTGCTGGACGGGGCTCTCCCGGCCAGGCAGCCCCACTGCCACGGGGTTTTTGTCGGCCGGAGCCACCAGCACGAACGCGGAGACCACGCCATCTTGCAGTGGGAGGTGGATGTCTGCGGCGCTCTGAAGCCGGTGGCTGGGTCACTCATCCAGCAGCCGGGGACCGGGGGACCCAGAACTCTGTTCTCCAATCGGCGCGGACACGCGGTGGAATCAGAGATCCACAGAGCACACGGAAAGGTCAGATTGCGCCTGGAAAAAGAGGGAGGTGGATGTCTGTGGAGGTCTGAAAGCTGCGGCTGAAGTAGGCACCCACCAAGCAGCCCGGGACCCAGAGCACGGCTTTCCAGGCAGCGCTGATGCGAGGGCGGCGGATTCGGAGATCCACGCAGCATGCGGAAGGGTCAGATTTCGCCTGGGCCAGGGTGAGGTCTCCTACCCCCGCACAACAGAGACTTGCACACTGTGGGAACCGGGCTGTGGGAAAGCTGCCTCTGGAGAGGTCCGCAGAGGTGGTCAGGGCACCGTGATCCCTAAGTGTGGAGGCAAACTCTCCGAGCTGTTGACAGAGGGGAGCTCTGGAAAACGACTCGTTTTTTTCTGGGGCAGAGGGACAGCCTGGGAGTTATTACAGTGTCCCGGCTGCAAAATCCCCACAAACTGGCTTTGAGAACCACAGAGTAGCAGGATCTGAGCACAGCCTAGAGAGGTCCTGTGCTTTGTCTCAGAGATCAATTCCGAAACACTGCCACCCAGTGGGTGACACACAAATTGACTCTCCCATAACCACAAAAGAGTAAAGAGATTAAAACAACAAGAGGGGAACACAGGGAACTGCAATACCTTCCCTACTGGGAAACAGGAGTGCCAAGCAGAATAATAGTGGAAGTGAAGGACCATTCTATTTTTTTTTCCTTTTTTTAATTTTTATTTATTTATAATTTTTACATATTTTAATTAAAAGACTATTTTTTTCTTTCCACCTCAATTGATTATACCTTTTTAATTATTACATTTTTGTTTTAAACTAGTATTATTAATTACTACTAGTACTTTACGTTTTTGGAAAAAAACAAGTATCATTTTGTTTTCTCTTTATTTTATTTCGTGTCATTTTGTTTTCTCTTTATTTTATTTCGGGATTAGAGTTCTACATTCTATTTTCATCTTTCCTTTAGCATAATTTTACTCCAACTCAACTCTACCTTTATGCCAACAATTTCCTCCTAACTTTCCCCATTTTGTTGTCTTGTTTCTCTTTCCCTTTTCCAACGTTAGATTCTCCCTATTCTTTCTTTTTACCTGGTTAAAATTTCACCCCATTTATATATCTAATTTCAAATCCCCTACTACAAGTCCACACAAACCTCTCTCTTCTTGTTTGCACCAGACAAAAAGTTGTTTTTTCTCTATATCCTTTTGTTGCTGTTTGCCTGAAAAGTGATTATATCGATTTTTTGAAATTTTTTGAGAGATTGTTTTAGTTTATTCTACTTGTTTTATTTTGATTTTTGCTTGCTTTGTTTTTTACCTCTTTTTTCCCTCACCTCCCTCGATACCAGTTGCTATTTGCAGTTTATATTAATCTCTGGGGACTGGTTGCTGGCCTTTGTTGGGATTAGTGACTGTTCTATTGGAGTTGTCTCCTAACATCTATATTTTGTTCCCCTTTTCTCTCTTATACGCTTTCTTTTCCCTCTGACATTTTTCCTCTTCCTCTTCTCTTCTCCTTCTTCTCCTTTTTAATTTCTTATTTTATTTTATTTATTTTATTTATTTATTTTTTCTCACTCTCCCAATTTGATTTTGGCATTTCTTTTCTTTTTTCCTCATTTTCCTCTTCTTCTTTCTCTATTTACCCCTAATTTGTCTTTCATTGGTGGTCATCTTATTTGTGATTATTAACATCTTGAATATATTTCTACTCTGTGCCTTGTGTGCTGTACCTGGTCGTGTTGTAGTTTGTGCCTTTCAATCAACATAGGAGAGAGAACTACATAACCAGACACCTGGAGAAGAAAGACCATGGGCAGAAAAAGAAACAGCCCACATAAGACAGAAAGGCAGGTTTCACCAGAAAAGGAAGTAAACAAAATAGAAGCAGAAATAAGCTTGCCAGAGAAAGAGTTCAGAGAAATGATCATAAGGTGGATGAAAAGAATGGAAGACAAAATAGACAATCTGAGTAAGAGCTAAGAGGAAATGAAGAAGACCGAAGAGGAGATGAAGAAGCAGCAAGAAGAAATGCAGAAGAACCTAGAGGAGGTGCAGAATAAACAAGACGAAATGAAAAATGACATCACTGCTATAAAGAACTCAATAGAAAGCATTAAAAGTAGACTAGAAGAAGCAGAGGACTGCATCAGTGAGCTAGAAGACACGGTAGGAAAAAATACCCAAGTACAGCAGCTTCTACAAAAAAAAGTTAAAAAGCAAGAGGAGAGCCTAAGGGAACTTTGGGATAACATGAAACAAAACAACATCTGCATAATTGGGGTTCCAGAAAGAGTGGAAACTGAAAAGGGTTAGAGAACGTGTTTGAAGAAATAATGACAGAAAATTTCCCCAATATAGGAAAGAAAAAACCCATACAAATCCAAGAAGCTCACAGAGTCCCAAGCAAAATGAACCCCAACAAGCCTACACTAGGGTACATTATAATTAAATTGGCAAACACCAATGACAAAGTAAGAATCTTAAAAGCAGCCAGAGAGAAACAGAAAGTTACCTACAAAGGAACCCCCATACAACTGGCTACTGACTTCTCAACAGAAACTCATCGGGCCAGAAGGGAATGGAATGAAATATACAAAGTCATGCAAAGGAAGGGTCTGAATCCAAGAATACTGTACCCTGCAAGACTCTGAATCAAAATTGAAGGTGAAATCAAAAGCTTCACAGACAAAAAAGGACTAAGGGAATATATTACCACCAAACCAGCAATGCAAGAAATGTTAAAGGGTCTGCTGTAATAAAAAGAAGGAGGAAGCAAAGAAGGACCTCGGGGGTAAGGACTAAAAATGGCAACAGATAAGTACTTATCAATAATAACTTTAAATGTAAATGGATTAAATGCTCCAATCAAAAGACATAGGGTAACCAATTGGATAAGAAAACATGATTCATATATCTGCTGTCTGCAAGAAACCCACCTCAGGAAAAGAGATGCACACAGATTGAGGGTGAAGGGATGGAAGATGGTATTTCAAGCAAACAGAAATGAAAACAAAGCTGGGGTTGCAATATTATACCTGACAAATTAGATGTCAAAGTGAAGGACATAATAAGAGATAAAGAAGGCCACTTCATAATACTAAAGGGAACAATCCAACAAGAAGAAATAAGTCTGCTAAACATATATGCACCCAATATAGGAGCACCTAAATACATAAAAAACTCTTGGAGAATATTAAGGGAGAGATTGACAGCAATACAACCATATAGGAGACTTTAATACCCCACTGTCACCACTGGACAAATCCTCTAAACAAAAAATCAGCAAAGAAACATCAATCCTAAATGACTCACTAGACCAGATGGAATTAATTGACATCTTCAGAACATTTCACCCCAAAGCCACAGAATATACATTCTTCTCCAGTGCACATGGGTCATTTTCAAAGATAGATCATATGTTGGGTCATAAGAAATGTCTCTTCAAATTCAAGAAGATAGAAATCATATCAAGCATTTTCTCAGACCACAGTGACATAAAACTGGAAATCAGCTATAATAAAAACAATAGAAAGAAATCAAACACATGGAGACTAAACAGCATGCTATTAAACAACGACTGGGTAACCAGAGAGATCAAGGAAGTAATAAAAAACATCATGGCAACAAATGGCAATGACAACACAACCATCCAAAATTTATGGGACACAGTGAAAGCAGTCTTGAGAGGGAAGTTCATAGCCCTACAAGCCTACTGCAAAAAAACAGGAAACAATGGTAATAAATTACCTAACCCTACAACTCAAAGAGCTAGAACGAGAGCAAGAAGAAAAGCCCAGTGTACTCAGAAGGAAGGAAATAGTGAAGATCAGAGTGGAGATAAACAACTTGGAGAGCAAAGAAACAATTCAAAAGATCAACAAAACAAAGAGCTGGTTCTTTGATAGGATAAACAAGATTGATGGACCTCTAGCCAGGCTCACCAAGAAGCAAAGAGAGAAGACCCAAATAAACAGAATCAGAAATGAAAGAGGAGAAATAACAACAGACCCTGTGGAAACAAAGGATTTTTAAAAAATACTATGAACAACTCTATTCCAACAAATTGGACAACCTGCAAGAAATGGACATTTTCCTAGAAAAATATAACCTTTCAAAACTCAATGAGGAGCAAGCCAAACATCTCAATAGTCCAATAACTATAGAAGAAATTGAGGCAGTCATCAAAAAGCTTCCAGCAAATAAAAGCCCGGGACCAGATGGCTACACAGGAGATTTTTACCAAACATTCAAGGAAGAATTAAAACCTATCCTCCTTAGACTATTCAAAAACTTTCAAGAAGAAGGAACACTTCCAAACACCTTCTATGAAGCCAGCATCACCCTAATACCAAAACCAGATAAAGACAACACAATGAAAGAGAATTATAGGCCAATATCTCTCATGAACATTGATGCCAAAATCCTCAGCAAAATTCTAGCAAATCGGATCCAGCAGTACTTCAGAAAGATCATACACCATGACCAAACAGGATTCATCCCAGGAATGCAGGGATGGTACAATATCCGCAAATCAATAAATGTGATACATCACATAAACAAATTGAGAGATAAAAACCACATAGTCATATCAATTGATGCAGAAAAAGCATTTGACAAAATCCAACACCCTTTCTTGATAAAAATTCTCAGCAAAGTGGGAATAGAAGGATCATACCTCAACATCATAAAAGCCATATATGATGAACCCACAGCTAACATCATACTCAATGGGCAAAACTAAAACCATTTCCCCTGAGAACAGGAACAAGACAGGGATGCCCACTCTCACCTCTCCTGTTCAACATAGTACTGGAAGTATTAGCCATTGCAATTAGACAAGAAGAAGAAATAAACGGCATCCAAATTGGAAAAGAAGAAGTAAAACTGTCCTTATTTGCAGATGACATGATATTGTACATAAAAAACCCAAAGGACTCCATTCCAAAACTAATTGACTTAATTAACGAATTCGGCAATGTAGCAGGATACAAAATTAATGCTAAGAAGTCTGTGGCATTTCTATACACTAATAGTGAAATTACAGAAAGAGAAACTAAAAAAGCAATCCCATTTACTATCGCACCAAAAAGAATTAAGAT
The DNA here is from genome assembly GCA_011751065.1 of Lasiurus cinereus. Classification (NCBI taxonomy): domain Eukaryota; kingdom Metazoa; phylum Chordata; class Mammalia; order Chiroptera; family Vespertilionidae; genus Lasiurus; species Lasiurus cinereus. The sequence continues at coordinate 17,259,429 of JAAGEH010000015.1, read as the reverse complement.
ACCTAAGAATAAACCTAACTAAAGAGGTAAAAGACCTATATACAGAAAACTACAGGACACTGAAAAAAGAGATAAAGGAAGATGTTAACAGACAGAAGAGCATACCATGCTCATGGATTGGGAGAATGAACATCATTAAAATGTCCATACTACCCAAAGCAATCTACAGATTCAATGCACTACCCATTAAAATACCAACGACATATTTCACAGACCTAGAAAGAATTCTTCATAGATTCATCTGGAACAAAAAAAGACCACGAATAGCTACAGCATTTCTGAGAAAGAATAATAAAGTAGGTGGGATCTCAATACCAGATTTCCAGCTATACTACAAAGCAACTGTTCTCAAAACAGCCTGGTACTGGCACAAGAACAGACATATAGACCAGTGGAATAGAATAGAGAACCCAGAGAGCCAACCAAACCACTATGCTCAAGTAATATTTAACAAAGGAGGCATGATCATTCAATGGAGCCAAGATAGCCTCTTCAATAAATGGTGTTGGGAAAATTGGACAGATATATGCAAAAAAATGAAACTGGACCACCAACTTACACCAAATACAAAAATAAACTCAAAATGGATACAGGACTTAATCATTAGGAGGGAAACCATAAAAATACTAGAGGAATCCACAGGCAGCACAATCTCAGATGTATGCCGAAAGAACTTCTTCACTGATACTGCTCCAAAGGCAATGGAAGCTAAAGAAAAAATAAACAAATGGTACTACATCAAAATAAAAAGCTTTTGCACAGCAAAAGAAACCATAAACAAAACCAGAAGAAAGATCACTGTATGGGAGAACATATTTGCAAATGTTATCACTGATAAAGGTTTAATCTCCAAAATCTACAGCCAACTTATACAACTTAATAAAAGGAAAATGAACAATCCAATAATAAACTGGGCAAAGAACCTAAATAGAACCTTTTCAAAAGACGACAGAAGGAAGGCCAAGAGATACATGAAAACATGTTCAAAGTCATTAATCATCTGAGAGATGCAAATCAAAATGACAATGCGATACCATCTTACACCTGTCAGAATGGCAATCATCAACAAATCAACAAATGACAAGTGTTGGCGAGGATGCGGAGAAAAAGGAACTCTTGTGCACTGTTGGTGGAAATGCAGACTGGTGCAGCCACTGTGGAGAACAGTATGGAGTTTCCTCAAAAAACTAAAAATGGATCTCCCATTTGACCCTGTAATCCCACTCTTAGGAATTTATCCTAAGTAATTACAAACACCAATCAGAAACGATTTATGCACCCCTATGTTCATAGCAGCACAATTTATAATAGCTACAATTTTGAAACAGCCTAGGTGCCCCTCAGCAGATGAGTGGATCAGAAAACTGTGGTACATCTGCACAATGGAATTCTATGCTGCCATTAAAAAGAAGGAATTCTTATCATTTGCATCTCTATCTTGCCTTTGACTTTAGGAAAAGTTGAATATTCATGCCACTGAAAGGCCTGCACCAGAGTTCCTTTCTGCCCCATAGTGTTTTGACTATTCTTTGTAATGTTCCCATGGAGTTCTCTCCTACTCCAACTCTTTAGTTTTTACTGGAAGGTTTCTTTCTTTGTATTAAAGATGATGGAATCAGCATCAAACATTCTGTGGCAACATTTTATATTTTTTTACTTCATAATGCTTTTAGTAATGCTATAATGTCCTGAGAATTGTTGGCCAAAACATTTTTTCTTTAATTTTGTCTCCCTTGTAGCCAAGAACATTTTTAAAAGCCATATGTTAATCCATTATTATTTCAAAACTACCAGAAAGACAAGATAGCACCCATTCATTGGCTAAATCACAAAATCCATGGTACTATCCATGGCAAAAACTGAATAATTCAGAGAGCTAATTTTATATATTCCTGACTTTCATTTATCTTCTGGAGAAAATGAAGAGCGGGTGTTTCAGAATGCTACCATCGTATAGTCCTGGGTGGAGCTTTGTAACAGACATTCAGCCAAGGCTTCTTATTTAGAAAACTTGGAGTCACAGAAACCACTTACCATACGTGCAGCTGGCAGCTCACTCACGTATTTATCCAACCGCTCAATCTGGCCCAGCAGAACAGGAAGAAAAGTAACACTCCTTCGAGAAGGAAAAGTGCATTCCATATTTCGAAATTTCCTTTGCAGTCTAGGATCATGGGCCTAGAGACGCTGCTCTCTGTGGTCTGATTTCCACAGGGATGATATCCAGGACATCTAGAAAACCAGCATTTGAAACCTGCACTCACTGAGCCTGACAGGACCAGGTGTGTTGCAGGGAAATTCAGAGAATGTGAAAGCCAGAATTAACATCAGAGTTTATCTAGTTTAGATCTGCAAATTTGTAGGCCCTCAGGTGGAATCACCACACAAATATTTTGTTTGCCCCCCAAAGAGTTTTTTTTTTAATTGAATTAGAGGCCAACATTTAAAATCCATGGTTTTGGCTTTTTGTGGAAATCCAGGATCTGACCACCACAGGCCCTTGTTATCCTATGACAACAAGAAGCTGGATGTACTACCACCTCTCCTTTTAGATGGGTCAAGTATTCTCCAATTCACCATAACCATTCCTTGACCTGGCCTTCTTTAAGCATTTATGCTGCCTGCTGGGACCCATTGGGCATTTGAGTTTTCAGCTGTTGCCATGTTTCAAATTGCCCACCTAAATATGTGAAGTTGAAACTCACAGAGTACAAAGGATACAGACAAAGACAACCTATCTTGATTGGTAATGCTGATTTTCTAAACTGGCACATTAGAGTGGAGAGAGTGTGAACTCAGAGATGGAAGCCTTATTTTTAAATCCTGGCTCCACCACTTACCTAACCATGTGGCTCTGACCAAATTAATTTCCTTGTGTATAAAATGGGCATAACCAAAGTACAGATGAAATGAGAAGGGATATATTACAACCTTTGGCACAGGCACATAGTGTGGGCTCAATAGCTCTAATTGTCTTCATCCTTTTCTCTCTCCCCTATACCATTCATCCTCTTCAAATGTCTCTGGAAAAGAATGAAGGTAATATAGTATCATTGAGGTTGCCCTAAACAGCCACAAAAGCTTACTTTTATAGCTTTATGGAGATATGTTTTATGTAGCATAAATTTTACCCATTTTAAGGTGCACAGTTCAGTAATTTTTAGTATTTTCAGAGTTGTGCAACCATCACCACTATTAAATTTTATAAAATTTTGAACACCATCCAAAAGAAACCTGTACACATTAGTTTCCATTTTTTCCCTGTCCCCCTAGATCTAGGTAAATACTAATTTACTTTCAGGCTTTATGAGTGTCCCTTGTTCTGGGCATTTCATTAAAATGGAATCATATAATACATGGACTTTTGTGACTGGCTTTTTTCACTTAGCATAAGGTTCAAACAAGTTATAACATGAATTAGTACACTACATATACCTCTTTATCCACAGTTTCACTTTCCACATTTTCAGTTAACTGAAGTAAACCACAGTCTGAAAATATTAAATGGCAAAATGTCGGAAATAAACAACTCATAAACTTTTGATTACACCCTGTTGTGAGTGGTGTGATAAAATCTCCTGCCATACTGCTCTGCCCAGATTGGGACTTTAATCATCCCTTTGTCCAGTATATCCACACTGTATATGCTACCAGCCCATTGTTAGTCACTTAGTAACTGTCTTGGTTATAAGATTGACCGTCACAGGATGACAGTGTTGTGTTCAAGAAACCCTTATCCTATATAATAAAAGACGAATATGCAAATTGACCAAACAGCAGAACAACTGGTCTTGCACTGACCACCAGGGGGCAGATGCTCAATGCAGGAACTGCCTCCTGGTGGTCAGTGTGCTCTCACAGGAAGAGTGCTGCTCAGCCAGAAGCTGGGCTCACAGCTGGCGAGCACAGTGGTGGTGGCAGGAGCCTTTCCCGCCTTTATGGTAGCACTAAGGATGTCTAACTGCTGGTTAAGGATGTCTAAATCAGCACTTGGACATCCCCTGAGGGCTCCTGGACTGGGAGAGGGAGGAGGCCGGGCTGAGAGACATCCCTCCCAGTGCACGAATTTTGTGCACTGGGCCTCTAGTTTTACTTAATAATACCTCATTCACTTCATCTCATCATGTAAGTATTTTGTCATCTCATATTATCACAACAAGAAGGGCAAAAAAGTACAGTATTTTGAAATAGTGAGAAACTATATTCCCATAACTTTTATTACAGTATACTGCTATAATTCTATTTTATTATTAATATTGTGAATCACTTACTGTGTCTAATTTATAAATTAAACCTTAACATAGATATATATGTATTTTAAAAACATAGTATACATAAAGTTTTGGTACTATGTGAAGTTTTAGGTATCCACTGGGGGTCTTGGGATGTATTCCCCAGGGATAAGGGGATACTACTGTACTTTATTTCTTTTTATTGCTAAACAATATTCCATTCTATGGGTATACTGCATGTGTTTATTAATTCATTCATTGATGGTCATTTGGGTTGTTTCTATCTTTTGGCTATTGTGAATAAAGCTGCAATTGAACATTGGTGAACAAGTATCTGTTTGATCCCCTATGTTTAACTCTTTTGAATATATACCCAGAAGTAGAATTATTGGGTTATATAGCAATTCTATATTTAGCTTTTTGAGAAACTGCCAAACCCTGGACAAGTTTTTATGTGGACATATGTTTTCAATTCTCTTAGGTATATACCTAGGAATCTAATTGTTGGGTCATATGAAACCTTTATATTTAACATTTTGAGGAACTTCCAGACTGTTTTCCAAAACAGCTGCACAACTATACATTCTCATCAGCAATGTAGAGATCAAATTTCTCCACACTCTTGCTATCATTTTTTAATATGTAAAGTGGTGTTTCGTTGGGGTTTTGATTTGCATTTCCCTAATGGCTAATGGTGGTCTTGAATATTTTTAAAAACATTTATTAGCCATTTGTATAGCTTAAGAGAAATGCTTATTCAGATCCTTCACCCATTTTTAAATTTGATTATTTGTCTTTTAATTGAGTTGTAAGAATTCTTTACATATTTCATATACATGTCCCTTATCAGACATAGACTTTAAAAATATATTTTCACATTCTATAGGTTATCTTTTCATGTTTTTGATGTATCACTTGAAGCACAAACTTTTAAATTTTGATGATATCCAATTTATCTATTTTTTTGTTACTTGTTGTAAGTAACCATTATCAAATCTAGTGTCATAAAGATTTACCCTTATCTTTTCTTAGAATTTTAGCTCTTAAATTTAAGTCTTTGACTCCTTTTGAGTTAATATTGGATATGGTGTGAGGTAGTGGTCCAATATCATTTTATGCATGTGAATATCCTGTTGTCCCAGCACCATTTGTTGAAGAGGCTATTTTATTTTCCAGTGAATGGTTTTGATACCCTTGTCAAAAATCAACGTATAAGTTTATTTTTGGATTCTCAATTCTGTTCCATTGATCTATATGTCAATCCAATTCTAGTAACACACTGTCTTGTTTACTGTTGCTTTGTAGGAAGCTTTAAAATGTATTAGTGGGATTCAACTTTGTTCTTTTTAAAAATATTGTTTTAGCTATTATTGCATTTCTATATGAATTTTAAGATCAGTTTGTCAATTTCTGCCAAAACAAATATATCTGGGATTTCTATAGGAATAGTTTGGATTTGTAAATCAATTTGGAGAATACTACCATGGTTAACTCCTTGGGATTTTCAGCAGCAATAGGTCTTGTTAGCTTCTCCATCAGTGCCAGGTATTTAGGGTGGCATGTGCTATAGTAGCTAGAGAAGCCAATGTTTGTTCATTACTTGAGTTTCATATTAGTCTTGGACTGTATTATCCACTACAGAGGCCCCTGGCCACCTGTGGCTATAGAGCACTTGAAACGTTGCTAGACCAAATTGAGGTGTGTTGTACATTGAAAGACACATATGATTTCCAAAATTGGTAACAAACATTAGAAATACTTTATAAATAATAAGATTGATTACATGTTGAAATAATATTTCAAATATATTAATTTAAAATATACTATTGAATTTTTTTCATCTGTTTCTTTGTACTTTTTAATGTGACTACTAGAAAAATTTAAAATATTTGTGTGGCTTATTATATTCCTATTTGTCATTACTTGTCTAGAGATTCTTTTTTTCCAAATTTTAAATTCCCTATTGTTTAAAGTATTACATATAGTATTACAAATGTCTCCTTTTCCCCCCATTGACCTCTCCCCAGCCACCTCCACCTCCAGGCATATACCCTCACTTCCCACCACTAGTGTCTGTGTCCATTGATTATGCCTCTATGCATGTATAGAAGTCCTTTGGTTGATCTCTTTCTTACTAACCTCCTTCTGCCTTTCCTTTGAAGTTTGACGGTCAGTATGATACTTTTATGTCTCTGGATCTACTGGTGTTCATCAGTTTATGTTGTTCATTATATTCCACAAACGAGTAAGTCATGTGATATTTATCTTTCTCCAATTGGCTTATTTCACTTAGCATAATGGTCTCCAGGTTCATCTATGCTGTTGCAAATGGTAAGAGAATATACCATGTTTATGGATTTGTAGAATCAACATAATTAAAATGTCCATACTACCCAAAGCAATCTATAAATTTAATGCAATTCGCATTAAAATACCAACATCATATTCCACAGACCTAGAACAAACTCTCCAAAAACTCCTCCTATATAATAAAAGTCTAATATGCTAAGTGTCTGACCATTTGTTTGACTGTTTGATGAGTCACTATGATGCACACTGACCATCAGGGGACAGATGATCCAACCAATAAGTTAACTTGCTGCTGGGGTCTGGACAATCAGGACTGGGCAAGAGGGCCAGACATGCCTGGGAGCCCTCCCCCTGAACCCCCCCCCCAGCCCCGATCATGCACTGGTGGGGTCCCTAGACCTGGTATGCACCCTCTCACAATCTGGGGCCCCTTGGGGGATGTCAGAGAGCCAGTTTTGGCCCAATCCCCACAAGCTAGGTTGAGAGACCTCACCAGTGCACTAATCCATGCACCAGGCCTCTAGTATGGGCTAAGAAAAGACTCCCAACACCCACAACAATTCTGAGAAACAAGAACAAAGTTGGAGGGATCACAATACCGGAAATCAAGCTATATTACAAAGCTACTGTCTCAGAACTGTCTGTTATTGGCACAAAAACAGACATATAGACCAATGGAACAGAACAGAGAACCCAGATATCGACCCAAGCCGTTATACTCAATTAATATTTGACAAAGGAGGCAAGAGCATATAGCAGTGATAAGACAGTCTCTTCAATAAATGGTGTTCAGAAAACTTGTCAGATACATGCAAAAAAATGAAACTAGAATACCAACTTACACCATAAACAAAAATAAACTCAAAATGGATAAAGGACATAAACATAAGAGAGGAAACCTATGGATTAAAAGAATCCATAGGCAGCAAAATAACAGACATATGTCATAGTAATGTTTTTACAGATACAGCTCTTAAGGCAATGGAAACTAAGGAGAAAATAAACAAATGGGATTATATAAAAATAAAAAAAAAACTTCTGCACAGCAAAAGAAACCATCAACAAAACAACAAAAAAGCCCACTGCATGGGAGAACATATTTGCCAATGTTATCTCTGATAAGGGTTTAATCTCTACCATTTACAGGGAACATACAACTCAACAAAAGGAAGATAAGCAACCCAATGAAAAAATGGACAAAGGACCTAAATAGACACTTTTTGAAAGAAGACATAGGAAGGCCAAGAGAAATATAGAAACATGTTCAAAGTCACTAATCACCCAATAGACGCAAATCGAAACGACACCTGTCAGAATGGCTATTATCAACAAATTAACAAATGACAAGTGCTGACAAGGATGTGGAGAATAAAGAACCCTCATGCACTGCTGGTGGGAATGCAGACTGGTACAGCCACTGTGGAAAAACAGTATGGAGTTTCCTCAAAAAGTTAAAATGGAACTCCCATTTCACTCAGCAACCCCACTTCTAGGAATATACCCTAAGAAACCAGAAACCCCAATCGGAAGGGATATAAGCACCCCTATGTTCATAGCACCACAATTTACAATAGCTAAGATTTGGAAACAGCCTAATTGCACATCAGCAGATGAATGGATTAAAAAATGGTGGTATATCTACACAATGGAATGCTATACTATTGTAAAAATGAAAGAACTCATCTACGGATTCTTAACATGTAGTTAACTTAGAAAGGCAATGGTGTGAGATTTAGCATGTCCTGAAATTCCCTGAACATTTTGTGTGCATGGGTGTGCGTTAGTTATGTATTGCTGTGTGACAAAGTACCCTCAAACTTGGCAGCTTTTTCATTTATTTTTTATTTTTTTAGAGAGTTAGAGGAAGGGAGATGTGTGTGTGTGTGTGTCTGTGTGTGTGTGTGTGTGTGTGTGTGAGAGAGAGAGAGAGAGAGAGAGAGAGAGAGAGAGAGAGAGAAACTTCGATGTGAGAGTAAAACAGCAATGGATTGTCTCCTGCCGCTGCCTACCAATGCAACCCTGGCATTTGCCCTGACCAGGAATTGAACTGGCAACCATTCAGTACACGGTATGATACCCAACCAACTGAGCTACACCAGCCAGGGCAGCAGCTTTAAAAAAACACACAAATATATATTAGCACATGATTTTGTATGTCAGGAATCAGGTGTGGTTTAGCTGGTGCCTTAGGCTTCATAGGTTGTAATTAGGCTATTGGCTATTGCTTCATTCATTTAAGGGTTTGTCTGAAGTTGTGTCTGCTTCCACACTCCATGGCTGTGAGAAAGTCTCAGTTCCTTGCTAGCTATTGGTCAGAGACAGGTATTTTGTTGTTGTTGTTGTTTGTTTGTTGTTTTTGTTGCTTTTGCCATGTGAATATCTACATTTTAGCTTGCAACATAACAACTGATTTCCTCATGAGTGAGCAAGACAGAGAGCAGGAAAAATGAAACTATGGTCTTTATTATTATTACTAGGGGCACAGTGCATGAAATTCGTGCACTGGTGCAGTCCCTAGGCCTGGCCAGTGATCAAAGTGCAAGCATCTGGCATGGAAGGGCAGGTCCCACCTGACCTTTGGTTCCTGGGTAGCACCTGGACCCCCAGACCCTCATGCACCTCCCTCCACCTGAGTCCCCACACAGAGATGCAGAGATGCGGTAAGAGTGGTTGGACATTGCAGACTGGGACGCAGCGTGGGCCTCTGAGTGGGCAGTGTGTTCTCTCCCAGCAGGCCTTGCAGACTGGCTTTTGCACCAATCCATGGGGATACTGACTGGTCCCTATGGTCCTGCAGGGCTGAGGCCATGTGGGTGCAAGGATGGCTCCTCGTTGGTGCCTGGCACCTGAGCACAGGGGCTTCCCTGGAGTGTCCCAGGAGAAGGTGGAAAAGGGAGTGAGAGTGATCCAATGGATACCCCTCATTCTCACTGCAACTCTGTCTCCATCACCCCTGCCTCCAGGTAGCTGGCAAGAGGTCGCAGCCCCCTGCCTGGATGCTGCGGGAGGTTGGTTGCTGCCACCCACCCCCAGTTCCCTGTGCCAGCCCAGGCCCAATTTCGATTGGGCGATCAGGGCCAGCCAGCCACTAGTTGCTGTCTGTGGGGCAATCGATCTGGGCTGGATCTCCCACCTGGCGCCATATGCTCATGAGCTCCACCATCCCGCTTTGGTCCCACTCTCATATGGGTCCATTGGGGCCAGCAGTGCTTCGTTGCTAACGCCTGCCATGTTTCATGCTGCCCCTTGGTTGTCAGCACACATAGCAAGCAGTTGAACACCTGGTCAAACAATTTGCATATTAGACTTTTACTATATAAGACTGTGTGAAAATATAAATAAGAAGACACAGTCTTTTTTTGTCACCTAATCCTATCACTTTTGCCATATCCTACTCATTAGAAATGTCACTAAATCCAACTTACACTCAAAGGAAAAGGATTATTCAAGGATGTGAAGAACTAGGCAATATTGAGAGTAATCATAGAGGTTGCTTATCACAGTGCATCTGTACATTTTTATTCTAGGGAGACCTAAGCTTTTACACGATTCTCAAAGAAGTCTCAGATCACACATCAACATCTCTTCAAAAATTTAAAAACTAGTTTGGAGGGAACTAAAATTGAGGTTTTGACTAAAGAAGAGATTTTTTTCCCAAAATTTCAGTGCTAACCACTTTGTCATGTTTAAAAAATGTAAGTAAAGAGCCCTGGCCGGTGTGGATCAGTGGTTGGGTATCATCCAATGCACCAAAAGATTGCCTGTCTGATTCCTAGTCAGGGTACATGCCCAGGTTGTGGACTTAATCCTTGGTAGGTGGCATACAGGAGACAGCCTATCCTTGTTTCCCTCTCATCTCTCTCTCTCTCTCTCTCTCTCTCTCTCTCTCTCTTTCTCTCTCCCTCCCTCCCTCCATCATCTTATTCTTTCTCTAAATATCAAATTTTAAAATATTTTTAAATGTAAGTAAAGAGACCCGTATAACAAAAATTCAATGTATACTGAAATGAAATGATCACAAGGTCTGTTTAATGATCACAAGGTCTGTTTTCTCACAATTTATATAGTTTTTCCCCCCAGACCCATTAGATTTTCTGAGCTGCTAATGTTCTGTGTTCCCACCAAGGGTATTTATCTCTCAAAATGGCCTGGTAAATAGCCTCTGGTAAATCGGTGACAACAGATTTGAGATGCAAATGTAGATTGTTCTAGTTCAGGTAGTTTTACATGTCTGGAGCCTTTTCTGAAGGCCTCTGGAGAAGGTGCACTGAAGCTATGTTAAGCTAAGGCATTGTGGCTCCATCACTTAGCATTGCTGGAGTTACAGTTTCAATATAATGAATTCCTCCTGGAGGGAGTGTATTAGTTTTTCTTCACTCACACTTCCTTGCCTTTGTCAGCCTCTCCTCTTGGTTCTGAGAACCAAGTGTGTGAACCTTTCCTAGAGCTGAGATTTCCAGAGAAGGGCCTTGGCCAAACTTCAGTGATAGGGGTGGATAAAAGGGAATGCCCAATCGCCTTATTCTGCCAGCATATGGAAGTGAAAGCAATACAATGAGCCAGATATGCAGTTATTCTTGGAAAATGTTTCTGGAATCGCCAGTTGAATTTTCTTTCCCTATAATGAAGGGCTGAGCAGATGTGTGAGAGGCAGGACTCCAGATACGTGCATTACTCAGATCCCAGGGGAAGAGGTGGGAGCCTGTGCTTGAGTCATTGCAGAAAAAAAGAAGACAATGCCATTTGAGCAAATGTATTTTTTTCTTTTCCATGGCCCTTAAAATGAATCTCCATTTGTGTCTCTAAGGAAAATTCATATCTTTTAGGAACAGTAAGAAATTCCTATTCTGATAGGTTCTCTATTGACTGCTCTAGCACCTGTGTTACAGTCTGCAGGCAATTTAAAGACTTTACAAGACAGTGTTGGTTTGATTTTTGTCACAAACACTGATGACAGGAAGGATTAACAATAAGAAACCGGGCACTCTGGAGACAGTGCTAGAATCTGGCTTGGAAGATTCTGTCTTGATTCTTTTTAAAAAATATATATTCTTTTTATTTTTTATTGTATTATTGTTTCTTGGTTGCATTCATTTAGCTAGTGAGCATTTATTATGCACTGTTTTTGTGTCCAGACTCTTACCATACATTATATATATATATATATGTGTGTGTGTGTGTGTCTGTGTTTATTGTTTAAATTATTACATATAGTAGTAAATATATCTCCTTTTTTCCCCATTGACCTTCCCCCAGCCTCCCCTACCTCCTGTCTCATGCCCTCATCCCACCCCCCAGTGTCTTGTGTCCATTGGTGTGCTTATACGCATGTATACAAGTCCTTCGGTTGATCTCTTTCCCCCAGCCCCAACACTCCCCAGCCTTCCCGCTGTAATTTAACAGTCTGTTCAGTGCTTTACTGCTTCTGTATGTATCTTTTTGTTCAACAGGTTATAATGTTCTTTATTTTCCATAAATGAGTGAGATCATACAGTATTTTTCTTTCATTGCCTGGCTTATTTCACTTAATATAATACTCTTCCGGTCCATCTATGCTGCTGCAAATAGTAAGAATGCTTTCTTTTTTATAGCAGTGTAGTATTCCATTGTGTAGATGTACCATAGTTTTCTAATCCACTCATCTGCCCATGGGCATTTAGGCTGTTTCCAAATCTTAGCTATGGTGAATTTTGCTGCTATGAACATAGGGGTGCATGTATCCTTTCTGACTGGTGTTTCTAGTTTCTTAGGATATATTCCTAGAAGTGGGATTACTGGGTCAAATGGGAGTTCCATTTTCAGTGTTCTGAGGAAACTCCATACTGTTCTTCACAGTGGTTGCACCAGTCTGCATTCCTACCAGCAGTGCACGACGGTTCCTTTTTCTCCACATTCTTTCCTGCACCTGTCATTTGTTGATTTGTTGATAGCTATTCTGACAGGTGTGAGATGGTATTGCATTGTCATTTTGATTTGCATCTTTCAGATAATTAGTGACTTTGAGCATGTTTTCATGTGTCTCTTGGCCTTCCTTCTGTCCTCTTTCAAAAAGATTCTATTTAGGTTCGTTGCCCATTCTTTTTTACTGGATCATTTATCTTCCTTTTATTAAGTTATATAAGTTCCTTGTAGATGTTGAAGATTAAACCTTTTTTTTCTCTTTATTTAACATCTTTTATTTTTTTAATTAAATCTTTATTATTCAGATTATTACATTTGTTTCTCTTTTTTCCCCTCCATAGCACCCCTCCACCCAGCTCCCACCACTCCCTCTGCCCTTAGCTCCCTCCCATTGATCTCATCCATAGGTGTATGATTTTTGTCCAGTCTCTCCCTGTACACCCCTCACCCCTTCCCCCCTGAGAATTATCAGTCCACTCCCTTTCTGTGCTCCTGATTCTATTATATTCACCAGTTTATTCTGTTGATCAAATTTCTAATTCACTTAATTATTAGATTCACTTGTTGATAGGTATGTATTTGTTGTTCATAATTTT
>JAAGEH010000015.1:17189895-17241390 GCA_011751065.1 Lasiurus cinereus | reverse complement strand
TTTTGCCCATTGAGTATGATGTTGGCTGTGGGTTTGTTGTATACAAGTTTTATTATGTTGAGGTATGATCTTTCTATTCCCAGCTTGCTGAGAATTTTTATTATGAAAGGGTGTTGTATTTTGTCAAATGCTTTTTCTGCATCAATTGATATGACTATGCGATTTTTACCTCTCAACTTAGTTTATGTGATATATCACATTTATTGATTTGTCGATATTGTACCATTATTGCATTCCTGCGATAAATTGTGCTTGGTCATGGTGTATGATCTTTTTGATGTACTGTTGGATCCAATTTGCTAGAATTTTGTTGAAGATTTTGGCATTTATGTTCATGAGGAATATTGGCCTGTAATTCTCTTTCTTTGTGTTGTCTTTACCTGGTTTTGTATTAGGATGGTGCTGGCTTCATAGAATGAGCTTGGAGGTTACTCCATCTTGAATTTTCTGGAATAGTCTGAGGAGTATAGGTTTTAGTTCTTCCTTGAATGTTAGGTAAACTTTTCCTGTGAAGCCGTCTTGCCTTGGGCTTTTGATTGCTGGAAGCTTTTTGATGACTGCTTCAATTTTTTCCATAGTTATTGGCCTATTGAGATGTTTAGATTCTTCCTGATTGTGTTTTGGAAGGTTTAATTTTTCTAGGAATATGTCCATTTCCTCCAGGTTGTCCAGTTTGTTGGAATAGAGTTGTTCATAGTATATTTTAACAATCCTTTGTATTTCTGTTGGGTCTATTGTGAGTTCTCCTCTTTCATTTATAATTTTGTTTATTTGTGTCCTCTTTCTTTGCTTCTTGGTGAGCCTGGCTAGAAGTTCATCAATCTTGTTTATTCTTTCAAAGAACCAACTCTTGGTTTTTTTTATCTTTTGTATTGCCTTTTTGGTCTCTATGTAGTTTATCTCCTCTCTGATCTTTACTATTTCCTTCCTTCTGCTTACACTTGGCTTTTCTTGTTGGTCTCTTTCTAAGTCTGAGTTTTAGGGTTAGGTGATTTATTACCATTGTTGCTTATTTTTTGCAGTAGGCTTGTAGAGCTATGAACTTCCCTCTCAAGATTACTTTCATTGTGCCCATATATTTTGGATTGTTGTGTTTTCATTGTTGTCTGTTGCCATGATGTTTTTTTTTTAATTCTTTGATCTCTCTGGTAACCCAGTCATTGTTTAATAGCATTCTATTTATCCATCTGTTTGATTTTTTTGGATTGTTTTTATTGTAGTTGATTTCCAGTTTTATGCCAGTGTGATCTGAAAAGATGCTTATATGATTTCTATCTTCTTGAATTTTTAGAAACTTTGTGACTCAATATAAGGTCTATCTTTGCAAATGACTTATGTGTATTTGAGAAGACTGCATATTCTATGGCTTTGGGGTGAAATGTTCTTAAGATGTCAATTAAATCCATCTGGTCTAGGATTGATGTTTCTTTGCTGATTTTTTGTTTAGAGGATTTGTCCAATGGTGATAGTGGTGTATTAAAGACTCCTACAATGTATTACTGTCAGTCTCTCCCTTGATATCCTCTAGGAGTGTTTTTTTTTTTTGTATTTGGGTGCTTCTGTATTGGGTGTGTATATGTTTACCAGAGTTATTTCTTCTTGTTAGATTGCTCCTTTTAGTATTATGAAGTGTCCTTCTTTATCTCTTGTTATGTCCTTCACTTTGAGATCTAATTTGTCAGATATAACTATTGCTACTCCTGCCTGTTTTTTCATTTCCATTCACCTGTAAAATCTTTTTCCATACCTTCACTCTAAGTTTCTGTGCAGTTTTTTCTGAGGTGGGTTTCTTGTAGACAACGGATATATGGTCGTGTTTCTTAACCAATCTGTTATCCTTTATATTTTGATTGGGGCATTTAATCTATTTACATTTAAAGTTATTATTGATAGGTACTTATTTGTCACCATTTTTATTCTTTACTCCTGTGTTGCTTTGTTCCTTTTTTTTTTTTCCTGCAGACCCTTTGCTTTGCTGGTTTTGTGGTAATAAACTCCCTTTGTCCTTTTTTGTTTGTGAAGCTCCTGATTTCACCTTCAATTTTGACTGATATCCTTGCTGGGCACAGTATTCTTGGATTCAGACCTTCCTTTGCATGACTGTATATTTCATTCTGTTCCCTTCTGGCCTAATGTGTTTCTGTTGAGAAATCAGTTGCTTGTCTGATGGGGGTTCCTTTGTAGGTAACTTTCTGTCTCACTCTGACCGCTTTTAAGATTCTTACTTTGTTGTTGGTATTTGCCAATTTAATTATAATGTGCCTTGGCGTTTGTCTTTTAGGGTTCATTTTGCTTGGGACTCTGTGAGTTTCTTGGATTTGTATGTGTTTTTTCTTCCTTATATCAGGGAAGTTTTCTGTCATTATTTCTTCAAACAGGTTTTCTATTTCTTACTCAGTTTCCTCTCCTTCTAGCACCCACATTGATGAGGATGTTGTTTTGTTTTGTGTTGTCCCAAAGTCCTCTTATGCTCTCCTCCTGCTTTTTAATTTTTTTTCCCTAGAAGCTGCTCTATTTTGAGTATTTTTTTTCCTACCTTGTGTTCTAGCTAACTTATGTGGTCCTCGGCTTCTTTTAGACTACTCTTTTTTTATTATTAATTTTTTATACATATCTACCCATTGCCCCCTCCCTCCCAGGCATACCCCAACCCCCCAGTGTCTATGTTCATTGATTATGCTTATATGCATGCATACAAGTCCTTTGATTGATGTCTTATCTACCTTACCTAACTTTAATCTTCCTGCTGTAATTTCACAGTCTGATGATTTACTGCCTCTGTAGCTATCCTTTTGTTCATCCGTTTATAATGTTCTTTATTATCCACAAATGAGTGAGATCATGTGATGCTTCTCCTTCATTGACTGGCTTATTTCACTAAGAATAAGGTTCTCCAGTTCCAACCAGGTTGCTGCAAATGGTAAGAATTCCTTCTTTTTAATGGCAGCATAGAATTCTATTTTGTAGATGTACCACAGTTTTCTGATCCATTCATCTGCTGATGGGCACCTAGGCTGTTTCCAAATTGTAGCTATTGTAAATTGTGCTGCTATGAACATAGGGGTGCATAAATCGTTTCTGATTGGTGTTTGTGATTTCTTAGGATAAATTCCTAAGAGTGGTATTACAGGGTCAAATAGGAGATCCATTTTTAGTTTTTTGAGGAAACTCCATACTGTTCTCCACAGTGGCTGCACCAGTCTGCATTCCCACCAACAGTGCACAAGGGTTCCTTTTTCTCCTCATCCTTGCCAACACTTGTCTTTTAGACTACTCTTGATGCTTTCTATTGTGTTCTTTACAGAAGTAATGTCATTTTTTATTTCTTCTTGGTTCTTCATTTCCTCTTGATTCTTACACATATTGTTAATTTGTCTTCTATTCTTTTCATCCGCCCCATGACCATTTCTCTGAATTCTTCCTCTGACAGGTAGCTTACCTCCTTTTTGTTTACTTCCTTTTCTGGTGATGCCTGCTTTTCTTTCATATGAGGGCTGTTTCTTTGTCTCCCTATGATCTTTCTTTTGCAATGTCTGGTTATATAGTTCTCTCTCTCCTTTCGATGGAGGAGTGTAGAGCTCCTCTGAATCCATGTGCTTGTGCCACTGAGGGAACAATGCTCTCAGGCTTGTAGCTATTTGGTGGGTGCTGGAGTTGTAGATTACCTGGGTTTTTTAGGCGTCCAATAATATTCAATTTCCCCTTCAAGATGGCACAGTCTCCGTGTATGAGCTGGTTGCTCTGGGAGGGAACCCAGCAATAGTGGGGGCTGCCTAGTCAGGGGAGCCCCTTCCAGCAGTCCCCCACTGTCTCCTGGAGTATAGCTATCCCTAAACTCACCAACAAACACTCCTCATGTTATTATACACTCTTCCTTTGTTTTCTCATTCACACACTACCTTGCAGTCTGCCTTCTGGTCAGCAGCCATCTTCTTTTTCTTATTTTATTTTTTATTGATTAAGGTATTATAAATGTGTGATTATTTTCCCCATTGCCTCCCACCCCCCCCCAATTCTTCCCTCACCCTCTGTTGTCTGCATCCATTGGTTATGCTTATATGCATGTATACAAGTCTCTTGGTTGATCTCTCTCCCTTACACCCATCCTCCCCTATCTTCCCTTTGAGGTTTGAGCATCTGATCAATGTTTTTCTGTTTCTGGGTCTGTTTTTGTTTGTCAGTTTATGTTGTTTATTATAATCCACAAATGAGTGAGATCATGTAATATTTTTTTTCCCACAGGAATTTTTTTTTATTAATTTTTTATACATATCTCCCCATAGCCCCCCCTCCCTCACACACACACCCCAACCCCCCAGTGTCTATGTTCATTGGTTATGATTATACGCATAGATACAAGTCCTTTGATTGATCTCTTATCTACCTCACCTAACTTTAATCTTCCTGCTGTAATTTCACAGTCTGTTTGAAGTTTACTGTCTCTGTATCTATCCTTTTGTTCATCAGTTTATAATGTTCTTTATTATCCCCAATGAGTGCGATCATGTGATGCTTCTCCTTCATTGACTGGCTTATTTCGCTAAGCATAAGGCTCTCCAGTTCCAACCAGGTTGCTGCAAATGATAAGAATTCCTTCTTTTTAATGGCAATATAGAATTCCATTGTGTAGATGTACCACAGTTTTCTGATCCACTCATCTGCTGACGGGCACCTAGGCTGTTTCCAAATTGTGGCTATTGTAAATTGTGCTGCTATGAACATAGGGGTGCATGAATCCTTTCTGATGGTGTTTGTAATTTCTTAGGATAAATTCCTAAGAGTGGGATTATAGGGTCAAATGGGAGATCCATTTTTAGCTTTTTGAGGAAACTCCATACTGTTCTCCACAGTGGCTGCACCAGTCTGCATTCCCACCAACAGTGCACAAGGGTTCCTTTTTCTCCGCATCCTCGCCAACACTTGTCGTTTGTTGATTTGTTGATGATTGCCATTCTGACAGGTGTAAGATGGTATCGCATTGTCGTTTTGATTTGCATCTCTCAGATGATTAATGACTTTGAACATGTTTTCATGTGTCTCTTGGCTTTCCTTCTGTCGTCTTTTGAAAAGGTTGTATTTAGGTCCGTTGCCCATTTTTTTATTGGATCCTTCATCTTCCTTTTATTAAGTTGTATAAGTTGGTTGTAGATTTTGGAGATTAAACCTTTATCAGTTATAGCATTTGCAAATATGTTCTTCCATGCATTGATCTTTCTTGTTGTTTTGTTGATGGTTTCTTTTGCTGTGCAAAAGCTTTTTATTTTGATGTAGTCCCATTTGTTTATTTTTTCTTTAGCTTCCATTGCCTTTGGAGCAGTATCAGTGAAGAAGGTCTTTCGGCATATATCTGAGATTGTGCTGCCTGTGGATTCCTCTAGTATTTTTATGGTTTCCCTTCTAATGTTTAAGTCCTGTATCCATTTTGAGTTTATTTTTGTATTTGGTGTAAGTTGGTGGTCCAGTTTCAATTTTTTTGCATGTGAGATCATGTAATATTTATCTTTCTCTGATTTACTAATTTCACTTAGCATAATGCTCTCCAGTTCCATCCATGCTGTTGCAAATAGTAGGAGTTCCTTCCTTTACAGAGCAGCACAGTATTCCATTGTGTAGATATACCACAGTTTTTTAATGAACTCATCACCTGATGGGCACTTAGGCTGATTCCAAATCTTAGCTACTGTAAATTGTGCTGTTATAAACATAGGGGTGCATACATCTTTTCTGATTGGTGTTTCTAGTTTCTTGGGATATATTCCTAGAAGTGGGATTACTGGGTCAAATGTGAGTTCCAGTTTTAGTTTTTTGAGGAAAGTCCATACTGTTCTCCACAGTGGCTGCACCAGTCTGCATTCAGCAGTGCATGAGGGTACCTTTTTCTCCGCATCCTCGCTTGCACTAGTTGATTGAGGGAATGCGTTTGTTGATTTGTTAATGATAGCCATTCTGACAGGTATGAGATGGTACCTCACTGTCATTTTAATTTACATTTCTTGGATGATTAGAGACTTTGAGCATCTTTTCATATGTCTCCTAGCCTTCCTTTTGTCTCCTTTCATAATGTATCTATTTAGGTGCTTTTCCCATTTTTTGATTGGATTGTTTATCTTACTTTTGTTGGGTTGTATGAATTCCTTGTAAATATTGGAGATTAAATCCTTATTGGTGATAACATTTGTAAATATTTTCTCCCATACAGTGGGCTTTCTTGTTGTTTTGTTGATGGTTTATTTTGCTGTGCAAAAGCTTTTCATTTTGATGTAGTCCCATTTGTTTATTTTATCCCTAGTTTCCATTGCCCTTGGAGTGGTATCTGTGATGAAATTGCTTTGGCCTATGTCTGAGATTTTGTTGTCTTTGGATTCCTCTAGTATTTTTATGGTTTCCCATCTTACATTTAAGTCCTTTATCCATTTTGAGTTTATTTTTGTGTATGGTGTGATTTGGTGTTCTAGTTTCATTTTTTTTTGCATGTATCTCTCCAATATTCCCAACATCATTTATTGAAAAGACTGTCTTGACACCCATGTATGTTATTGCTTTCTTTGTCAAATATTGAGTATAGTGGCTTGTGTCAATTTCTGAGTTTTCTCTTCTGTTCCATTGGTCTATATGTCTGTTCTTGTGCCAATATCAGGCAGTTTTGAGAACAGTGGCTTTATAATACAGTTTGATACCTGATATTTAGATCCCTCCTATGTTGTTCTTTTTTCTCTGCAACTATTAGGGGTCTTTTTTAATTCCAGATGAATTTTTGGAGTGTTTGTTCTAGGCCTTTGAAATATGCCATTGGTATTTTAATGGGGAGTGCATTGAATTTATAGATTTCTTTGGGTAGTATGGATATTTTAATGATGTTGATTCTACCAATCCATGAACATAATATGTTCTTCTATCTGTTTATGTCTTTCTCTATCTCTTTTTCAACTTCCTGTAGTTTTTTGAGTAAAGGTCTTTTACCTCCTTAGTTAAGTTTATTACTAGGTATCTTAATTTTTTTTGTGTGTGCAATGATAAATGGTATTGTTTTTTAAATCTCTCTTTTTGTAAGTTCACTGGTGGTGTATAAAAATGCCATTGATTTCTTTGCATTAATTTTGTATCCTTATACATTGCCAAATTCATTTATTAAGTCTTTTAGTTTTTTGATGGAATCTTTTGGGTTTTCTATCTACATATCATGTCATCTGTGAATAACAATTTTATTTCTTCTTTTCCAATTTGGATGCCCTTTATTTCTTCTTCTTGTCTAATTGCATTGGCTAACATTTCTATTACTATGTTGAATAGGAGTGGTGAAAGTTGGTACCCCTGTCTTGTTCCTGTTCTTAAGGGAAATGGTTTTATTTTTTGCCCATTGAGTATGATATTGGCTGTAGGTTTGTTGTATAAGGCTTTTATTATGTTGAGGTATGTTCTTTCTATCCCCACTTTGGTGAGTATTTTTATCAGAAAAGGGTGTTGGAATTTGTCAAATGCCTTTTCTGCATCAATTGAAGTGATTATGTCTTTTTGTCTCTCAATTTGTTTATATGATATATCATGTTTACTGATTTGCAGATATTGTACCATCCTTGCATCCCTGTAATAAATCCCACTTGGTCATGGTGTACGATCTTTCTAATGTAATGTTGAATCCAGTTTGCTAGAATTTTGTTGAGGATTTTGGCATCTATGTTCATGAGGGATATTGACCTGTAATTCTCTTTCTTTGTGGTGTCTTTATCTGGTTTTGGGATTAGAGTAATCTTGGCTTCATAGAAAGAGCTTGTAACTGTACCTTCCTCTTGAAATTTTTGGAATAGTGTGAGAAGGATTGGTTTTTGTTCTTCTTTGAATGTTCAGTAAAACTCCCCTGTGAAACCAATAGTCCAGGCTTTTGTTTGCTGGAAGTTTTGTGATTACTATTTCAATTTCATCAGTAATTACCAGCCTATTCAGTTTTTTGATTCTTCCTGATTGAGTTTTGGAAGCTTGTATTTTTCTAGGAATGTGTCTATTTCATCAAGCTTGTCCAGCTTGTTGGAGTACAGGTGTTCATAGGTTTTTGTTTTTTTTTGTTTTTTACAATCCTTTGTATATCGGTGGGGTCAGTTGTTATTTCACCTCTTTCATTTCTGATTTTGTTTATTTGGTTCCTCTCTCTTTGTTTCTTGGTGAGCCTGGCTAGAGGTTCATCAATCTTGTTTATCCTTTCACAGAACCAGCACTTAGTTTCATTGATCTTTTGTGTGTGTGTGTGTGTGTGTGTGTGTGTGTGTGTGTGTGTTTGTGTGTTTGGTCTCTATGTCATTTATTTCTGCTCTGATCTTTACTGTGGGCTTTTCTTTCTAATTCTTTAATTTGCAGGTTTAGATAATTTATTACCTTTTTTTATGTAGGCTTGTAGACCTATGAACTTGCCTCTCAGGACTGCTTTTATTGTATACCATAGATTTTAGATTGTGTGTTTTCTTTGTCATTTGTTTCCAGGATGCTTTTTATTTCTTTTTTTTTTTAAATCTATTTGGTAACCCAATCATTGTTTAATAGCATGCTATTTAGCCTCCAAGTGTTTGATATTTTTTCATTGTTTTTATTGTAGTTGATTTCTAGTTTTATGCCATTGTGATCTGAAAAGATGCTTATTATGATTTCTATCCTCTTAAATTTGAAGATTTTGCATATGTCCTAATATGTGGTCTATCTTTGAAAATGTTCCATGTGCTCTAGATAAGAATATATATTCTGTGGCCATGGGGATGAAATGTTCTGAAGATCTCAATTAAGTCCATCTTATCTAGTGAGTCATTTAGGATTGTTGTTTCCTAGCTGATTTTTTTTAGAAGATTTATCCAGTGGTGTCAATGGGGTATTACAGTCCACTACTATTACTGTATTGCTATCGATCTCTCTTTTGATATCTCCCAGAAGTTTTTTTTAAGCATTTGGACACTCCTATATTGGATGCATATATGTTTACCAGTGTTATATCTTCTTGTTGAATTGCTCCCTTTAGTATTATGTAGTGGCCTTCCTTATCTCTTGTTATGGCCTTTACTTTGAGGTCTATTTTGTCAGATATAAGTTTTGCAACCCCAGCTTTTTTCTCATTTCCAATTGCCTGAAAAAATTTTTTCTAGCTCTTCACTATCAGTCTGTGTGAATCCTTTGTTCTGTGGTGGGTCTCTTGCAGATAGCAAATATATGGGTTGTGTTTTCTTATTCATTCAGCTACTCTATGTCTTTTGATTGGGGCATTTAATCCATTTATGTTTAATGTTATTATTGATAAGTATTTGTTGTAATTTTTATTATTAATATTTGTGTTTCTTCTTGCCTTTGTGTTTCTCTTTTTTTTACAGCAGTCCCTTTAGCATTTCTTGCTTTGCTGGCTTGGTAGTGATAAACTCTCTTAGCCCTTTTTTATCTGTGAGGCTCCTCATTCTACCTTCAATTTTGAATGATAGCATTGCTGGGTATAGTATTCTTGGGTTCATTTCCTTGCTTTTCATTACTTTTTATATTTCATTCCATTGTCTTCTGGCTTGGAGTGTTTCTGTTGAGAAATCCATTGATATTGTAATAGGAGATCCTTTGTAGGTAACTTCCTGTCTCTCTCTGGCAGCCTTTATGATTTTTACTTTGTTGTTGATGTTTGCCAATTTAATTATGATGTGTCTTGGTGTGGTCTTTTAGGGTTGATCTTGTTTGGTACTCTATGTGCTTCTTGGACTTGTGTAGTTTTTCTTGCCAATATCGGGGAAGTTTTCTGTTATTATTTCTTCAAACAGGTTTTCTATTCCTTGTTTCTCTTCCTCTCCTTCTGGTACCCCTACTAAGTGGATGTTGTTTGTTTTATGTTGTCCCAAAGCTCACTTAGGTTCTCCTGCTGATTTTTAAATTTTCTTTAGAGTTGCTTTTGTGTTTGTGTGTTTTTTCCTACCTTATCTTGTGGCTTGCTGATGCAGTCCTCAGCCTCTTCTAGTATACTGTTTAAGCCTTCCATTGTGTTCATTATTGCAGCTATGTCATTCTTCATTTCCTCTTGGTTCCTTTTCAAGTTGATGAGATTCTCATTCAGCTCCTTATAATTCTCATTGAGTTGTGTGTATTTCTCATTGAGTTACCTGTATTTGTCACTCAGCCATTTGAACATCCTTATAACCATTACTCTGAATTCTTTCTTTGAGATGTTACTTGCCTTCATTTCATTTAACTCCCTTTCTGGTGGTTCTTCTTTTTCTTTCCTTTGGAGATTGCTTTTTTTGTCTCCCCATGCTTTGCTGTAATGTTTTAATTGTTTTTGTGTTCTAGATCTCACTGCTTTACTACCCAGGTTCTTTTGGGGATGGTGCCCCTGGTGTGATCTCTCAGGTCTCCTGGACTTGGTAATCTAGCATAGCTCCCTACTTGAGCTATTTGGGTTTTCTTGATGGAGGCGTGTGAGCTGGAAAGGTGCAACTACTGTGACCATATGTCAGCAGCCAGGAGGGGGATGTCCCAATTTTTGCTGCCTTGCATCCTTTCTTGAAGTCACACATGCCCAGTGGGGGTTCATGGAGGTACCCAGGAGAATTCTTTTGGTGTGGTGGGTCTCAGGCAATCTGCATTCTGAAAAGACACAGCTCCATTTCTTTTGTTTGTGATCTGTTTCTTTGTCTCTGCATTTTTGCTGCTTGCCTGAGTTGGTAGAGTGGCTTTGTATGCTAGGTGTCCTATATGACCCCATAGCTCTGCCTCCCCAGTTACTTGAAGTAGACTCTCAGTGCACCCCTTTGTGGACTGTGTGTACAACATTGTTGTAGTTAAGTCTTGATTGTTGTTGGTATCACTGAAGGGGATTGACCTTCAAGCCAATTGGTTGTGAGGATCAGCTGTGTCATGTCAGGAAAACTTCTGTGCTGGAGTCAGCCTTATGATAGAAGACTTGCAAAATTGCAAAAGCCTCTCTGTTCATCTTGGATGGGGTGGAGTCTCAGGGCTGAGCAGAGATAGCCTTAGCTTCCTATCAGATCTGCCCTAGGTGGTTCCTGGGTCTCAGTGTCCCTCAGTAATCACTGTATCCCTCTCTCTGTGTGTGCGTGCATACTACCAGACCTCTGCCTTTCTGGCTCTCCTGAGTTTCTCTGGGTTCGGGGGACCTGTATGAGTCTGGTTCCCCAGGGTCTCACCCGAAATTTGAGTTCAGTGCAGTCAGAAGTGAATTTCAGCGCAGTTGGGAGGTTCTGTATCCCTCCCACGAGAGAAAGCCAACAGCACACTCAGCAGTCAGCCATCTATGTGTGCACTCATGTGCCTCTAGACCTCTGCCTTTTTGCGGCTCCCCTAAGTTTCTGTGCACTCCTCCCTTTTTACAACAGTCCAGACTCCCTTGTAGGAGTCTCACCCGGAACAGGGGTTCAGTGCAGTCGATCTGGGTTTCAGTGCATTCGGGGGTTTCAGTTTCCCTTCCACTAGAGGAAGCCAGCCAGGCACTCTGCCGCCCATCCTATTCACACACGTGACTCCTACCTCAGCTTTTTGTAACTTCTCTGTGTCTATGTGTGCCCCTCTCTTTCTAGTTGTAGAATTCCCACTCAGCCAGTTTTCCTGTGGTTCTGGATGATGCCCTTTCTGTCTTTTAGTTGCAGTTTTGAAATTGTTATGGGAGGCAGCAGTTTAGGTATGGTGCCATCTTGATTTCTCTCTGTAAGAAATGTTTATTTATTTTATTTTTTAAATAAATCTTTATTGTTCAGTTTATTACAGATGTTCCTCTTTCCCCCCCCCAAAGCTTCCCTCCAACTGATTCCCCCCCACCCGAGAAGTTGACCCCCCGCCATTTTCCTCATCCATAGGTATAAGATTTTTGTCCACTTTCTTCCTATACCCCTCACTCCTCCTTTCCCCTGAGAATTGTTAGTCCCTTTCTATTACCCTAATTCTATTATATTCACCAGTTCATTCTGTTCATTGGATTTTTTTATTTACTTGATTTTTAGATTCACTTGTTGATAGGTATGTATTTGTTATCACTTTGTTATTCATAATTTTTATCTTTACCTTTTTCTTCTTCTTCCTTTTCTTAAAGAAAACCCTTCAACATTTCATATAATCATGTTTTGGTGGTGATGAACTCTTTTAGCTTTTTCTTATCTGTGAAGCTCTTTATCTGCACTTCAATTCTGAATGATACCTTTGCTGGGTAGAGCACTCTTGGTTGTAGGTTCTTGCTATTCATCATGTTGAATATTTCCTGCCACTCCCTTCTGGCCTGCATAGTTTCTGTTGAGAAATCAGCTGACAGTCGTATGGGTACTCCCTTGTAGGTAACTATCTGTTTTTCTCTTGCTGCTTTCAAGGATCTCTCTTTGTCTTTTGCCCTTGGCATTTTAATTATGATGTGTCTTGGTGTGGTCCTCTTTGAATTTTTTTTGTTTGGTGTTCTCTGTGCTTCCTGGACTTGTAAGTCCATTTCTTTCACCAGGTAGGGAAAGTTTTTAGTCATTATTTCTTCAAGTAGGTTTTCAGTATCTTGCTCTCTCTCTCTTCTTCTGGCACCCCCATAATTCTGATGTTGGTATGTGTGAAGTTGTGCCTGAGGCTCCTTACACTATCTTCACATTTTTGGACTCTTTATTCTTTTTGTTTTTCTGTTAGGGTGTTTTTTACTTTCTCATATTTCAGACCTTTAATTTGATTCTTGAGGTCCTCTAGTCTACTGTTGGATTTCTGTATATTATTCTTTATTTCAGACAGTGCATGCTTAATTTCTGACTGGTCGTTTTCCATTTTTTTTTTTTTGGCATTCTTATTAAGAAACTTGAAGGTCTCACTAAGTTTCTCAGAGTTCTCACTAAGTTTCTTAATGGTTTGTAGAAGATTCTTGAGTAACCTTATAAATGTAGTTTTGAACTCTATGTCCAGTAGTTACCTTTCCTCCATTTCTTTCATTCGTGACATGTTTCTTTGTCTGCACATTTTGGCTGCTTCCCTGTGTTGATGGAGTGGCTTTGTGTGCTAGTTGACCTTTATGGTCTAGTAGCTCCACCTCCCCAATCACCTGAGGTGGATACTCTTGGTGCACCCCTTTTTGGGCTGGGTTCACAGTCTTGTTGTAGTTAAGCCTTGAATGCTATTGGTACACTGGGTGGAATTGACCTCCAGGCCAATTGACTGTAAGGATTAGCTGTGTCTATTAATGGAAGAACTGCTGTGCTGGAGACACCCCTATGGGGCAGAACTTGCTTCAGTGGGGCTTTGGTGCTCACCGAGTCTGCCTCTTGAGTGTGTTACTTATGTATGTGAGGAGTTAAAATCTGGTGTTGTCTCACACTGACCTCTAGGTGCACTGATTCTTGGATCTTCAAGGAGGTGCAAGGCAGCTAGTGGCTGAGGCCATCCAGCAGGAGCTACAGAGAGCTCTGCAGATTTCTCCTCTTTGTTTGGAGTTTGGAAATTTTGGATTTATCTGACCCAGTTGTGATTTTTTAGGTTAAGCTGCCAGAGGGCAGGCCATTCATATTCAAAAGTCACCTCACAGCTGGGTGAGTTTGTAAATTGGGGGCGGGGAGAGTCTCAGAGAGTGTCTAGGCTAGGTCGTTGCTAACAGCAATGGCTGCCAGTCAGCCCTCTCTGCCGCATTCTGTTCAGTGTCCCGTGTCCCTTGCCCCAGTGCAGTAAACAATGATTCCAGTGCACAACTCTGCGAGAAAACTACCCTTTCTTTCCAACCCAATGGCAGACAGTCCAGTTTCTCCCTGTATGCGTCTGGCTCCCCAGAATCTTGCCAGAAACTGGAGTTCAGAAAGTCTGGAAATTGTAACTCCCTTCTAATTGAAAAACAACTGTGCATGCCAGCCCGATTCACATGCCTCTCCATATCTCTGCCTTTCTGAACCTCTGC
This sequence comes from Lasiurus cinereus, assembly GCA_011751065.1. Classification (NCBI taxonomy): domain Eukaryota; kingdom Metazoa; phylum Chordata; class Mammalia; order Chiroptera; family Vespertilionidae; genus Lasiurus; species Lasiurus cinereus. Next base: position 17,227,523 of record JAAGEH010000015.1, on the reverse strand, counting down.
ATGTCCTACCAGGTCTGGATGCACTTTTTTTCTTTCCTTCTAGTTGTAGAACTTCCACTCTGCCATCTTTCCCGTGGTTCTAGGGGATAGTTGTTTTGTCTTTTAGTTGTAGTTTTGGTGTGATTGCAAGAGACAGCACGTACAGATGTATATCTTATGCTGCCATCTTGGTTCTCCCATAAGAAATGTTTTAATAAAATTTTGTAACTTAATTTTTACAATATCCTGTTACATATAATCTACACTAGTATATGTAAAATTCTAATATGCAATCTCTCTATATAAAACTCTAATATGCAAATAGTCCAACTGGCAGAACAACTGAACAACTGCACAACCAAAAAACCAGTAGCTATGATGTGCACTGACCACCAGGGGCAGTGCGTGGAATATGGCAGGCATCAGCAACAGGTGGCAGAGCATGGAACATTGTGGGCATCAACTGCGGTGGGATGGTGGAGCAGGTGAGCAGCAGTGCCAGACCAAGGTGAGATGCTGGTCACTGACATTGAGGAGAGCCTCTGGTGGTTAGTGAAAATTCTTTGGACCCATGTGTTGCATTCCTGCTGGGTGCTCTCACACCTGCTTCCACCACTGGAGCCACAGTTTACACCCACTGCTGGTGCCTGGTGCCATCAGTGGGTGCTAGCGGCAGCTCTTGGCCCTGATTGCCTCTTAGGGCTTTTCCATCTCCCCCTGCTCCTAAGGGGCAATTGGGGCAGCAGCTTCCACTTGCACCCACTGTCTGCACTGGCCCCACTTGTACCCACTGCTGGCCCTAGCCCCAATTGCTCTGTGCTGTCAGTGGATGTGTGTGGCGCTAGTGCCGTCAGCACCTGAGAGTGGTGGTGGCAGGAGTGAGGCTGCCAGCAGACAGGGCACTGGGGGCTGCAGTGGAAGGGGCCAGGCAGGGAGCAGAGGATGGTCTGAGACCCGCCCCTATGCCCATTGCAGCCTCGAGGCCCACAGTTTTTTTTCAAGGTGCATTAATTCATGTACTGGACCCCTAGTTATTAATAACAAACTACAATGTTCACTAATAACTGATTGCTATAAGTGTGTTGCATTCATTTCCCTTACACACCTTATATGCAAGTGTGCCATTTATCGCCACTAATACTAGCAGTGAATATTTTAGGTATTTTAGCAGCCGGTTGTCATGTCACTAGTCTTATACTGACTTGATGGTGTGTGCAACAGGAAATATTTTGCTTTCAAAGAACAGGAAAAATAGGTTTATTTGTATTACACTTATTAATTTGCACAGTTATTCAGTGTCTGGTAAGTTAATGTTCAAGAAAAAATATTAATTTTTATTAAAAGGTCCTATTATTTTATGTTAACAATTACTCATTAATTTCAGCCCTTTGTAGTCAGCATGTCTTTATTGAAATAAATCTAAGTTTCTACAAAAATTGAAGCTCTTTTTGCATCCCACATAAATTTAAACCTTGTTTATTTGGCCTGTGTTAGCCTTTAAGTTTGACATGCTTGCTGAACAATCCCAATGTCCCTAATTTACCCCAGAGCATTGCTTTACTCACCTGTTGTTAGAGGGGAATGGGAGAGTTGACCTCAAGGGCCTGTTTGCTCTGACCCTGGATGATTTCTACCTCTTCCTGGTTGTAGAAGACAGAATAGAACATGCCAAGAATGAAGAAGCCCACCCTCAGGCCTTGGACTGGCTGCAACAGGGAGCTCTGCCAGTGCTCTTATTTGAGAGACATAAGTTGAGATACTCCCAGACCTTGGCCAGTCTCTCACTGGATCACAGCTACTGGAAGCTCCAAATCCTATACCTCCACCATTCAAAGCAGCCACAGTGATTAAAAACAGAAAAGCTGGGGAAGGGAGTTTGTCAGGCAGGAAAATAAACACTTCTTGAGAACCATCAAATTAATTTTCCCTTGAAAATCAGTACCTAAGAGTGAGTGTGCCCTTAATCATCTAACTGATCCTTTTCTGCTTACTCTCTCTTCCAAATCTCAGTTATTATATGAATGTTCAGTGGGTTTGGAATTGTTACAGATAAAAATGGCATAAGATTTTTGGATAAGAAACACTAAGTTCTAGAGCTTCCAGAGAACTCTTAGAGAGGAAGAATGTGGAAAGCACTTTAAACCAGTCCTGGCTGGCTGCCTGCTCTGAAGCCTAAGGTTGCACCTGGACTTACAGACACATTATGGATGGCACCCATGGGGAGCTCAGCCACGAGAGGGATGGATTCAATTGTTCTGACATGCCTTTTAGAGCTTAAGGCCATAAGGAAAATGAGACCCCCAAAAGACCTTTGGACTAAGCCATGTATGGTTTCTGGCTCCATCCTGCCTGGGAATACAAAATTCTGAGAGAGCCTGAGCCAACCACAGACCTAAGGAAAAAGGTATTCATGTTCTCCAGTGACCTATCAGGCCCTGTCCACCCAATTAATCCTAAGAGAATTCTGGTTAGCTCTTTGGAAGCCTAGGCTTTCCTCACCGTTTGGCTATATATAATCTGATCTTTAGACACTCCTCATTCTGCTCACAAAATCCTGCTATGCTGTAACCAATATGCATCCTTAATTCATTGATGACTTTATAAGGAGCACAAGTACTCTCAAAAACTTAGATTATGACTAACAATTGATTGGTGACTTCAGTTTAATCTCCTGGGAATGAATGTAATACATGGGCATCTTGTTGGGCCTTATCTCTGCCCTAACTATGGAATGAGGCAAAAGTGACCAATAAGAGAGTTGTTGAAAGAAACCTGAAAAGGAACCTTGAACCCCTAAATGCAAAAGATCAGGGGTGGGGGCAGTTGGATTCTTACTTCATTGTCAGGAAAATAAGATCACCATTAAGGTTTTAAAAAGGGCTCTTTCAGGAGAAATAAAATAAGAGATGAGGTAAGACATATTTATAACAATTTTTGTGTTGCTCATGTGAGCTTTTGGCCTCACCTAACTAGGAATTTTCAATAATGGTCCCTTCAAAAGGAACATTGAGTCTTTGCATTAAATGCAGCCAGAGTGTTCAATTCTTAGTAACCATCTAAGGCCCTGCCTTCTGAATTTGACCTCTTAGCTTCAAGTGTGAAATGCTTGAAAGAGCAGGTTGGAAGCTGTAAGTCTTTTCTTGTTTCTGAGATATTCTTTTGATATGAGAACCACTGTGCATTTGAGACTGAAGAGAATCCTCATACTGACAGGTAGGATCCTCCTTAAGTCAAGTGGTGCTAAGTGGTTACAAAGGCTTCAGAGAGCCAAGGGCTTCCCACTATTGTGGGGCAAGCCTTAACACTCTCCATGAATTGATATCCTCACATTGAAAATTTGGTGGTTGATTTTTCAAAAATCTCTAATGGATATATCAAGCTATTTAAAACACTTTCCTGCCCATTCACTCCAATGATCCTCAAGATAGGCCAGAGAGTAGACAGTATAATGTAATATATATTTTTTCCATTTATAATACAAGTTTAAAGTGATAAATGTGAGGATTTGATATATGTGTATATATCAAAATGATTACACAATAAATTTAGCAAACATCCATCATTTCACATAGATACACATTTTGTCTTGTGATGAAAATTTTTAAAATCTAGTATAATGTTCTTGTTAATACTTTAGCTGACCTGATGATAGACAGTGAGATGCTATTGACTAAAATTTTTCCAGTTTTCCAAAATTTTCTCAAAACTCATGTGAGGTAATCATGCTAGGGCAGTGGTCGGCAAACTGCGGCTTGCGAGCCACATGTGGCTCACGAGCCACAGTTTGCTGCTCTGTTGACTAATCAGTTTGCCAACCACTGTTAGGGAATCATAGATTTTACATGATTGCGTGCCATAGAACTGAATGAGTGTCTGAAATCAGAGGAAATGACACCATCGATGCTAGAAATAACCACTTTGATGGCAGAGAAAATATCAAATTTTATCAGCAATTTAAAGAAAAGAGGAGATGGAAACCTACCCCTGGAAAGGAGAGTTTGTGGCAATCAATTTGGGATATTCTAATCATTGAGAGACCCAAACTGTGTTTTAAATACTCATGATAATAAAAAGACAACCTTTAACTAAGAGCTTCTGAACTGAAAAATGTTGTAATGCAGTAAACTCTATTATCCAACAGATTTGGCAAAAATAAACATGCCATTTTATTTTTGTATATGTATACACAATATTTATCCATATTCCCAGAATTAAAATACAGTCAGATACACTGAACTTAAACATATTGTGAATGCATAGAATCCTTCTTTGATGGTTTAGTATTCTGATTGCTCTAAGTAGGGAGTTAAGGAGGAAATTCATTTAGAAATGTAGACAGGCTTGTGGCCATTTGGAAAGAGTCCTATTTTTTGCTGTTGTTCCTAAAACATATTTGTGTATTTTCAACTGTAGCCATAAACAAATCTTAGAAAATTGTGAGTTAAGAAAAATTTCATGTTAATAACATGACAAAAAACAATTCTATATTATTCTAAGTGAGCTCTAGATTACTAATGAATGCTCCATTAGTAGTAGGTCAGACTTGATGATAGTTTTACATTTGGCTGGTGCTTGGTGGCCTCGCTGTATGGATGTGACCATCTACAGTACCAGTTGTATGAGAGAAAGTGAGTAGTTTCCACCCCATTTGCCAGAGTTGTGGCCACTCAAATTGACATTCATTCCACAAACGTTGTCTGTGATGTTGCCATGTGTGACAGGTACAGCTTTGCGCTGTGGGAGATCTCCAGGTGAATGGTCTAATTGACTGCAAGCCTGAGATACACATTCTTATTTGGAATTCCCTATCCTCCAGAAGCTTCTCCTGTTGCAGGTATGGTGTCAGGAAGGCTATGGGGGAAGGATGCACTATTTTAGATTTTCCAGTAGGTTAAAATATTGCTCTTATCGCTCGACAATGTATTATAATGGTAAAAGTAAATGTAATCAGCCATGTAAATAATTCATTCCTATTTGTTCTGTAGTAATGTAAAAATTCAAGACAATTGCATTAACAGAGCAAATAAAAGCCACCTCCTCCATTAAATCTGAATAATCTGTGCCCTGCCCTTGCCTCATGTTTTTTTTTTTTTTGTCTTGTTATATATACCTCTGCTTGTTCAGGATAAAGTAAAATATTTAGATCCTCAATTGTGGAAACACATAAGTAAGCAGTATCTACGATACATTCAAAAAGAGACTTTTCATTTCCAGTAAGACAACATTTGGTGCCCTGGGTAAGATAAAAATGTGTGCAGCAAATTTATTCTAGTACAAAATGAAGATTACTTATGGGACTGATCATATTTTCAGAGATAGAATGCTTCCTACCACCTCTATTAGTGAATTCATTCAATTCTGTGGTAGTTTTCATGAACATTTTGGCTTAGGGGCTGGGGAGTGGGAGCTGCTTCCCTGCCTTGCCGGATGAAAAAGCACAAAGGGGGTTACCTAATTCCTCTGTGGGAGTTTTATCTGCCTCCTGAATGGTTCAGTGTAGGCCTATGTCTAGACTGATTACAAAAGCACCAACAAAACAAAATAAATACCTAACATCTTACAGAAAAGGCACGAAACCAAACAGTATGAGTGAGGAGAACAATGCCTCTGTTGTGACAAGGAGTCTTCATGAGGTTGATGGAATTCCCGCACCTCGGGTTCCAATTTGTAAGGGCAACATTAAACATCTCAAAGCAGGTCCTGGCTTGAACACATTAATTTGAGAAGGCAATGTGTTTTGTTAGATAAGGGATTTTTTTAAAAACTGCCATGAGGATCAAAATGAAGATCAATATTACTAACTCTGTATGGGTACAGATTTCAGGAAACGGTCTTGACTCAGGCTGACTACTGTAACCATTTATTCATTCTGCTTTTTCAGGATGACAAGGTATATATAATGTGTTGGAAAAGGCTCTGATTGAGTCAGTCCTGACTTTTCACTTACCTTGCTGTGTGATCTTCTGCTAGTATCTTAACTTTTCCAGGCCTCAATTTCTATATCTGTAAAATGTGAGGGTTGGAGCTGATAATCTATCTCTATGTGTTCAATATTCCAACCAAGCAGAATAAATATAATAAATACATTGTCTAATGGTAATGAAAACTGGATTTTCTTCTAAAAAATTATAATTATAATCTGTCCAAAAGTGCTCTTAAATATGTTGTCTCAAACTGAAGCTGCAGTTAAATGATGGGTCACTTCAGAGTCACCTCCAATATGTTTAAATTGATATATAATTGGGTGGCAGATATGTTATGTAATTGAAGGTATATTTCTTTAGCCAATACTTTCAAGTGGCCTGAGGTACAACTCTTTGACTGCTCACTTGTTCATTGTCACCAGATATATTTATTGAACACCTAATATATGCCAGGCACTGGAGGTAAAAATATTTCTCCTGAAATCCTATGCTTTCCTCTTTTCTTCTCTCTTTCCCTCCTTCCTTTCTTTCTATGAGTTTGGGTTTGTTTGTGACCTCAGGTGCAAAGTGATGACTTAAAGTTACTGCCAGTTCATGGTATATTATCAGAGTTAGTCCAGACAAGATTCCTCTTTTGTTTTGTTTGACTCATTAATTTATTCTTTTTTAACTCCGAGGTCCACTCCCATTCCCCTCTGTGCAAAGGCAACCGCTCTAATGTGGTTAATGTCTATCTTTTAGTGTGCATATCCTATCTAATAAAAGAATAATCTGCGAATTGATCATTACTCCAACACAAAAGATGGCTGTCCCCATGTGGTAAAGGATGGCTGCCCCCATGTGGACACAAGATGGCCACCACAAGATGGCCAGCAAGGGAGGAAGGTTGGGAGGGACAGGCCTGTAAAGGAGGCAGTTGGGGGCAATCAAACCTGCAGGGGAGGGCAATTAGGGGTAACCAGGCTGGCAGAGGAGGGAAGTTGGGCATGACTGGGCCTCCAGGGAAGGGCAGTTTGGGGGGTACTAGTCCTGCAGGGGAGGGCAGTTAGGGGAAATCAGGCTGGCAGGGGAGTGGTTAGGGGGTGATCAGGCTGGCAGGCAGAAGCAGTTAGGGGCACTCTGGAAGGCAGGCAGGCTAGCAGTTGAGAGCCAGCAGTCCTGGATTGTAAGAGGGATGTCCAACTGCCTGTTTAGGCCTGATTGTGGGATCAGGCCTAAATGGGCAGTCAGACATCCCTCAAGGGGTCCCAGATTGGAGAGGGTGCAGGTTGGGTTAGGTACACCCCCCCCCCGTGCATGAATTTCATGCACTGGGCCTCTAGTATTTTTACAAAATGTGTAGTCTTCTGTGAATATATCTTAATTTATTACAATGAGATGCTATGTAGCCTATCCAGTTTCTTGCCATTTTTACCCACACTGTGATTTTAAAATATGTCTGTACTATTGGGTATAGATATAGTTCATTGTTTCTGGCCACTACACAGGTCTCTGTGGACCTCCACATTGTACCTCTCCTCTCCTGCATGGACAGGCACCCAAGTGTCCTGCAATTCCCCATGATGGCAAGTAATACAACAACTAACAGCCTTGTGTATGTCCATTATGGACCTGTCACACTGTTCTGCCTAAGACACTTTCTCCCCTTTGTAACCTGGATAATTTCTCTACTTTCTTTAAAAATGGGACAATTTCTATCCTTTCTTCTACACTTCTGACCCATTGTTTATAAATTTTACCCCATTCTGCTCTCCTGTGCATCCCATGTACACTCCTGTTATAGTGTTTACATATATTGTATTGTAATTTCTTGTTTCTTTTCCTCAATAGATGTGAAACCCCATGAGAACAGGGACTATGTATGTCTCATATGCTGTATCTCTAGTTTATGACAAAGTCTTGCCCAAAGCATTGCTCAATAAATACTTGTATAATGAATACTGGTTTCATTAAACATTTATTAAACACCAACTGCATGCCAGCCCTGTGTTTTATTTTTAAAGTGAATCTTTCAAAGTCAGTACATTTATTTTTAAATATACAACAGTGAATAGGAAGCATTGAGCTTATTATTATTATTTTTTTGGGTTCCTTGGCAAACCTTCTATATCTACGTAAATTAGTGTTGTATCCTTTCAAGAGGTACAGTTTTCTTACATTTTCTAGAAATTTTCTTTGGGAAAAGAACCCTCCATAGTCAATAGCACATTCTTTGGATTCTTCTTAGGAAGGTCTTTATTTCTTGAAGGCACATTTGGTTTTTAGAAGTAGCTTAAAGCTACTTGGCAGCAAATCTAGTGAATGATGTGGGTGATCAAGCTGAAGAACATTATTTTGTTTCCAAACAAGGTGTGACTATAAATAAATGAGGCTGATTTTCCTGTATGGTACATATACTGGTTCAACATTTTTTAAAAGAGCAATTTAAAAAATGTTGTGGCCTTGGCAAGAAGAAAATTTCCATCCTAGTACATCATCCTCCCTCTCTGGTATGTGGCGCACACGCATGCACACACACAAACACACACACACACACCACACTTTATATAGTGCCTGGCTCAAAATATAGACAAGTAAAATCAAAAGCCCTTGGAATTTAGTTTTGAAAAAAAACAATTATACAAGTATGGGATGGAAGAAATCTGACTTGGCAAACATTCTTGCAAAAACAACGGTGTGTGTGAGGGGGTGGTGTTTCAAATGGCCAGAAGCTCATCATTCACGAAAAGGGTAATGTGGATTCCAAGCAAATATCTCCATTCTGGGACTGCTCTGGTAGAGATCTTAGGGATCTGTAGGACAACTGGCCCACTGAAGCAGGGCATAAGGAGCTAAAGGAGCTGTTTAGAAAGGATAGCTGTTTGCAAGGATATAAATAAAAACTTTAATAGTAAATATCTATTATGGAATATTTAATAGTATCTATTATAGGGTATGGAATTATTGAGTAAATATAATTTTAATATGTTTTTATTGGTTTCAGAGTAAGGAAGGGTTAGGGAGAGAGAGAGAGAGATAGAAACATCAATAATGAGAAACATTGATTGGCCATCTCCCACATGCCTCCAACTGGCAATTGAGCTTGCAACCCAGGCATGTGCCCTGACCAGAAATTGAGCAGTGACCTCCTGGTTCATGGGTCAACACTCAACCACTGAACTACATTAGCCAGGTAGTAAAAATTACTTTAAAAACTTTATGATAAAATTTTTTATTGCCTGTATATATTTCTTTTGAAAAAAAAATGCATTTGACAAAAACTAGAGGCATCAAGCAATGAAATAAGCTGTGTTGAGACCTAATATGACCTCTCCTAAGGTGATAATCAAAGACTGTGGGATGTCCTTTGCAGTCTAAGGATTTGGTGTATTATTCGGTGATTTAACCTTGTTCAAGTACCAGAGTTGAGCTGTTGGAGGTTCACATGTGCATCCAATGAGAAAGAGGCCTGGAAACTTCCAACAAGGTTGGGCAACTTCCAAGCTGCCAAGCCTATTGTAACATATTTATGTGTAGGAAGTTTAAATCAAAGAGCAGAATAAACACTTCAAAGATGAAAGCTACCAACTAGCAGTGAAACTAGATTCTGAACTAGAGGCATAAAACTAGAGGGACAGGAAAAAACATGGATAAAAAGCTAAAAGATACAGGCTATTGAATAAAGTATATGTCAATAAGAGATGGTGAATTTTCCAAGTTTTATTTTTTTAATGTACATGATTATTCATTTTAATCCCAACTATTTAGCTGAAGACAAGAGGTCATAGATATTACAGAGAAGTTGTCTTCTGCCCTTTATCACTTTTCTGAATGGATAATAGCTGGCAGACAGTGTTCCAAGATAGGAAAAACACTGCTTGGTTCATATTCTGGGAACTGAAGTATATAAAATATGATATTATTCTAGAAAAGTCCTGAGAGGCATATGGGAACAGCATTCTTATGACACCAGTGCTGGACAAAGGGACTAGCACTTACTTCCTTTCAGAATCAATGGTGGCACATAATCAGAACAACAATGAGGTTAAACATCTTATCCTGATTATCCATTTTAGAAGAGGGAACTGAGGTCTGGAAATAGGAGTGAATAAGAAGTGTGTGTAAAAACTGACAATCTCCTTTAAAATGGACTTCAAAACAGCCCTCTCCTGCTTGCAGTTGTAAAACCTGGTCTTAGAGCCACAGATTATTATTATTATTTTTTTTTGCCAAATAAAATAAAAACCTTCCTGCCCTGGCTGGTGTGGCTCAGGTGGTTGAGTGTTGTCCCAGGTACTGAGAGGTCACTGGTCCCATGTTAGACTCCTGGTCAAGTCATATACCTGGGTTGCTGGCTCAATCCCCAGTAGGGGGTCTGCAGGAGGCAGGTGGTGGATGTTTCTCTCTCTCCTTCTCTATTTCTCTTTCTAAAATAAACAAATAAATAGAGATATTAAAAAAAACAAACACCTTCCTATAGAATGTCAGGGACAGTTATTAGGTGATAACTGGGCTTTAGATCCTTCTAATGGTCTGGTATTGTTATAATATCATACCAAGTCCAAGGAGCAAACCTTCCTGGTATTTAGATTTTATGAATCAAAGAACAAAAGATTCTTATAATTCCCAGTTAAATACAGAAATGATGATGTTTTAAAAGAGAAAGAATTTCCTTTCAAGTCTTACCAACTGCTACAAATCATTGTAACCATATTAACAAACAAAACTAATTGTAGTTTTAATTTCAACAAAACCAACTGAAGGAAATACTAAACTAAATATTTTCATTTTGTGTTTGTTAAAATTTCTGCAAAGGATGAAAATGGATATTGGAAACCTGTGCTCTGCAGGAGACCCTGAGAGAAATGTGTTGGTGACAGCAGGAGCGGGGAATGATAAGTTGTGAGAAATTATACCTCCTGCTTCCCACATGGTGACCCCATGCCATTGGACAGAAATCAGAGATCCTGGCTGGGACCACCTCCTAGAATCAAAGAGGACTTCCCATTCCTGTCTTTGACCTTTGCTCAAACTTCTTCACTCTGTCTCACTCTCTCTTCCTCATACTTATTCAGCTTCTCTGTTCCCTCAGGTGGGAGTTGAGATCCTACTCTATTAGATTAACCAAAGAATTTATATGCATAACCCATGAATACAAACAATAGTGCAGTGAAGGCCTGGGTGGGGGTGGGGAGGTGGGAGTGGGATAGAGGGTGTCAATAGGTGAAAATAGGGGGACACCTATAATACTTTCAATAATAAAGGTACATTTTTAAAAAATGGATCTTAGTTTGCTAACTGCCAAGAAAAAACTCAACAGTGTTTTTATTGACCTGTCCTGGCAAATAGACAATATACTAGGCTTCATAAACAATGGCAAGTTGGTTATTCCAGAGGTTCTTTGACAGCAGAATGTCCAAATATCAGCATAGTGTCATTGTTGTTTGTAATATTATGTGTGTAGAAGAAAATTTAAGTAATTATACTGGGTTTACAATTGACAAAAAAAAACTCGTGTGTAATTTGTATTGGTGCCAGACCTTCAGCTCTGTGAAAGCAAGGATCAAATCTGTGTGTTTTTTTCTATTGCCTCCAGAATCTGACACCCAACAGGTATGAAAAACCTAGTTGCTAAATAAACAAATGTTGAAGAAGCCCACCTAGAGCCAAGAGTGAACATTGTTTCCTAGAAATCATGGATTTCCTGGTGACAACCTTTGCAATCTAAGGGCAACTGCTGGCCCTGCCATGTAGCAGCTCCAGGAGAAATATGACAGAGAACAAGCTGAGACACAGCATGAAGCCTGAGTAATGATTTGTTTGCAGTGTTTGGATCTATTTCTCTGGTTTTGAAGATGAAGGAATATCATTCATGCACCTGTACATGACCCAAACAGAAGATTTCTATTTGGGCAAAGCACTTGCAGAAAAGTGAAATTTATAAAGAGACAGTGGAACTTTTTGAAATGCCTTTAATTTCATAGACAAGACACTCTAACCCAATGTTTCAAAATGGAGATTATGTATTGGGTATATGTTGGGAGGGAGTGGCTTTCACTGGGGTTTGGGACCAGGATTAATACACACATTAGGCAGGTAGGTTTCAAGGTCCCTGTTGGCAACTAATGAGATTTTCTTATGTTGGGTGAGAAGGAGGAAAAACAATACATAGTCACCATATATGAGAGCTTACAAAAAAAAGACCCAAAGCATTTTGATTTTAACATTTATTTATTTTTTTTTTCCAAAGAAATCCATGCAAAGAGAAAGAGAGAAAGAGAGACATGGTAACCATGTTCTAGCAGCCAAACAGGAAAATAATTTGGCACGACTTGGTTTTTTTTTCTTTACAAAAGGACAATCTATACTACCACTAAAATTTATCTGCCTCAAAAATATACCATTTCATTTCAAAAACATAACACATGGTTAGTCTTCTACTTAATGGCTAGAGGAGGCATATGAGATTAAAAAAAATAGAAAAAAAATAAGATGGTGGTTCCTTTTTATAGAGGAAGACCACAGGGTGCTGAAGGGCAGCACAGGTGCTGTGCACTAGAAAGTTAGTGCACCAGAAAGAAAATGCACACCACATAGATTGCCAAGCTGGTTAGAACCTTCAGGGGAAAATGGCCATTCCCACAGTTGTGAGAGATGACTATCTCATTGTCATTCTGATTCACATGTTGCTTGCTTCCAGGAGTATCGTCCACATCCAGATCATAAGCCAGTTCTGCCAAAAGTAAAGAAGAATTTTAAATACAGGATTACCAACATTATTAGGTGTACACTATTCATGACTCAAGCATTTGTCTGGAATGCTGGGAAGGAAAGCTGCCAGGGGATGGGAAAATGTATGTGGGGAAGACAGATGAATGAGATAGCTAAAGAGGCTTCTTCCAGAGATCATACCAACAGGGAGCAACCTGGCTGTTTCCCTCTCCACTGTGGCTGCATCCATACCCTGTGATGCACATTGGGCCTTTGCAACATTTCCTCCCTGGCAAAGCTCTACTTGAAAGTCATTTCCACCAGATCTCACTGGTATCAAAATCTAAAGTACAGTGTGGATGACTACATGTGTCTCCTTGTGTGTATATGTTAATGGGGGAGAGGATATTTTGGACTCTCAGTGCAGCTTTCCTGGGTCCTGCACTCCATACAGATCCCCTCCTGGGAATCTTGCTTTACAATTAAGGATAGGGTAGTTTGTCATTAAAAGGTATTTTATTTTTCCCAAACATTTCTTCATTTATATATATGATCTTTCCATCACCTCTAAAAAAAATCCAGAGAAAGTTAAATTGATTTAATACATAAGATTTAAACTAATAGTAAGCAAATTAAGACTAAGGAAATGTTAATGGGTAAGGATCTTCCTCTCTAACTGCCTACTGTTTATGATATGTTCACGATTCTGAAAAAGAAGTTGGGATACTGGGGTTGCCCTGATGAGGAGGTTTCTTAGAAGGCAAATCTAAGTAGATAATGGTTTGTTAGAAAATTCAAGATGGTTCAGGGCTCAGTTTCTTTCATATTTTCTTTCCCAGATTTAGAGCTCAAATCTACTCCATAGGCTTTTTTAGCCCCAGTCACTAATGTTTCTATTTCAATAGCTTGTGGAGGTGATGTGATGTGAGCAACTTCACCAGCCAACTGTCCTGTGGCCAATGGACCTGGAAAGAGCCCTTGAGGACACTGAGATACATAGTATCAGGCACAGAGGAAATGACTGGCATTTTATAAATGGAAGGAAGGAAAAGGAAGGAAGAGCTCCTCTTACAGGAGATGAAGCAGTAAGTCACAGGAAGAAAAGTGGAGACTCAGCTGGTCCAGGATGAGTTTAGACTAGGGCCCAGGATCAGGGTGGCTCCGAGGCTGACACTGGTTAGAGCAGGCAGCAAGGTGAAGGTGGTCAAAACTAGGGGGGATTACATAGACAGCGATACTATTTTCCCAAAGGGTTATTGCAGTTTATAATGCCAGCAATGACAAAGGAATTAAATTTACTGTGCCTCGATTGAAAAAGAATATTGTAGTCAGTATATGATATCACAGGGTTTCTTTAATTTGCATGTACTTGAATTATTTGTACTGAACAACATTTTCTATTTTAGTTTGCTAATTATATTTCTCAATACATAACAGTTCATATTTTTTTGCCTTTTTACCTAATGGGTATTGACATTTTTCCTATTAATTAAAAATATGATTGAATTGCTTGAGTTTGTTATTCAATGCAAATATTTTATTGTGTTATTAATCATAATTATTTTTCATGGCTGTATAAAGAAATGACTTTATAACTTTTAATATGCATAAATTTGACTATATTTTGCTCCTCTAAAGCTGAGAAACTTTTTCTTCTTGAGAGCCAATAATAATTAAAATAAAAATTTCCAGGAAACCCTCTTACCCAAGGAAAAGCAACTCAACAGACTATAATCTAGATTCTCCCTTTCCCTAAAATAAATACAAAGAAAATAAAAAGAGGAAAAGAACAAAGAGCAACACTTTACTTAGAAATCAGACCTCTTTTTCTGAAAGGTGAACTATGCAGAGCACACAGAAAAGGCTGAGGTCAGCTGTCACTCGGTAAGGATAACACAGGCTTAAGTCATGATCAGATTTCATCAAAATTGAGAACACATATGGTTATATCTGTTGAAAGACAGCCTTGGGTGTCACAGAAACATCTCAACTTAAATAAAGAGAAGTATTTTTAGGATTTACCAGAATGAGAGCACTCTCAGAATCATTTTCAGATTCCTTTTCTGGATATTCCCCTTTCCCAACATTAAGATGAAACAACATCTATTAATGTTGCCACTAAGCACTTGTACTATTTATCTTGTTTTTCAAATAATCTGCCAAGCACTAAATAATAGTATTATAGCAGTTAAGGTAAACCAAGCAGTTATCTTGATTCCAGCAGTTTCTAATCCTTTTGCCACCAAAGACTTCTTTTGTTATTTCTATCTCTTGGATCCTATGTTTTGAAATAATAAAAATGATTACCTACTATCAAGTCCTCATTGTGTGCCAGGTACTCTACTAAGCTATTTATATGTTACCTCATTTAATTAAACCTTCTAAACAATGTCAGGAGGTATTATAAATCCCATTTTAAATATGAGAAAGGTCAAACTCAGGTCAGTTCCCCCCCCTCCCATACTGAGACAGTGGATAAATCATGGAAGTTCTATTTGAATGCAGGTCTTACTCTGAACCTCATATGAAGCTATACCATCTCTTGGAAAAAAAATGTATACTAAACAGACTACAGTGATTAAGTATTAACAGACTCCTTGAAAAAAAATCTTTATTAGTGAAATACATACTACCAGAACTCAGGAACCAACACATACAGTTAAGATTAAAGTTAGATGAGGTAGATAAGAGATCAATCAAAGGACTTGTATCTATGCATATAATCATAACCAATGAACATAGACAATGGGGGGTTGGGGTATGCCTGGGAGGGAGGGGGGGCAATGGGGAGATATGTATAAAAAAAGAATAAAAAAAAAAGAATAAAAAAAAAACTGGGTTTCTTCCTCTGCACCTGCAAATGAGTCTGGCCACCAAGCTGGCCAATGGAAGGATAAAAAAATTTCTACAGCATAATTTGGGACTTTACCAAGAAGCCAAGGAATGGAAGAAACACTGGACATAACACCCACTAGGATATTCCAACAGTTTAGTGGCAAAGGGAAGCTGCATCAGATGAGGCAGCCCAGTAATTATTTTGAACCAATGTCCAATTTATTTCTATAAACAATATTTAAAGACAATTCTCTTGCTCTGTATTTATTAAAATATTCAGTTGTATAAAAAATAAAGTGGCATTCACACACACACACACACACACAAATAAAAAGCAAGAGAAAAGTCAGTGTTTCCACATAAAACTGATTACAAACTTGATTAAGTAGTCTTATTAAGCTTTGTGAAATACTGAGAAGACCTCTGGGTTTGAGAAGCCAGAATGGGAATTATCATATCAGTTCTATTTTCCTGAAGAAAGCAATGATGGCCAGGGCCATTAGATGCCCCAGGTACAAAGTTGGGTCAAGTCTTCTACCTATAAAGGGCCCCAAGAACTATTCAGAATGACACATTGCTATTCTTTCTAATCTGTGGCTACAGGTTTCTTGAGGCTCCCCATTTAGTAGTAGCAAATATATTCACCCAATCCAATAGCCAAGTTCCTAGGGCTCATATTAATGGGAATTGCAGCAAAGACACACTCTGGGCCTAGGCCACCATCACGAAGATTAGAAACGAAGGGGACAATTTAGCAGAGGAAGCATTATGGGAGATAAAATAAATATGAGTTTTGGTCAAATATAAATTTGGACACTCTAAAACAGGGAAAATACAATCCAATTTAATTCAACAAGCTTAAAGGTAGCCTATTATGTCTCAAGCATTAAGCTAGAAGGTTGGAAAAAGACTTAGTATTTGCCTTCAGGAGTCCCACACACCAGCACTTCTAGCAAGGGAAATAGACTAGTAGACAAATCTACTTGGAAGAATGCAGAAAGGGCACAGATAAATGCATAAGCAAAATACCACAGGGATAGAAGGGAGATATAAAAATTCCAAATAGAAGGATCTGGGAAGGTTTTTTTTGAACAGTTGGACTATAATTAATACCATGAAGTATGGGAGGAATTATGGCAGGGCTGATGAAATGGTTATTCATTTTATGCAGAGGGTTCAGCTTGAGCAAAAATCACAATATAAAAATAATTGTCTGTAGGGGATACTTAATAGGAACAAGTAGCCTCTACGTTGGAAGGGAGCATAGAGTATACATTGTTGTGAGGTGTGTGTGTGTGTATGTCTGTGTGTGTGTGTATATCTGTACTGTGTTGTGGGTGATAAAAGATAAGGCAGAAGGACAATTTATAGATAAATCATGGTAGATTAGGAATGCTAAGACTTTATTTTGTGGGCATTGAATTTGAAGTAATGAAACGACATTCCGGTTTGTGTTTTTTTAGAAAAATCATTGCTAACAGTTTGGAGGACAGCCTTAAGTGGGAGAGACTTGTCAGACATCTTGTCTTGGAAAAAAGAAGCCTGTGGGAACAGTATCTGGGGATTAGACAGTAGCAAATATAATTTAAAAAAACCTGACAAAGCTAAATATACACCAAACCAAAACTTTCTCAGTTTGATACAAACCAGATGTACTAGAGGAGTCACCACAAACCATTTTCTTTTAAATAATTCATATTTAATGTTCATCAGTGATTTTCCAGAACATATCTTTGTTGTATTAGATACATAATATAAAATGCACATAGAATATTTCTGGCTTGCAGTTGATTATCAGTGAGAAACTTTTAGACCAGCAAGATTTTCATGTTAAATCCAAATATCTGTTTCTATTTGTAATCAGTTTAACTATGCCCAGAGGGTAGGTCCAAGAATCTGTACTGATTACACACACAACCCTGATTCTCATTTTGCCATGTCCTCTGTGTTGCAGATTAGATAAACCCTTTAACATAATTATCAGTCATTAAGGTCTGCAATTTATGTTGAAAGTTTTTTCTGCTTTTTCTGTTAGGTAAAGTACTCAGTGTGGAACCCTCTACTATTATTCACTCTCTTTATGGAGTTCCTCAAGAGGCTACACCAGACTTACTGTGTCATTTGTCGGTCATTATCCACTCCTCTGGGACTCAGTCACTTCATCTATTAAATAAGGATGTTAGACTGGATGGACTCTAAATTTCCTTCTAGTTTTATTTCTCTCTGATTCCAAGACTCTTAGGGACCAGTGAGGGACACAATTTGCTACAGGCTACAATCATTTCTCTGCCCACACCAGCCAAGGTAGCTGCCTCCAGCAGAGCCTCCATCAACTAATAGGTTCAATCAGTTGCTTCTCAGAGTTTTTCTGGTGGTCATCATCAGTTACCAAATTTTGAATCCTCTTTCTTCTTTAGCTATTCTAATATTGGATAAGAGACATCAGCAATACATAAGTCCATGCTGGACTGTCATTTTCTTTAAACCCTGGCCTAATAATTTCCACTGAGGCCAGTACACACAAAGTTTTTGAGGGAGAAGTGACTGGACCTGAGGAGCATTAAGCAGTCATGCACAGGCAGCCAAAGAAGATCTCCCAGCCAGTGAGATAAGCCTTTGCTTGGATCCTTACAAAGCCAATGAGGTCTTAAGCATATATATAACTAGAGTCCTGGTGCACTGTGCACAGGTAGGGTCTGGCTGGCAGGCCCCAATTGGAGCCTATCAGGTTGGGCTGGCTGGGGTAAGGATATGCAAGAAGTTAGCTGGTTGGCCCTGTCCCCATTTGGGGTGGGGTGTGATTGGGGGCAGGGCCAGCTGGGGGCAGGGGAGGCTTCAGGCTGGCCTGGTCAAACTCCCAGATGAATTCCTAGTCCAGGGGACAATTTACATATTAGCCTTTTATTATATAGGATAGGAAGCAAAGCTCATGGAACCAAGGAGGGAGATGCATTGCTCTAGGGAAACAATTTTCAAATGATGTGCCACAAAAGGCACATTGATGTGCCAGAAGAATTTTTTAAAAATATATATTTTATTGATTTTTTACAGAGAGGAAGGGGAGAGATAGAAAGTCAGAAACATCAATGAGAGAGAGACATCGATCAGCCACCTCCTGCATGCCCCACAGTGGAGATGTGCCCGCAAGCAAGGTACATGCCCCCAACCGGAATCGAACCTGGGACCTTTCAGTCCGCAAACCAGAAGAATTTTTAAAACATGCAATACTTGACTATTTAGTCAGGGGCACTGACCTATTTTCTCTTAGATTGTCAAATAAAAAAAAATGACAACAGAAAACACAAAAATAGCCATCTGGTATGAATGAATCAAAATTATACCTATTTTAAATCAGATTGACAGAAAATATAGCTTTTGGTGGTGCCACAGAATGTTAGTAATTAGTTTGTGTGCCAAGAGATGAAAAAGATTGAAAATCGCTGCTCCAAAGGGCCTCACCCTCACCAGCAGGCAGAATTCACAGGGCAGCCTGAAAGAAGAACTGCTATCAAAATGCCAGGGGATAGAATGCTGCTGTTGAGCCAAACATGGGGGTTTCTTTCTTGCCAAGCTTGTACCAGCAGATGGTTTCAATCTGGTCCCAATATAGTAACAGAGCAATACTGCTATCCCTGTGTTTTGCATTTGCTGTGTACAGTTGGCCCCCAAGACATGAATATGCGAAACCTTCAGTACATTACTTGGCAGACCCCAGAGGCTGAAACTGAGGAAATCTCGGGAGAAATTATGTTCATTGCACTACTGCTCACTCTGCTGCCCATTCCCACAGAAGCCCTTGGGCTCTGCTATTCACATATTAATCCCAAACAGATCTTGGTTTCATTGTCTTATCCTCAACACAATCCTTCTTCATGCCATACTAACCCCCCCCACCCGCTATGTGAACTTGCAGGTGTGAAATGACTACCGGGACGTGAAAGCAGAAGAAAGTGACTTTGTGAATGACCCTTGAGTTTCTGAGAGTCTAGATTTTCTTCTTCAGAAATAAGATGAGGAGGGAACTTGCACAGTTGTGGCTTCTGGTTTTTAAGTTGTCTAATGGGACTCCTTTTAGAATGGGCCCATTTCATTACGCACCTTTGTGACAAGTGAGCTGCCAATCTTGCCTACTAAACGATCATAAATCCTGGGAATAATACAATTGCTGCTGAAAGAAAGTTGGGGCTGTGAGATGCTCACTTCTTTGTTTATAGCTAATTTTAGCTTGCAAATATCCTCAATTACAACTATTGTATGTTGAAAGAATACAATGGCTTTTCTCATTATTATAGCCATGACCTCTGTTATTATAGGCCTCTGCTTCTTAATCTGGGGTATGTATATCTTCAGATTATACTACAGTAGGTTGTAAGTACACGAAGCCATGGCATACTTCTTCCTAGGGATTTAGGGGGGGAGCACACTATTTTATACTAAAACATGCAAGGCTTTATGATAATGTACCATTTTCAATCTCATTTAAGACTTTATCTCTCTGCACTGATGTATGGAGTTACTTATATGGAAAGGTCCTAAAAGTACTGTTAGACAACTTGTTAGGATCACCTAGGCTTTGCCAATGCCCAAATTGGATAATCTAACTCACAAGTCCCTTATTAATGACTTAAGGTTGCCTTTTCTAAGACAACTTACTTGTAAAAAGGGGAACACTATAGTAAATGGCCTTAACTGGGGTTCAGACTGCTTAGTTTTCTAATACAAAATGATTTCCAGAGGTTTCAACCACTAACTATTGCATTCAGCTATTAAAAAACAACAACAAACAAACACAAAAAATACCACTTAATTTCTTCTTTGAAAAATAAATCATTTTGCTGTAGAATCTTATTATAATATTAGTGACACAGTGTCCAAAATTCATGCACAAGAGGGGGGGGTATCCCTCAGCCTGGCCTGCACCCTCTCCAATCTGGGACTTCTCGGGGGATGTCCGACTGCTGATTTAGACCTGATCCCTAACCGCTCACATGCCTGCCTGCCTGATTGCCCCTAACCACTCTGCCTGCCAGTCTGCTTGCCCCCCACTACCCACTCACCTGGCCTGATTACACCTTACTGCCACCCTGCTGGCCTGATTGCCCCCAATTGCCCCCCTGCTGGCATGATCGACCCTAACTTACTCTCCTGCAGGCCTGATTGCCCCTAACTGCCTCTGCCTCAGCTCCCTCTGTGGGAGGTGACCTGAAGGATCAGGGGAAGGCACTATCCCCATTACCCTGTTGCTGCTGCCACTGTTGGCCTGAGCCTAGGCCCTCACAGCTGCTGTGACTTTGTCTGGAAGGACTTTGGGAAGATGTCTGTTCTAATTAGCATATTACTCTTTTATTAGTATAGATTTGCGGACCATTACAACCACAGAGAACTTAAAGAAAACATATGGACCTGGCTGGTTTGGCTTAATGGAGAGATTATCGGTCTGTGGACTGAAGGATCCCAGGTTCGATTTCAGTTAGGGGCATGTGCCTGGGTTGTGGGCTTAATCCCCAGTAGGGGGCCTGAGGGAGGCAGCTGATCAGTGATTTTTATCTTCTCTCTCTCTCTCTCTCTCTCTCTCTCTCTCTCTCTCTCCCCTTTTCTCTCTGAAATCAATAAAAATATTTTTTAAAAAAGAAAACACATGATCTTCACTTTGGCTTTGTCATTTTACAATATCCTTTGTGCAGTATTTTAACTTTCCTCAACTTTCCTTTACCCACCCTTAAAATTCAATGTATTTTGGGGGAAGATGATCAGGAAAGTGATTCTAGTGGGTAGAAGGTTTTTTTAAAAAAAATATATTTTATTGATTTTTTGCAGAGAGGAAGGGAGAGGGATAGAGAGCTAGAAACATCGATGAGAGAGAGACATCGATCAGTTGCCTCTTGCATGCCCCCCACTGGGGATGTGCCCGCAACCAAGGTACATGCTCTTGACCGGAATCGAACCTGGGACCTTCCAGTCCATAGACCGATGCTCTATCCACCGAGCCAAACCGGTCCCGGCAGTGGGTAGAAGTTTTTTTTTTTTTGGAGGGGATGTGGTTGTGAAAACATTTAAAAATTGAGCATGGTGATGATTGCACCACTCTGAATTTACTGTAAAAAAAAAACACAGTTCATTGTACACTTTAGGTGACATATACAGTATATGAATTATATCTCAACAAAGCTGTTCTTTTCTTTTTAAATAAAGACCAGTCTTATAATCAACTACAGATGTTTTCAGAGGCCCCCCAGGATTTGCTTATTGTGTCCCAAACTATGGCTGTGACTCCCAGTTGCCTCTAATCCTGGTGGATCTGGATGGTGTGGTTTACGAAGGAGGTGGTAAGTGGCTTGTGGAATTTCTGCAACTCCATTCCCAGGGTCTCCTCATAGGTCACCAGGGCCATTTCTACTGTGCCAGCTCTCTGCTTCCTTTAACCTGTTGGGCAAAAGAATCCTGCATACTCTGGCCAGAAAGTGTATTCTCTGTTAGGTGGCCCGAATGCTTTTTTTAAGGTTGTTTTATGGATTCAAAAGAATAAACAGAGCTATGGAAAGCTTTTGTCAAATTCCTTTTACATGTTTCTTTCCATTCTCCTGGGAAGTGAGATGTGGCTCTGAATTCATCCCAAAAGGATGTCTTTAGGCAAAAGCACCCAGAACGGCACAACTCCCTACACACTTCGCTATCAGGACTCAGGGAGGCTTTAGGGTGAGCTAGGCGGTGGTGCCAGCACAGGACCCGGGAGAAGGTAGCATTTTCCGTACTGCCCAGGTCTGCATGGACTGCAGCTGCACCCGCGGAGGTGGGCAGGGTGTTTCTGCTGTTTTGTTTTGGTCTGGCCTCCACCCGCTCAGCCATGGACCCACGCCTGCAATGAGACTGTGAACAACTCAATGGTCCTACTTTTTGGTGGATGGTGGACGCACTCCTATCTCCTGGATACTGGCAGTTAGACACTGGTGGCTTCGCAGGGAGAGCGTGGCCCTAGGTCCAGAACAGACTCAGGCATCCACAGCTAGGAGGCCTTCCCAGGGTCCAACAAACTTGCCGCCACCACCTCTACAATGCCCACAGGCATGCACTTCCTTCCTGTGGGCCCTGGAGCTCCAGGAATCAGGGTGGAGATGGGAGGCGGTAGAGGGGGTCACAGGACCCTTGGGGACCCCCGGCTGAGTGGGACACCCACCCACCCACCCCAGGGTGCTGGGAGCTGCATGGAGAAGGGCCAAGGGTGCACCAGGTCACCCTTGGCTGCCTGAGCCTGGGCATAGCTGCAGGCCCTCAGCCTTTGCTTCTTAGTGGGGGGGGGTGCAATCTGGGGCCAGGCTGGGTTGGGGAGGGGCTGGGGGAGGTTGAGGCATAGCAGGTCTCACCCTGTCCAGCCTCTGTGCAGGTGTGGTGCTGGGCTCTGGCCTGCGCCTGCTCCGATGCCTCTGTGACTGCCTCTGCGGAAGGGCAGCCCTGGGACCTGGACGGCACAACCCCCTCTTCCACTGCCTCTGTAGAAAGGGCCTTGGTGCTGGACTGGCCCACACTGAGGCCTCTGCAAAAGGGGCTGTGGTGCTGCCTTCCTCCACTCCTGCAGCCACTGCGAGAGCTGCCTTCCTCTGGCTCCCATGGCTGCCATGAAAGCGGCCTTCCTCCCTCTACTGGCCCTCGCCCTTGTAGCCACTGTGGCTTTGTCAGGAAGGACATCTGGAAGGTCTCCCAGTCTAATTAGCACACTCCTCTTTTATTAGTATAGACTAGAGGCTCAGTGCATGAAATTTGTGCACAGGGGTTCCTCAGCCCAACCTGCATCCTCTACAATCCAGGAGCTCTCAGGGGATGTCCTACTGATGGCTTAGGTCCACTCACCATGGTTCTCTGCCCTCTGCGGGGCCGGGGGGTTTCGCTGCAGCCATGGAGATGAAGCCCCCATGCCCTGCTGTTTGCTCTCTGCCTGCCACCACCATGCGCCATGTGAAGGAAGCCCCAATGCCCTGCAGTGTGCTCTGTCTGTCAGGCCTGGGGGCTTTGCCGATACTGACTCACTAAGGAAGCCCCCACGCCCTGTTGTCCATGCTCTGTCTGGGACCTGGGGTTCCCACCGCCACCTTTCTAAGGAAGCCCCCAATCCCTGTTGTCTGGGCTCTGAATGCCATGTCTGGGAACTTTCCCACCACTGCCGTGCTAAGGAAGCCCCCAACCCCTAGTCTCTGGGCTCTGCCTGCCACTCCTGGGGCTTCCCCACCATCACCCTGCAAAAGAAGCCCCCATGTCCTGCTGTCTGGGCTTTGTCTGCTGGGCCTGGTGTTTCCCTGCTGCCACTGTGCTAAGAAAGCTCCCAAGCACTGCTTCTGGGCTCTGTCTGCTGGGCCTGGGGGAGTTGCCACTGTCTCTGCAGTAAGGAAGCCCCCAAACCCTGCTGTCCAGGCTCTGTCTGCTGGGCCTGGGGTTTCCCCACTGCTGCCCCACTAAGGAAGCTCCCAAGCCCTGCTCTCTGGGCTCTGTCTGCTGGGCCTGAGGGTGCTTCTGCCGCCATGCTAAGAAAGCCCCCATGCCCTGCTGTCTGGGCTCTGCTGGGCATGGGGGTGCTCCTGCTGACACTGTGCCAAGGAAGCCCCCAAGCCCTGCTGTCTGGGCTTTGTCTGCAGTGTCTGGCGGCAGATCCAGCTTCTTCACTTGGTCCCTGAAAACCCTAGTGGGGCTGACAGGCCCAGACACTGCAGCAGCGGTGGAGCGGAGAGGCTGGATCCACCCCCTCTGTTGGTGGCCAGTCTAGCTGCTCCAGAGGACAGGCTCAGACACTCCAGCAGCGGAGTTGAGGTGACTGGGAACTGCCATCTTGTGACTATGGAGGCTGCCATTTTTGTTGTGGAGTGATGGTTAATTTGCATATTACTCTTTTATTAGATAGGATAGGCTGCTACTGTACTAATTTAGGTATATCATGAATAAAGTCATATTTCTAGGCACAGAATAACTCCATTCTGAAAATATTGACAGTAATAAGTGCTGATACAGGTTCTGGTCCTCCTCATCAGCACCAGAATTATCAGCACCTTTCGCAGGAGTATCACACAACTATTACTCTCATGTCCACAGAGCCTTCTCCCCAAGAATGCCTAACAGCTTCACCTGAATCACATCTCTTCAAAGGCTGTATTTCCCATGGGAAGAAATGGGCTTGAGAGTCAATGGAAAAGCCCGTGACAAAGATACTATTCACTGAGGGCCAGGAGAGAAGATGAAAAGAACAGGCTTAGAGAATGCAAGGGAAGAGACCATTTTAAAGAGGGGAGAGTTTGCATGGTCGAATGTTATAGAGGTCACAAAATGTAAGGACTGAGAAAAAGCTACTGGCCCTCCTCATGTCTGTCACCTAAAAGGTTACAGGAGATTTTTGAGAAAAGTTTCAATAGGGTGACTTGAGGAAAGAATAGGAGTTGATATGGATTCACTGAATACTGATTAGTCTTCAGAAAAGTTTGAGTTAAGTTAAGCAGTCACTTTAACTGTGTGTGAGGTACTGTGGCCTTGCTATTAATGCCACATCACCAAATTAGTCTATAGAACAAAACTTTGTTAGTTCTAAATCAAAATGGATTTGGAACTTCTGTTTGTTGTTATTATTGCTGCATAAACAGCCTTTACTTTTAAAATCAAGATAAGTTAGGTCTTTTGGATATTTAAGCATTTAAGCACTATCCTAGAATTGCAGATATTGCTCCTCAATTGGGAATGAAGGATAAGGGCAATTTTGTCAAGGATTTTTATCCGAGGCTAAGTATTTTAAGAAAATTTTATACAACCTCTGGAAACTTACATTTATTTTTGTGACTCACAAAAATGATGGGAAGCTGAAACCATGTTAAAAAATTGATAAAAAAATACAGTCTGTCCTCATTACTTAACAGAAATTTAGTAGTTTAGATTCACCAAGCTCTGTTTATAATATAAATTTCAAGCATGATGCAGTACAGACTTATGTAAATACATCACTGGGATTTGAGGATGCAGAAGGAAAACACAACCTGTCACTTGTTGTAGCCAAATCCAATTGTTGTTGTGATCAGGAGAGTGAGGGAGTGGCCTTAGAGTCCCTTTTAGCCCAAGCTCCAAGATGTTCAATGAAAAATTATTTGATAGAATTTGGGATAGGCTTTTAGATATACTTTTATGAGAAAACCCAAAGTCTGGTAATCTTCAATTTTTAATCTAACATAGTAAATCTTACAAAAAGTATATCTGAGACCTAAAATGCTTACAGTGTCCTGGTAATGCCCCAAAGCAAGGAAAATTAATATTATAATAGTCAATAGGTCAAAATAGCTTACATTCTGAAAAATACTCAGCCTGGGTGTGAAAACATTGCAGGCCAGAAATCAACAGCAGGCAGCTATCCTCATAAATGAAAGATGAAAAATCTTCCTCAGCATCAATGGAATTTGGAGGAATTGAGACTATTTCCCCCTCAGTTTAGTTGGAAGAACACATTGTCATCCTGGCTCCAAACTCCTATCTTCCCATCTTCTGATCTAGACTGTCAGTAATTCCCCATTCTCACATTCACACAGGTACCATGTCTTCTTTTCTTCAGCCTCTCTCCTTTGCTGCTCCACCACAGTCCTCAATACCCCATAGATGAAATAATCATTGCTTTTCAATGGCCCATTGCTGCTCAGGAAGAAGAAATATTCTGTTCTGTGACAGCAGGAACAACACTCTTCCTAAATCACATGTCTCTCTTTCTCAAAATTTTCTGATGGTTCTCAACTGTATGTGGGATAAAGCCCTCATTTCTTAACATGACATTCAGGATCTTCTGCATCTCAACTTGTCTTCTTTTCCAGTTTCAACTGCCCATATATTTCCTCAAGTACCATATACTGTAGTCATACTATCCCATTTATCATTTGCAGAAAATGGCAAGTATTTTGAAGTTCCCATATATTTTTTTTCATGCTGTTCCCTGAGCCTGGGATGTTCTCTCTCTCTCTTTTGCTCTCTCTCCATCTTACATGATACCTCTTCCAGGAAGCCTTCCCTTCTCGTCCACCCAAATTAATCACTTCCTTCTCTGACTATTTATTGGATTGTACTTGTATTATATCACTAATTTCAATCTACCCCATATATTGGTTACTCATTGCTATGTTCCTCTCCTCAACTCGATCATGAGCCCCATCAAAGTAAGAAATGAGTCTTATTCCTCTCTAGCTCAAACATAGTACAATACTTGGCTAGCACAAACATTTAAAAACATGTTTGTTGAATGAATGAATGCATTAATCAATGGCTACATGAATAAACTCTTATCCCCAGTGTACTGAGTGTGTGCAAGTGAAGGGCTACCTCCTTAGTGGAAACACTTCCCAAGGAGTCTATTCTCATTAACTGATGGTTTCTTTAGGAGAAGGAGTCCCGCTGTGCTATGGTGAAGACAAAGCAAAGAAAGGGCAATGGAGGAGGCTCTGGAAGTAAATGGCATGGATCAATCCCTTACATCTAGATTCCAAAGCCCTTCTGACAATAGCAAGTTCTCATTACCCACAGCATCCATTTACAATAGTGTGAATAGAATCTACAAAGATTATTTTCTTATTTCCTTTTGCTGCCTGGAACATGATGGCTTGCTATGTAAGCAGTTGACACATGCTTGCATTCTGTGTGCCATGGTAGACAGAAAATAGGTTTTCTGGTGAGCAGATTCCATTATTTTTACTTTGTACATTCATGACTGGGTTCCCACACTTTTGACCCTTGCCTTTGCTTCACAATCTACCTATCTCTGGGCCACACCCTGCCCTTTCCATCACTTCTGATTCCCCAGTTTAGGAGCTGCTGGTAATTGAAATTTCAGTGCCTGTTTCTGTGACATCAAAATATAGCTTCATTAATGAAGTCCCTTGCTTGGCTATAATACTACAAAGCATTATGACTTCAGTCCTGGCAGTACAGTAAAACAAGCCAGCACCCTATTCCCCTAGCAGAGGTATGTGGGATGACTGCCAGGAAAATACAATTACATGCTGGCACAGGAATAAATACAATTCCTTAACTTAAAAGTTGTGTTTTCATCCCCCCCTTTCCATTTTTCTACTCACTTCATTTTCCCTTTCCATTGCTCTTTAAACTCATGTCCTATGTCCAATTATTATCTTCTGTCCAGTCATTACTTTATTAAACATTCTCTTCTGTCTCCACAATGTTCATTTTCATATCATTAGGCAAAACATAAGTTTGGAATCCTCAGATTTTGAATTTTATAAATGCTTTTTTGTTCCTCCCTACTTTGATTTAAATCTCTAACCTGGGTTTCATTTATTTTAGAAAAGGTTATAATATCTCCTTTCTTAAGCTTCCATCCGTGTTTTATTCCCTTATTGTTAACCTTTCGGCACCATTCCTGTTTCTCAACTCAGATTCTGTTATTGGCTCCAGTAGTGCCACAGACCTCTTTCTTTAGCACTGCCTGATCTCCTGCACCTGCTTACACCCACTTTGCTCAATTTCCCTTCTCTCTTTCAGTTTTTTTCTTGCCCCATAACCATGCCATTTTAGTTATTGCTGTTTGGTTTCCCTGTCTTTCTCCTAGGGGGAAATGATTTAGACTTAAATAAAAAAATTAAACTTTCTAATACTTAGTGGAATCAGAAAATTATGAGGCTGCCTCTAGGCAGTGAGATATATCTCCAGAGGTGGTCCATGACAGTTTGGGCAGCCATTTGGTAGAGATATTTGTGAAGGGATTCAAACATAGAATAAAGGTGAAGGTAAATAACTTCTGATGACCCTTTCAAACTTGAATTCTAGAATTTCATTAAAGTCTTTAGAGGTCTCATAGTAGGTATGAAAGGTGAAGAGAGAGAATTCAAGTGACCTTTGCATTTCTACCCTTTGACACAGACACTGTCTGGAGGAGAATCTAAAGAAACTGCTTTGGATCTTTTCTCAAAGGATCAGCGTCTTTTGTGAGTCACAACTAGTGTAGAGCGGAGGGCTTTAAGTTTTCCAAGGAGTTATCAATCAAGACATACTTTAAAGGGAATCACTACTGACCTGCCTAAGGTGGGGAGAAAGAACCACATAATCTTTGCAGCTTGCTAAACTGGGGCTAGGTCTCAAAAAAAATCATGTGAGTGTTATTAGGTTATATATATAATATAACAAAGAGGGAATATACTAATTGACTGCCCCACCCTCAAAGATGGCGGTGCCAACAGCCACAAGATGGTGGCACCCAGTCCCCTCAGCCCCACTGGAGCGTCAAGCAGGTGGCAAGGTCAGGCATGCCCCTAGGTGGGCCCAGCTGCTCTGTGCACCTGCCTCCAGAGTTCCCCAGTCCTCTCAGTCCCCCAGTAACACAGGGCTGGGCCAAGGTGCAGGCCAGCCTCGGATGGTGGCTGCCTAGCCACCCAGGGATGCCTGAAGCTCAGGTAACCAGGGCTGGCCAAGGCTTACACTGCCGGCAGTGTCAGCAGCAGAGGTGTGATGGGGCATCACCTTCCTTTGATTGCCAGGTCACCTCCTGCTCCTGAGGGCTCCTGGTCTGTGAGAGGAGCCAGGCCACGCTGAGGGACCTCTCCTCCAGTGCATGAATTTTCATGCGCCAGGCCTCTCATCCTATATAATAAAGAGGTAATATGCAAATTGATCCTCATGCTTTCTCACAAGATGGCTGCCCCCATGTGGTCAAAGATGGCCACCACAAGATGGCCAACACGGGAAGGTAGTTAGGAGCGACCAGGCCAGCAGGGGTGGGCAGTTGGGGGTGACCAGGCCATCAGAGGAGTGGTTAGGGGGTGATCAGGCTGCAGGCAGGAGATTGTTTGGGAGCCAGCAGTCCTGGCAGTTGGACATCCCCTGAGGGGTCCCAGATTGGAGAGGGTGCAGACTGGGCTGAGGGACCCCCCCAAGTGCACAAATTTTGTGCACTGGGCCTTTAGTAAAAAATTAAAGAAGAATGAAAAAAAATAATGCAGAGATGAGGGGACTGGGCGCCGCCATCTTTGAGATGGTGTGAGGGTGAATTAGCATATTCCCTCTTTATTAGATAGGATGGTATGGATGGTCATGTGAGGGCACTGCCTATATAGAAGATAAAGCAATCAAGTCAGAAATGGTTTACATTGACTTTTTACCTACTAATGGGGAAGGATTAGCAGTAATTCACAGGTCATAAGAACCTTTTATTCTTCTTAAAATATTTTTATTAATTTCAGAGAAGAAAGGAGAGGGAGAGAGAGATGAGAGATGAGAGATTGGATGCCTCCTGCATGCCCCATTCTGGGAATGGAGCCTGCAACCAGGGTACGTGCCCTGTCTGGGAATTGAACTATGATCTCTTGGTTTATAGGTCAATGCTCAACTACTGAGCCACACCAGCCTGGAGGTCATAGACATTTTGCTCATAATGGTACCACTCAGGATCCAAGGGAATAAAAGTCATCAACAGCAAAAATTCATTTTGGGAATGTGATTAGGACATAACTTGGAAGAAACCAAGGAGAAGGCAATTGAGGAGAAAGAGCTGAATGACCCTCATACAAATAGCTCTGTGGGCATTAGAACAAATCCAAAGGGAGGCAAGAAAAGATAAAAAGATGCCAAATGTCCAAAATCTTTTACATCTTTATGCCAAATGGCTATGAAGATGTAAAATGGAAAAAGGAAAATTCTACTATAAAAAGTGGCAGCCAGACAGTCAGATTACTAATGAAAACTATAAAAACCAGCAAGAAGATATTGAAGCAAAATAAAAAGAATATGCTATTGGCAAAAAAAATGAACACTTTAATTAAGTAGGGTCAAGGGTAGCTCTGGTTTCTTATAACTAAGAAGGGGCATGAGTCTTCCATATTGTTTTTACCTATCTACAGAATACATCAAATATACTCATTAACAAATACAAATACATCTAATCTTATTATTGGTCAAGTCAAAATAAGAAGGGAAATGGCCAAAAAGATCAAGACATCCTACTATTGGTATAATAGAGGTATCAGAAAACAAATAATCAGATTTTAGAGTGAAAAGACTTTGAAGGGCCAATAAAGAAGCTATGTTTCAATACATTAAAATGTAATCATTAACACCAAAAACAGATCAAAACTGGGACTTTATAGCCTGGCAACCTAAATTTCTGGATATATAAGCTAAAAAATAAATATACCAACCATTTTACAATTAATAAAAGGAAGCAGGGGATAAAGGTGATCATAGTAATTACTTGATGAAAAACAAATCAAACTTTGTTTTTGATATTGGAAGAGAGTGAGGGAGGATCAAGATGTGGCACCAGTAATCTCATGTGCTTCCTGCCACTTTATTTCATGGTGATTTTACCAAACATTAAAAAGAAAGGTTAGACTGGAAAATTCCCCTTGGGCTCATAGCTTGCTCCAAACTAAATTCCAATGGATTCTTTTTTCTTCATTTTTACGTTTTAAACAACTTTATTGGGGTATAATTTAAATAGCATAAAATTAATCCATTTCAAGCAAATTTCAAGTGTACAATGCAATAACTTAGTGAGGTGTGTAACCACAATCAATTTTAGAATATTTTCATCAGCTCAATACCCAATAAAATCTCTCATGCCAGTTTATATGTATTCTTTCTTTTGCATCCTGAGCTCTCTGCAGCTTCTAATACTGTTGGCCATTCTCTGCCATGAAACTTGGTGTCCCTCTTACTTTCTGACACAGCTTCCTCCTGGGTCCTTCTTCTGCCTCTCTGATCATTCTCATAGACATTCCATTTCATTTGCAGGCTGTTGTTCTTAAATTCTATTTTCTTTGCAGGCTACTTTCCTTTCTCTTGGCCCTCTCCTCTTCTCACTTTACAAGTTTTGAATGCTGTCATCTCTGCTTCTAGTTTTATCTATTACTGAGGATTTCTCAATTTACTGAAAAGTAAATTCCTCTACCTAGCCGTATAATTTTCCAAGTGAGAAACCTGCAAATCACCTTCTGTTCTTCCTCCTTTTTAATGCTTCAGGGATAATTAATTATTGCATCCTGTAAATTGTTTCTTTAATATTTTATGAATTCTCCTTTTCCATTGCCATTGCTTGCTATTGCTACTATTTAGATTATGTTCTCATAATCTCTCTCCTGGAGGACTGTGGAAGCCAGGTGTTTTATCTCCCAGCAAACCATCCTTCACATTTATTTTCTATGCATATGCCTCTGATATGCATAGAAATATTTGTATGTTAATACAAGTAGAACTGTCTCATCCCTTTTAATCCTCTCAAGAAATGCTATAGCATGAATAACACATTTAGCCATTTCCCCTCTGATTGTAATTTAGCTTGTTTCTAATTTTCCCCTGGAAAAACAATACTGTGGTGAATATACTCTAACACACACCTCTACATTTATCTATGTGGCATATATATATAATAAACCTGGTATGGAGGAATGAAGGCTGCATGGGAAGTAAATTGCAGGACAGTAGGACAGAAGTTGGAAAAGACTGGGAGAGAAAGGAGATATTTTCTTTAAATTGTGACCTAGAGCCCTGGCAGGGTGTCTCAGTTGGTTGAATGTCATTCCCATGCACCAAAATGCCCCTGGTTTGATCCCGGTCAGGGTATATGTCTAGGTTATTTTTAGGAAAAAAGAAAACCAGTATTATACTAAACTCCAGAAATTGGATTGTGGAGCACATCCTAAAATATAACTTGTCACTATGGTCTGGTTGTACCCATTTTACTATTGTTTTTAATTTTTATTTTCACAATTTTATTTTGGAGGATGTTGAGAATACTTATCAGAGAAGAGAATACGAATCAGTAAGAGAGTGAAAAAGAAATCTTTTGAGAAAGTGCTAAAAGAAATATAATTGTCAGGTGAACATTTAGTGGTGACATTTAGTCCTGAGAACCACTTAACCTAGGATTTTTAATGCTAGTAATAAGTTCATAGCTCAGCCTGCAAATCCACAACTGCATAAGCCCCAAACAACAATGTAAAGTAAAAATCAAAATGAGCAAACTGTAATTAGGTATGCAATTACACCAGAGAAAGCAATTTACTAACAGAATTACCACAATTAAAGATGCATTCTCCTTAAACAGAGATTGTTTTCTTTGATTGACTTGTCCCAATCAGTACTCCCTATGTCATTCAGAATACCAGTCAGACAGCAATTTCTGTCGTCTTTTTAATTTTTCTGCCAAGAGATTAGAAGAAGTAAGTTGAGCTTCTCCAATCTCTATAATTTCCTCACAAATGGAACGAGTATTAACAGAGGGCTATAGAGACAGATTACAGCTTAAGTCACCCAGGGGAGAAATCTGAAGCCCCCCTTTGACTAACAAGAAGGTAAGTAATCCTCAAATCTTTTTTTTCCCTAGTATTAAGTCTAAAACCAAGTTTAGGGGGCCTCCTTTTCAACTTGATTTTTTTGTTTGTTTCACCTTTCTCATGCCCCAGCCAGCCAGCCAGGCAGGTAGCAGTTAGAGAGTATGGGGCCATGATAACAGACATAGGCAGCATTCTTCACTTAAGGGTTTCTTTCATCCTACCTTCTTGAACTCACACTATTTTTTTCCTTTTCACTATAGCTTCTTTCCCTAAAACCTATTCTAAACCTGGTCATTTGCAGAGTACTTCCTTTTGGGGAAATAGGGTTAAATATATCAAATTATGGGTCCTTATCTTTGGTATCATTACATGAGTCTTCCTGAAACATTTTGGTTTAATGTATATTATCATGAATAACTCCTTGAAGTGGATGAATGTTGGATATAGTAGCCCAAGATGAATGGAAGGGTAAGTACAATGCAATTACTTAATAATAGTTTGAGTACTTGCAATATTTATTGATGTATAGTAAGCCCTCACTTAAAGTTCTGCAACTTTAAGTGAAATGATGTATAACTAAACCTATTTTACTATATGTTAATTGGTATAAACAATCATTAAATTCCTATGGCATTGTCAATGCAATAAGGAAACTACATTGAAGAAAACAATGTTATGCTGAAACCAGTTTGGCTCAGTGGATAGAGCACCAGCCTGTTGACTGAAAGGTCCCAGGTTTGATTCCGGTCAAGGGCATGTACCTTGGTTGAGGGCACATCTCCAGTAGAGGGCGTGCGGAGGCAGCTGATTGATGTCTCTCTCTCATCAATGTTTCTAACTCTCTATCCCTCTCCCTTCCTCTGTACAAAATATCAATAAAATATATTTTAAAAAAAGAAAAGAAAACGATGTTTGAAGAACTGCTGTATTGGGAATCAGGCAGGCCAGGCAATAAAGATATAGGATAAGACATGGTGGTGCTGAACCTCAAGGAGCTCTCCATTTACCAGGAGACGGACATATGGTATAGAAATGAACATGAGTTTAGGCACCTGTAGTTTGCTAAAAATTAGCCTCAAGGAGCTCTCTATCCTGTTAAGATGAGTAAAGTACAAAAATAATTGTTGCCAAGTTAAAATGTGATAAGCGAGGCACAAACCAAGTGTGGGAATTCTGTGCAAAGGCAGATCCTGTTGAGGGTTCTGAAAAGGGAAACCTGGGAAAGTCTGAACCATAGACCTCTACTGCTCTGCCCTTAAGCAGAGAATATTTTCTTATTTGGTACCAAAATCATACTACTTTTCAAGTGAGATAAGATATGTAAATATGAATTTTAATCTTTTAAAATATATTTTTATTAATTTCAGAAGGAAGGGAGAAGGAGGAAGATAGAAACATCACTGATGAGAGAGAATCACTGATCGGCTGCCTCCTGCTCGCCTCCTACTGGGGATTGAGCCTGCAAGCCAGGCATGTGCCCTTGAACTTGGGACAGTTCAGTCTGCAGGCTGATGCTCTACCCACTGAACCAAAACAGCTAGGGAATTAATTGTAATCTTCATGTGTTTCACAAGCAAATTACTTAAGTTATTTGAGAAAACCATGAATGTTACTTTTCTCTGGAGAAAGACTGCTCTGGAACCTAAGCAAAACTCTCATGCTTTCACATTACCTTCAAACCCCATTTTATGTTACCCTCCTGTCTCTCTCCATACACACACACTGAGTGGCCAGATTATTATGATCTCTGAACACATAATAATCTAGCCACTCAGTATATATCCTGTATAATAAAAGGCTAATATGCAAACTGTCTCCTAGATCAGGAGTTCAACCAGCAGGCAGGTCAGCCAAACACCCATGTCCCCTCCCTCTAGCCAGGCTGGCCGGACTCCACCCATACATCAATTCATGCACTGGGCCTCATATATATATATATGAGTGTGTGTGTGTATATATATACACACACACTGAGTGGCCAGATTATTATGTGGCCACATATATATATATACTATATAATAAAAGCCTAACATGCAAGTTGTCCCATCAACTGGGAGTTCGACCTCTTGCTATGATGTGCGCTGACCGCCAAAGGGAAGTGCAGAACATGGCGGGTGTCATCGGCACTGGCAGCGAGCAGGAATAGAGGCACTGCTGGCCTTGATGGGCCCTAATGAGAGCGGGACAGCAGTGGAATGGTGGAGCAGGTGAGCAGGCAGCACCAGGACAAGGCAGATACAAGTGAAGCCCAATCACCCCACCAATCACTCCACAGACAGTGACCAGTGGTGGTGGTAGGGATCGGGCCACTACCTGGCTCCCAAGCCCTGAGGTAGCCGGGCAGGGGCCAGCTGGGATCTGCTCTTGCATGCCAGACACTCATGCTTCAATAGCCGACCAGGCCTAGGGACCACAAATTTTGTGCATCAGGCCTCTAGTATATATACTATACACACACATTCGAAGTGGCCAGATTATTATGATCTCTGAATGCATAATAATCTCGCCACTCAACATATATTAGAGGCTTGTTACATGAATTCGTGCATGGGTGGGATCTGGCAAACCTGGCCAGGGGGAGGGGACATGGGAAGTTGGCTGTCCTGCCTGCTGGCTGAACTCCTGGTTGAGGGGACAATTTGCATATTAGCCTTTTATTATATAGGATATACACTGAGTGGCCAGATTATTATGTGTTCAGAGATCATAATAATCTGGCCATTCAGTGTGTGTGTGTGTGTGTGTGTGTGTGTGCGCGCGCGCGCGTGCGCTATCTTAATTGTTTGATGATCCAAACTGTTCAGGGAAGAAATGTGTGATTTTGTCTTTTTCTGACTGACAAGAAACTCTAGTCAATAACACAGGGCCATATGTGCAGAAGGCATGGATTACTGGCTATGCCTTGTCACCTGCAGGTTTGCTATCACAATGCTCAGAGATATTTCCAATGCACTGCCTTACTGGTGTTCTGTGTATCTAAGCACAGGCACAATGGGATGTAGGTGCTCTTCAAATGAAACCCTAAAACCCTTTCAAACACTCGACAATCTACTTTCTCAGTTTGCAAGGCTCTGAAGATTTCCCTCTGTACATTTTTTCTAGCATGATGTGCAATGCCAGTTTAGTTGAGAGAGATTTGGAGAATTTCTTTTAAATGTAGTTTCATGGAAAGAGGAGAGTATTTTCCCCTGGACTTTTTGCCATTAACTATTTCTCAGTTTATTTGCACATTTTATAAACTGAAGAACAAAGAATTTGGATAAGTTATCTTGCCAGTCCTGATTATTGAAATGAAGATAAAAGTCAGAGATAATGAAAGAGGTCAGATATGATGAGATAAGGGAGCGACAAATTCCATGTTTCATACTGTCATTTCTGCTTAAAGAAAGAAAAAATGAATGTAATTCAACCATGTAGGACATACCTCATTGAAGAAGTAAAGACATATACCACTTTCCAAAGAGTTTCATACTGAGAGGTACCACTGTGATAGCAATGATTGCCCTCCAACTTCCCTTACTACCTTCTTCCCATTGCCTATTTTATTTTATTTTTTAAATTTTATTTTATTGTTTGAAGTATTGAGAAAAAAAATGGTAGCAGAATAGACGGATATGTCCCGAGCCTTGTCCCTGAGAAGACAGAAAGAAAAGCTGAGGATCACACTGGGATTGCTGGTTGGAGAAGGTGGGGGAATTTTGGATGGGGCTCTCCTGACCAGGCAACCCCTACTGCTGCTGATTTTTTTCCCAGAGCCACCAGCTCAGACGGAGAGACTATGCCCTCTTGAAGGGAAAAGTGGATGTTATCAGAAGCCTGAAAATCTACAACTACAGCATACAACAAACAACTGTGAACCCCAGAACACCAGTCCCCAATTGGTACAAACACTTGGACTCAGAAGAGCTCTACATTCCACACGGAAAGGTCAGATTTTGCCTTGGATAAAAAGAGAGAGGATTACATAACCAGACACCTGGAGAAGAGAGTCCATGGGGAGAAAAAGAAACAGCCTGCATATGAAAGAAAAGCAGGCATCACCAAAAAAGGAAGTAAGTAAAATGGATGCAAGCAACTTGCCAGAGAACGAATTCAGAGAAATGGTCATAAAGTGGCTGAAAAGAATGGAATACAAATTCAACAATATGAGTAAGAACCAAGAGGAAATGAGGAAGAGCCAAGAAAAAATGAAAAATGACATCCCTGCTGCAAAGAACTCAATAGAAAACATCAAGAGAAGACTAGAAGAAGCCGAGGACCACATCAGTGAGCTAAAAGAAAAGGTAGGAAAAAATACACAAGTAAAGCAGCTTCTAGAAAAAATAAATTAAAAAATAGGAGGAGAGCCTAAAGGAACTCTGGGACAACATGAAAGAAAACAACATCCACATAATAGGGGTTTGAGAAGGAGAGGAAACTGAGGAAGGAAGAGAAAACTTGTTTGAAGAAATAATGACAGAAAACTTTCCTGATATAGGGAAGAAAAAATCCACACAAATCCAAGAAGCTCACAGAGTCTCAAGCAAAATGAACCCCAAAAGATCAATTCCAAGGCACATTATATTTAAACTGGCAAACACCAATGACAAAGTAAGAATCTTGAAAGCGGCCAAAGAGAGACAGAAAGTTACCTACACAGGAACCCCCATCAGACTAGTAACTGATTTCTCAACAGAAACTCATCAGGCCAGAAGGGAATGGAATGAAATATGTAAAGTCATGTAAAGAATACTGTACCCAGCAAGGTTATAAATCAAAATTGAAGGTGAAATCAGGAGCTTCACAGACAAAAAAGGACTAAGGGAATTTATTACCACCAAACCAGCAATGCAAGAAATGCTAAAGGGTCTGCTGTGAAAGAGAAGAAAGAAAGAAAGAAAGAAAGAAAGAAAGAAAGAAAGAAAGAAAGAAAGAA
>JAAGEH010000015.1:17106287-17189885 GCA_011751065.1 Lasiurus cinereus | reverse complement strand
AGGAAGGAAGGAAGGAAGGAAGGAAGGAAGGAAGGAAGGAAGGAAGGGAAGAAAGGAAGGAAGGAAGGAAGGAAGAAAGAGGAAGTGAAGGAGGAACACAGGGGTAAAGAATAAAAATTGCAACAAATAAGTACCTATCAATAATAACTTCAAATGTAAATGGATTAAATACCCCCATCAAAAGACATAGGGAAACAGATTGGATAAGAAAATATGACCCATATATCTGCTGTCTATAAGAAACCCACCTTAGAAAAAAAGACGCACATAGACTGAAGGTGAAGGGATGAAAAACATCTTTTCAGGCAAATGGAAATGAAAAAAAAAGTTGGGGTAGCAATACTTATATCTGACAAATTAGATCTTAAAGTGAAGGAATAACAAGAGATAAAGAAGGCCAATTCATACTAACGGGAGAAACCAAGATGGTGGCATAGGTGAACACCTAAACTGCTGCCTCGCACAACAGTTTCAAAACTACAACTAAAAGACAGAATGGATACCATCCAGAACCACAGAAAAGCTGGCTGAGTGGAAATTCTACAACTAAAAGTAAAGAGAGGGGCTCACAAAGACTCAGAGGAGCTGTAAAAAGCTAAGGTGCGGAAAGACGCACGTGGAGAGGATGGAAAGCAGTGGGTCTGGCTGGCTTCCTCTAGTGGGAGAGAGATGGAAAATCCCAATTGCACTGAACCCACTTCTTACTGCACTGAGCCCCAGTTCAAGGCAAGACTTATACGGGGGGGAGTTGTGAAAAGAGAGGAGTGCACAGAAACTTAGGGGAGCCAGAAAAGGCAGAAGTCTGGAGGCGCACGCAAAGAGGACTAACTGCTGATTGTGCTACAGGCTTTCTCTAATGGGAGGAAAACAGAACCTCCCAACTGGACTGAAATCCAGGTACCATTGCACTGAATCCCAGTTCTGGTCAAGACCCATGGGACCCAGACTCATACAGGTCCCAGAATGCATAGAAACTCAGGGAAGCTAGAAAGGCAGAGACCTAGAGGCTCGAGCACGCACAAAAGTGAGATGTCTGGAAGTTGGTGCACATGTTCACAGAGAGGGCTTCAGCGATTACCAAGGGGCACTGAGACCCAGGGGCTACCACCATGTAGGGCAGGGATGACAGGAAGCCAAGGCTGTCAGCTCAACCCTGAGATTCCTCCATATCCAAGCCCAACACAGAAGCTATTGCAATCTTGCAAATCTTAAGGCTGAATCCAGCACAGAAGTTTTCCGGGTGCAGACACAGCTGACCCTCCCAACTAATTGGCTTGGAGGCCAATTGCCCCCAGTGATATTAACTAAAACAAGACTGTATACACAGTCCACAAAGGGGTGCACCAAGAGTGTCCACCTCAGGTAACTGGGGAGGCAGAGCTACTGGGCCACATAGGACACCTAGCACAGAAAGGTACTCTACCAACTCAGGGAAGCAGCAAAAATGCAGAGACAAAGGAACAGATCACAAACGGAAGAAATGGCGGAAAACAAATGACTGGATATAGAGTTCAAAACCACGGTCATAAGGTTTTTTAAGAATTTCCTCGAAAAGATGGATAAATTTAGCAAGACCCAAGAGGAGATGAAAAAAAGAACTAACTAGAAATTAAACATACACTGACTGAAATAAAAAATATTGTGGAAAGACCTAACAGCACACTAGAGGAAGGAAAGAATCAAGTCAAAGATTTGAAATACAAAGAAGCAGAAAACACTCAACTGGAAAATAAAAAAAAATGAAGATAGCATAAGGAGCCTCTGGGACAACTTCAAGCATACCAACATCCAAATTATGGGGGTGCCAGAAGAAGAGAGACAGCAAGATACTGAAAACCTTTTTGAAGAAATAATGACTGAAAACTTCCCCCACCTGGTAAAAGAGATTGACTTCCAAGCTCAGAAAATGCACAGAACCCCAAACAAAAGCAATCCAAAGAGAACCACACTAAGACACATTATAATTAAAATGCCAAGGGCAAAAGACAAAGAGAGAATATTAAAAGCAGCAAGAGAAAACAGTTAATTACCTACAAGGGAGCACCCATAAGACTGTCAGCTGAATTCTGAACAGAAACTATGCAGGCCAGATGGCAGTGGCAAGAAATATTCAATGTGATGAATAGCAAGAATCTACAACCAAGATTACTCTTCCCAGCAAAGTTCTCATTCTGAATTGAAGGGCATATAAAGAGCTTTACAGATAAGAAAAAACTAAATGAGTTCATCAACTCCAAACCAGTATTATATGAAATGCTGAAAGGTACTCTTTAAGAAAATGAATAAGGAAAGGGTAAAGATAAAAATTATGAACAACAAATACATATCTATCAATAAGTGAATATAAAAATCAAGTGAATTAAAAATCTGATGAACAGAATAAACTGGAGAATATAATAGAATCAGGGGTATAGAAAGGGAGTGGACTGACAATTCTCAGGGGGAAAAGGGTGAAGGGAGTGCAGGGAGAGATTGGACAAAAATCATACACCTATGGATGAGGACAATGGGGGAGGTAAGGGCAGAGGGAGGGGTGGGAGCCGGGTGGAGGAGAGCTATGGGGGAAAAAAGAGGAACAATTGTAATAGTCTGAATAATAAAAATTTACTAAATAAATAAAAGGAAAGAAAAAGGGGAAGATGGAAAAAAAGATTCTATTTTTTTTTAAAGAAATGTTTTTATTTGGTTTTAGAGAGAAAAAGGGAATGGTTTGGTAACATCAACCATCTGTCTCCTGCATGCCCCCAACTAGGGATTAAGCTCACAACCCAGGCATATGCCCTGATTGGGAATTGAACCAGTGACCCTTTGGTTCATTTGTTGATGGTCAACTATTGAGCCACCCCAGCTGGACCCATTGCCTATTTTAAAATATCAGCTCACCTTGGGTGAGAAGCACATTGGTACTGTTATTATGGGAAGGTTTCATCTAGTAGATTGGTAAATAGAGATTATCAGCTTGAATTACTGAAATTAGTAAGGCTAATATAGTGTCACTATTCAAAACAGTGCCAATTTGGAATTTGTTAATGGCCTCAGGAGAGGGAGTCTTTATATATCCTACAACCTCTCTTCATTCTTAGCTAAATTTCTTCTCATAGATGTCATGAATGGTCCGTTTTGTAGCCAACAGAAACTTGGTCCAGTAAAATAATGTAAGGAAGTCAGAATGAAAAGAGATTAGCTGTTCCTGGCCCTGTTATTTTAAAACAGAAATAACTTTGGCTTCTACTGATTCATAGACAAAGCATGAAATCCAAAGCATGTCCAACTCCAGATTCAGCACGAAAAGGACCTTAACATATGCCCAAGAGCAAGTAATGGACTTATTAGAGGGAAGAAAAGAGGCACTTTTCACACACTCCCAAACTCTTTAGTCCTATCATATCAGTAATCTTGCTGAAGAATTTCATTTTATTTACATTTCTTCTCCCTTTAAATATCCTCAGGACTCATATGGCATCAAATGTTGAAGTTTGTAAGACATTAATTTATTTATGTTAATTATGGGGGAAGACATGTAAAGTGCACAATGGATAAAACCTGGAGCACTTGAAATGATTTCAATAGGGATTAAAGATCAGTTCTGTAGTTTTGATTGAACATCTGATAATTTATCATCAAGTTTCCTTTGGGAAGGAAACTTCGAGTATCTTCTTTTGAAGAGTCTTGTGCATTTGCTGTTAGGAGATTTATTTTATATTTGATAACACAGTGTGACCTACAGCATTTGGGTGATTATAAAAACAATTATAAAATGATAATATGAAAAGCTTTCAAGCCACAGTACATAAAGCATATTGTATAGGTCTAAAATATACACATGCACACTAACTTTATGGGAACTCAAAAGAATAAAAATAGTGCCTAAAATAATTTTGGGTATCTTGGACTATTTGTGTGAAATAAAAAGTTGAGTCATGAGAATTTTCTAAGAGGCATGAAAAGAAGAAGGCAGCGTGGTTCAATTCTGTTTCCCCCAGATGTAGTAGGTTCTAGTCTTGATTTTTCCAAAGATGAAGAATAAATGATTTAGTGTCTGTGCCTCAGTCTCCATCTTCAATGTAGTTAATCTAGTAGAGTAGTGATTAGATGGAATTTGAACAGGCGGGTCCATTTTGATTAGAGGCTAGTCAGTTTCCACAGGATTAGTTAAAAGTGGGGATCACTGCCATGGGGCCATGGTGAGAATGTTAGGATCTGGAAGGGCTGCATTAGAGACTGAGTATCCCAGGCTCCTTGTTTAATTTTCGGAGGTCCATCACTTACTGGCTATGTGACCATAGGTCTTTCAATCTGAGCTTTTACTTACAAATTGGGGATGATACTACTGCCTTCAAAGGATGATAGATAAAACTGAGATAGTATCTATGTTCCAGTTTCTGGGCCAAAGAAAAGAAAATGTTCAGGAATAGGGAGAAAAAAAATGGACATGTAAAACATGTTTCTGTCATTTAATAGAAGTAGGGGAGAACCGAAACCGGTTTGGCTCCATGGATAGAGCATTGGTCTGTGGACTAAAAGGTCCCAGGTTCGATTCCAGTCAAGGGCATGTACCTTGGTTGTGAACACATCCCCAGTAGGGGGCGTGCAAGAGGCAGCTGATCGATGTCTCTCTCTCATCAATGTTTTTAACTCTCTATCCCTCTCCCTTCCTCTCTGTAACAAATCAATAAAATATATTAAAAAAAAAAGTAGGGGAGAATTATCCAAGGCTGAGTTTGAATACATTTAAACTTTGTTTAGGAACCAATAAATAAAGCTGGGCTACAGGATTCCAAAGCACTTGGGGAGGAGGGAAGTCAAGCTGATTATCTAATGCTATGGAAACAATACAAAAAAGTTGTTTTGTTGAATTCAAGTTCCTTTTTTTAGAAAGTCAGTCTCACTGATTTGTATTGAGATAGTTAAATTGAGATTGAATATGCAGTTAGCTGCACATAGCATTAAAAACTTAGAAATAATTCAATTTATAAATTCTTCTCAAATAAGAAAATAAAAAAATTACATATAATATTTAGAAAAGATAAAATGTTTTCTATTTTGAAATGCCAGCTCCTAGATTTTCAGATAGAAATCAAGCTTTATTACTGATGAAAATCAACAAGCTAGCACATCAGGCATTTTTGAAATAATAAAGTCCAAAGACTTGCTTATGCCTTTTGAGGCTGTTTTGCCTGCTTGGTTCTTTATTTTCTGATAAGGTTTCTCTACATTTTATTTCTCTATAACCAGGACATAGAGCCTAGGCATC
Organism: Lasiurus cinereus; assembly: GCA_011751065.1. NCBI lineage: Eukaryota > Metazoa > Chordata > Mammalia > Chiroptera > Vespertilionidae > Lasiurus > Lasiurus cinereus. The sequence continues at coordinate 17,184,631 of JAAGEH010000015.1, read as the reverse complement.
AGTGAGTATTTTATTTAGCCAGGCTCAATCCTACTTCCCATTTCCACTGTCCCTGACTATTTATAAAGATGTGGTATTCCTCTGCCCTCTAACATGGTAGGGTGGGTCTCTCGCCAACCATTTCATCAGGCTTTGTGCCACACTCTTAGGCTGCTTCTAGAAGTGTGCTGGAGAAGACTATGCTAGAGAGGTTAAGCCAACTCCAAATTATGAATTTATAACCTAGTATAGGAGTTAAGAATCTCAAGAGAACCTAGGATCAAACTTGGAATTTTGGCCTGCCATTATTAATTTGGTTTGGGCCCACTTCTCAAACTTTAACTCTGATACCAGTTCATTAGCTTTTTAAGAGAGATAAATCACAGAAGTGATAGGGATCTGTAGCCACCAAGAAATCTGACAGCTCCATAATTGTACTTCTACCTGGGACAAAATTGAAAAGAAAATGACTGTATCTTTGTTCCCTTCTTAATTACATTTTCATTGTAGTCTTTCCTTATCTTTTCAGAAATTTGTTGAGTTCATGCTGTCTTATAGCTGAGCTGGGCAACTTTCCTGGACTGGCACTGCTCAATCAGTACAGTCTTCTCAACATGTCTCTCTCACTCATCTTTTATATATATAAAAGGCTAAGTGATTGACTGTACATCTGTCCGACTGGCTGATCAACCAGCTGATACATATGATGTGCACTGGCAATTCAAAAATAAATATTCACTCGTGCATGTGCCATAGATATAAAGCTTTTGCTGGAGCCAATTGCAAGCATGTGTTTTGATCTATCATTGTTGATTGTGAATTTAGTTGTTTTTGTTGACAGTCTGAAGCTGAAAGAAAGTTGCGTTGATAGAATATGTCTGAAGACTAACTATTGGCAAAATGTACCTCTGACATTTCATCTCTGACATTTCTATTATAGAGAAAGGGTGACTAGTGATATTAAAATATTTCTTCTAATTAATTTTTTTCAATGTGCATGAATCCATGCACCAGGCCACTAGTCAAAATGCATTTCTGCAGGGCCCTGCATTTTGTTTAAATGGTGATAGATGGTCAGGAGAAAATCAGAAAATCTCATCATTTCCAGTGATTTATACTGTGTATAGCCTAGAAGTACAAAACAGACTTAAAAAGAAGACAGTGTTGCGTAGTGGTAAAAAATTCTGAATAAGGAATCAGAAAACAGAGCTGTCAGTATTGGTTCTACTATATAACAACTCTGATTTTGGGAAAGTTATAAAATGTCTTTGAGCCACCTGTAAAGCAGTGTTGCTGTGAGGAGATGTGAAATCATTTAGCCCAGTGTCTGGAGTAGAGTAAGTGCCCAATGAATGTAAACATTCCATGAAAAGGTAAACAGGAATGGGAGATCCATGACCCCACTGGGCCCTCAAAATGTAAAAGGCTTCTCAAGGTCTTATGTACTGCATGCCAAAGTGCCAAAGCTTATAGGGAACTTTAATTCTTGTATACATTTTATTCCCTCTAAAGTAACAATTTACAAATTCTTTTTCCTCTCAAGGATTCTTTTGGCAGAACTAATACAAATATGTTAGTAACACAAACCACAAGAAGAATGAAAGATGAACAATCAATATAATCACTATAAAAATATCAGGCAGATGCTCTTCTTTCAACTGGTTCAAAGTTGCTAAGTTTTCATGCTGGTGTCTCCTTTTTAAACAAATATGTTTCTGCAGATGGTTTATATCTTTTCCATTAAACTGTTGGATTTCAGATGTATGGGAGGTGCTAGGCAAAGATGCAGAAACTATCACATCTTTAATATCCCATTATAGTACAATTAAGCTTTTCCACAAACCACTGTTCCATATTCTTTCCAGCTTCACCCCATGTTCCACTCCTGACCCCACAGTAGCATTGCAGGAATCAATAAAAGCACACCTTGGGAGCAGTTGCCACATCTCTTCTCAAAAGTCACCAGTGCCTCACTACTCTTCACTTTTGTATCTTTCTTCCCTTTGAGATCAGGTACTGTCATAGGTAGCCTCTTTATTCTCATTGTACCTAACACTCCTAGCTGCAAAAAAGGTGCTCAGTCAAAATTTGTGAGTTGAGTTGAAATAATTGGCTAAATTGAATTCTCTCTATGACCAAATTCTCTTCATTCCTCATGCTCTCTCAAGTTAGTGGAGATGAGGGGTTTCCTGTGCTAACCATAGGGCCTCTCTACTTATACTATCTGTATACAATTAACCAGGAAGAGACTTGAGAAACTTTGAAGGTCACTATTTTTCATATCCTCACTTCAGGATACATTTTAATTGTTTTGTTTTTTAGAGAGAGGAAGGGAGAGGGATAGGGTAAGAGAAACACCAATGTGGGACAGAAACATTCATCGCTTGTCTCCCATATACACCCTGACTTGGTATTGAACCTGCAACCTGGGTATGTGCCCTGACCAGGAATCAAACCCAAAACATTTCTGTGCACAGGATAATGCTCCAATCAACTGAGCCACATTGGCCAGGGCTGAAGGAGACTATTAAAAATGATTAAGTGGCCGAGACCGGTTTGGCTCAGTGGATAGAGCGTCGGCCTGTGGACTGCAAGGTCCCGGGTTCGATTCCGGTCAGGGGCATGTACCTTGCTTGTGGGCACATCTCCAGTGTGGGGTGTGCAGGAGGCAGCTGGTCGATGTCTCTCTTTCATTGATGTTTCTGACTTTCTATCCCTCTCACTTCCTCTCTGTGAAAAATCAATAAAATATATTAAAAAATGATTAAGTGGTCTGTACTCAAGAGACTTTTGTAATTAAGTAGTCCTTAATAGATTTATGCTCTTTGGTAGAACTGAGCCATAAAATAATTTGAAGTAAGAGGAAAAGAATTCCTAGGATGCCATAGAACAGAATAGCGAGAGTTTGATGAAGAGACAGGCCTGAATGCAAATCCAAGCTTTACTTCGTGCCAGCAGTTAAGACTTTGAGTAAGTCACTTCACTTCTTCTAGTCCCAGTTTTGTCATCTCTTAAAATGAGCATTATTACCACTAGGCTGCAGAGAGTTTTCAATGAGAACATTTAGTAAAGTTCCTTACAAAAGGCTTAGAATTTAGTGGGATCGCAATAAATATTTATTAATTAAAAGTGGAAAATGACTAATTTTTCCATATGAAGTAATCAGGCCCAGAACTGGACAATAAAGCTCTCCAGACTCCAATAGGAACACCCACCTCCACCCCCTCCTCCCTGGCCCAATGTGTGCTGTTAGCCTGATGGATCCCTCCAAAGATTGCCATCTGATTGGGTGACACGGCGTCTTCTAGTAAAATGGGTGGACCATTTGTCTAAAGTGCAGGTGCAGGGGAAGGGAGTGATAGATTCAGGTGTGCTGCTCAGGAACTGTCATCTACCTCTAGACTCTAGCAGAGTGGTCCTCCTCTGGAAAAGATAATGAGGCCTGACCTATATGCAGGCTCTTTTGTTCACAGCACAGGACACTAGGGTTTCTTTTGGCTTTTCAATTTTTAATTAAAAAAAAGACTCTGTCTACAGTGGTAGTGATACAGAAGTTCAAACATGTATTGGCACCACTACTTGCTTCCCTACCCTTCTAATGTATTTAGGTGTATTGCAGCTAAGCCTGGAAAGCCTACTAAAACCATATGGAGTATCAAATTGAATATAAGACATACATGTAGAGCTGCAGGTGTCTGATATAAAAACACTATAATCACCAATTGATTTAAGATGAGCAGACTCTATGCCAAAACACAGTCTCAGGTCTCTTCTTCCTACAGAGAGCCTTATCTGCTCAGCTTAACCTCATTTCTTATCAACAGATATACTGTATAGAGCCCAAGGAGGCTACTATTATGGTACCCTGTGATCTAGCTCAAACCTGGCTTCTAGGCTAGAGAAATATATTTGTTTAAAGTGGTGAATAATTAACAAAAACAAAAGCCTTAAAGTCTGTCCAGATGTCAGTAGCTCCCAAATGGATGAAGGGAAGATAGAATAAAATTAAAAAGGAAATCTCCTTTCCTTCGACTTCCTTTTCAGCTTTAGTGACTCCCAAACAAGAAATGCCTCAAGAGCCAGAAAGGTAGAGGAAAGGCTTGTGAGTATTTCTTCAACATTTCTCCTGCACTGATGCCAGCAGGAAACTGTAAGGAAGGCATTTTTGTTTCAGGCAAGTATTTTCTATTCGTTTAAATGCTACTTGAGTGCTTCTGTATACCAGGCTATAGATTGAAAGCTGAGTTTCCCAGGTCAATCCTGTCTCTTCCCCCTATCCTAGGGTGTTCATAAGTGAGAAAGATGAGTAAGTAAGTATGGCACAGTGATGCATATCCACTATTTATCACCCACTAGACCCTTACTGTGACCCTATAAAAGAAAACCACACATTTTAAATACCCAGAACACTTAAAAAGTGTGGTGATTGAGGGTGGAAGGGGGAACGTGAGAAGGGAGGAAGTTATAAGGGGGATAAATGGTTATGGATGGAGACTTAACTAGAGGTAGTGAATACACAATACACTGCACAGATGATGTGCTGTAGAATTGTACATCTGAAACCTATATAATTGTGTTGACTAATGTCACCTTAATAAATTCAATAAAAAGGAAAACAATTGTGTCAAATTTATGGGTGTGGTCAAATTACACCCACTGAGCAGCCTCCTCCAACTCTGAGATTATAGTAAATAATAGCATATTTTGCCTACGAAGGACCAAACTCATATTCTCTTAGGCAGTTAAGCCAATAGTCCACAGCAGAGTCCTTCCAGTTGGTTGCTTTTCTTCCATTTGAGTTCTCTGATTCATGTTTGGATTTATCTTTGCCTGTATCTCCTGAAATTGTGGTCAAAAGTCATTTACCAGTGTCTCTGACACTGAAGATTTTTTTCCCCTTCCCCTTAGGAATACTTTTCTTTCTGAAATATAGAAAAGCAGTTTAATTGAAAAATCAACTTGGAATTCAGTGTACTCCATGTATCTGCCAAAACAGGATTTCAGAGAAGCCCAAATCCAACAAATAAAAACTAGAGCCCATTTACAACACATGTTTTCCTCTTGACTTTACCAGAGGGTGCAGTTTAGGTGAAACCAAAGCATTTCTCATTTATTTACACATAAAACATTTCATGATCTTTTGAATATACCAAAAAACTTTATGAAACCTTTCAGAGATTCTATGAGAAAAAGTAAGTCTTATTGGCCAAAGATAAACAAACTTCCCAAACCAGTTGAAATTGGTTTAAAAACTTACAATACAAAATTCTGAATGGATTCAGTCCTTAACAAAGAATGAAATCCAAACCCTAAACAGAACAAATCCTCAGAGAATAACCAGAAGGCTAGAATGAAGAACCAAGTACCCAATTTGCATTGCTTAACCTTATCCCCAATTTAGGAAGAGGGAAAGCTGCAAAAATGAGTAACAAATGAAGAATCGAATAAACAATCTTAAAGAAGCTGTCCAATGGCAAGATGAGCTTTTAATTTTGGAACCACAATTCTTTAAAAGCTGCCATGTCCCTGCTCTTTTTCCATCTTCAGCCAAACACTAAGAATATTTCAGAAACAACTATGGGATACTGGTGTGCGTGTGTGTGCGTGCATGCGTGTGTGTGTGTGTATGTGTGTGTATGTATGTATGTATATATGTATGTGTTTGTGTGGTGTGAAAGAGAGTGCACGAGAGAGATAGTGATTCAAAAATCATGATCCTAGTTCCCAGAAATTGGGGACAAGAGGTGTCTTTGCTTATAAGAGAGTTCACTGCTGTGAATATTGTTCATCGTTCATCCTTGTTACTATTGATAGAAGTTTTAATTGAAGTAAAGATGCAGTTTAAATTATAATACCTTTGAAGCATCATTCCAAAGATTATTTTTCAAGCAGAAAGATGTTATATTTTTCTGAGCAAAGTAACATTTGGTAATTAAATGTTATACTGCAAACTACTCAGTGCTGAATGAATGTTGGTATCCATTTTATGGTTAAATGTGAGACACATGTGGCCATAAACACCTATCTATGTATTGGCCTATTAGACACAGAAAGTAAGCTCGTAAGAGCCATCTCCTTATTGCACAATGAGTATTAGCAGATGAAAGTTATTTCTGGATTACATAAATGTTGGTTATGCTAGAAACATCAGCTTTAACACATTTGTATCAAAAATAACATTAAAAAACGGAGGTACTAACAAATAAATATTAAATGGACACATCTGTGGATGACTCATGAGTAAAAGAATGTTCTTAAAAGCATCCATTTTCCCAGATCCTTGTAGAATTGGGCCCTTTTAAGTTTGTGTTTCTGTTTTTTTCTCAGCCCGAGATTCACTGCCTTCACTAGATTAATTTACTGAGAAAGAATTAGATACACAGTGTAAGTCCTAGAGTCTGGAGTTTGGCCCCATGACCAAATGCCTAAAGTGATTCATCATTCCACTGTTGGTCCTTGGCCATCTTTACATTGCTACAACCAGTGTACCCAATTTTACTAGAAACAGGATATGCTGTGGTTTTATTTTAAGAGAATTCATATAAGAACTCAAAAACATCTCATAAGAAATGGTTCTTTTGTGTTCAAATCTTAAACTTATCTACTGTGAAAGTCTGTGATTTTATTACTGCATGGCTTTATAAATTTATACATGTGTATGGCATAACTATCATGAGAATTCAGAATCATGAAAAGAGATAGTTTTTCTTTTTCACTTTTTGTCTTAAAACTTACACCTTGGTTGATCATAGAATTTTATTTCTTTGATGTTTATTTGCATTACCTTATAAATTTGTGAAAAAAGTTTTGCTGACAAAAGGCAATATTGAACATCATTAACGTAGGAAATTAAATATAGAACTTATTTTTTGAGGTATAGCTAGATTTTAAAAGCAGCATAAATAATACCAATAGACAATTGAAGCAATATACATGATTTTACTCAGCCATTTATACTCAAATATCATGCTGCACGCTTTTACTTTGTTACCTTTTCAGGTGTCCTGATAGATATTTTTGATAGCTGATATGATTTTGGTCAGCAAGAAGGCTTAGAACACTAGCCAACGGGGTCCCTGTGGCATCAGTAACAGTCTAAATAACCACCATGTTCATATATTCATAAAATCCTCTCTTCTGTAACAGGCCCAGAGGTGGAAGACGCTGACGACGCCTTGCCATGCTAGCAGTCAGCAGCTGTGTGTTGCTATAGGTTGCCTAGGACCAAACCAGAGAGGGTTGGACCTGCATTGCAATCATTTGTCCACCATCCAGATATCATTGCTAACATGTACACATAAGGAACTGTTTTTTTTAACTATTCTTTTTTTAATTAAATCTTTATTATTCAGATTATTACATTTGTTTCTCTTTTTTCCCCTCCATAGCATCCCTCCACCCAGCTCCCACCCCTCCCTCTGCCCTTAGCTCCCTCCCATTGATCTCATCCATAGGTGTATGATTTTTGTCCAGTCTCTCCCTGTACTGTTTTTGACATTGAAACTGGGACTCAGAATTGTTGGACATTGGGATTCAAACATTTTTGTTCTTATAGGTTTATTTCTAATCTGCAGAGGCAAGATTTTTTAAAGAATGGGGGGGGATAGATACAGAGGCAAAGGAGCATTGAACAGACTGTCAAACTACAGCGGGAAGGAAGGGAAGTTTCGGGGGGGGGCTGTAAGAAATCAACCGAAGGACTTATATGCATGTATATAAGCATAAACAATGGATACAAGACACTGTGGGGGGCAAGTGAGGGCATGTACTGGGGGGTAGGGGAGGCTGGGGGTAGGTCAATGGGGGGAAAAAAGGAAACATGTACTACTATTTGTAATACTTTAAACAATAAAAAATGTAAAAAAAATAATAAAAATATTCAATTAAAAAAAACCCCTCTCTTCTATGCCGGCTAATATCAGTGTTTCAGCCTAGTATTGCTGGCAGAAGGATTGAAAGTGTAGGTTACTTCAGATAAGCAAGGAGATAGGAAATATCCTTCTGGATAATTAAGTGATGCTTCTATGGTTCTAAAAGGGCAGACTATTTTAAATGGAAAGGAGAAAATGTCCTGTAGGACTATTTTCAATATGAAAATCCAATGGTTTTGAATCATATGCTCTCTTTTGAAGGACAAGGAGGAAAGATTATTTATTAAGACTTGTTTTGAAATATACAGTGGAAGCTGAGACACTTTACATCTTCATATTAAACCTGCAGATAAAATGGATCAGTTAACAGTAAAATATACATTCTTTTCAAGTGTATATGGAACAGCTTCCAGAACAGACTGTATATTAGGCCATTAAATAAGTTGCTACGGATTTTAAAAGATGGAACTCAAGCAAAGTATGTTCTCTAATCACAATGCAGTGAAATAAGAAATCAGTAGCAGAAAGTTATATAGGAAATTCATCAGTATGTGGAAATTTCACATCATAATCTGAAATAAACATGGATCAAAGAAAAAATCATAAGGGAAATTAGAAACAACTTTAAGATAAATGAAAATGAGGGTATAACACACTGAAACATGGCACTCAGGGAAAGCAGAGCTTACCCTATTTCCCTGAAAGTAAGACATCCCCCGAAAATAAGACCTACTTTCAGTTTTGCCTCTCGCTGTAATATAAGGCATCCCCCCTCCCTGATAATAAGGCCTCCCTCGAACATAAGGCCTTCCCGGAATATAAGGCCCCCCAAAGCTATTGTAAGGCATCTGACTCCTGATTCAAAGAGACCTCGCACTGCCTGAACAGCTCCGGTTGCACTGCAGCCAATCAGTGAGCTGGTTTGTAATGACAACTACTGCCATACCGTACATAGGTAATAAATTTCCTTTTGTTTTGTTCAACAATAAATGTGTACCGTATTCTTCTTCATGGAAAAATAGGACATCCCCTGAAAATAAGACAGTGCATCTTTGGGAGCAAAAATTAATATAAGACACTGCCTTATTTTGGGGGAAACAGGGTAGAGATAAATTTATTATTATAATTAGCTACATTATTAAATAAGAAAAATGATTTCAATCAATAACCCAATATTTTAATTTAAGACATGGAAACAAAAGCAATTTAAACCCAAAGCAACAAAAACGTAGGAAATAATAAAAGTTAAAGGTAAAAGTAATAATGTAAAGAACAAAAAACAATAGAGGAAGTCAACAAAACCAAATGCTAGTTATTTTTTTTTAATTTTTATTTTTTTAAATATATTTTATTGTTTGTTTGTTTGTTTTTTACAGAGAGGAAGGGAGAGGGATAGAAAGTCAGAAACATCGATGCGAGAGAGACATCGATCAGCTGCCTCCTACATGCCCCACACTGGAGATGTGCCCACAACCAAGGTACATGCCCTTGACCGGAATCAAACCTGCGACCTTTCAGTCCGAAGGCCGACGCTCTATCCACTGAGCCAAACCGGTTCTAGCTGCTAGTTATTTTAAAAGATGGATACAATTGACCAACATTTAGCTATACTGAACAAGAAAAATAAAAGAAAAAAACCAAATTACTAAAATTAGATATAAAAGAGGAACATCACAAATGACTTTACAAGAAAAATATTTTAAAGGGATTGTTATGAACAACTATAAACCAACAAATTAGATAACCTACAAGAAATAAAAAAAAATCCATAGAAATATACAAACTATCAAAACTGACTTAAGAAGAAATAGAAAATATGAAGAGGCAAAGCCCAGGCCTGATGGCTCCAATTTACAAAATGTTGACAAAAGAACAACAATCCTTCACAGCTCTTCCAAAAACTAAGAGGAATAACACTTCTAGCTTATTCTATGAAGCGAGTATAACCATGATACCAAAGGTGAAACTATCACAAGCAAAACAAAACAAAACAAAAACCCGACAGACCAATATCTCTTATAAGTGTAAACATTATCAGCAAAATATAAACAAAGTAAATCTAGCAATCTGTAAAAAAGACTATATACCATGAAAAGGTGGAATTTATGCCAGGAATGCAAGATTGGTTAAACATACAAAATGCAAATAACACACCATAATCTATCTAATGAAAGAGTAATAAGCAAATTGACCAAAACTCCAAGACACAAGATGACCACCCACATGTGGTCAAAGATGGCTGCCCTGATGTGGACACAAGATGGCCACCACAAGATGGCCTGCAGGGGAAGGCAGTTGTGGGCAGTTAGTAGTGACGAGGGCAGTTGGGAGAGACCAAGCCAGCAAGGGAGGGCAGTTGGGAGAGACCAGGTCTGCAGGGGAAGGCAATTAGGAGGTACCAGGACTGCAGGGGAGGGAAGTTGTGGAGGGGACCAGGCCTGCAGAGGAAGACAGTTAGAGGGACCTAGGCCTGTAAGGGAGGGCAGTTGTGGGCAATCAAGCCAGCAGGGAGGGCAGTTAGGGGTGAGTGGACTGGCAGAGGAGGGCAGTTGGGGGAGACTAGGTCAGCAGGGGAGGGCAGTTGTGGGTGATCAGGTCAGCAGGGAAGGCAGTTAGGGGCGACCAGGCTGGCAAGGGAGGGAAGTTGGGGGGACCAAGCTTGCAGGGGAGGGCAGTTGGGGACCAGTCCAGCAGGAGAAAGCAGTTAGGAGAACCAGGATGGCAAGGGAAGGCATTTAGGGTTACAAGGCCCACAGGGGAAGGCAGTTAGAGATACGGGGCCAGCAGCTGGGGGCAACCATGCCTGTAGGGGAGGACAGTTGGGGCAATCGGGTTGGCCAGGGAGTAGTTAGGAATTGATCAGGCTGGCAGAGGAGTGGTTAGGGGGTGATCAGGATGGCAGGCAGAAGAGGTTATGGGCAATCAGGCAAAGGCATGTGAGTGGTTGGGAGCTAGCAGTCCTGGATTGTGAGAGGGATGTCCAGTGGAATTGGGCCTAAACGAGTGGTCGGACATACCTCAAGGGGTGCCAGATTGGAGAGGGTGCAGGCTGGACTGAGGGACACCCTCCCATCATGTATGAATTTTGTGCATGGGCCTCTAGTTAATAGAATAAAACCCCATGATTATTTCAATTGATAGAGTAAAAATATTTCACAAAATTCCATACCTTTTTATGATAAAAACATTTAACGATCTATGAATAGAAAGGAACTTGCTGAAACTGATAAAGGGCATCCACAAGTCATTGTTTAATAGCATGCTGTTTAGTCTCCATGTGTTTAATTTCTTTGGATTGTTTTTATAGTAGTTGATTTTGAGTTTCATGCCACTGTAATCTGAGAAGATGCTTGATATGATTTTTATCTTCTTGAACTTGAAGAGAGTTTGCCAATGACCCAACATATGGTCTATCTTTGAAAATGACCCATGTGCACTTGAGAAGAATGTATATTCTGTGGCTTTGGCATGAAATGTTCTGAAGATGTCAATTCCATCTGGTCTAGTGAGTCACTTAGGATTGATGATTCTTTGCTGATTGTTTTGTTAAGAGGATTTTTACAGTGGTGATAGTGGGGTATTAAAGTCTCCTAGTATGACTGTATTGCTTTGATCTCTCTGGTAACCCAACTGCCTTCATCACTCCTAACTGCCCACAACTGCCTTCCCCTCTAGGCCATCTTGTGGTGGCCATCTTGTGACCCAGCAATCCCACTCTTAGGAATATAACCTAAGAAACTAGAAACACCAATCAGAAAGGATTTATGCACCCCTATATTCATAGCAGCACAATTGACAATAGCTACAATTTGGAAACAGCCTAGGTGCCAATCAGGAGATGAGTGGATCAGAAAACTATGGTACATCTACACAATGGAATACTATGCTGCCATAAAAAAGAAGGAATTCTTAACCATTTGCAGCAACCTGGATGGAACTGGAGAGCATTATGCTAAGTGAAATAAGCCAGTCAATGAAAGAAAAATACCACATGATCTCCCTCATTTATGGATAATAAAGAACATTATAAACTGATGAACAAAAAGATAGATACAGAGACAGTAAAGCATCAAACAGACTAAAGTTATAGTGGGAAGATTAAGGGTAGTTGTCAAATCAATTTATAATAATGTCAAAAGATTAAATACATAGGAGTAAATTTAATAAAAGAAATGTAAAGCCTTACCCTGGATGCTACAATATATTGTTGAAAGAAATTAAAGGAGACCTAAGTACAGCAGGCCCTCAAATATTGTTTCCTTCAACATTGTTTCATTATAACATTGATGAGATTCTATATTAACTTAACTCTTGTTTATGTTGGTGGTAAAACTGGTTTCATATCCTACTTGGTTTGGCTCAGTGGGTAGAGCGTTGGCCTGCAGACTGAAGGGTCCCAGGTTCAATTCCGGTCAAGGGCATATACCTTGGTTCTGGGCACATCCCAAGGAGGGCATGTGCAAGAGGCAGCTGTATTGATATTTCTCTCTCATTGATGTTTCTAATTCTCTATCTCTCTCCTTTCCTTTCTGTAAAAAAAATCTATAAAATATATTTAAAAAAATGGTTTCATTATTTGTCATTTCACTTAAAGTCAAATAGTCTATCAACAAGGTCAAGTGAAAACTTCCTGTAAATAGAAAGCCACATCATGCTCATGGACTGGAAGACTTACTATTGTTAAGATGTCAACACCCCAAATTGTTCTACAATTTGCAGAAATTGACAAGCCGATCCTAAAATCTATATGGAAATTCAAAAGGCCCACAATAGCTAAAATAATCTTTAAAAGGAAGAACAAAGTTGGAAGCTTCACACTTCCCTGATTAAAAACTTATTACAGATCTATGGTGATCAAGAAAGTATGGAAATGGCATAAATATATAGTAATGGGATAGAATTGAGGGTATAGAAATAAAATCTCACATATTTTATTGATTTTTGACAGGGATACCAAGACCATTCAATGGAGAAAGGACAGTCTTTTCAACAAATAGTGGTGGGTAACTGGATACTTACATGCAGAAGAATGAATTTGGACCCCTAGCTCATTCCATATTACAAGTTAACTAAAATGGATCAAATACCTAAATATAATAACTAAAACTATAAAACTACTAGAAGAAGATATAGATGTAAATCTTCCTGACTTTGTATTAGGCAATGGTTTCTTAGATGTAATATGAAAAGCACAAAGGACAAAGAACAAACAAACAGATAACTGGACATTACCAAAATTAAAAACTTTAGTGTTCCAAAGGATAATATCAAGAAAGTGAAAAGACAACTCAAGAGTGGGAGAATACATTTGCAAGTAATATATCTGATAAGGATCTTATATATGAAATAAAGAACACTTAATCCTGTATGGGTGGCTCATTTGGTTGGAGCATTGTTTCATGCATCAAAAGGTTTCAGGTTCGATTCCCTGTCAGGGCACATACTTAGGTTGAAGTTTGATCTTGGCTGGGGCGGGTATAGGAGTCAACTGATTGATGTTTCTACCTCACATCGATATTTCTCCTCCCCCCTTTCTCTTTCTAAAAATATCAATAAAAACATATCCTTGAAAAAAAAAGCACTTACAAATCAACAGTAGAAAGATAACAACTCAATTAAAAATGGGCAGAGAGCCTTAGTTGGTTTGGTTCAGTGGATAGAGCATCAGCCTATGTACTGAAGGGTCCCAGGTTAGATTCTGGTCAAGGGCAGATGCCTGGGGTTGTGGACTTGATCCCCATCGGGGGTGTGCAGGAGGCAGCCAGTCGATGGTTCTCTCTCATCATTGGAGTTTTTATATCTATCTCTATCTCCTTTCTTCTCTGAAATCAATAAAAGTAAATTTTTAAAAATGGGCAGACCTCTTCTCAAAGATAATAGACATGGCCAATAAGCACATGAAAAGATGTTCAACATCATTAATTATCAGGCAAATGCAAACCACAAGGGGAAACCACATCACACCCACTAAGACAGCTATAGTAAAAAAGGTAGTACCAAATGTTGGAGAGGATGTAGAAAAATTGGAACACTCACATGCTGCTGGTGATAATGTAAAATAGTGTAGTCCCTCTGAAAAACAGTCTAGCAGGTTTCAAAATATTCAACACAGTTACCTTATGACCAAGCAGTTTCACTTTTCAGTATATATCCAAGAGCAACAAAAACATGTCTACTTGAAATCTTGTTCATAGCTGCATTATTTATAATAAATAGCTCAATAGTAGAAAAAAATATTAAATTTCCATCAACTGATGAATGATTAATAAAATAGGATTTATTCCTACACTGGAATATTATTTGGCAATCAAAATAAATGAACTACTGATACATGCTTCAATATGAATGAATATTGAAAATGTTATGCCAAGTGAAAGAAGCCAGTCACAGAGGATCACATTTAGTATGATTCCATTTATATAAAATGTCCAGAATAGGCAAATCCATAGAGAGAGAAAGTAGATTAGTGCTTACCTAGAGTTGGGGGGTAGAAGGATGGAGGGATTGAATAGAATGAGAAACAATGTCTAAGAGGAATGGGATTTCTTTTTGGGATGTGAACATGTTCTAAAATTGATTGTGTCGATAGTTACACAATTCTGTGAATATACTAAAAAAGTACCCAATTCTATACATAATCGCTGAATTACATTTATGTTAATTATATCTTAATAAAGCTGTTACTTAAAAATAACCTGTTTATCATGGCATATGCAAAATGAGATTTCATAGAAACCCATATTAATAAAAGCAACATTATTTTTTAAAAGATTATCATTTTCAAGGATATATCGTATAAACAAAAAATATGGGTTCACATTATTTTAGACCTGGTCATTTCTTACTAACTAAACTTCTCTGTAAACAAATTTATACTTTTTAGGTAAGGTTATAAAGTTTTAAAACTGGTTCTTCATTTTTTAAAATATATGTTTATTGATTTCAGAAAGAAGGGAGAAGGAGAGAGAGATAGAAGCATCAGTGATGAGGGAGAATAATTGATCAGCTACCTCCTGTATGCTCCTTACTGGAGATCGAACCTGCAACTTGTTCATATGCTCTGAGAATTGAACTGTTGAGCCATGCTAGTTAGGCAAACCAGTCTCTTCTTTTTCGAAAACTTCCAATTTTTGGCTTGCAAGTAAAAGCTGACTGAAGGAAAAAGGGAGTAAATACTAGACAAGACCTGTTTCTATTCTTTTTCTAAAAGTCCAAGATGACCTAACTAATTTAGTCATATTACTCCACATACTCTCTTTGCATTCTTATTTCTACACGTTTTGATGTAGAAATAAGAGTAATGATGCTCAAGGGTTGGCAGAGATCACAGTATGGTGAGACAACAGGTTTCAGGCCCTTAGTGCTGAATGCCGGTCATTACTCTTTTGTTAACCTCAACACTAGCTGAGGCAGTGTCTGTGGATCTCTGTGGTCTGCTGACTGAAGGCTTAGATGACATAGACAAGAGTACCATGAAGCAGAAAGGGAAGTGGCAGAGCAGAGGTTAGTATTAATAGTTTCATGGTCTTTGGATCAAAAAAGGCATGGGTTTTAATCTTGGCTCTACTATTTATTAGTTCTGTGACTTTAACAGCTTAACTTAATTTCTCTGAGTTTAATTTTCCTCATTAGTAAAATGGGGTTGTCATATAATCAGCCTTTCATAGGATGTTATGGAGACTCAGATTCATGTCAGCATAAAGAAATCAGTAGTAAATGCTATGTTTCTGACTACTACTATTATCATGGTGGTGGTGGTGGTTGTTGTTATTATTAGAATGAGATTCACTATTACATTCATTATTAAAATCTCTATGACATGTAATTCTCTAACATACCAAAACCTACAAAAAAGTCAGGCTCACTCCCAAGTATGCAATTTAAAATTTTGAGTTATGCTGAAGGGATAATGACTAATTCTAAATGTATTATTTTAGCTGGGGCACTGGGCCCAAGAATAGCCTGTAACCTGGCTGCCTGCTCTGTCACTCAGAATCAAGATTATTCAGGGTTCCAAAGCTAACTTCAGGAAAAGCTGTCCAAACCAACTGCTACCCCAGCAAATGATAGCCTAGGATAAACTTAGGCCAGATGGTCATAGAGCATAAGAATGTACCGTGGATCAATAATTATAGCTGTGAAGTGGAGCATAGAGGAGCAAACCAAGATCTCCCAAGCATGAAAAGTGAATTACTTGCATAACGTGCGCTCTTAGGTTCTTCCTTTTTTGGGCCCAGGCTCAGGCACCCAGAGGGACTATGATTTATGTGAAAGATATGGGGAATGTATACAAAGAGAGGGAGAAAAGAGAAAATTCTCTCAAGGGTTCAGAATACTTCAACTCAAGTGGATTGAGCTCTGTATTTTCAGCTCTGCCATATGCCAACTAACCCCAAAAGCTAAAGAAGCTCTCAAATACCCTGGCTGAGGGTAGCAATACTTATATCTGACAAAATAGGCCTCAAAGTGAAGGCCATAACAAGAGATAAGGAGGGCCACTTCATAATACTAAAGGGATCCATACAACAAGAGGATCTAACACTGGTAAACATACATGCACTCAATACAGGAGCACCCAGATATATTAAAAAAAAAACTTTTGGAAGATATCAAGGGAGAGATTCACAGCAATACAATCACTTTAGGGGACTTCAATACCCCATTGACACCACTGGGTAAATCCTCTAAACAAAAGGTCAGCAAAGAAACATCAATCTTAAATGACTCACTAGATCAGATTAATTTAATTGAAATCTTTAGGACATTACACCCCAAAACTACAGAATATACATTCTTCACAAGCATACATGGGACATTTTCAAAGATAGACCACATATTGGGACACAGGCAAAGTCTCTTCAAATTCAAGAAGATAGTAATGATACCAAGCATCTTCTCATATCACAACGGCATAAAACTAGAAATCAACTATCATAAAAACAATTGAAAAAAATCAAACACTTGGAAGCTAAATAGCATGGTATTAAACAAGAATTGGGTTACCAACAAGATCAAAGAAGAAATAAAGTTGGAAACAAATGTCAATGAAAACACAACAATCCAAAATCTATGGGACACAGTGAAAGCAGTACTGAGAGGGAAGTTCATAGCTCTACAGACCTACCTAAAAAAGGTAATAAATTATCTAACCCTGCCACTTAAAGAATTAGAAAGAGATAAACAGAAACAGCCCATGGTAGCAAAAGGAAGGAAATAATGAAGATCAGAGTGAAAATAAATGACATAGAGACAAAAAAACAAACAAACAAACATACACACACACACACACACACACACACACACACACACAAAAAAAAAAGCCCATGCAAAAGACCAATGAAACCAAGAGTTGGTTCTTTGAAAACATATACAAGATTGATGAACCTCTATCCAGGCTCACGAAGAAACAAAGAAAAAGAGAGGACACAAATAAACAAATCAGAAATGAAAGAGGTGAATTAACAATTGACCCCACATACATACAAAGGTTTGTAAAAAAAAAAAACTACTATGAACAACTCTACAACAACAAACTGGACAACCTTGACAAAATGGAGATATTCCTAGAAAAATATAAGCTTCCAAAACTCAATCAGAAAGAATTAAAAAACCTGAATAGGTTGATAACTACTGCTGAAATTGAAACAGTAATCAGAAAACTTCCAGCAAACAAAAGCCCTGGACCAGACCATTTCACAGGGCAGTTCTACCAAACATTTAAAGAACTAAAACCTTTCCTCCTCAAACTATTCCAAAAAATTCAAGAGGAGAAAACACTTTCAAGCTCTTTCTATGAAGCCAGCATTACCCTAAGCCCAAAACCAGATAAAGATACTACAAAGAAAGAGAATTACAGGCCAATGATGAACATAAATGCTAAAATCCTCAACAAAATTCTAGCAAATTGGATCCAGCATTATATTCGAAAGATCATATACCATGATGAATTGGGATTTATTCCAGGGATGCAAGGATAATACAATATCCACAAATTAATAAATGTGATACATCACATAAACAAATCAAGAGACAAAAATCACATAATCATACAATTGATCCAGAAAAGGCATTTGTCAAAATCCAACACCATTTCTTGATAAACATTCTCAGCAAAATGGAAATAGAGGGGTCATACCTCAACATAACAAAAACCTTATATGACAAACCTACAACCAACATAATGCTCAATGGGCAAAACCTAAAACTATTTCCCCTAAGAACGGAAACAAGACAGGGATGCCCACTTTCACCACTCCTGTTCAACACAGTATTGGAAGTGTTAGCCATTGTGTTTAAGCAAGAAAAAGAATGAAAGGCATCCAAATTGAAAAAGAAGAAATAAAATGGTCAATTATTTGCTGATGACATGATATTGTACAGAGAAAACCCTAAAGACTCCATCAAAAAATTATTAGACTTAATAAATGAATTTGGCAATGTAACAGGATACAAAATTAACACCCAGAAATCTATGGCTTTTTTATGTACCAGTAATGAACTCACAGAAAGAGAAACTAAAAAAACAATCTCATTTACCATTGCAATAAAAAATTAAGATTACTAGGAATAAACTTAACCAAGGAGGTACTATACTCAGAAAATTATAATATGCTGATAAAAGAGATAGAGGAAGACATAAACAAATGGAAGAATATACTATGTTTATGGATTGGTAGAATCAATATCATTACAATGTCCATACTACCCAAAGCAACCTATAGATTCAATGCAATCCCATTAAAATACCAATTGCATATTTCAAAGGTCTAGAACAAACTCTCCAAAACTTCATCTGGAATAAAAAAAGACCCTGAATAGCTGCAGCAATCCCAAGAATGGAGAACAAAGTTGGAGGGATTACAATATCAGATATCAAGCTATATAACAAAGCCACTGTTCTCGAAACTGCCTGGTACTGACACAAGAAGAGACATATAGACCAATGGAACAGAACAGAGAACCCAGAAATCAAGCCAAGCCATTATGCTCAATTAATATTTGACAAAGTAGGCAAGAGCATACAATGGGGTCAATACACTCTCTTCAATAAATGGTGTTTGGAAAACTCGTCAGATACATGCAAAAAAATGAAACTAGAACACCAACTTAAGCCATACACAAAAAATTAAACTCAAAATGGATAAAGGACTTAAATGTAAGATGAAAAACCATAAAAATCTTAGAAGAAGTATAGGGAGCAAAATAGCAGACATATGTCATAGCAATATATTTACCTACACAACTCTAGGACAATGGAAACTAAGCAGAAAATAAACAAGTGAGACTACATCAAACTAAAAAGCTTCTATGCAGCAAAAGAAACTATTAACACAACAATAAGAAAATCCATCGTATTGGAGAATATATTTGCCAATGTTATCTCTGATAAGGGTTTCATGTCCAAAATTTATAGGGAACTCATGCATAAGGAAGATAAACAATCCAATAAAAAAATGGGCAAAGCAGCTAAATAAATCATTTTCGAAAGAGGACATACAGGAGGCCAATAGACATATGAAAACATGCTTAAAGTCACTAATCATATGAGAGATGCAAATCAACATGACAATGAGATACTACACCTGTCAGATTGGCTATCATCAACAAAACAACAAATGACAAGTGCTGGGGAGAATGTAGAGAAAAAAGAACCCTCGTACCACTGGTGGGAATGCAGACTGGTGCAGCCACTGTGGAGAACAGTATGGAGTTTCCTCAAAACACTGAAAATGGAACTTTCATTTGACCCAGTAATTCCACTTCTAGGAATATATCCCAAGAAAACGGAAACACCAATCAGAAAGGATATATGCACTCCTATGTTCATAGCAGCATAATTTACAGTAGCTAAGATTTGGAAACAGCTTAAGTGCCCATCAGCAGACAAGTAGATTAGAAAATTGTGGTACACCTACATAATGAAATTCTATGCTGCTGTAAAAAAGAAAGATCTTCTACCATTTGCAATGGCATGGATGGACCTGGAGAGTGTTATGCTAAGCTTATATAAGCCAGTTGGAGAAAGATAAATATCACATGATTTCACTTATTTGTGGAATATAATGAACAACATAAACTAATCAACTGAAATAGAACCAGTCATAGAAGTATTGAACAGACTGTTCAACATATGAAAGTAGGTGGGGCATGGGGGGATAAGAGATCAACCAAAGGACTTATATATATATGCATATGAGCATAACCAATGGACCCAGACTATGGGTAGCAGGGGGAATGTGCTGGGGATAGAGAGCGACCGGGCAGAGGTCATTGGGTGGAAAAGGAGACTGGTGTAATACTTTAAAATAAAGGATTTAAATTATAAAAAAATAAAAAAATAAAAAGAATGAGTTTTCTTAAGGAGGTGATTCTTTTTAAAAGTATTTTTTATTGATTTCAGAGAGGAAGGGAGATATATAAACATCAATGATGAGAGAGAATCATTGCTTGGCTCCCTCCTGCACACCCCCCACTGGGGACTAAGGCATGAGCCCTGACTGGGAAGCGAACTGTTGACCTCCTGGTTCACAGGTTGATGCTCAACCACTGAGCCACACTGGCCGGACTAAGAAGGTGGTTTTTGAAGTACTGAGGTGCACTATGTTGGGAAAACAGAGGGCATTATAAGGAGATACAATGGTCAGAGCAAAAGTAAAGAGGTGGTAATGAGAATGGCATATTAAGGAAAGATGTTCATTTACAGCTCATTTATAATAAGCTATACAAAAATTCCAGAGGGTAATCTGGGATCATTAACAAACTCAGGGTCTCATAGTATGAATTCAGGGGTAATAACCTTGCCTGGGGGATCTAAAAGCCGAGGCAGCATAGTCTTTCTGCAACTTGACTCCAATGATGAACTGCATGCACGAACATTTGTACCCTCCTCACTACAGTGTCTGATTCCTGGTTGTGCTTGCCACTGTGACACTAACATGGCCCAGACAGCAAGGGAGCCAGACATGAAGCTAAGATAAAAATAAAAACACATATATTAGCAACTGAAATAGCATGTTCCTTAAAGCAATTGGATTCCTGATTGGAACACTAAAACAGGGGATGAGAAAGTGCTTTGGAAAGTATGAAGTTAATAAACAGATGGAGCAAAAATAAACATTTACACACACACACACACACACACACACACACACAGTATAATTACTGAAATACAAAAGATTAATTGTAGGAAAAAAACAGCACAATTTAATGTAATGTAGTGTTTTAAAAATTCAATACTCTTCTAACCTTGCCCTTTTAATTTTACAAATACTAGATATGTTTTATGTTTGAAGTTTCATTTGGAAATCATTTAGGTCACCATTTGGATAGGCTTATTTTTAATTCATATTCCCACTGATGTTTGCCCCTATGAGTAGAACAGATGTGGTGAAGGTAGGATGGATTTATGCATATTGCAGTGGGCCTCTTCCAAGAACGATAAACCCTTTGGTTTCCAAAATATTAATGATGAACTGATAAACCCTAGCATGGTTGCCTGGTGACCTGGTTAACATAGTCATCCAAATGACTCAATGATGTGTTTTCAATTTTTCATGTCCTATATTCTCCCTCAGTGCCCTTGATTTGATCTCTCCAATATTTTACACCTTGCTGTGCAGTTTCTTTGCCCACAAAACAGAAATAATAAAGGTACCCACCCCACAGATTGCTTGGAGAATAAAATGAATTGCTTCATGTAAAATGTTTAAAATATCCCTAGTTGGTTTGGCTCAGTGGATACAGTGTTGGCCTGCAGACTGAAGGATCCCTGGTTTGATTCCAGTCAAAGGCACATGTCCTGGTTGTGGGTTCAATCCCCAGTAGGGGCATGCACGAGGCAGCTGATCAATGACTCTCTCTCATCATTGATGTTTCTCTCTCTCTCTCCCTCTCCCTTCCTCTTTGAAAGTGACACATAATACACTTTCAAAAAGTGAGCTGCTATTATCATGCCAAATCTGGCATTACTCCCTTCATGCTCTCCCTCTGAATGTTATTGGCATCTGCCCATTTGCACAAGGTGATTTTGTCTTGGACTACCCTTTTCTCCTCATCCCGCCACATCTAATAGAAAGTTCTATTGATTCTTCTTAAAGATTATTTAATGAACATTTCCAAAATACAATTCTGACCATGTCATAATTCTTCCATAACTTGCACTCTCTCACATTCCCAACCTCTGTACACACACACACACACACACACACACACACACACACAACCTTATACCAGCAAACCAGAGTGCAGCCTCCAATCTCTTGGTGGTATTCCTGTAATGTTGTGTTGAGGATTATGAGATCAAATCTGGGTTCAGTGGAATGGGGTGCTGTGATTGATTATCAAGGTCTTCCATGATGAGTGAGATTTTGGGATGCTGATGACCTATATTTTTTAAAAAATAAATCTTTATTGTTCAGTTTATTACAGATGTTCCTCTTTTTTCCTCCACATAGCTCCCCTCCACCTGATTCCCCACCCCCGCACTCCATGCCCTTACCCCCTGCCACTGTCTAATCTCTTCCTGCACCCCTCACTCTCCTTTTCCCCTGAGAATTGTTAGTCCATTCCCTTTCCTTGTCCCTAATTCTATTATATTCACCAGTTCATTCTGTTCATTAGATTTTTTATTCACTTGATTTTTAGATTCACTTGTTGATAGGTATGTATTTGTTATCACTTTGTTGTCCATAATTTTTATCTTTACCTTTTTCTTTTTCCTCTTCTTGAAGAAAACCCTTCAGCATTCCATATAATCCTGGTTTGGTGGTGATGAACTCCTTTAGCTTTTTCTTGTCTGTGAAGCTCTTTATCTGACCTTCAATTCTGAATGATAGCTTTGCTGGGTAGAGCATTCTTGGTTGTAGGTTCTTGTTATTCATCACATTGAATATTTCCTGCCACTCCCTTCTGGTCTGCATAGTTTCTGTTGAGAAATCAGCTGACAGTCATATGGGTACTCCCTTGTAGGTAACTGACTGTTTTTCTCTTGCTGCTTTCAAGATTCTCTCTTTGTCTTTTGCCCTTGGCATTTTAATTATGATGTGTCTTGGTGTGATCCTCTTTGGATTCTTTTTGTTTGGTGTTCTGTGTACTTCCTGGACTTATAAGTCCATTTCTTTCACCAGGTAGGAAATGTTTTTAGTCATTATTTCTTCAAATAGGTTTTCAGTATCTTGATCTCTCTCTTCTTCTGGTACTCCCATAATTCTGATGTTGATATGCTTGAAGTTGTCCCAGAGGCTCCTTACACTATCTTCACATTTTTGGACTCTTTTTCTTTTTGTTTTTCTGTTAGGGTGTTTTTTGCTCTCTATTTCAGATCTTTGATTTGATTCTTGGGGTCCTCTAATCTGCTGTTGGATTTCTGTATATTATTCTTTATTTCAGACAGTGCATGCTTAATTTCTGACTGGTCGTTTTCCATTTTTTTTTGGCATTCTCATTAAGATCCTTGAAGGTCTCACTAAGTTTCTCAGAGGTCTCATTAAGTTTCTTGGCAGTTTGTAGAAGATTCTTGAGTAACCTTATAAATGTGGTTTTGAACTCTGTCTCCAGTTGTTTGCTTTCCTCCATTTCTTTCATTTGTGATATGTTTCTTGGTCTCCACATTTTGGCTGCTTCCTGGTGTGGATGGAGTGGCTTTGTGTGCTAGTTGTCCTTTAGGGCCCATAGCTCCACCTCCCCAATCACCTGAGGTGGACACTCTTGGTGCACCCCTTTGTGGGCTGGGTTCACAGTCTTGTTGTAGTTAAGCCTTGATTGTTATTGGTACACTGGGAAGAATTGACCTCCAGGCCAATTGACTGTGAGGATTAGCTTTGTCTATTAATGGAAGAACTGCTGTGCTGGAGGCACCCCTATGGGGCAGAACTTGCTTCAGTGGGGCTTTGGTGCTCACCAAGTCTGCCTCTTCAGTGTGTCACTTACGTATGTGAGGAGTTAAAATCTGGTGTCATCTTACACTGATCTCTAGGTGCACTGGTTTCTGGGTCTCCAAGGAGGTGCAAGTCAGCTAGTATCTGAAGCCACCCAGCAGGAGCTACAGGGAGATTTGCCAATTTCTCCTCTTTGCTTGGTGTTTGGAAGTTTTGGAGTTGTCTGACCCAGTTGCAATTTGCAATGAGGGCAGGCCATTCATATGCAAAAGTCGCCACACAGCTGGGTGGGTTTGTAAATTGGGCAGGGCAGGGTCTCAGGGAATTACTAGGCTAGGGCATGGCAAACAGCAGTGGCTGACAGTCAGCCCTCTCTGCAGCATTCTGCTCATGTCCCAGTGTAGCAAAAAATGATTCCAGCGCGCAACTCTGCGAAAGAGCTACCCTCCCTTTCTGACCCAATGGCAGACAGTCCAATTTCTCCCTGTATGAGTCTGGGTCCCCAGAATCTCATCAGAAACTGGAGTTCAGAGAGTTGGGAACTTGTAACTTCTTCCCAATTGAAAAACAACAGCTCATGCCAGCCCGATTCGCATGCCTCTGCCTTTCTGAGCCTCTGCAAGTCCTACCAGGTCTGAATGCACTTTTTTCTTTCCTTATAGTTGTAGAACTTCCACTTCACCAGCTTTCCTGTAGTCTGGGGAATAGTCGTTTTGTCTTTTAGTTGTAGTTTTGGTATGGTTGTGAGAGACAGCACCTATAGGTGTATACCTTATGCTGCCATCTTGGTTCTCCCTTGATGACCCATATTTTGTGAATTTATAAAGCCTGCTACAGGATCAAGGCCAAGCTCCTAAACATGGCATAGAAGGCTTGCATGGTCTAACCCCAACTAATCTTTCAGTCTCACCTCTTGCCTCTCTCTGTTCTAGCCACAGTCAAGTGAATAGTTTCCAGAAACACCATGCCTCGTATTACCTCCATTTCTTTTCTCATACTATCTTTTTAGTATGCAATATATCCCCCTTCAACTGGTGCCTATACATTAAGACTAGGCTCATTTTTTTACCACCTCAGTCTTTTATGTTTCCACAACTCCCTGGGTATATAATAATCAGTGTTTTAACCATAGTATATTATAATTACTTAGTTAGGTATTTGTGTCCCATATACCCTGAAACACTCCTAACTAGATTGGGACCTTATATAGGCAAGAATAGTGCTTATTCGTTTTTGTAAGGTCAAGGCTATGCAACAACCTCTATTGAATACCAATTATATGACAGGCACTGGAAATTACCTGACATCAAATTGATAAATGCTAGAATGTGTATTACCAAAGCACTCTAAGGGAAGAATTTACTGAAGGTAAAGGTATATCTGAGCTGAGTTTTAAGGGTAAAGAAGTAGAAACAATTATGGGGTGAGGGACCAGCATGTGCACAATATTAACAACTATCATTTATTAGAACCCACCAAGGTATAGGCCCTGGGCTAAATGCCTTATGTATATTATAAATATAGGGATTTATAAAGGCTCAGAAAGGTCTTAAAGAGATGAACAGCAAGTTTGGGAACAGTGAGAAATTCGAAGTAGTTGGAGCATAGGATGGAGTATAGGTTAGTGGGAGACAGGATTGCAGAATACATCTCCTCTCCCCTTTTCATTCCTTAAGCTGAATCTGATTCTAAATCCATTTGAGGTGCTAAAAGCATTAACTTAAGGTACAGTGTGACTTGTGTGTTCAGGTTTAGAAATCCCAAGAACTGAAATATACATGATTCCACAGACACTGCCCAAATCATTACCACTGCCAAAAAGAATTCATCTTTTTTTTCTCCAACTATCATTCCCTATGAAGTGGTCTATGGGAAGAAAGAAAGCAACAACAACAACAACAACAACAAATTATATATAGAGAAAAATTCATGGCTCCATGCTCCAAGAAGTTTCAGTCAGAAAGATATTAGTGCAGAAAGATGCTATGTCTGGATGTTGACTTAAGATGATAAAGAACTTATGAACTCACAGATACAGAATCCCTAAATTCCTTTTCATTACTTATTCAGACCTCCAGTGCTGTGTGTCACAGACAGGCTCAGAAATTTGCAGAAGCAGAGTGCAAACATTCTTACTATATATTACTGCCTACTTGCAAAGAAAGTTTCCAATTCCAGGATCCAGCCACATTTGGGGAGAATTTCATTCCTCAGTCCTTTAGCAATTGGTGTGGCACATGAGCATGAGTAATATGTTGCCTCCCTCCACAAACAAGAAAGAAATGTTGAAAAGCAGAGTGGGGGTGTGTTCCAAATTTAGCTTTTCTTGCAACCTCTCCCCATATGGTTGGTGGTTAAAAAAAATGATTACCAAGCCAATGAAATGTAACCTGATCTTAACAGTTCCTCTCTAACTCTGGGAAACCAAGGCTCATACCAGCACACAGCATTCATTTGTCTTAATGTCATCTGACATAGGGAGACTGAATTCCAAAACGGGTTGCCCCATGAGCTGACCCGCAGGACTCCCATCCAAGTTTGGGACAGAGCTAATGAGATTCCCATTAGTTAAAAGAGATATTTTAGTGGGAGCACATCAACCTCAACAGGGAATAAGGGACTTTGAGGAAAAAAAAACACAGTTTATGGATCTAGGTAAGTTTCCAAGTTAAGAAAGTTTCCAAGTCTAGGATTCTGAATCCTAGATTTCAGAATAACTGAAAATGAGGGGCTCTTTCATTTATCAGCATAACTTTGGAAAAGAGGAATTTTCTCTTACTTGTGATGGAATGAGCTATTGAACTTAAGGATGAAAGAAGGAAAATAAACCTTCCAAAGTACCCCTTAACCCTGTGATATGCTGTATTCTCTCAAAACAAAACAAAACAAAACAAAACCCCCACAAAACAAAACAAAATCCCCAAAACATGTAAACAGATCACACAATTTACAAATAATAAAAACTATACAATATTATTTATTATAAATTCCATAAGCCAATTGATTCTTACAGAATGCATTCATTGATTTTGGCAGACTTGTATCTGTAGCTAAAACCACTATTGTGATTGATGAGAAAGTGTAGTTCCAGCAATAACACTGGTTGATATATTGGTTTACATTAAGGAGCAAGACAAAAATGAAATAACAACGATAAATGTCGGAATTTCACTCTTTCATCAATGATGCCAGTGACATATCTGCTAAATCAGATAATAGTTTTTGAATACTGGAAGGATACTTCCTTAGTGTCTTGTGCTATCCACAATGTAATAGCTATAGAGAAAAGATGATATAAAGTTTCATCTGCACTAACATTTTTTACCTTTTTTCCCCCATCAATAAACAATAATGTTTCTATCATGGTCAATTTCAAGCTACCAATATGATAACACTACACAGAGTTGTGAAGCCTTATCTAGTACTTCCACCACACAGACACAATAAACCTCAAGATCACAGATAATAGTAAATATAATAATTAGTCTACAATGAGGTTTGCATATGTTATCTTTGTTTTTAATACAATGTATTTACTTGTAAATGTATGGATTTTAATTTTTAATAATGGCTATGTTTAACAATTGGCTCATGAAATTTCTGAAATTTAAGAATTGGTTCTTGTGAACCAGTGCAAGCCAGCACCAGTACACTATTGCTCTCACCCTCATTTAGATTGGATGCTTTTGAGTCTACTCTACCATTGGGTCCAAAGGTAAAGAGGGAAACAGGTAGACATAGAGAGCAGGCGATTCCTCCTTACTCAAAGTGGGGTGTGCTGTTCTACTATTTATTACCAGTTTGCAAGGATAGGAGTAGAGAAATTGCAAGTAAGCGCTTAGAAATTTTTATAGCAATTTAACAGAGAAATTTTTAGGTGTGTTGAGTCTCATGATTAAAAACTATGGCTTGTTTGTAGGTGTTTTTGTCATTGTTTTTTATAGTAATTAATTTTTAAACATATTTTACAAAATTTTTGGTCCAAGATAGATTGGGAGGAAGAAAACCCCTCCTTCCAGGTCCTTTACTGCCGATAACTTGACATACTCATCTATTCTGTGAGGCCAGGGTCATAAGTAAGAGAGTGGTGCAGCAAATAAGTATGGACTGGACAATCTTGACATTGACAATTTAGTTATTAGTTCTAACCACTTGTAGCTGGAGGAGGGGCTGTATCTCAGTTTGCTTTTCTAACACAGTGGAAGGAAGGCCACAAATCTGGAAATAATACAGAAGAAATGAAAACTGGATTCTTGTGGTAGTAAAACAAATCTAGAGGCTATGAGTGACAGACAGGATGTTGAAAAGAATTGTTCCCTGGAAAAGTCTCTGCCATTCTTAAGATCTATTTGTTTAGAAAAATAGTTCCAGAAAATCATAATTGGTCACATGTGCTCAAATTTAATCAGAGATAGTCTCTTATCCACAATTCTTTCCTACCCCCAGCCTAAAAAAATTTCTTAATTGGTTTGCTCCACCATCTTGATTCTTTATTGCTCTACTTTCATGGTTGTATCATAAAACCGTAGCATTTCAGAGCTATTTGGGGCCATGAAAGTCAAGAGCCCATGATGTACCCATATTTCTGACCCCTCATTTTACCCACACCCAGCCGATCTTTCTGAATATATAGTTATTTAATCTCTAGTCAAATACTTCCAGAGTTAGGAAGCCGATTGTTTCCTAGAACAAATCATTCCACTACGGAATAGCTTAAATATATATAAAGTATATCCTTTGACGGTCAAATATATATCTCCTTGTAAATTCCATGCACAAGTTTCTTATCTACCCTCATCTTCCATAGGCAAAACCTCTAAATATTTGGAAGACAATATTCATATCTCCTAAATTCCTCTGTTGCATAGATTGAATATCACCAGTTCTTTTCATGGTCCTTCCACTGACCCTGTTTACAAGTTCTTCATCATCCTGCTTATTCTCTTCAATTTGCACTCTTGGCTACAGATACGCAAAGTTTCACATAGTGCCCCCACCCCCTCAAAAGAGCCCATAGTCTTGTGTTGATTGAAATAGAGATCTCACATCTTTTTTGCTCACAATTTCAGCTGTTAGCAGTTGAAAGATACTCTGAGGAGGTTAAATAAAAATATTGAGGATAAAAATTACCAAAATAGGAGGCAAATGAAAACAAATACAAAAGAAAGCATTGTATATGAATAACTGAAATATTTATTAAACATCTACTAAGTGAAAATTATGGGGCAAGTCAGGCTAGTGAAGCAGGTGGTGACTGAGAGCTATATATATATAACAGCTCTAAGGAGCTACCCTCTAAGGAGCTTATCTTTAAGTCAATGAAACCACTTTATGCTGAAACCCATCTGAAGATGCTAATGAGATTACACCCCCTCTGACATAGACTGTTCTAAAACACACGAATTTGTAGAGTAGGCTCTACTCTATTTGAATTTATTTGGCAAATGTATTATTGCTTAAATCCATTAATGGGCTACAAATTAAGAGAGTGCATTGTTGCTCCCATTCTCATCTTAAAGTTTTACTTATTATCACTGATTATATATATATATATATATATATATATATATATATATATATATGCTTAGGAAAATAATTCCAAAAATTATAATTGGTCACATATATATATTAGGATTATAAAAAACCAGGTCAAAAGGTGTTTTGTAAAAACAAAACAAAACAGTAAGTACATTTAGAAATGGTAAGAACCATGGATCATTTTGCCAGATCATTAGACATCTCTTAGCCAGGAGTGTACATAGGTAGACTATAACAAAGTTCCCTTTCAAAAAGACTAACAAACAACAACTAGCCAGAAACTTCATTGCTACCAAAGCAAGTTGGAAATCTCCTTGGTCCTGACATAGATAATTAAGGGGGAGTAAAAGATAATGGCTGTGGTTTTGCTTTTTTTTTTTTTTGGTTATATTAACAAAAGTAAAAGGATAACATTATTTGAATTGGAAAGAGACTTGATAACACGTGTGTGTGTGTGTGTGTGTGTGTGTGTGTGTGTAGTTTCAGGAAGGTCAGTGATTACAAGGCATCTGATGGCTCTGGTCCCTTCTCCTCTCAGAGCAGGACCTCAGCCTGGCTTCATATATGATCTCTACTCATGGCCATTAGGACTGTCCATACCAATGCCTTTCAGCTTCTGTCTCTCTGCAGACTCATGACTACTTGTTACACTGGGATCCTCTGATTTTGCCCCCTCAAGATATCATTGTTCATCAGTGGAACATAAGGCCACTGCACAGGTTTAATTAGAAGTCATATTTTCCGCTCTTTATGATATATTTCTTTTTGTAGGGGAGTACTTCCCATTTGTTGGCATGCAAGTCTGCTCTCCCAGATCCATTGGAGATGTTATCTTTCAGGGACTGCTTCACTTCTTTTGGTGGCTCAGCTACAGTAGGCATTGGGCTTGCCACCTTCTTGCTGCTTCCTCCTTTACTTTCCCACCAGATGAGTATTGAATATCTTCTTCCCATTTGTTTCTATTCATACTAGATTACCACAATTTAGTTAAGTCTTTCACTAAACTGGCCAACATGGCTTCATCCAGAGAAAATCAATTGTACCACTTAGCCACATTCATGCATTCAATTGTTTCTTTTAGTCTGAAAACTGATTAAGTTTAATACAATGATTGTAAATCATTCACACTATTCCTGACACGCCTCCAATTCTTAGAGTTATATGTAATACCCACCAGCAAGTGTAACTATTTATAGTATTACTCTTTTTTAAAATTATGTTTTTATTGATTTTAGAGAGAGAGGAAGGGAGAGGAAGAAACATTGATGTGAGAGAGAAACATCAATCTGCTGCCTCCTGCACACTCCTTACTGCAGATCAAGCCTGCAACTCAGTCATGTGCCCTGACTGGAAATCAAACTGGTAACCTCTTGGTCCTTGGGGTGACAATCAACCAACTGAGCCACACTGGCTAAGGCTATAGCATTGCTCTTTTTTAAAGTCTTAGAGCCTAATGGCTCAAACAAGAAGCATCTCAGGGCAGTAGACCTAGATCAGTGGTTGGCAAACTGCAGCCATGGTTTGCTGTTTTGTTGGCTAATGAGTTTGCTGACCATTGGAATAGGGGCTTAATTACAAGGAACAACAATAGCCTGTAATTACTGGAATTGAGAGTCTAGGTCAACAGAGTGGCAAACCATGGCTCACGAGCCGTAGTTTGCTGACCACTGACCTAGAAAAATGAACCTAGAATATATTCTCCCAACTAATTAGAAACAAAGTGCCCAAAGAATTTGAAGTTATAGTAACTTTGTAGAAACTTTTTGTCTTTCCTTATTTCATCTATCACCAGTTTAGCTGTAGTAATTTCCTAGTCAACACGAGGGCATGAGAAGGCCCCATTCTGGGTATACTTCTTCAATAAGCAGGTAGTATCACTGTTAAAGTTTGCATCTAAATCTCTCTTTGCAAGCCATAGGAATTGTGCAAAGGTCTGGGGTGTGGTGGGTTTGGCTATCTTATCAATCTATTAGCAAGAACTACCTGATCTCTATCTGGGCGAAAGTGTTATTATAATGAGCATTGCTTCTTTTAGCTTTCCTATGGCATTTGAGCTCTAAAAGAAAAAATCAAGATATGAAAGCTGATTGCTTATAGCTAAGAGCAAGATAAAGTGGAAAGAATCAGGGGTCTTTTCTTGACCCTCCCCAACTCCTTGCCCATTCCTGTTCCCACTGCCCCACTGATACCAAAGAAAACAAAACATAACTAGCTGTGATTCTTTCAGGATGTAGGTGACTACTAATGTTGTGACAGTGGTTATTTGCAGACATATTTGTCATTGTTTAAATACCTTCTCAGCAGGCTAAAATCAGGTTAATGAATAGCTGAAAATGACACATGGGGGATGAAGAAGAGGGAGTACATTGTAATGAAAATTATTGGCCAAAACATTGGGGACTTCATTTATAATTTTAACTACAGGATTTTTGTATACTAAAATTAACTAATAACCCAATGGTATTAAAGCCTAAGCTACCGTTAATGACCAGTCAACCAAATGACCAGTTGCCTGGTTGACTAGTTGCTATGATGTGCACCGACCACCAGGGGGCAGAGACTCAATGCAGGAGCTGTCCCCAGTGGTCAGTGCACTCTCACAGCCAGCCAACCTCCTATGTTTCCTCCCTGAAGCTGGCTGACCTGATCAGCCCCAATCAGCCTGATTGCTGGCCAAACTGAGGGACTACCTGTTCACAGATTCATGCACCAGGCCTCTAGTATTAATAATATTATTCTAAATGGGTAACTGCTTTACAGCTTATAAAATATAAATCCATTATCACATGTGTTTCATTCAACAACTTATGAAATGAGCAGGTCAGAAAATGTTTTATCATTATTTTTACACATGAGGAATATGAGGCTCAGAGGAGCTGAATGACTTTGTTCAAGGCCACAATATTGGGAAGTGGCAGAGACAGAACTGAGACTCACTCAGTTTGTTTGACTCTTTAGATGAAATGCACTTCCTTCTCTTTATGTCTCAAACTTCAGCAACCAAAAGGTAGGAGGGTATCATATTCACCCATCAGATAGGATCCACCTCTCAGTGTTGGTGACATGAGGTCCCTTACACTGAGGTCACATTTCTGAGGAACTGATATCACAAGAAAGAAGGTTGGGAGTCACTACAAGATCTTGCCTGAGAATTTCAGGAATGGATTGCTTAAATGGGAAGCCACCTGCAACATAAGTGCCAATAATCTGACTAGTGGGTTTTAAAATAGTGCAAAGGAAATAGGTTTGAACTGTGGAAGGCAAGTTCAGTGGTTAGAGTATTGGTCCACGCATTGAAGGATCATGGGATCAATTCCTAGTCAAGGCTCTATATCTGGGTTGCAGGTTCAATCCTCGGCCCAGTCAGGGTACATGCAGAAAGCAGCCAATCGATGTTTCTCTCTCTCACTCTCTTTCTCTCCCTTTTCTCCTTTCCCTCCACTTTCCCTAAAAATCATTGGGAAAATAACCTCAGGTGAGGATTAACAAAAAAAAGGGGGAGCAAGTTTGGGTTTTTTAAACTATAGAATACATTTCGGGAAATCCTCCATAATTTATTCCTGGAATTGTTACCAACAAGGTAGTATAAGTCAATATATTAATGTATCCACATGTATTTTGAGCTCTGAATAGGACTCAACAACTTTATTAAAAACAACTCCAGGGCATTTCATTCCCCTATAAACTTTCTACTCATTCTTCAGCAGGCAATATGATTTGTTCTATAGCATGAACATTTGCAGATTTCACCTATGAGAAAAGGCTAAAGATAAAGTTCCTTTATTCATTTTTACCCCTTTCATTAAACCAACCCATTACTGAATGAATTTATGAATATACATTACTAACAGCCCTCATTTATGAAGGCTTCACTTGACAATTTAGAATAAAGTTCAGCCATTGAAGTGTCCTTCACCTTTCCTATGTGCATAGACTTGTTAAGAGTAGAAATATAAGGTTGTACTGGTTCCACTAAAAAACAAAAAGAATAAAAATCATTGGCTTAAACATTTTTTTTCTCACTGCTGTTTTTTTCCCAAGTCATTTTTCCCCTTCAGATTGTAAAGTAACTGTAGGGGGCTAATATTCATTGCAGAGACTCATGTAGTTCACAGCAATGAAGTCTTAATAACTTTACTCCAGTATTGCTGGGAAGAGTTTATTGTTAGGGGAGAGAGAAGGCAGCTGCTTTCCCTCACAACACCTGGAGATAAGAGAGACAAATAGGAAAAGGGACCCGCCTAGGCCTGGATTTCATGTCACCCTTATACCCAGACAATGAGGAAGTGGCAAGATTTATCTTTTCAGTTTCCAGGCTGACATAGAGAGAGTGAAAGTTACTTGAGGGTAAACATTTCCACAATAAATGTTTAATATGGGCATGAAACAACCATTTGGTTTCAATACTGTTTCAAGTCCTAAGCCCAAGACATGTTTTATGACTTCTCCTTCTTAGCCTACCATCAACCAGCTAAAGCCCCTCTTACTCCCATGAAGCAACAAGGAATATTTTATCTTTTATGGTTTGTTTCCACTTTCCTCATACAAAGAAAGGCTTTCCCGGTATCCATGATCACTTTGTTCTGTCGTTCGCCCAGCTTAAGCCAATACTATCTTTTTTATATTTTATCACTCACAGTTATTAAGACATTAGGCCACCAAAATGTTCTGTCTGTACCCAAAGAATAGTGCAAGCTGGAGCAAGAACAGGTCTAGGGAGAACAAGGAGTGAGGGAGTGGTTATGCAGATGTCTGTAAAGTAAGGTGTTGTTTGTTTGTTTGTTTTTGCTATGAGTTGATTTGTGAGCATGTGTTTCAATTGTGTTTCCAATAGCAGGTGTGCATACCTATATGCATGCATGCACATATGTGCATGCATACTCCCATGTGTGTGTGTGTGTATTTTTGTGTGGGTGAGAGTGGGGACTTGGTGGAGAGGGGGCAGATGCTTAAGGTAGTTAGTCATCATGTCTTGGCCAGGGACACTTGGCTAGACTTGCAAAGCTTCTCAGGGAACAGCCCAGGCCAAAGCATTGAGATTAGGCAGTTTTCCAAATAGCTCACAGTAAGAGCTTCCACAAGGTGAATAACTAGGAACAGTGCTGATGGTATACTGGCAACATGATAGTCAGCTTATTTCACTAAGTCCATCATAGATTATCTGTCTTTGGAAAAGAGTCTTAAAATGGGGGTTCAGTGCAAAAACGTCTCATACCTCTTGGACTAAATTCAATCACTGCAGAAAATATGCGCTGAACAAGAGATGTGAGAAAGCCTAAGAGCTTCAAGAGATTTTTGAAATAATAATAGTCATCTTCTGGATGTAATAAATATTGGTAGAGCTTAACAGGTTATAAATTAATTTCACACTCATTATCACATTTGGTGTTCACAGTAATTTATTGGGGTAAGCAAGGATGATTCTCTCATTTTACAGATGGAGAAACAGAAGCTCAGAGGTGCTACATAACTTGCTCAAGGTCCCAAGGTTAGTAAATGTACTAGGGCTGGAATCCAACTTTTCTAACTTATCATATAGATGACTGGACTTTGCACCCATTTTATACTTCCCAGAATTCTTAGCTCACTGTGGGATGGTTTAGTGGGTTTTTAGATGTTTGAAATGTTAAGCTTAAATGCCACAGTGCTCAAAAGAATGGCTGAAAAGAATGGAAGACAAAACTGACAATATGAGTAAGAGCCAATAGGAAATGAAGAATAATCAAGAAGAAATGAAAAATGACATGGCTGCTGTAAAGAACTCAATAGAAAGCATCAAAAGTAGACTATAAAAAGCAGAGGACTGCATCAGTGAGCTAGAAGACAAAGTAGGAAAAAATACCCAAGTATAGTAGCTTCTAGAAAAAAAAAAATTAAAAAGCAAGAGGAGAGCCTAAGGGAGTTTTGGGATGATACAAAACAAAACAAAATCTGCATAATAGGAGTGCCAGAAAGACTGGAAACTGATCAAGGAATAGAAAACCTGTTTAAAGAAATAATGATAGAAAACTTCCCTGATACAGGGAAGAAAAAACCCAAACACATTTAAGAAATTCAGAGTCCCAAGCAAAATGAACCCCCAAAGACCGACACCAAGGCACATTATAATTAAATTGGCAAACACCAACGACAAAGTAAGAATCTTAAAAGTGGCCAGAGAGAGACCGAAAGTTACTTACAAAGGAACCCCCATCAGATTAGCAACTGATTTCTTAACAGAAACTCAACAGGCCAGAAGGGAATGGAATGAAATATACAAAGTCATGCAAAGGAAGGGACTGAATCCAAGAATACTGTACCCAGCAAGACTTTCAATCAAAATTGAAGGTGAAATCAGGAGCTTCACAGACAAAAAAAGAGTAAGGCAATTTATTACCACCAAACCAGCATTGCGAGAAGTATTAAAGGGTCTGCTGTAAAAAAAAAAAATAAAAGAAAAGAAAAGAAAAGAAAAGAAAGAAAAAAAAAGAAAAGAAATAGGAAGCAAAGAAGGAACAGAGGAGTAAAGAGTAAAAATGGTGACAAATAAGTATCTATCAATAATAACTTTAAATGTAAATGGATTAAATGCTCCAATCAAAGGCATAGTGTAATGGATTGGATAAAAAAAAAAAAAACATGACCCATATATCTGCTGTCGCCAAGAAACCCATCTCGGAAAAAAAGATGCACACAGACTGAGGGTGAAGGGATGGAAGATGGTTTTTCAGGTAAATGGAAATGAAAAAAAAAAGTTGGAGTGGCAATACTTATATCTGACAAATTAGATCTCAAAGTGAAGGATATAACAAGAGATGAGGAGGGCCACTTCATAATACTAAAGGGAGCAATCCAAAAGGAGAAATAACTCTGGTAAACATAATCATACCCAATACAGGAACACCTAAATACTTAAAAAAACTCCTGGAGGATATCAAAGGAGAGATTGACAGCAATACAGTCATAGTAGGAGACTTTAATACCCCACTATCACCACTGTACAAATCCTCTAAACAAAACAATCAGCAAAGAAACACCAATCCTAAATGACTCACTAGACCAGATGGAATTAATTGACATCTTCAGAACATTTCACCCCTAAGCCACAGAATATACATTCTTCTCAAGTGCATATGGGTCATTTTCAAACATAGACCATATGTTGTGTCATAGGCAAAGTCTCTTCAAATTCAAGAAGATAGAAATCATATCAAGCATCTTCTCAGACCACAGTGGCATGAAACTAGAAATCAACTATAATAAAAACAATACAAAGAAATCAAACACATGGAGACTAAACACCATGTTATTAAACAATGACTGGGTAACCAGAGAGATCAAGGAAAAAATAAAAAACGTCATGGCAACAAATGACAATGAAAACACATCAGTACAAAGTTTCTGGGACACAGTGAAAGCAGTCTTGAGAGGAAAGTTCATAGCCCTACAAGCCTACTGCAAAAAACAAGAAACAATGGTAATAAATTACCTAACCCTACAACTCAAAGAGCTAGAAAGAGAGCAACAAGAAAATCCCAGTGTAAGCAGAAGGAAGGAAATAGTAAAGATCAGAGCAGAGATAAAAGACATAGAGACCAAAGAAATAATTCAAAAGATCAACAAAACCAAGAATTGGTTATTTGAACGGATAAACAAGATTAATGGACCTCTAGCCAGGCTCACCAAGAAGCAAAGAGCGAGGACCCAAATAAACAAAATCAGAAATGAAAGAGGAGAAATAACAACAGACTCCACAGAAATACAAAGGATTATTATAAATACTATAAGCCACTTTATTCTAACAAACTGGACAAACTGGAGGAAATTGACACATTCCTACAAAAAGATAACCTCCCAAAACTCAATCAGGAAGAATCTAAACATCTCAATAGGCCAATAACTATGGAAGAAATTGAAGCAGTCATTGAAAAGCTTCCACCAAACAAAAGCCCAGGACCAGATGGCTACACAGGAGAGTTTTACCAAACATTCAAGGAAGAATTAAAACCTATCCTCCTCAGACTATTCCAAAAAATTCAAGAAGGAACACTTCCAAACACCTTCTAGGAAGCCAGCATCACCCTAATACTAAAACCAGATAAATACAACACAATGAAATATAATTACAGGCCAATATACCTCATGAACATAGATGCCAAAATCCTCAACAAAATTCTAGAAAATCGGATCCAGCAGTGCATCAGAAAGATCATACACCATGATCAAGTAGGATTCATCCCAGGAATGCAAGGATGGTACAATATCCTCAAATCAATAAACATGATACATCACATAAACAAATTGAGAGATAAAAATCACATAGTCACATCAATTGATGCAGAAAAAGCATTTGACAAATCCAACACCCTTTTTTGATGAAAACTCTCAGCAAGGTGGGAATAGAAGTTTCATACCTCGACTTCATAAAAGCCATATATGATAAACCCACAGTTAACATCATACTCAATAGGCCAAAATTAAAACCATTTCCCCTCAGAACAGGAACAAGACAAGGATGCCCAGTCTCCACCAATCCTGTTTGACATAGTACTAGAAGTAGTAGCTATTGCAATTAGACAAGAAGAATAAATAAAAGGCATCCAAATTTGAAAAGAAGAAGTAAAGTTGTCCTTATTTACAGATGACATGATACTGTACATAAAAAACTCGAAAGATTCCATCCAAAAAATAATAGACTTAATAAATGAATTCGGCACTGTAGTAGGATACAAAATTAATGCCCAGAAATCTATGGCATTTCTATACACTAATAGTGAATTTACAAAAAGAGAGACTAAAAAAAGCAATCTCATTTACCATCGCACCAAAAAAATTAAGATACTTAGAAATAAACTTAACTAAGGAGGTAAAAGACCTATATGCAGAAAACTACAGAACACTGAAAAAAGAGATAGAGGAAGATGTAAACAGAGAGAAGAGCATACTATGCTCATCGATTGGAGGAATCAACATCATTAAAATGTTTATACTACCCAAAACAATCTATAGATTCAATGCACTACCCATTAAAATACCAATGACATATTTCACAGACCTAGAAAGAACTCTCCAAAGATTCATCTAAAACAAAAAAAATACTCCAAATAGCCACAGCACTCCTGAGAAAAAAGAAGAAAGTAGGTGGGATCTCAATACCAGATTTCAAGCTGTATTACAAAGCAACTGTTCTCAAAACAGCCTGGTATTGGCATAAGAACAGACATATAGACCAATGGAATAGAATACAGAATCCAGATCTCGACCCAAACCACTATGCTCAATTCATATTTGACATGGGAGGCATGAACACACAATGGATTGAAGACAGTCTGTTCAATAAATGGTGTTGGGAAAATTGGACAGATACATGCAAAAAAAATGAAACTAGACCACCAACTTACACCATACACAAAAATAAACTCCAAATAGATACAGGATTTAAACATAAGATGGGAAACCATAAAAATACTAGAGGAATCCTCAGGCAGCACAATCTCAGACATATGCCAAAGGAACTTCTTCACTGATACTGTTCCAAGGGCAATGGAAGCTAAACAGAAAATAAACAAATGGGACTACATCAAAATAAAAAGTTTTTGCACAGCAAAAATCCATCAACAAAATAAGAAAGCCCACTGTATGGGAGAACATATTTGCAAATGTTGTCACTGATAAAGGTTTAATCTCCAACATCTACAGCCAACTTATACAACTTAATAAAAGGAAGATAAATGATCCAATTAAAAAAATGGGCAACGGAAGTAAATAGAATCTTTTCGAAAGGAGACAGAGGAAAGACAAGAGACATGTGAAAACATGCTCAGTCACTAATTATCTGAGAGATGCAAATGAAAATGACAATGTGATAACATCTTACACCAGTCAGAATGGCAATCATCAACAAAATAACAAATGACCAGTGTTGGCGAGGATGTGGAGGAAAAGGAACCCTCGTGTACTGCTGGTGGGAATGCAGACTGGTGCAGCCACTGTGGAGAACAGTATGGAGTTTCATCAAAAAAACTAAAAATGAAACTCCTATTTGACCCAGCATTCCCACTCTTAGGAATACATCCTAAGAAACTAGAAACACCAATCAGAAAGGATTTATGCACCCCTATGTTCATAGCAGCACAATTTACAATAGCTACAATTTGAAAACAACCTAGGTGCCAGTCAGCAGATGAGTGGATCAGAAAACTATGGTACATCTATACAATGCAATACTATGTTGCCATAAAAAAGCAGGAATTCTTACCATTTGCAGCAACCTGGATGGAACTGGAGAGCATAATGCTCAGTGAAACAAGCCAGTCAATGAAAGAAAAATACCACATGATCTCCCTCATTTATGGATAATAAAGAACATTATAAACTCATGAACAAAAAGATAGATACAGAGGCAGTAAATATCAAACAGACTCTCAAATTACAGAGGGAAGTTTAGGGAGAGGTCAGGAAGAAAGGAGACCAACCAAAGGACTTGTATGCATGCATATAAGCATAGCCAATGAACACAAGACACTGGGAGGGGGGGGGTTAGGGTATGCATGGGAATAGAGGGCAATGGGAAGATATGTATGCATGTAATACATTAATAAAAATTTTTAAACAAGGAAAGGTCTTGACCTAGGACTTAAGAGGATTAGAAGGAAAGCCAGATATAGAAACTAGGTGTCCTGCACTTCATCTATGCATCAAAAGAAGGGAAGAATTGAACCAGGGAAGCCAGCCAGTAGTACCACTTGCTGTTTATGTTGCAGAAGGTGTATTCAGGGACAAAGGGGACAGAAGAGAGTCAGAACATACTCTGAGCTTTGTTTTTCATTCCCAAATTGCCTTTTGAGGAAGATTTGGAATTCAAAATGATTTGATGGTAAATGAACACAGTGTTCCAAGTCTGGTTAACAAAATAGATGTTGATGAATCACCAGCACCAGGTGGCATCTACTCAGATTTTGAGTAAAATTGTATAATAGCTAACCAAAGTGTGTAGCCTTTCATTCCAAATAGGCGATGTGTCATAAGCCTGGCAAATTGCCAATGAATATTCTCTCCAAGAGAAAAATTTCAAAGGGGAACCAAGGAATCCAGGCTGGTAAGATCACTGAACTTGTTAGGCAAGTGTAACCTATTGGGGAGTAAAGCATTATTTTTCCTGTGACTTAAATTAACCACCACTTGCATCACATTTTACAGTTTACAAAACACTTAAGTTTAATCAAGCCTAACTAATTGACTAGAATTCTTTGAGAAAATAAATTTGCATGTGGACAAAGGGAAACCAGTAAATATAATATGTTTAGATTTTGAAAAGGCCTTTGACAAGGTCCTACACCAAACACTAATTTTAAAAGTTAAGTCACCATAAAATTGTGGCATGGTGTTTTGAAATTGGTAAGAAAGTAGCTTATAGGTAGGAAAGCAGGGACTTTTTCTGGAGAAGTATTAATGGTATTGTATCCTAGGTATCAATACTGGGACCAATTAATATTTTGGTGAATCAACTGAACAACCTTTAGAAAATGAAAATATTTTCTGGGTAGCAAAATGCAAAGAAGATTTCAGTCTTGTATGATTGTATCAATGATCATAAAAAGGAGAATTAGAGTAGAATTGTTCAAAGAGTGGCCTCTGAAAGCTCACTGACTGGCTCTGAATCCTGGCTCTGCCCTTAAAGACTTCATGATCTTAAGCAAATTACCTCTTCTGGTATAAAATTTCTTACCCATAAATTGGGAGTAATAATAAACCCTAGTTCATGAAGGTGTTGTGAAAACAATATGAGACAATGCATATAAAGTTCTGGCACACTGTGGTAAATGTCCAAAAAATATTACTTCTATTATTACTTATTATGTTTATTCAATATTATTCTTATAAGATGCCAGGCTCTAAATGATCATCTTATGTCCTAGGAATGAAACTTGGGAGCCATTACCATCTATTTTTTTGAAAGCATTGGAAGAATTTATTTTAGTGACTCAAAGAATGAAGGTGACTATAGACTGACTTAGGAGAAAAAGATTTCATGCAAGAAAAATAATAATTCAGGAGCACCTAGTAGGTACTAAATACTGGGTGGATGCTTTACAAAGTTTACTCCTTTAATCTTACAATAGTCCTCTGATCCACATTTGATGGATGAGGAAGTGGAGACTTAATGAGGAGGCTAAGGTTACTTGTCCTAAGTTCTGCTAGTTCATAAGGAATAGGCCAGAAATCAAAACAAGTTAGCTCTACCCCTAAAGCTATTTTTTCACTGCATCATACTTGAAATGTACTTTGAGGTATGGGTATAATTTGAGAAGGAATAAAAAAGGAGTAGTTATATAGAAATAAAAATGGGTAATGGTATGAAGACAGAAGCAAGAACAGTATATTTATAGGACTCATGGGGCATGAGTATGGTTGTTTGGGGTTCAACTGTATATGAAGGGCGAGGTAGAAGAAAGAGTCAAGGATGACTAGTTTTAAGCCTCAGTGACCAGGAGGATTGTAGTGATATTCTAAAAACAAAGATATTAAGGGAATAGCCAGCTTTGGACATCTGTTGGTAAATCTGATTTGCGATACACTGAATTGGGGATAACAGTGGGAAAGCTAGGTAGAAATTACTAGGAAGCAGTTGGAGATGTGAGATAGTAGCTCATTAGAACAGTTAAAATGGGAGGTTAATGAATTTATGAGTTGTCTCCATACTGATTAATAGTTAAAGGATGTTCATTGAAGCATTACTCACTATAGCCAGAGCTGAAAACAACTTAAATGTCCACCAGGGGATCAGTGGATGAAAAAATTATGGTACATGCATATAATGGAATATCATTCAACCTTAAAAAAGGACATCTTAGCCAAAACCGGTTTGGCTCAGTGGATAGAGCGTCAGCCTGTGGACTGAAAGGTCCCGGGTTCGATTCTGGTCAAGGGCATGTATCTTGGTTGTGGGCACATTCCCAGTAGGGGGTGTGCAGGAGGCAACTAATTGATGTCTCTCTCTCATCAATGTTTCTAACTCTCTATCTCTCTCCCTTCCTTTCTGTAAAAAAAATCAATAAAAAAGGACATCTTATCATACACTATATCATGGATGAATATTAAGGACATGCTCAGTAAAATAAGCCAGTCACAGAAGGGCATATATCACATGAGTCCACTTTTTTTTTTACATGAGTCCATTTTTATGAGATACTCAGAGTAGCCAAATTCATAGAAGCAAAAAGTAAAATGGTGGTGCCAGAAGTTGAGGGAGGGGAGAAAAGGGAAGTTACTATTCAATCACCATGGAATTTCAGTCATACAAAATGAGACAGCTCTAGAGATCTATTGTATAATCCTATATAATAAAAACATAGTATGCAAATTGTCCCTTTGACCAGAGTTTTTCTGGGAGTTTGACCAGAGGGCAGAGGCAGAGCTAGCCAGGGGAATGGAGGGCGTATGAGGCTGGCAGCCAGCAGCCACTAGGAACCCTACCAGTGCATGAAATTCATGCACTAGGCCTATAGTTTAGATATAATTAACAATATTATACTGTACACTTAAAAGTTACTTTAGAAGACAAATTTCATGTTAGATTTTTTTTTTAATTTTTTAAAAATTTTGCCAAAAAAGTTAAATCGTTAAAAAATTAAAAGAGCCAAAGTGAATGAGGTCTGTCTTTTTTCTGGAGAAGAAAGAAAAGGCTGAGACTTAAGAAGAGACCTCTGGATAATACTCAGTTTTAGAGTAGGATTAGGAAAAACTAGTGCAGGAAAGAGGCTAAAAGAGGAAAAGGAGAAGGATATTAGAGGCAATGGGTGGTAGGATTTCAAGGAGAAGTCTGTGCACTGAAGAGGAAAGAGCCAAATTAGATTTCTAGTTATTCCACTTAGATAAACTTCATTTCTTCTTTGAGCCCCACTTTCCTTATCTATAAAATGGAAACAAGAGCACCTATCCATATAAAAGTACTTTGTAAACTGGGAAAAGGAATACAAACATGAGGGCTTATTTTGTTTTTGTTGCTGTTGTTTTGCCTTCTTGATCCCAGCAGCTTGATTTTATTTTTTCTTTATCACTGTCATTTTTACGAAGCTTTGCAGTTATGTGTTATTGCCTACCTATGTTAGATTACTCTTAAGAAAACAAAATATGGTGTTCTCAGAAGAGAGGGTCAAGTGATGTCTCTTCTTTAGAAAGTTACCCCATCATTTGTTTTCCATAGACTCCTGAGATTGCAATTGTTTTATAATGGGAAAGAACCAAGGAAATGTCCAATGGGAAACAGTCAATTGATCATATCAGTTCATTTTAGACCATGGAAAACATTAATTTACCATTTTAATCTACCTAGGTTCAGAGAT
This sequence comes from Lasiurus cinereus, assembly GCA_011751065.1. Lineage (NCBI taxonomy): Eukaryota > Metazoa > Chordata > Mammalia > Chiroptera > Vespertilionidae > Lasiurus > Lasiurus cinereus. The sequence goes on along the minus strand of JAAGEH010000015.1, from coordinate 17,141,044 downwards.
TTTAAAAAGGCTACCTGAAAACTTCATTTTCTAGAGTATTGTCTTTCCTTGAGGAGTTGATAGCATTGTGTTACAGGGATTTTAAGGGAGTTACAGAGAGCAGATTCAGTTGGTTTTTAATTTCCAAGAATCACCATTTTAGCTCAGATTGGAGCTGGAAGTAATCAGTTACCTGCAAGGAAGCGGAGTTGATTCTTCATTTTCATCATTCCATCACCAGAGCCTCCAATGCACTCATCTTCATCATCACCGCAGTCTCCACTTTCAAGCCCTTCTTCATCAAGGTTTTTATCCAGAACTCTACCTTTGGGCATAGACATGGTTCTCAGGAGCTGAAAGAAAACAGACAGAAATGTAGCAGCTCTTCATATTTCTTTGGTAGGTCTAAACCAGTGTGTTATTAACAGAACACATTAAATATGCTGAATGAGTTACACAGAAGCTTTTAAAAATCAATTTCAAATTTAAATAAATGTAAACTGATTATATGCTTTGGAATTTCATACTCCTGGGCCTTTCTATGGTATTTCATATGATTCTCTACCCATTTACTCCTCTAACATCAGAGTGTATATTGCATCAAACCTTTCAATGCCACGGTATTTAAGTTCCTGAAAGCCTCCATGGTAGGAGAACTAACCAATGAGGAAATTAAACACAACATAGGTAAAGCATATTTATATGTTCAGAGGATTCTGAAAACAGAAAAGATGCCTATGGAAGCCTCTTATAACTATATTTACAATTGCTAAATTAAAACAACAAATTCTTTCCATCAAAAGAAAAAGATAGCATTAAATTTTATATACACTTCAAACGAATACTTAAAATTAATTGCCATGTACCATGCCTTGGTCACTAGAAAAAGTTTTAAAGTATCTCCCTCTTCCATCATTTCAGCAAGATGCTTTGAAATTCATTTTGCTTTTTTGTAGATAAAATATGCCCATTTAGAGGTATGTTTGTTTTGCTCTTTAGTGTCTGGCTTTTCAGACACATTGTCAGTGTCTTTTTTATGTTACTGTGACTCCCACTCCCCAAAAGTCTTTTTGCTGACCCAGAAGCCAAGCTCACAGCCTGAGTGGTTTCTGATGGCAGTTCTCAGACTTCATTTTATTCTTCCTCACCATTTCTCTCTAATGCTGTATTCTAATAGCCTCCATTTTTGCTCTAGCTTCTGCCCCACCCCCTTTTTTAGTCCTACATCTTCGTTTCACCTTCTATTTTTATTTAAAAAATGTTTATTGACTTCAGAGATGAAGATAGAGGGAGAAATAGAAACATCAATTATCACAGAGAATCATTGATCAGCTGCCTGCTGCATGCCCCATACTGGGGATCGAGCCCTCAACTTAGGCAGGTCTATGCTCAATCACCCAGCACCACTGGTCAGGCACTACCTCCTATTTTTAAATATCAGCCAACAAAAAGTGCCAGATGTAGTGAAACTGAGATTTTTTTTTCATTGAGGAAGAGGTATCTAGGAAAAAATATTGCATATATTAATTGTCTTTGTTTATTGATACTGCAAAAAATACCTTTATGTTCTCTGCTTGTTACTTAACTGCTATACCAATATCAATCTGGAACAAGATACATACTATAGAGAAATCTGACTCTGCAGGTTTATTTTTTTTAAGCAAAGAAAGAAAAAGACCAAATAGTTTTTTTCGACCCAACAACCTCTAATTGTGTCAAAGAAGCCAACCCATCTACCATCTGCCACTCCTGCATCATCTCCACCCTTCTGCTCTAATGTATCCCTTCTCTAACTCTCCCCGATCCTCTAGGGTTCATCCTACAAATCTAAATGTATACTATAGACACAAAGGCTAGGATAAAATAGACTAGTGGTTCTCAAACTTTTTGGTAGAGTCAGGACCCCTTTATATTCTTATTTGGAATCTCAGAGAACTTTTGTTTTTTGTTTATATACGTTACTAGAGGCCTGGTGCACAAAATTTGTGCACTGGAAGAGGGGTCCCTCCGCCCACCCTCTCCAATCTGGGATCCCTCGAGCCTAAATCAGCAGTTGGACATTCCTCTCACAGCCACTCGCCTGCCTGCCTGCTTGCCTGATTGCCCCTAACTGCTTCTGGCTGCCAGCCTGATCACCCCCTAACTACTCCCTTGCCAGCAAGATTGACATCTAACTGCTCCCCTGCTGGCCTGATGGCCTCCAACTGCCCTCCCCTGCAGGCCTGGTCCTCTGCAACTGCCCTCCCTTCCCTTCAGGCCTAGTCACCCTCAACTGCCCTCCCCTGCTGGCCATCTTATAGTGGCCATTTTGTGACCATAGGGGGGGTGGCCATATTATATGAGAATGTGATGGTCAATTTGCATATTATCTCTTTATTATATAGGGCATCTATTGGCATTAGAAATTATAACTGAAATATTTGATAGCTAATTTAAATGTAAAAATAATAAAAACATGATGTGTTAACATAAATTATATTTTTAATGATACATAAATATATTTTCCCCAACATAAAACTGTTAGAAGAAAGGGTGGCATTCTTTTATGTTTTTGCAAACCTTTTCAGTGTCCAGGTTAATATGATAGCTGGGTTATTATATCTGCTTCTCCATTCAATCTGTTGTTAAATGTTGTTTTGTTTGAAACATTTGCAGAAAATCTAACCTCTCAAAATATCTCATGATAAAAGAGAAATATTTTAATAGCCTCATCAGGTAATTGTGGATATTTTTTATTGATACCACAGAAAAACTCAAGTTGAAAGGTTAGTTGTAATGTAGAATATAAAACCATATAAAGAAACTAGTGGCCTGGTGCATGAAATTCGTGCACATTAAAGGGGAATTAATTAGAAGAAATATTTTTAATATTGCTATTTGCCCTTTCTCTATAATAGAAGTGTCAGAGATGAAAGAAATGTATATAAAATCTCCCTCCTGTAAGAGTCTGGAGCACACCGTGTGACCTAGAGTCAAGATCCTGTCCACCACCCACATGCACTTTAAAAATGCAAGAAACCCACCCCCATCCCGCCCATAGACTGGTCATGATTGGGACACCATAACGGAAAAATTAGCATGTTACCTCTTCATATGTATAGATTTTTCATGTTCTGTTACAATTCACTGGTATGTTTTGAACTTTGAATGAGTCTTTTATTCATTTGTATCATCACCTATGGGTTATCCTGAAAATAGTGGTCCACTCTACTATGCAGGTTTTCCAAATGTTAACACCTTTCATTATATGATATAAAAATATCACATGCATTAACATAACCTACAGTCTCATTAGGAATGTATTTAAGTATTGGGAAGCCTTGAAGCTCATGGTAGCAGACACAAATTTTCCTAAATTTTTTTTTTTGAAATTTCAAATTTTATCATTGGCAATAAATAATGTCAGTTTTCATTTAAATGATAGGCATTCTTTGTGTAAAAAGTCCAGAAAATACTCAAGTCTATACAACTAAAATTTGTCAGTCATTGTCTAAAATAAAAATGGGGTTTCATAAAAAAAGTAGCTAGTTTAACCAATAGCTTAAATAATCCCACAAGTGCTCTTCCTGAGACACACATTGACACAGTAAAAATACCTTAAAGTACTTCACATTTAATAACACAGAATATTTTTAAAAGTGTGCTCAAGCCAAAACAGCATGGCTCAATGGTTGAGAGTCCACCTATGAACTAAGAGGTTACACTTTGATTCCCTAGTCAGGGCACGTACCTGGGTTGCGGGCTCAATCCCCAGTAGGGGGTATGCAGAAGGCAGCTGATTAATGATTCTCTCTCATCATTTATGTATCTATCTCTTCCTTTCTCTCTAAAATCAATAAAAATGTTTTTTTTAAAGTCTTTCCCTTTAAAAAAATGTATGCTCAAGCCCTGGTCAGGGAGCTAAGTTGGCTGGAGTGTTGTTCTGTGCACCAAAGTTGTGGGTTTGATTCTGGTCAGGGCACATACTTTGATTGCAGATTCAATCCCTGGTTGGGGCATGTAAGGAAGGCAACTGATCAATGTTTCTTTTTCATCTCTCTCCCTCTTTATCTAAAAATCAATAAAAGCATATACTTAGTGATGATTACACACACACACACACACACACACACACATATACTTATAAGTTAAGGTTTAATAAATTCATCACTTTTACTGCTTCAGTAATGACATTCTTAAATAAAACTGCCTCTTATTTTCTTCTAAGTGTATGTTATTGAAGAATAGAATGACTGCTAGCACAGTTTGGTGCCACTGCCTTGATTCATATTGTGATACCAACAGTTGTATTCACTATTGCTTTTTGAACCATCAGTGCAAATATCAACACAGTGAAAAAGGCAAATAACATTTTGGTATTTTTGTGCAAATAGTTTTTATCTTGTGAATCCTTGGGTTTCATAGATTACCAAAGTCTATAAACCATTTTTTGAGTACTACTAAACTAGACTATAATATCACTGCAGTTGACCAAAAGACCAAAACATCCTAATCTCTTCCTTTACTATTATTTCTTATGAGAAAAATGTTTTCAACATGAGCACTTTTAGGTTAATCTTTAAAAATACATCCTTCATATATGTCTTAGATTACCTGAATTAGAATTGTTCACATAAGGGGATTTGTGGTTAGATATATATTAGTGAACTTACTATTTCTCAAGCATATCTCACACCTGTGCTTTTCATTAATCCCTTCAGCAAACATTAATTGAGCACCTAATAGGAGCTGTTTTCATTTTGGTCTATTGAAAACACTACATTTTTTCAATCCAAATTCAAATGTCATTTCCTTAGTAAAGCCTTTTTGGCTACCACAAATGGTCATTATAATTCTCCCACTGCTCCCTTTATCTGTAACCTCCTAAATACCCTTTTATGTGTGCAACCTAGCATTATTTATTTGTACATGTGACTTCGCTCTACCACCAAACTGAGTTGCCCAGGGGCTTTGTCTTATTTATCTTTGAACCCCATAGCATTTAAAGCAGTGTCTTGAACACAGTAGGCACTCAACAAATGTGCTATTGAACTGAAGCAAAGTAAAGTGGCATGGTATCTTTAATTTTTTTTTAAATTAAAGAAATCATGGAAAATGAGAAAGCCAAAGCACAGATTAATTATACAAGAACTTGTGAATGAATAGCTAAATCCTTTTGGACGACCCTGGCTAAGATATGTAGCTAATCTATAAAGGCTATTTTCCAACCTTGTGTACAATGCCCTCAGTATTCTCTGGTAGTCCAATTTTTTTTAAAGTGCAATTAAAAAAAAACTTTAAAACTTTGCCATTGAGATAACTTTTTTAAATTAATCTCATTTTAGAGACAACTTTAGCATTGAAGAAGGATTATAGTATACTTTCAATGTATTTTACACAGACATCTACTGATGAACCTAACCCTCACACATTAACAAAACAAATCCCAAACTAGAAAGCTATTGTTAGTGTAAGCCTTAAAGAACACTCTGAAGCTCCAGAATGTTGAAAGAAGGGTAATCTCTGAGATATGAGAAATTGTCAGCAAGGACTGTGGATTTAATATAGCCTGGAATTTGAAACAGAAATCAAATCAGCTCATTACAATTCACAATATTGACCTTTTTGTTCCCTCTCTCACTCTTTACAATGTCTTCCAGACTGAACATTCACTTTATAAAAAGAAAGTTATGAGGGTCTTGCAAACAAAATCAGGTAACTTTAGGGGCCTACTACTTTTGATTAACTGTTTGCCATTTTCAAAGGACACTATCCTATTAGCTTTTTAAAAGCTAAGGCTCAGAATAATTATTATCAATGTAAACTATCTTATTAAAACACAGGTCTGATTATTTCACTACCCTACCCCCACAACCCTTTTATAAACCTGACATTTCTGCCATACATTGTTCAGCACTCCTTATGGAAAGGACTTTTACAGTCCAGCTTTTTTTTGTATCTACTCCTCTCCTTGCAACACTGTTTGAGCCACATGAGATTACAGTCGCTTAAATATGCCATAAATTTTTATTTTATAATTCGATATGTTAATTATATGTATCAATATAATATAAAAAGGTGAAAGGAAAGAGATAAGGGGAAAAACCTAGTTCTCAAACTTTAATAACCATTTGTATTTTCAAAAGTTGGTGAATTTTTGTATGGGTTTTTCCTTTTTGAACTTGAACTTTAGAATAAAACTGATGAGTTTGGAATTCTGGGTTTTCCACTTATCAACCTTTCTCCTACTTATTAACTTTGCTGTTTAATTTCCCTAAACCTCAATGTTCTCATCTGTAAAATGAGGGAAATAATGCCTATCTCATAGAATTGTTGTAATGAAGAAATGTGATAATTTAAAAATTTTAAATGTGATAAAAACACTTAGTGTAGTACCATTAATGGATCTACTGAAATTTATTTAACCATTCTCTGCATATTTGATATTTATATTACTTCTATAAATAAAAATGGAGTATCAGGAGCATTCACTTAACTTTTTTTTTAATATTTTGGATTATTTCCTCAGTTTCCCATTAGTAGGATTACTGGGTCAAAGGGCATGTACATTTTTATAGACCTTGGGAGTGAGTCTCCAATTTTGTAAGGATGATTTTTAAAAACTCAAGAACCTTGCCCCACCCACAGAGCTTATGGTTTAGTAGGTCGGGGGTTAAGCACACAAATCTGCATTTTTAACTAGATCTACCCCTCCATCTTATCATGAGCAAATCACAGACCATAAGAAAGACTACTGCAGTGTTACTCCACTTCTCAGAAAGCCTGTGCAACCATCTCTGGCCAAGAGTTACCTTAGCCCTATGTGTTTCAGGATCCTTAGTACATACACTTCAAACTATTTTACAAAAACTAAACGCAGCCTAGTGATTTCCTTTTCATTTACTGGTAGATGTGAAAATCATGTCTTTGGAGTTAATGAAAATTCCTGGGTGTAAAGATAATTGACTTTGATTAGAAAGGGAAATATTTGAAGTTAGTTTTGACACAGGTATTCATGGTTGTATAATAAAAGGAAACAAAAAGTCTGGAATAAATACTTATGAAAATTAGAACTACAGTATAAGAGGAATTCCATGTTTAGCAATTTCATGTTCTTAAAACCATAATGACTAAGATAACAAAAGAGCTCTGCTTCCTGGAACAATGTGATTTTTACAAAGCTCTTTTCGTGGTTGGTTGACAGGAGAACAAAGATCAAAGGACACACTGGTTGTTCTTAGGGGGATCAAATATGCTGAAATTAGACCAGTGAGAGCAATAACTCTTGATTTGTCTATATGGAATAAATAACGTGCCTCTTGAAATTATCTTGATTGCAAAGATATGAACCTTATCAGCCACACATTGTGCTAGGGCTTAACATATGTTCTCTCACGTAATCCCTCGAATCTTCATTGCCAATTTGTGTAACAGGGAAGACTGCCATCCCCATTTCCCACATCAAGGGAGGTTACTGAGGCTCAGAGAGGAGACATGACTTGATCAAGTCATTGTATAAGTGACAGAGACCTCATTAAAAATAAAGTATTCTGCTCCAAAGTACAGAGATTTTCAAGAAAAACATGCTGTCTTAGGTAAAGGCATCAACTAATGGGGCTTTCATTTCATATTTTTGCCATCTTGACTGCCTTTACCTGAGATAATTTCCAGTTCAATCTCAATTTTTCAGATTCTACCCATGAGCTATACATTGATGGGAAGGCAATTTGTTATTTATTAGGTGAGAGAGATAATGACATTGGATGCCTCCTGCTTGTTTTCCTCAGCCTTGCTATCTACTGCGTGTTAAATAATCAACCTATCTAATCATAGGTTTTGTTTTGAAAAGATTCAGACAACTGGTTAGAATAGATTGAAAAATTCCATTACTGCTGCTACAGGGCTAAGAATTTTCTTGACTTTAAACTTTTTAGCATTTTAAATATAAAAGATAAGTAACAAAATAGATACTGCAAATATAGGGCTTGGTAGATATTTTGAGGAATTAGCTGGTTTTGTCTCTTTTTGCCTCCTCACATACCTCTCTCTAGGCATTTAAAAATATATCTGGACTCCCAATTACATTTTAAAGCTATTAAGCTGGGCTTACAAAACTGATTTTGAACTATCTGGATGCTCAGCTTTATACAACCTACAAAGAATGCTTTGGGGGCCCAGCTTCCCATGTCCATGGCAATGTAAACACATGCTTTACTGTTTGTATTTGAGTAGCATAAGCTAATGGGAAACAAATGTGGTGGCTCCAATGAATCCCAGCTTTTTTTGGAATGCCATTATTATTTATACAATGTGCAATCCACAAGGCCTAGGGCACGTGACCTCTCCATTGCATGCACACTTTCTTTGAACAAATGCACCAAACCATGGCCACAACTAATTGGAAACAATGGCAGCTCCACATATTTCAGATGAAGCCAGAACCCAAATATATAGGGCTAGAATTAATGGCTATATATACAGTTTACACATTGGAGAGGCAATAAAGTACAGCAGTTAAGAGTGTGAGCTTTGGAATCTAACCAGTATGGATTTAAATGTCTACTCAGCCTATGTACTAGCTGTATTACTGTGGGCAAATCACTTAATTTCTCTGAACTTCAGTTTTATCACTTGTAAAATAGAGGATAATGTTATTCACTAACTTCACAGGGTTATTGAGGAATTAAATTAAATAGCACCATTCACATTTCATAGTCCTGTGTATCTTTCTTTCATAGAACTTTCCACAGTTTATAATTATATATTCCATGTTTTACCCCATTAGACTAACAGAAGGGATAGTCTGTTCTTATTATCAGTGTGTGGAATAAAGTAAATTTTCATTAATATTCATTAAATGAATTAACGAACAAATCTGTAGAAAAATGTCTATGAAGTGCTTAGCACATTGCTTAGCAAAGCAATAAGTTCTCAAATATTGTGATGTTTGCTGCTGAGGATGATGATGATCTTAAAGAGAAAGAAGAAGAGGAAGAGGAGGGAGAAGAGTGGTAGCAGCCATAGTATCAGACATGAAGAGCTTATTATAAATGCCTTAAAAAGGCAAAACAAGTAACACTCCATGACCAAACACTAAGGCACCAAAAAGAAGAATCTGAGGAACCCTTCTGGATGCTCCCAGTAAGATAAGGATCTGTGCATTTGGTATATACAGAGATGTTTAGGCAAGAGCAAAAGGACTGGCTATAGGCTGTGCATCCACGTGATATTGGTAAGAAGGCCACCCACAGCCAGATACTCTTGTCTGTGCATAGTTTCCATGTCCACCACTTATCCACAGCACATACTTTCTTTACCACTTTCAGCTTCCCAATTTTTACTTTGTTAATGTAGCACTGAAACTTGGGAAAATAAGCCCTCCCAATTAAATAAATGTTGGGGTAGTAAATCAAACCAAGTTATAAAAGAAGCAAACTTGGGATGGAGTTAAAACTATCTTAGTGGGGCTCCGTCTCAGTAGTATAAATGGTTCTCTGCAGTTTTAGGAAACTACCCAATGATTTAAAGTAAATAATTTATAATAAATAACACTAGAGCCCCAGTGCACAGATTTGTGCACATTGAAAGGAAATTAATTAGAAGATGGCTGGCAGGGTGGGACTGGGCAAGAGAGGCCAAACATACCCTGGAGCCAACCTCCTGTGGTCGGCCAGCTGCACCTGGGGCTGTGCTGCAGCTCTAAGGGCATCTGTGGAATGAGCAGGGTCCTTCTGGAAGGTGGGTTTTCTCAGCCTGGCCTGCGGGGATCGGGACGAAACCAGCTCTCCAACAACCCCTACAGGGTCCCGGATTGAGAGAGAGCAGTTCTCAGGTGACACACCCTGGAATAGGGCTCCCTCCTCTCCGGTTACAAGGTGTGTCACCCAAGAACCAAGAACCACTACTGCCAAGTCACTGAGCTCAGCAGCTCCTGTTGTGAGTGTCTGCCTCCTGGTGGTCAGTGTGTGTTATATCTTCTGTTAGGAACATCTGCCCCCTGGTGGTCATTGAGCATCATAGCTACCAGTTGGACAGTTGGATGGCTGCTTAGCCTTTATAAGTGATCCAGTGCATAGACACTAGTTTGAAAGAATATTAATTAGAAGGTGGCCAGTGGGGTGGGACTGGGCAAGATAGGCCAGACATGCCCTGGATCTAACCTCCCGTGGTCCCCCTCCACTGGCTGCACCTGGAATGGTGCTGTGGCTTAAAGGGCTTCTGCAGAGTGAACGGGGTTCCTCCAGCAGGTGGGGTCCCTCAGCCTGGCCTGTGGGGACTGGGCTGAAGCTGGTTTACCAACATACCTTGAAGAGTCCTGCAGTGCGAGAGGGCACTATACAAAGATGGTGTTGTACTAAGTGTGGAATGCAAACACAAGTGTGCAGTATACCAGATTCAGGGCCGAAAGTGCTCCAGCAACAACATAACCCAAGGCAAAAGCTGGAATTGTGTGGCCCCACAAAGAATCGGGCTCCCTCCTCTCTGGTTTCAGGCTGCATCACCTGAGAACTGCCACTGCCAAGTCACTGCAGCTTGGCAGCCCCTGCATTGAGCGTTTGTCCTGCGGTGGTCAGTGCATGTCATAGTAACCAGTTGGATAGTCAGACACATATATATAGATTACCAATAGCTTACAACTGTATACTGTTTTATTATTTTCTAAGAGGTGGCATAGCAAAATAGCTAAAAGTTCATCCCCTGGGGTCAGAAAATGTATGCTCAGATCTACACTCTGTCACTTATTTATTAAAGAATAAATAAGTTATTCTTTAACCACTCTGAGCTTTATGTTTCTTATTTATTAAAATATAAATAATAATATCTGTACCTATCTCCCACATTGTATGATTATGGGGATTAAATGAGACAATCCATGTAAAACAATGAACTTAGTACCTAGAAGTAAGTGCTCACACAACAATATGTTAATATTATATAGTAAAAATTATCCTATCTAATAAAAGAGCAGTATGCAAATTGAATGTACCTCTGCTACACCAACAAGCCAGGCCTACCAGCCATGCCCACCAGCCGATCAGACTGAGTATGCAAATTACCACAACCAAGATGGCTATGGCTACAGAGAGAGCAGGAAGGAGGCTTGGGTTGCCCCTGGTGATGGAGGAAGTCAAGCTTTCTGCAAACCCTGGCCAGGCTCAGACCTCCACTTAAAGCAACAAACAGAGGGAGGCATGGGTTACCCCCAGCGATGGAAAAAGCCAAGCTTTCCGCACAACATGGCTGACCCAAGCCTCCACTTAAGGCAACAAAGTTTCAATGGCTGTGTGAGCAGAAAGCTTGGATCCGCTCCAGGCTACAAAGTTTCAATTGTAGAAGATAAATAAATCCCAGATACCAGGTTCTCCACTTGGGTTGCTGGGGGGCGTGGCCAGCCTGCAAACCATCACAAGCCCCTTGCCCAGGTCACACCATGCCCCAAGGGAACACCACTCCTATCCAGGACACCCTTCAGGGCAAACCAGCTGGCCCCCACCCATGCAGCAGGCCTCTATCCTATGTAATAAAAGAGTAATATGCACATTGACCATTGTTCCAACACATAAGATGGTTGCCCCCATGTGGTCAAAAGATCCTGCCCCCATGTGGACACAAGATGGCCAGCAGGGGAGGGAACTTGGGAGGGACCAGGCCTGCAAGGGAGGGCAGTTGGGGGTGATCAAGCCTGCAGGGGAGGGCAGTTAGGGTTGACCAGGCCAGCAGAGGAGGGAAGTTGGGGGTGACTGGGTCTGCAGGAAAGGGCATTTGGGGGAGGGTACCCAGGCCTGCAGGAGAGGGCAGTTAAGGGTGACTAGTCCTGCAGGGGAGGGCAGTTAGGGGCAAACAGGCTAGCCGGGGAGCAGTTAGGCATAAATCAGGCTGGCAGGGGAGTGGGCAAGGGGTGATCAGGTTGGCTGGCAGAGGCAATTAGGGGCAATCAGGAAGGCAGGCAGGTGAGCAGGTGGGAGCCAGCAGTCCTGGATTGTGAAAGGGATGTCTGACTGCCCATTTAGGGCTGTTCCAGGTAGGACATCCCTCAAGGGGTCCCAGATTGGAGAGGGAGCAGGCTGAGCTGAAGGACACCTCTTCCTGTGCACGAATTTTGTGTGCCACGCCTCTAGGATATTTATAAAATCTGAATCTCTGAAAGGGAAGAATTCTAATTTAAAAAAAACACACCATATATTTTATTGATTTTAGAAAGAGAGGAAAAGAGAGGGAGAGAAACATCAATGTGAGAAACATCCATCGGCTGCCTCTTGCATGTCCCCTACTGGGGATCAAGCCAGCAACCGGCATGTGCCCTGCCTAAGAATCAAATTAGAGACCTCTTGGTGCATGGGACAAAACTCAAACAACTAACTTAGCCACACTGACCAGGGCTGAATTCTAAATTTGGCACCATTAATATTCAATTCTGGACTGGGTAGGGCTAATTCTGTGGAATGTTGCAGGCTATCAATAAATATTCATTACTAAGTCAGTACTACTGATATTTCATTATTTTTGTACTCAAAAGCCCTTCTACATATCTTCTCTCATTGATATACCTAAGACACCTGTAAGTATTATTAACATCATTTTATAATTAAGAAAATTGGAGCTGAGAGAGAAGTGAGGCAACGTGCTCATTTTTAGCCTGAAAACTGTTTAATCTTAACTACTGTGAAGTTGTTAGGATTTGGAATGGGGCTGGAGAGGAGGGCTTATATATTCAAGCATTAACTTGGCAAGGGCATGGCCTTGGGATAAGTATAATGTCTGACACATAATAGGTGCCAGAAAATGCTTGGTAACTGAAAGAATGAGTGAATCAATGGGTTAACAAAATAATAAGCATTTTATTCACTGACTTTGGACTTTTCCCAATCTCTATCTCTTCAACCCTGGTCTGATATGTCATTGCTGTTGCTCTGGTATGGTAATAACTGATTCCTGCCTGGGAGCCCTGGATACACGAAGGTTGTATAGCTAGGCAGATGTTCGGGTAGATTTCCAGCATTCACTTTATTAAAACAACCTGAGAGGCGGTTTTCATAATCCTCTCTATTTGACAGAGCCTCCTCCCCTGGTAAAGTGGGGTAAAGTCAAAGAAGAAGGCAGAAATTGATCTTTTAAAGCAAATGAACCAACTAACCCAAAGGGAGGGGGCCAACCCACTCAGTGAGTGGCTGAATGAGGTTCCTGAGGCCCGATAATGAGTTTTTTCCAATGACAATGATAAAGATTAGTTGGCCTGAGTGCGTTAATTGTAGGTTCTGTAATGCCCTTATTTAGGGTCTCCAGCCTTACTAGACTAAATTTCAGTTTAAGGGGTCATAACTCTCACAAAGTACAGTTCCAATTATAATGCTGGAGTCAATGCTGGCCTAGCCACAAGAAACTGGTCGATTCCTTCTAACTTGTCAGGTGGGGCAGCAAAATGCAAACACAGCAAGATACCTTGCTGGACACCAAGTCCAATTTCCCTCTAAAGGCATCTGACCCTGGCTACCACCATGGTTGAAGATTAGTGACTTTTTATCCCTGTGAATGTTTTAATTATTGTGTAAAACCACAAGGACAAAATATATTTTTTTCTGGAGGAAAAACTTTTAAGACATCTTTGAAACCCCACAACATTGCTCTGTTTCCAAAGGAATCACCTCATTTTGATGAGGGCCACTGACAAAGGGCAATGGTCCCAGGGTAAAAGTATACCTAGATATTACATATTTCCTCATGGAATTGAGGTTACACAGACATGATCTGAGCATTTACTATTGTTCTAGTGTATAAATCTGATTCATTCCAAATAGACATCTCGTGGTTATACTTTTGGGAAATGAGAGTTCTTGCCTCTAAAAATAACCTGTGTGTGAACCACAGAAGCTGTGTCATCAAGCATAGGGTTGGAGGAGTCAACCCCAGTGACTGCAGGACAATAGTGTACTATTCTTTCATAAGTCTTCCTGCCCACCAAGGATTAATGAGATGCCTCTAGATTCCCCATTAAAATTTCCTTTCTTTGAAGATTAGGTCTAGATCAGGATTTATAAATAGGTTTTCAGTGAAAACAGTTTACCTTCTCTGGTATACTATCTGAAAAACATGAATGTTAAACATGTTTCAGATAATTAAGGCTACATTGTGTTATTCTGAAATAAAATAAGTGATCCGGTGCATCTGGCACAAATAAGATAGCTGGGGCTTGATGAAAAACTAGATTCTGAGTTTCTAGCTGTTATTTCATTGGAGGTAAAAGAACTTCAGATCTTTCCTGTTCAAAGTATTAGGCTATGGAATCCTAAAGGGGAAATTGGCTCCCATGGGAAACAGGAAAATGACTAAAATTATTATAATATTCATATCTAGTCACATATTTTAAAAGGTTGAAGTAGAAGAAGCAAAAGAATGGTGTTATATATTTTTTAAACTCATTCCATGAGTAAAGATTAATTTAAGAAATGTCCTGGCAACTCTTTTAAATATGAAAAATTGGGATGTGTCCTAAAACAGTGCTTTGTTTGATAAATGCAGCATTAAAGATGTTAGAACAATTAGCTCTTTCTGAACCTGCCATTTATAGGTTTTGTAGCACTTTGGTCACAGAAGACAACTAGAGCACCAGAATTTTATGAGCACTGACCACCCTAATTACATGTTTCAGTTACCAAATGTTTAAGTACTTCCTTATTGCAGTATAGTTTTCCTTTCTGTACCTCTAGTGGTTTGAATGCATTGGTCAAACAGTGGATTGAGGAATGTGAAATGGAACTCCTGGTATTCTGCAATAGCAAAGGAATTCAATGACTCCCTTTTGGTAACCATTGAGCACACTGAAGAAAAATCACTGTAACACTGTAGTTCAACTCAAGCAGGCCATCAACACTTTGAGTATATTCACTACCTTATTGGAATTCCATATTTGATAAAATGGTCTTAACAAAATTCACAGTCATTTTGTATGAAGTTATTGCTATTGGTGATCATTTTTCCAATTTTAGCTTAGTCAATTCCGGTTGCAGAATTTTCTGCTAAGTTGATTGTATATACTTACAAAATTATTTCTACTTAGCATTTGGCTAAACTATCCTTCACATTCACGTTTCATCCCTTAATTAAAATACTAATCTAGTATATGCATATATTTAGCATTTGGTAGCATATCTTAGCTTAATTTTACTTCTCTGAAATAAGCATAACACTGGAGCCTAGTACAGATATAATCATTCCCATGTGGGTCTTTATCATCATTGCTTCTTACTCTTAAATTCCAAGCTTTATCAAGCATTTCTCCTATTGGCACTGCCTATGAATCTATTCTTCAGACAGGCCTCTTACTTTTGCTGAGAAGCTTATTAGAATTTAACCACAAGGTCTGGGAAGAGCATCATGTAACCAAGTCCAGCTAATTTGTACTCAGTATTGGGCAGAGCTTGAACCCATGCTGTTTTGGCGAGATATATATTGGTAGAGATTGAGGTGAATTATTTATTTTGTTGGCTCTTTTTGGTGGATTGGGTGTGCCTATTTTGCTTGCTCCTGGGACTGAAGCGCTTGGATGTCTATCTTACTTGAACTCCTTCCCTATCTCACAAAACTATTTGGTGATGATACAGTGGCAGGAATAGGAGAATATAAGTGTGGGAGGGGGGGAAAGAACAGGTCATTAACAGGCTGCAGCCAACACATATTTATAGCTCTACCTTTCTTTGTTTCTCTTCACTGAGCTCACTAGGTAAGAATGGCTTCACCAGTTCTAAAATGGGTTTCTCCTCCATCCTCTGAGATTCTGTTTAGACAGATATTCAATTAACATTTTTGTTAAATAAATGTGTTTCCCTTCCCCACAATGTTTAACCCCTGAAGGGAATGTGGCCACCCTTAAAATAGCCCTCAGCCCCTCAACCAGGTGGGCCACACCCCCATGGAGTAAGAGTCTCCACTGGAGGGCCTGGCCAACCTTCAAAAAACCATCAGCCCCTCACCCAGACTGGCCAGCCACCCGAGTGGGGACCCCATCCTGAAGGGGTTGTGGCAAGCCTGAATATGGCCCTCAGCCCCTTACCTAGGCTGGCCAGCACCCCAGCAGGACTCCCCCATCCTGAAGGGGCTGTAGCCAGCATAAAAACAGCCCCCATCCCCTTACCCAGGCTGGCCACACCCCCATGGAGTAAAAGTCCCTGTTGGGGGGCGTGAACAGCCTGCAAACAGCCATTAGTCCCATTCCCAGGCTGGCCAGGCACCTCAGCGAAAACCCCCACCCTGAATATGGCCCTCAGCCCCTCACCCAGGCTGGCCACACATCCCTAGCAGGGACCCTCACCCTATGGGGGTGTGGCCGTCTGTAAAACAGCACAGGCCCCTCATCCAGGCCACCCCTTACCCCATGGGAACCCCACTCTGACCCTGGACACCTTTCAAGGCAAACCAGCTAGCGCCCACTCATGCATCAAGCCTCTATCTATACTAATAAAAGGGTTATATGCTAGTTAGACTGGGAGACCTTTCAGGAGACCTTCCGGACATTCTTCTGGACAAAGCCATGGTGGCAGGGCCAAAAGGGGAGGGTAGTTTTGAGTGGTCAGGCCAGGAAGGGATGGCAGTTGTGGGTGGTCAGGCTGATGGGGGTCCATTGGGTGTGATCAGGCTGGCAGGGCAGGGGCAGTTGGGGGTGAGAAGACCAGCAGGGAGGCCAGTTGAGGGTGAGTAGGCCATCAGTAGGGGTCAGCTGGGGGCAATTAGGACAGCAGGGGGGGCAATTTGGAGTGAGCAAGCCAGCAGGGGGCAGTTGTGGGTGAGCACACTAGCACGGTTGGCAGTTGGGAGTGATTAAGCTGGCGGGGGAAATTTGGGGGCAAGCAGGCTGGTAGGGGGGGAAGTTGGGGGCCGCCAGGCCAGCAGGCAGAGTGGTTGGGGGCAATTAGGCAGGCAAGCAGGTGAATGGTTAGGAGCCAGCAGTCCTGGATTGCGAGAGAGATGTCTGACTGCTTGTTTAGGCCCATTCCCTGTAAACCAGCAGTAGGACATCCTTTGATGGGTCCCAGACTGGAGAGGGTACGGGCCAGGCTGAGGGACACCCCCCATGCACGAATTTCATGCACTGGGCCACTAGTAAAATAATAAAAATGAGAGTACCCAGAAAATAAAACTGTTAGAGATAATATGAAAAAAGTGGAATTCTCATAAACTGGTAGAAATGTAAAATGATTCAACCATTGTGGAAACAGTTTGGTGGTTCTTTAATAAGTTAACTTATTACAAACACCTTAAAATTATAAACACTATATACATACAATTACAATATAACCTAGCAATTTCACTCCTACATATATGCCCAAAAGAATTGAAATCAAGAACTCAAGCAGATACTTGTTCACAATGTTAATAGAAGCATTATAAACAATAGGCAAAAGGTAGAAACAACCCAAATGACCAAATGAAAGAACAAATAAACAAAATGTGGTATATACACACAATGGAGTATTATTCAGTCATAAAAGGAATGAAATACTGATGTATGCTACATTATAGATGTTAACTGAAAGAATCTAGTCACAAAGTAGCACATATTATATGATGCCATTTATATAAAACTAGTGACCCCAGTGCACGAAATTCGTGCATGGAGGGGGGCTTCCCTCAACCCAGCCTGCACCCTCTCCAATTGAGGACTTCTTGAGGGATATCTGACTGCTGGTTTAGGCCTGATCATCCCTAACCTCTCTGCCTGCCTGCCTTATCACCCCTAACTGCCTCTGCCTGACTGCCTGATCACCCCTAACTTCCCTCCCTTGACAGCCCGATCTTGTCCCCAACTGCTCTCCCCTGCCAGCCTGATCACCCCTAACTGCCTCTGCTTACCTGATCACCCCTAACTGCCCTCCCCTGCAGGCCAATTTGGTTCTGATTGGTAGGTTTCTATGCCAATCAGTGTCAAAAGCTCTGCCTCCTAGGAAGCCATTGGCTCCTCACGGTTCACCCAGATTTGGTTCTGATTGGTTGGTTTCTATGCCAGTCAGCATCTCCAGGCCTATCTTCAGGTCTGATCAGAGAGGCGGGGCTGATCAGCAGCCCCTGCCGAGGCCAGGAGAGGAACAGAGATGAGGCTACTAGCGAAGCCTGGAGAGAAAGAAAGAGGCAATGGTTGATCAACACCTGTCACAGAGGCTGCAGATCAGACCCTGCTTCTCTATTCAGGCCTCTCTCTGGGCCTGATCCGCAGCTCCCTAGGCAGTCAGTGCTGGGTGGCCACGGCAACCCAGCACTAACTACAAGACTGATTTTCGGTCGGTGAAGCCTTCAGTTATTTTGGACGTTGCGGACCCTGGGTTTTTATATATTAGGATATTTTATATATTAGGATATTCAGAATAGGAAAATCCAGAGGAACGGAGAATAGATTAGTGGTTACTGAGGGCTGGGGGAATGGGCAGTGACTACTAATGGGGATAGGGGTTTTTTTGTAAGTGATTAAATTGTTCTGAAATTAGATAGTGATGATGGTTGCACAACTTTTTCAATATTACTTCATCAAAACCACTACATTATACATTTTTATATGGTGAATGTCATGGTATGTATATTTTATCTCAATAAAAAGAGAAAGAAAGGAACCAATCAATTGGAAAGAATTTTCAAACCCAAATTTAGAACTAAAGTTCCTATTGTTTGGTATTAAATAAATCATTGAAAAATTATACTTTTTAAAAATATGAAATGGTATTTCCTCCTGTGAAAAGATATTTTCTTGGAATAATTTTAAAAAAGAATATTTAATTTTTCTATTTAAACTTGCCTGAAAGCTATTATGCCAGCACATCAATTATCGTATTACACTGTCTCAATGGTCTTAATCTTCCACAATAATCTTTCACAATTCGCTTGCAGTATTCATTCAAACCAAGAAAAATGAGTTGTACAAGGAGAAAGGCCATCAAGAAGAAGCAATGTAGCTGGTTCTGATGTGACTAGGGCCTGCAGAATTTTAGCACATGAAGAAGCACTGGAAAAATTATTTCAGTAAATAGTTCTCATTTGGCTAAACTCTTAAGGTAGAAAATCAAAATGATTCCTAAACTATGAATGATATATTGGAAGGTTATGATTTCTTGAGGGAATTAAATTCACTTCTACTGTTAATAGTAATAGGGGTTATGTGAATGACCCTCTGGATACCAAGTGAGAAACTTGGCATACGTGGTTGCTATATTTCTGAAATTTCTATCATATTTCCAGCATCATCTTACAAAAGAAATTATACAAATTCAACAGAGACCTATTTCTAAACCTGGTTAGGTGATTCAAAGGTTGATTTGAATCCCCAGGCATCTTAGGACAACATGTGTAATATTTTGGAGCTTACTTTTATAAAAACAGAAAAAAGAACATTGAAAACACATTGCAAATATATAAGAAAAACAAATAAGTTTGTGAGCAACATATCTATGGCAAAATGGAAACTGCTTCCCGAGGCTCTGAGTAAATGTAGTGCCCTGTGGGCAATGGCTATAGAAGTAAAATGCTTACTGCAAGTACTGCATTCCCCAAACTATTAAATCTATTTATGAAACAGGCATCTACTAGACTTCCTGTTTACACTATTGCACTTTTAATATATATATATTTGTTTGTTTGTTTTCTTTTACAGAGAGGAAGGGAGAGGAATAGAGAGTTAGAAACATCGATCAGCTGCCTCCTGAACACCCCCTACTGGAGATGTGCCCGAAACAAAGGTACATGCCCTTCATCGGAATTGAACCTGGGACCCTCCAGTCTGCAGGCAGACACCTCTATCCACTGAGCCAAACCAGTTAGGGCACTTTTTTTTTTGTTTAACATCAGTTGATTACAGCAGGAGCCTGGAGTCCAGGAAAGCAGGAAAATATGGCTAAAACTCATTACCTTTTAGTATTGATGGTTTATGCATTTTAATAGTATTTAAATCTATACATATTTTGGTATTGTTATTTATGCCCTTTCATTTGAATGCTGTTATATAAAGTTTAGCTATCCTAAAATATCTATACTCTACCTATCTCAACATTTGCATTCATAAATGAATGGGCTTTTTTATTTGGTTGATGGCTTCTTCTAAGCAACTATCAAAACAGCATGTCCCAGTTCTAAGTATTCTAATGTACTAAGAATCCCTGAAGATAATCATGAAGTGAACCACTGGGTTGAATTGAGAACTGATTTCAAAGAGGAAGGAGGAGTGAGATAGAAACATCAATTACGAGAGTGATCAATCGGCTGCCTCCTGCATGGCTCCCATTGGAGATTGAGTCCACAACCTGAGCATGTGCCCTGACCAGAAGGGAACCGTGACTTCCTGGTTCATAGGTCAATGCTCAACCACTGAGCCTCGCTGGCCAGGCAAATATTTAAAAGACTTTACACTGGTTAATGGCATATGGCCTTAAATGCATATACACCAATATGTTAATTAGCAAGTGAATATGAACATTACCCAAAGTCTTCTTTGTAAAAAAGCAATATACAGCCCAGCAGGTATGACTCAGTGATTGAGCCTTGACCTATGAACCAGGAAGTCATGGTTTGATTCCCAGTCAGGGCACATGGCCAGGTTGTGGGCTAGATCCCCAGTGTGTGTCATGCAGGAGGCAGCCAATCAATTATTCTTTCTCATCATCGATGTTTCTATCTCTTCCTCTTCCTTTCTCTCTGAAACAAATATATATATATATTTTAAAAGTAACATCCATTTATCTGTGCTATATTCTAGCCAATGTTTCCTATCCAGTAAACTATTTCCTGGTTTTAATTTAACTACATGGTTTATGTATCACTTACAAATAAGGTATATTATATAGGGCCTCTATAAAGCCTGATAATTCATAATAACAATTCCCTTCAGAATATGAATAAATTTCCTTGGTGCAGCCACACAAATCTAAGCCACCAAGTAATTCCAGTGGATATACATTGACCTAATTGCTGTATGTTTAAACCTAAAACAAAATGTCACTTTATAGTTGGCTATACATTCTTACATGCTGTGAATACTGATTTATTTCAGGCTCTAAGTTTCATGCTCAGCCTGCAAACTGTATTAAAAGAAATTGCATTTTGGCATTCAGATAAGACCCCTGTTATTTGCTTGTCTAATAAATTATAAACAAATTTGACTTGGAGTCATAGCTATATTGGGCCTTTATATATCATCTTCTGATGGGGTAGGAAAATGTGCATTAGAAAGAGCACTAGAGAAGCAGTCAGGTGTTCTCAGCTCTGCCACTCTTTTGGTCTTGGGAGGGAAAGGAATCTTGTCCCCTCTTTGGGCCTTAGTTTCCCAATATATATAAGGAGGGAGTTGGACTGCATGAGCTCTAAGTCTTTTACAGCTCTGACACTCTACGAATTTTTTGAGATTGCTAAGGAGATAAAAGGGGGAATTATGTTGGAATAATTCTTTCTGAAAGAGAGTTGAGTTATTTGGGGTTTGGTGTGTGTTGGGGTAAGGAGGGGAGGCGGGAGGGGAAGAATATAAGGAAACCTGACCCTAATTTCAGCTTCATCACAGTAAGAAATAATTGCTAACTAAATGTTAATAAAATGCTTACAGGCTTTAGGTCTGGAAAAGCCATTTTATACACTTAGAAAATCAATCAGGAGTGACAGCTGTTTTTTCACCTGCTCATAGAGGAAATTCTTGGTGTTTAACCATGACATCCTCCTTTAACTCAACTACAGTACATTTAAAACTACTAGCCACCTCTCATTTTGAATTACACATGAAGATATTCAACCTAGAGTGCTATCTGTTCCTTGACCAGAATTCTGTCCATCTAAAGTGTTCAATACTACATTAAAGTCCTGTTGGGAAATACTTGCTATCTGTCCTGGAATGAAATTATAAAACTTTATTATCAGACTAGAGGCCCAGTGCATGAAATTTGTGCATGGGCGTGTGTGTGTGTGTGTGTCCCCTCAGCCCAGCCTGCACCCTCTCCAATCCAGAATCCCTCTCACAATCCAGAACCACTGGCTTTTAAGTGCTCACCTGCCTGTCTGCCCGATGACCCTAAGTGCTCTCCCCTCCTGGCCTGATCTCCCTAACTGCCTATCTGCTCTCCCCTCCTGGCCTGATTGACCTAATTACCTACCTACCCCCCTTCCCCTGGCCTGATCTCCTAACTGCCTATCTGCTATCCCCTCCCTGGACTGATCTCCATAATTGCCTATCTGCTTTCCCTTCCTCTCTGTGCCCTTCAGACCCTGGCGCAGGAGTGCTGAGAGCTCTCTGCTGAGGTCCTGCCCCCATCCTGGTGGCTGTGTGGCACTTCCACCAGAAGCCGCCTCCACTGGGGGCCGCTCCTGGGGTGGGCAGCATGGTGGGCCTGTGCGTGCCTCTGCCTGGAGAAGTAGCCTCATGTCCCAGTGGTACAAGTCCCCACCCCTGTCTCCGCCCACCAGCTCCTGCTGCACACGCAGCCTGTTGAATGGTCATTAATGTGATGCCATTAGGACCAATTTTCATATTACCTCTTTATTATATAGATTATTATATAGATCATATAGATACTGAAGGTTGACCTCCCCCACCAAGAATAGGTAAAATTGCATGATTTCTCAGTCAATTACCAAAATGCAGGTTGACCCTTCAAGTAGGAAGAAGAGTTAGTTGTCAACAAGCAGGGATCTGAGATGTGCTGATGCCTTTGTGCCCCCAAATCTTTTTCTTCTTAGACATTTGCAGGGCTTGACATTCTATCTCTAGAGACACATTAATTTGGAATAAACATTGATCACCCCAGGTGTCCTCTTGAAATAAAATGTCTGTTTATTGGAGAGCTAAGATGTTAAATCACAAACATTTCACAGTAATATTTCTTAAGGTGTATTCTTTAATATAGTTTCCTAATTCCATAAGACACTGAAAAAGAGATCCATAGTCAGATACTAGTAAGTTGATAAAATGTATTACACTACTTCTCTTAGAGAATCAAAATGCACAGTAGCATATTAAAGATTCTAAGAAGTCCTGCTATAAACACCCTAAATTAACTTTTAGTACAGTTCCTTATTTGAGAATATGGAACACTCTGGAAAAAAAATTAAAATTGTTGTAAAATACACATAACAAAATTCACTATCTTAACCAAATTTAAATGGATAGGTCAATAGTGTTATATATATTCACATTGTTGTGCAAACATTTTTATCTTGTAAAACTGTACTCATTAATCAACAACTTTCCATTCCACTCTTCCTCCACAATCCCTGGCAACCACCATTCCAATTATTCCACATTCTTGCCAACACTTGTTTTCTGTTCATTTTTTCTCTTTTGTGTGTATGGTTTTTGGTTTTTTGTTAATCCTCATCTGTGGATAACTTCCCATTGGTTTTTAGAGACAGTGGAAGGAAGAGGGAGAGACACACACAGAGAGAGAAACATTGATGTGAGAGAGATATATCGATTGGTTGTAACCCACATGCACCCTGGTGGATCAAGCCTGAAACCGAGGTATGTGCCCTTGAAGCTGGGACCCTTCAGTCCGTGGGCCAGTGATCTATCCACTGAGCCAAACCGGCCAGGACTGTTTCCCCCCATCCCCCGGTTTTATTTTCTGCTTTTTGTTTTGTTTTCTTTATAGTGGTCATACAAATAGGTGTGAGGTGGTATCACACTGTGGTCTTAATTTGCATTTTCCTAATGGTGAGCATCTTTTCATGTATTTGCTGGAAAAACTTAAAAAAATCACACCAATAAAAGTTTTGTGGAACATACTTTGGGATATACTGCCAGGGAGAATGAGTAATAATGATTACTTTTTTTAAAGATAGGGTAATTTTTGTTGGTTTATTTTAAGAATAATTAACATTTACTATTTTAAAAGCAACACAATATACAGGAAGTATGTACACAAACTGGCAATCTCTGGATAGTAGGATTAGAAGTAGATTAATTTATTTCTGCCTATCTGTAATTGCTAAATTTCTACAATAAACCTGCATTATGCAATTTTAAAAGTTTAATATAAACAATGATGATAGATAGACAGAAATATAGATAGCATGTCCAGTTCTATGCTAGTTGCTTTGGCCACAGTACTCAGTTACCAGTGATCTCTTGCTTTCCACAATTTTTATTATTCTTGTATTCAATTTAACAGTTTCTTACATTCTGCCTTATATTATTCTCCAATTATTCTGTTTTAATGTTAAATGTTTCATAAGTATAAACTCTTTTGGAGAAGGCACTATGTTTTATATTTCTGTTTGTACTCCAGTAATAATGATCATATTTTCCAACCCCAACCAAAGGATATCATCTAACAAAGGATTGTTTGTGTGTGTACGTGCTGTATTTGAGCATTTGAGGCAGTTTGGGAGTATTCATATGGATATTAAAGTACTGAAATTATGGTGCATTTTCAGTGACTTATGAGTCCAAAAGGACAAAATGTTTAACAATGTGCTCTTGAATGACACACAACTGCTACTTACCACTTCTAAAAATAAAACTTTCTTAAGACTTTAGGGGCCACTGTATATGACAAAATTATTACAGTATTATTGACTGTATTTCCTATACTTTACTTTCCATCACCATGGTTATTTTGTAACTATGAATCTGTACTTCTCAATCCCTTCACCTTTTTCACCCAGTCCCCAACTCTTCTTCACTCTGGCAACCATCAGTCTGTTCTCTGTATCTATGAGTCTGTTTCTGTTTTGTTTGTTTTGAATATAGTAAATCTAAAACTCATTTCTCTAGTCATAAATACATTGGTATTCTCATTTCTCTATTTTTAACAATATTTTGACCCTGCAACTTAGCAGTTTGCTAATTAAACATTGTTTCATTTTATGTAAACTGTTTCTTTCTAAAATAAACTCTAATCAGAATATACCATCTCATTTATTATATTTCCTTCTCTTAACAGGTGTTCTGAGTTCTCATTGTTTCCAGATTACAATCATTTTGTTCATAATACAGAGACCCAGACATCTGGTCCAAGGGAAAATAGGCAAAGCTATTCAATCAGGTAATGGAGGAAACACTTCCTGGAAGTTTGTCCAGCAGCTATTCCCACATGGGATATCCGGAATGTGCTGGTCTGGGTTTTGCTGGAGTTCTGATACATGAAACCAAAGTGGACCTTAAAGTGTGACTGCCTGCTTGTAATGCAAAAAGGATAGAGAACCAGACTTGGTGTCAAAGCTCAGTTCTAACAACTTACCAACTTGTTACACTTGCAAAAGTCACTTCTCTAATCAGAGTCTCACATGTTAAAAAAAACTATATATATAGATAGTACAGCACCTCATAGAGCAACTGTCAATTAAATGATACATGTGAAAGTACTTTGTAACATCTCACCCAAAGCAGTTTAAGGTAATTAACTCTGCTCTGGAGCAAAGAAACCAGTGTACTATACTTAGAAGACTATTAGTGTCCTCAGAAATTCTCTTTAGCTCAATGAATTACTATGGGCCATTTCAATCCTTACTTGTTGAAAAAAAAAAGACCCAAATAAATACTCCTCCATACCTACAAAAAGAAACAAAGACTAGTTAATATGTAGTAGGGGGGAGAGCAAAAATCTTATAGCATACTCACTTTCTTTCCACTTATCTTCCCTCATTTAAACTATAAAATATCTAGGCAAAAAGATTTGAGTAGACACTTCATAAAAAAAATACAAGTGGACAATAAACATATGAAAAGATGCTTAACATCATGAATCACTAATGAAATGCAAATTAAAACCACAATGAGATACCATTACACATCCAATAGAAAATCTATACTCAAGGAATAAAAATACCAAGTGTTGAATGGGATGTAGATAAATTAGAACCTGCATACATTGCTGGTGGGAATGTAAAATGGTATAATCACTTTGGCACACAGTTTAGCCATGTCTTAAAACATTAAATACATATTTAGCATATGGCCCAGCCATAATAGTCCTATATATCTACCAAATATATTAAAACATATGTCCACATAAAGACTTATATGTGAATGTTCATAATGGTATTATTCATAGTAGTGCAAATCTGGAAACAATCCAAATGGATTGAATGGGTAAATAAAATGTGGTATGCCCAGACATTGAAATATCACTTGGCAATAAAAAGGAACAAAGTATTGATGCATAGCATATATGAACCTAAGTAACATTATGCTAAGTGAAGGAAAGCAGACACAAAAGACAATTTCTTATCTAATTCCATTTATTTGAAATATTTATAAAAGGAATATCTATAGGGACAGAAAGTAGTTTACTGGTTGCATGGACCTGGGGATGAGAATGGGAAGTGACTGCAAACAGGCATGTGGGAACTTGTTGGAGTAATGAAAATATTCCAAATTGGATTGGGGCAATAGTTGCACAACTATAAATTTACTTAAACTCTTTAGTCTGTATGTATATTTATAATGGGTGAATTTTATTACATGTAAATTTTATCTCAATAAAGTGGTTAAATATATTTGTAAAATGGGAGAAATTATGCCAGCCAATATGACAAGGACTCAAGTTTGGATAAAAATGCCTGCCTTGGAGTCAAACCCAATAGAAATCTAACTATCTTTAAGCCTGCAATATTTTAGCTGACTCCTTTATCCTAGCTTTTGGCTACTATAATTAT
Source organism: Lasiurus cinereus (assembly GCA_011751065.1). Classification (NCBI taxonomy): domain Eukaryota; kingdom Metazoa; phylum Chordata; class Mammalia; order Chiroptera; family Vespertilionidae; genus Lasiurus; species Lasiurus cinereus. Next base: position 17,114,476 of record JAAGEH010000015.1, on the reverse strand, counting down.
GCCATCATCCAGGAGACACATTGACTACATGAAGTTCAAGTTGACTCAATTACTACTCTTTCAAAATTTCTCTTTTCCATCCCCATGTCTCTCACTTTCCTCAATATTTGTTTATTTTGCCTTGTCACCCAGAAAATGTGTTTCTTTGCTCAGTTTTTACTTCTTTCTTTCACAGTATGCATGAGCTCTGTGGTCTATCTCTCACCTAATCCCATACTCATGGTTCCTACATTCAATATTTAATGGCTATGAATTTATATTAGGGTAGACAGATCATATCAGGTAAGTAAACTATTTACTTTGTAGATCTAGTCTAGTCTTTTCCAATGTAAATCACTCTTCTTTTTGGATGCAAAAATACCATTATTTATTCAATAACACAGGAGTGACAGAAGTGAAGATGGATCAGCTAGACAGTACTTATCTGAGTTATTCTGTGAGGCCTGGAAGCCTCTGGGACAGAGTCAAAGGTAGAAGTAGCCAAAAAGAGTCTTTGATACTGAAGTGACAAAGCATCTCCATCTGCTGTACAATGCAATCAAATAATAAGGTAAGGAAATTTATTTTAGAAAAGTTTCTATTTTGGTAAAACAGTTAACATTTTAATATTTGGATCCTAACCTTCAGGTGTCAAAAACACATGGGCTTTCCAGAGTCCCCAAGAATTATAGTAACTCAATGTCTAAAATGCACCTATGCCTGACATATGCTTCATTCATCAAACCATAACCAACACACTCTTCAGGCTAGGTGTGCTACAGAGTAAAGAATTTTGAGTCATAAAACCTGAATTCCTATCGCCTTTGTTTCCTCCACTTGCTAGATATTCCGTGAACCTCTCTAATTCCTAGTTTCCTATGCTATAAAATTAAACTAAGTGTCATACCTATCTCACGGGTTATGGGAATTAAATGTATTTGCTTATATAAAAACTGCCAAGACCCATACAAATAGAAGCTGTGTGCTTTCAAATACTAAAATACAAAAAACTCCAACATTCCTTATATGTTATTCTGAACATAGAGGGCATCCTCCCAAATAACTTTTTAAAAATTCTGTTTTCATTTCCCTATCTCTAAGGATTCTTTTTGACCCTTGGCATTTCTGGACTTCCATATGGGCATTGCTTACTCTGCATATATACACATTAACAGTTATTCTGAAGAGTGTTTGGATCTGTTTCTTACAATTTCTGCCTTGTGTACACAAAAAATGCTGTCTATCCAACATTTCTATAGCACCACTTTTCCCAAAGGGTTTCTGCTTGCATTCCCCACTGGGTGAAATTCAATTGCTGTTTAGTAGCACATAGCAACACTATACAACAGTCTAAGACAGGATGCGAGGGAAGCAATATTATATGCAGCTGGAAGGACAAGGGAAGCCAGTGTCAACAAATGCAATTACCAGATGTGAACTTTGGACAAGGAGGTCAAGGCAAGCTACTCCTTTAAAAATGTCATGGGATCTACAATGCCCCCAAATCAGTGCAACATTGGCATCACATCTTATTGAAAAAAGAACTCTTCTGGAGCTCTGACCCATAGATATTATATCGATTCAGTTTTTGAGTGGTGAGTGACTTGCATGGTCTCACTAGCAGATCTCCCCTTATGATGCAGAAGATAAGCTCTCTGGAAAAATCACTTTTAAACAAGAGCATGGCATTATTTGAGGTGATTTAAAGGCATGATAGCTGGAGTGGATCTGGACACAAGTCACAATTTAACACTCCTTTCCCAGATAGCTGTCTTTTTTCCTCCTGTAATACAGAAATTGTACTCCAGTCCTACACAAAGTTGGAATGGGACAACTGTCCTTATTTTGTTTTCACTTTGACACTTACTTCCTTTCCAATACAAGACAGGTGCACGGTTCCTTGTAGTGTTGGGCAATGGACATGAACTGGGAAGAATGACACTTTAAAAGTCAGCAATTGCCTTACCCAACCAGATGCAGAGGGAAAGCAAGGAAGTTCACTCTTAGTAAACTATAATTTCCCCAGGGCTTCCTCCCTAAGGCCATCCATGGGGACTTACCTGATGGTATCCATAAAGAAACTCTATTGGGAGCAACATTAATTTACCTAAGTATTATATTTCAAATCTAAATTTTTAGAGGCAAAATAATATGGATATATATGGATATATAAGCACCTGACACTCAAAATGATTCATTACTAAATATTTTAATTAAATCTATTTTCAATGAAGCAGGAAGTGTCAAATAGCTATGTGTTCATACATGATCAGAAGGGGTTTTGTCTCCTAGGGAGTCTATATATGGGTCAGAGAAACTTCCTATTCTTACACTTTTAATAAAAACAAAGAAGGAATTTGGCCTGCCTGCTTATTCCATTCTGTACTATGAGGTGTTACTTTCAAAATGTGAACAGGACCTTTATTCATGATAAAACAGAAGAAAAAACAATCTCCTGGAATTTATGAACAGTTAATTTTCTCATTCTCCAACCTAAAAATGAATTGCTTGTTCCTTCTCCTGCCAACATTTCCTCCCCTTTTCCCTTCGTTTCCAACCACTAGTGCTGTGCATAAAGTCTGTTCGTGTCTGTGGCAGCATTTGGCTAGGAAGGGTGTGACATTTGAACGTAGGGAGCAGGGGCAGATGAAGGCACCAAGTTAGCTTCAAAAAGTGTTAAATCACTAATAATGTATCTTGTGCTTTCCCAATGCACTCCTCAGCTGTTGTACATTGTATCATATAATATGTAGGTCATTCTGCTTTCCCATGTATGTGTGTGTGTGTGCACACACACACACACACACACACACACACACACACATATTTCTGTTGTCTAGAATTTTTCCTCAGGCTTCTAACTCAAATTTATAACTGACCAAGTACGCTTCCACTTGACTATCCCAACTCCCACAGTTCGCCCCATATACCTTCACTAATCACCACCATCTAAATACACCATATGGTTTCACACCTTGATGCTTTGAGCATGCTGTTTTCTTTGCCTTGCATGATCTCCTCTGTTGAAATTCAATTTATCCTCCAGGAATCATCTCATATGTCACCTCCTCCACATTAATTCTTCCCCAGTTACTGTAGCTGAATCAAATTGTTTCATCAGTACTCCACAACATTTTGTTTGACCTGTCTTAAAACCTCAATCACATTCTGCCTTGAATTGGAATTATTTGTGTCTATGTCTTCTCTATAAGTCCAAAGGCTTTCTGAGGGTGGAACTGTGTCTGATTCATCTTTGTGCCTCTCCAGATTCCTAAGGCCTACCAGAGTGTCTGGCACTCAGTGGCTGAATCAACAATAAACATTTAGAATAGGAGCTCAAGTACTATGTGTTGATTTATTGAATTGTCTGTATGTCTTTTAGCTGTTAATCAAAGCCTGGCATAGACCATAAACTCAATATAGAACAAGGAACATCTGTGTTGGAATAACACTAAACAATTTTAAATGTTAATTTTTTTTTGGAAATTTGTTTAAATTCTTTTGCTTGCATACAACCTTTGTAGGCCTAACAGTTAATAGAAAAAAAATCCCCAAATCACTGATTTACCTCCAAGAGTTTTAGCCACAGAACATTTTTCAGACCATCAAGAATGAGAGCTTCTATTTAGGCAATACTAGTTAATTTCTGACATAGAAGTTATTTCTGGTTATAGTGTTAGTGCATAGGTTATATTTTGCTTTTCTCAACACTGCCATGCCCTGAACAAATATTCCTTTTCAAGAGAGTGCTATACTGAGGGGCCCAGTACTAAAAACTTTGACTGTGGTGCAATCTGATGATGTCCCCTCCCCCATCCCATCAGAAGCTGTGTTGGACTCTCCATGCAGGATTTTCTTGCCTTGGCCAGCAGAAGTTCCAAATAAATAACTTAAAATCCTCTTTAGAAAATAGTAGGGGGAAGTGGCTTGGAACATGCTCCATTTATACTAACTAAACATTTTAGCCAATGTTTCCAGTGTCAGGCCCAATAAGTCAATAGGATACTAGTTGTCGATTTGTGTGTGGTTTTTTTTTTCCTTTTTCAAATCTAGACATCTTGGAATCTATGCCTTTCATTGATAGTCCAATATGCAAGTTATTATTGTGACTAACACAGACAGAATTACCTGCTGCTACATTCCAGGTATGTTTATGTATTATCCTGTCTGACCTGTTTCCTTCCTTCAGCTGTCTCAGTGGTGGGAGGGAGGAGATGGGGATTTACCCCCTCCTCTTAATTTTCTCTAACAACTGTGATGCCAAATGCAATTATTTGTGGAGGAATCTGCTGTATATATGGATGAAAGGGACACATGCAAATCCTCAATAAGAAAGGGAAATACCGGCTATGTATTTGTTCTGAAAGTCTGCCAACTCTGGTCAACTCTGCCCAAGGCCCCCTGTGCAGATATTAACAAGCTGAACACAATATGACTTTAGGAATGCAAAGGAAAAAAAAAACTGTTTAACAGTTGAAAAATCTCCTCCTCAATCTGAGGTCAACCAGCTAATAAAAAAGCTTCAAAAACTTCTGAAAACCGATGAATAAGCCCCAGATGTTCACGTTCTCAGCTGAACTTTCCAGCAAGTTATTTCTAACCTCTGTTTTTCACAAGTAAAACTATAGCAATCTTTGGTGCTTCCCTATCTGTTTCCAAAGAAAACTGCCGCCAGTCAAATTCCTTCTCCCACCCACAGTAACTAATTGTCCATACTGTTTTTCATCTCCTTTTCTGGAAAAGAATTAGGTTGGCAAGACCCCTTAGTGCAAGAGTGGGCATCTTTTTTCTATCAAGGGCCACTGACCCACAGCGGGGGAAAAAAAATCAACTGGGGCCACACACAAATCAGAAACCACTTGTTTTAGTTTCGTTTTTGTAGAAGAAATATAAAATATTCACCTCGTCTCCTTAAAAAATAAGATTAGGGAAAGGGAAACTCCACTCACTCTATATAAATACTCCAGGTCTCTGCTATAACAAGTTTGGGGAATGAGGTGGTTAAGAAAAAAGATGTGGGGGAGGGGGAAAGAGAAAGATTGAGAAAATAAAATTTAAAGAGTAAAAAAAAAAAGTAACGTAAGAAAGAGGCCAGGGGATGGTGAGAGAAGAAAGGAGAAAAACAAACATGAAGAGAAAGGAAAAGAGGGGAAAATACAGAGGAAGCTGCAAGCTCCCAAGTTAATGTGTTAGTTGCAGTAAACAGTTTGTCCCACCCCTGGTGCTCCCTGTACTTTGGTCATTAGAGTAAGTTTTCATTGCCCTTTGAAATCCTTATTAGCTTTCTAGCAGTTTAGGGAAAGTCCTTTCTGTTCTGAGAAACAGCTGTTCTGCTTTGATTTCCAAACTTCAAAGCTATTTTTTTTAAAAAGAATATTTTATCAAGAAAGTCTGAAGGTTTTACATGTGTGTAAAGGAATGACTGAAAGTTTCTGACGTTGCAAAACTGTCAGATGGCTTTATCTGTGGCCTGTGAGAGATTAAGGCTGTCCTATTTCATAGATCCTGAATGTTAGAATTAGCATTTATTTAATTGATTTGAGAGTTCTTTTCCCCCCAAATCAAACTTACTTTGAGGTTTAGTTGGATCCTGATGTAGTAGACAATATAAAGTGGAGACCACATACACATACATTTCTTAAGACAAAACAGACCCGCATTCACAGCTCTTTAATTACTACTCGTCTTCCATTGAAAGCTGAACTTCTGAATGTTTGGTGGTAGCAACCCACTAAGAGAGAAGTTATTTTTAACCTGAAGTACCGATTTTAGAGCTACTGTATGTGTTAGTGGGATTATATTCTGCTGATGATGTAGTAAAGAAGACAAAATGGAACAGGAAAATGTCCAGAGAAGGACAAATAAAATAATAAAGGGTGGAGAATAAGGCAAAACCATATGATGACAGACTAAAATCACTGGCCTCTTTGAGTCTAAAACGAAGAAGGCTTATAGGGAAAATCAGAAAAGTGCATGCAATTCTGATGGGTATGATAACCACAAACTTATGTCCCATAATACTAAAATTAGGGGGCAAGCTCTTAAACTTGAAAGAGATGATTTTAGGTTAGATGAAGAGAGGTTCTACTTCAAATCTCAAATATTAAGCTTAAGTAATTCATTTCCCCAAGGTGTAGGGCAGTCAGAAAATAGCAATATATTCCAAAATGTTGGGTCATTTGTGAATGATGAACTAATACTGAATTGTTCTGGGAGACTCAGAAGGTTGGGGGCCACCTCTCACTGTGCAAAGTTTTTCTTAGTGTGCCTGTCAGCAAGGAGTCCTGGGTGCTGTGGATCACAAGGCTGCCTCTGAGACCATCTTCTAAAGGTCTTTGGTGCTGCCTTCAGAATTAAGGTAATAACTGCTGGGCTATCAGGCTGAAACACTGGGTCAGAAGGTTATCAGGCCAGATGATACTCTTTCTGCCTCCTCTCAGGGTCTAGGTTATTTCTGAGACAGACAATAGAGATGGAGCCAGCTCAGATGGGGGAGGACCAGGAGAAGTGGGAGAGCTTTGACTTGGTCTAGGGTAGTTTCAATTTACATCTGTTCTTACCTATCTCAAAATGTGTGTTGTTTGTTTTAAATGAAAATAGATTTATTGTTTTTCTCATGTAAAACTTAATTTAAAAAAGTATTTGGGCAGAGTGCAGAGACTTAAAAAAAGGAAATGAAAATTATAATATTGCTCATGTCTTAATATATATTTTTACAGACTTTCTCCCATACATATGTATATACATGTGCTAACTTTTGTAAAATTGAATTGTACTTTAATATTGTCTCATAACCTCCTTTATAACTTAACACTGTATCATGGATATCTTTCTTTGTACAACAGTATTTAAAATATTTTAAAATTATTTTTATTTTTAATTTATGTATAGTGGAATAATCTGCATCCATTAAATATTTTGAGGTAAATGTAGTCAATAAAAATATTTCTGATGGTTGCAGATTATTTTATTGTATGGAAATGGCATAGTTCACATAATGTCCTATAGATAGATATTTGGGTTGCTCTTATGACAATGACACTGAAATATCCTTAAACATACAACTTTATGGATTGTCACAGTCTTGCCTTAGGAGAAACTTCTAGCATAGGAGCTGCTAGTTCCAGGTTACTTAAAGTGACCTCCTAGATAATTCGACTGTCTTAATGTTTCTTCATCCCTCAAAAGAGTAGAAGAAAGATTATAGAATTTAGAGTAAGTTCAACCTTTCAGTCACTTATAATCTGAATGTCAGTTTCATCACCTATTATAGAGAATACTAGAGGCCTGTAGCACAAAGATTAATGCAATCGGCCTTCCTTCCCATGGCTGCCTGCACCGTTTTTTTTTTTTCTGGTACCCAGGACCCAGGCCTTTGCTCTGGCTGCTGTCTTCCTTTTTCGCTCCAGCCAGCCAGAGTCTTCAGTCTTCTCTGCTCTGGCTGGAGCACCACTTTTGTAGCTCCCTCCACTCCCCGCCCAACCCCTCATAGCAGGTGTCCTGCCCCACTCAGCCACTCTACAACTGTGTATGCAAATTAACTCACCATCTTTGTTGGGTTAATTTGCATACTCACTCCTGATTGGCTGGTGGGCGTTGTGGAGGTATGGTCAATTTGCCTATTTCTCTTTTATTAGTGAAGATTAATGATAGCTAGGTCATAGGACAGTAATGAGAAATAAGTGTAATAATGTAAACAAAAGGTCCTTATAAACTTTAAAACACTTAAATGCAGAGATTGTCTTCTTTTTAACATCTTAATGTTAAGAATGCAGAGGCAGTTTTAGTGGACCCAGTCTGCTATATTCCACACACTGAGAGGGTCCCAAAAAGGCTCTGAGAGCTTGTGACCATCTAGAATAACATTTCTGAGTCTCCAGACCTGAATCACCTGCCTAGAGGGTGAGGGGGGCACTTTAACCTACGAAATGTTTATCTGCCATGCACTTGATGGCATTTGGCTCCCCAGGTTTCATGCTACATGGCATTCACCTGTTTGCCATTGACTGTTTTACCAGAGAGGAAAGTTTATCATGTTCTCTTCCTCATTTGGCCCTCTATAAATATACCCAGTTTGTGTGGGCCTGAATTGAACACTCTGGCAAGCAACCAATGTTCTCAGGAAGAAAGAGATAATTTGCATTACAACATGAATTGCATATTCCCTTCCAAACGTCTGGTGCTTTTGCTTTAAAATAAAAGGGGGGGGG